>OY728159.1:77179276-78429276 GCA_963277665.1 Viscum album
CAATCTAAAATTGGTTTCAATGACCTAAATTGGATTAATTGATGTAAATTTGATCTAATTAAACTTTAAGTGGAAATTAAAATATTATTTAACTATATAAATAAATTAGACGAAAATCCGGTATTTTTCACTATTTATCCAAAAAATGAAATATTTTAGAAAAAACACCAAAATTCACTCTAATCTAATTTTTAAATTATGAATTAAAATATGTTTTTTATTTTATCTATTTTATTTTCTAAAATTTTCTAAATTTAATGTTCTTTTATTATTTCTATAAAGACATAAATAATGAGTTCATTTGAGAAAAAATTATTTCCAAACATATAAAGTCTTTACAAAAAATTATATGTTTAATCATCATTATGTTTTGTTTATATAAAAACATTATATATAATATTTTAGAATTATTTATTATTATTAATGTTACTAATTTTAACAGTTTTGTTATAATTGTCCCTTTTAAATAATTATGATAATAAAATGTCTTTCCGTAAGCCCAGTGTAGCCTATAACAAGCCAATTCGGTGTTTCTCATAGCACAAGATTAATATGGTTTAGCATATAATCCCAGCTAGTCATAGTGATTTCATAAAAAAACAACTATATTTCAGTGTAGTGTATTATAAAAAATATCAAAAACATTAAATTAATTCGAAAAAATATTTTACAAAATCTCAGGTTGTTACAATTTATTCTATTTTTTTAAGAAAACTATGCATGATTGTTATTTAATATATTTCAAACATTTATTCTGGGAACACTTGGCCTCACAATATCATTTCATCTCTACACCTTGTCTCGAAAATATTCCATATAGTATCCAAAAATAATACATTGAATTTATGAGACATACAAGATCCAAATGGGAAGATGTTGTAAATTGAATCTTAGGAGGGTGTTGGTATTAATAGAGTCCCAAAATCTCCAAATTTTCTATTCATAATAGGTTTATCCTGTTTACTATCCAAAAATATCCCAACATTATTTTAATACCATTTTCAACCACTTTACAAGAAATTATCCTCTATTTTCATCGAGGATGTTGTTTTTCCCACTCACTTATTTCTAGGTTTTTCTATCAGTCTTGGAGGTCTTCACATATTTATTCACCACTCAACAATTACCAATAATATAACCAATAATATTAAAAATATTTAAAAATGGTTTATTATAATCATACTCAACAATAACATAAAACACAGAGCCATTAGTATTAATAATAATAGAATTGGGTCTATTTGAATAAATATTTACAACAACCATGATTCTGACATAATATTCCAAGTCTCCCAATATAGCATGTTTATCTATATCCAGTGGTATTCAAACACCTGAGGCTAAAAAACTCAGTATTTTGGGATTCAAAGATACTCAAATGAAAAAATGAATCCAAATCCATATTTTCACAAATGTTAGCTTCTAAGTAAATGTATTAAAATTCATATCCCATTTATAGAACATTAAAATAATGATCTTGTGGTTAATATTCCTTGTTTTCTTAACCTTGTCTATTAGTGAATTTAAAATATATATAACTATTAACATATTTAGATAACTGTAAAGATATGTCATAATAAAAAAATTCTTTATCAAATAATAATAGTAATATATCCTATAAATTTTACCAAAAATGGGAAGAAATATCCAAAAACCAAATTACAAATATTTACTCATAAAAATAATAAAATATAAAATTTATACAAATTTACCAAAAACATATATGGTTTAAATATTATATATCTCGTAATAGTATTTTCAACTATTTTTTACCTTGGGTTCATCAAATGACCCAAACAAGAAATTCATATATTTTACATCATTTCACATAGTTATACACTACATGTCATAAAGAAAAAAATCTCCCAAAACTAAAATGAATAATTTCATTATAGATTAGAAACATGACCATCTTACCCATGATATATTGTACATTTATTACCAAATTCATTTAAAAAATTATTCTCTTTTTGACAAATCATTCATAATAAACATTTTCATATCCTAGGGAAGTGGTAAACATAAGAAAAAGTTAACTCAAATTTACATTAAGATAAGTTTTACTAATGAGTTTAGAAGCTCATACAATTAGATCACAATCATATAGGGACATAACGATGGGTTAAATGGAGTGATTAGTATAATATTATCTGTGATTCATAAGGAGTCGACATATAACATGATATAATTATAATAAATCATAGAATAAGAATACTGAACGATAAAATGATAATCATCAAAGAATTATATATACAATTACATATTAATGTAAAACCATAAGACAATAATCATGATCCATAGGGAAATAAAACCTTAATTCAACCACAGAGTAATAATTAAAAAACATAACATAATGTAAACAAATAAGAACATCTTTTCCATATATACCAGTCTACATAGAAAATTGAATAACGTATATGAATAAAGTTGTGAAAATAATTAACATAGTCATATTTTTAACATCACACTCCTCCTTATTGGATTCATAAGTGATAGAGGGGTTGCTAGACATAGGTTATATCTCCAATACACCAAAGGGTATAAATAAATACCAATTTCTAGGGAAATGATGGGGGAATATTTTCCCTTTATAGATGAAAAATTCTGGTAACACTAAAAAATTAACATCTAATCCACTTATATGATGCATGAGAAGAATTTATGAAACCCAAACAAAATACATTAAACTAAAAAAAATATCAGATCAAATGTAGAAACATGGAAAAATATATTTCAAATAAAAAGCATAAAAAAACTCAAGTCAACAATAGACACTAATACATATACCACACAATAAGATCTAAGATCTAACTCCTCATACCCTTCCCAAGGTATTAGTAAAAATCACTGGAGATGTATGATACCTTACCATTACCGATATTCTAGTACATGAAATATGAAAATTCATCAAATTTACCAAGTAGGGGGTGATTATAAACATAGAATGATTTTCCAAAAAAATTCCCAAATAATTCCATTAGGATTATAAAAATTTATGAGAATTATAGAAAACATTTTATGCAGTTTTTATTAAAACCATTAGTAGTTCTATTGAAAATAATAATTAATGTCCATAAAACATTTCTTATAATTTTTCATACCCATTCCCATGTTTCTATATACACATGCATGTTCCGTGATAATTCCATATTCATGAGGATTGTCTTGTTTATCCACTAATTCAAAAAGGTGTATAATATCAATGTTCCTTAATGGAACAAACCTCTTCATCTGGGCCATGTTCACAAATAAACACAAAAAAAACATTTATGAAAAATTTCATTACAAATTATATTTAAAATATAATAAATTATTCATTACAAAATTTCAACAAAAAACATGTGTGTGTCAAAACCAACCCATAAATTTAAAACAATAATTTTAAAATGTTAAAAAGAAGGTTTTTCTAAAATCCATCATATTTTCATAATTAAAAGTTCCATAACCAAAAATTCATTTCTATCATGATTGTAAAAAAATTTCCATAGTAATTTCAAGAAACGAAATTAATATAAACTATTTTATCATATTCTAAAAAAGTGTAAATTAGAGAGAATCCAAATACCTCTTAGTGGGTTGAGCTAACGAAGAACAATACTAAGATCTTCTAGAAATTTCCTTATATATTTTATATTTCAAAAGATAAAACAATATCTCATCAATATCATCATTAAGGAATATAGGTCGATCCATGTTGGCCTAAATCTAGTAACCATGGTGAGAGAAAATGAGAGGATCTAAAGTTGGAGAGAGAAAACGATAGATTAATAGTGAATCCAGATCTCCAAATCTCATTGATTCAAATATATTTTTCTCCAGATTGAATGGAATTACCTTGTATGCCTATTGTGGAAGAGGAATTAAATACCCTAATATAATTGTCAAAAATTTCGTTTTTATCACAATAATCCAAATTAAACCACAGATTTAGGGCATTAACTTCACATCCCACGGTTAGACTACATGGTTTGTCCTACTATGTGCCAAACATATAGGTGATACTAGATAATCCACATATCTATATGGTTGTGGTTTAATGATTTGGAAAAAAATTCACCAACCACGCAGTGATACATTCTAAATATGACCCCTATCATTTTCGGTTCATAATGTTTGACAAGTCATGTGATAACCATGCTTTTCTCTCTGTTTTACTTTTCAATGTTTCCCCAGGACACACTCATGGTTATTACAAACCATGCTCCTATAAAATGACTCCCATATAATTTTTAATGGTTTATAAGAGATTCATCCAAGTTTATACTAACCATCCTCAATCTCTTCACCTTTAAAAGCACTCCCAAAAAACCCCAAAAACCCTTTAGAGACCCCTATAATATCACCCAAACATTGTATAAAATCATATTGAAAAAAAGTATTATATACCTAAAACTAGTGGGGCTATAATATCCATGGTTAAATTTTAATCATGTCTAACTTTATCTTATCCATGAGTAAAATTATTAACATAGTAGGTCACATAATTTCCATTAAAAACATAATAATTTCATGAGATATAAAGATTTTCAAAATGAATTGAAGGGAAATAAAATTTAATAATACCTTAAAAATAATGAAAAAACATACCTATTTGTTCCACATAAAATCAATCATATATCAAATACTATTTAACAAATGGAAATAAAATGTGATGTAAATTTTTTTCATATGTTATTTCATAAGAAAAAATCAATAATTTGTTTAAATAATACCCAAAATTCTATCACAAAAATGAAATATGTCATTAAAAAATTTAGAGGGTGATGCATGGATGATATGAAATTTCAAAATGTGATTAATCTTCAAGAATGAAAATATAATATTAAATAAAAATCCAGAAAATAGTTTTCACAATTATTTGGTAGAAATGTTGTAAAATCAAATAACTAAGTCAATTTCGAAAACATTTTCATAAGGTGTAATAAAAAGTTATAAATCATTAATTTAATAATAAATTTTACCAAATTGGATCCTTGAAAATAAAAAAATGTAATTTATAATAAAGATGGAGTGAAATATATAAAATGGTATGGATATTAAATGAAAAACATTATTAACATTTTTTTTGGTGTTGAAGTACATTCCATCTATAAAAGTGATATTTTTTAAAAGTATTATAAATATAAATATGAATGGAGTAAAAGAAAATTAAACTAAAATCCTAAAATAAGAAGATGAATATTTTTGATATGTGAGAATATAAACATCGTATAGAATAGTCAAAATATAGAATAAAAGTTTTCTATTATAATGATTGGTTTAAGATGCATTAATCATTTAAAAATAATATTCTCGTAAAAAATGTAATTTCGAACTTTAGATTCTTGAATGCTCTAATTATTTATAACTCTATATATAATCAATTTAGGTTTAATATTTATATATATAGAAACATTTTTATATTTTTTATTTAATAAAATTCATTTAAATTTTCTTTTACATAGATGAAAATCATTTATAGTTATAATTAATCATCCAGTGTTAATTATTTTATTTAGTCCTCACTCTCTTTGATATGGAGGTTTTTATCATAGATCCTTGATCATGTGTTCATCACCTCTAAAATCATCATGGAGATTTTTTGGATGGTTTTTAAATATTTATGAAGTTATATGATTATTTAATGGATATAACGACCCATACTTTACATAAATTGTTATTACTTCAGAGTTGAAGCATACTTATTACAACATATAACAAAACCATGAAAGGACCATATAGGTATAGTGTCTTTAGAAACCGGGAAACATAAAGAACTGGTTCATAAAATCATCTACATTGTCTCCCGTTTATTTCATCATATCTAGAGTCCCTTTTTGTAAAATCCTACTTAATATCCTTCTTCCTGACCTGGGTAAAAGAAAACATTCGAAAGGGTGATCTCAAATTCACATTAAGGGTAAAGAAAAGAAATATCAGTCATATCATATTCATAAGAACATAACATTTTGAAAATCTTAACCTGCAAAAGAGGTCATAATATCATGTCATGGGATAAATCATAGTAATGAAATGTAATCCCAAATAATCATAACTTAAAACATGAAACTTTATGGCATACACACATAATCATAGAAAATC
Organism: Viscum album; assembly: GCA_963277665.1. Classification (NCBI taxonomy): domain Eukaryota; kingdom Viridiplantae; phylum Streptophyta; class Magnoliopsida; order Santalales; family Viscaceae; genus Viscum; species Viscum album. Next base: position 77,185,358 of record OY728159.1, read on the forward strand.
ATTTCACATTAGTCAAGGCTCATTGCCAAGACCATCAAAGAGGACAAAGTCCATTACTGAACCGAGTTCACTCCTCGTTCCAGTCCTGTATCACTGAACCAGTTTAACTTGTCATTCCAGCCATGTCTATCTCATGAGATATAAATCTTTACCCAATGCATTGGAGGGAGATATAGGTCCCACAAATCTCATAATTAAACCATTCTTATGTGTTCCAAAAAATCATAAATCATACATCATAGCATAACCCATGTAATAAAAATGCGATTCTTAAACATCACGACATCATAACATAACCCATATAAGATAAAAGGACATCATAAAATTAATTCCATCATAAAACAATCAAATCAATGTAAAAATAGGGATAGAAATAGAACCCTATTTTGTATTAGATGGAAAATAATTTTGATAAAACACTTGAACTCCATTCTTGAGGAAAATATCATTTCTACTTAAAAAAAAATTCCTTTCTTAACATGTCATACAATTTTAAACTAAAAAAGTTGATTAAAAATAAATTTGAAAACATGTAAAGGATGCTTCGTGGAAATAATATTCTAAAAATCCATTCATGCCATATAAGTTAAAAAAAATTATTCTCATACTTTGGCCGGAGAAGTCAAAAAGCACCTTGTACGAAAAATGACAAAAGATTCCTTTCATATCTTTTACTAAAATCTTACCGAAGGGTAAAATTGGATTTAAACAATTGTAGGAGGATATAAATAATATTACATATTGAGTAACATGGATGTGGATGATAAAATACACCTTAGTAAATACCAAAGTATAATCAATCTAGGATAAAAATGAGATTGTGAGATTTTCCATTACCTTAGGTCTGATATGCTTCGTAAGAATCCGAACCTCCTGTAATGTGGTTTAAATAATGTTAATTGACTTATTACAGAATAATATTCATTTTTATGATACTATATATGGTTATATTTGTATCTTCTTAGCAGTAAAATTTCATTGCTACTTGTTATTCTAGTGTTTATTGCTCTATGTTCTTATGTGTGTTTTGTCGAATAAATTATTATTCCTCTTTATAGGATATAGATACATCATTTAAATAATGGTATTAATGTAATATATATCATATTCATTCATTAATTTCATGTATATAATCATTGTTCAATGAAGATCATATAGAACGAATCACATCACATCGTGGAGACGGTAGGCCGTACGTACGCACGAGCGATTATATCGTTCCCAGGATCGTGAAATTGTATTGAAGTGTATGTATAATATTTCATAATAAATACCACTTTAAAATAATCATATATAGTTATCTATTTACACCATTATACCCATCCAAGTATGGTGGTGGTGGAAAACATATTACACCACGGCGTGGAGACGGTATTCCGTACGTATGCACGCGCGGTGATTTTGTTTACCGTAGGATGGATAAGAGGTGAAATAGATTTGTTTCATATTTATAATAACATATCATTATAAGAGGGATACTGATGTTATTACCTCATAATGAAACAACTAAAGAAGGGGGAGTATAAGAATAATGGAACATGATGAAAATGGATGAAGGTATTACCTCTTTCTTGAAGTGCCTCCTTTAAACTTTCTCTTAGGGCACTAGAGTTGGTTTTTTTGAGATGACCAGTACCTCTCGTAGGTTTCAAAAAGAAGTGGGGAAGTTAAATGGGCAGGGGTTGTCTGAGATTGAAGGCTCAAAGTGGTGTGAGGAGGAGAGGGAGGAGGCGCCCTTTTATATGGGAGGAGAGGGGTACCTTTGGAAAGTGTGAAAATATTATTTTATTATAAACTTATCTTCAGTTTCAAAAGGTCCAAAAATCATTAAAAATGAAGATAAGATGAATAATGGTCGAAAAAAATCATCCAATCATAATTGGACACGTTTTGGAAAATATTTTAATCATTATAATCTTATTTATTTAAATCATTTATTAATGAGGTAAATACTCCATCATTATTGTGTCATAAATAATTTAATTTATTTGATGTATAAAAATTATAAAAAAAACCAACATGTAGGAAATATTTTTAGATTTCCAAATAATATTTATAGTCGAAAAGATAATTTATATAGCCCCTTATAAAAATTAATTACTAAAATATTATTTGTTAATTCCAATTTTGTCTTTACATTAAATTAATTAATCTAATGTGTCATTGTCTTTCATAAGTGCCTCCATGGGGTTCCAAAATCGACCCAAGGATGCTCATGGTCGGCCATTACTCATCCAATAAGGTTTTAAAAAGTGTTAAGGTAATTTAGAATTATTATAATTTTCTTTTAACCTTGAATTACCCTATTTACTTTTAACCGCGGCAAATAAAAGTAAAAAGTTACTATTCACCAAAAATTATTTCTATCTAATTGAACCAAATTTTACTCCTTGATATTAACCGTGTCTCTCATATTTTTGAAATTCAACTCACAGAAATTGTAAAATTAAATTTTATGAACAATTGCAAAAACTCCCAGGAGGTGGGTAAAAGACGGTGAAAAGTTCAATACAATTTTTTATAAATCTAAAATTATTATAAAATGATTCCAATGAATTTCATTGAACTTATATAAGTATTATGTATCAATTTTGACATAAAATAAATTTAAATCAAATAAATTATTATTTAAATAAAAAGTCAATTTCAACCAAAAACTCATTGTTTTCACTATTCATCAAAAATTGAAGTTTTTTAGAAAAATACAAAAAATTCAGCCTAAGCTATATTTGATGTTCCAAATTAAAAAATGATTTCTATTTTTCAAAATTAAAATCATATAAGTGGCATTAATTAATTTTAAAATTAATTCCCGTTATCAAAACAAATAGCGTGTTTTTAAAAAATAATAACTATCAAAAGATCATCAATTGTTTATGTCCAATTTCATAGTGAAATTATTTCCAATGACCAAAATTGGATTAAATGGTAAAAATATATTTTAATTACACTTTAAAAACAATTAAAAATATAATCTGGCCATATAAATTATTGCGATGAAAAAAGTTTTTTTTAATTAAAATATAGCGTGTTTTTACTATTCATAAAAATATGAAAGTTACCAGAATAATATGAAAAATTTATCCAAAGTAAATGTTTATATCCTGATTCCAAAGAAGAATTTTATTTTTTCAAATTAAACTTTTAAACATGTCAAAAACTAGATTTAAAATGTGTGCGCCATCAAAAGGCGGTAAAACTGTATTTTTTTAAAAATACTTATTTTATCCGAAAAACTGATTTTTTTCATACCTCATTCTAGAAAAAGTGTAAGATGAATTATAATGTTATAAATTTTAAAATTCAGTTAATACTATTCATAACGGATAGTTCATAATATTATAATAATATATCGTTGTTTTTTGAAACTCGGTATTGCATACTACACACGCTATCAAGGAAGGTCGCGATTGCGTTAACGCAAGCCAAGCTAGTGTTGTGTGCAGTGCAAGATTCCTTTGCGTATAACATAATACATAAAAAATATACTTCTCATAAAATATCAGGGTGTTACAATGGATGTTATGGAAATGGTTTATAATAAAAGGATAACAATTAACCCTTTTGTGAATATTTAGTCAATAAAATAATGGATTTTATCAATGAATATTGTTATGTTTATTATCATCTGAGAATTAAAAACAAAACATTAATTCTTTAATAATACCACATATTATTCATATTTATTTAACAATTGATATTTATATAAGAATCTATTCATTTAATAATATTTCATTCAGTAACATATATTACATAAAATACAAAAAAACTCATGACATATTAAAATAAATATTTAGTAAATAAAATGATGTTAATCAGATATGATACTTAAATTTTATTATTTTTTAACTAATGAAATTTAAGGTTTATTAAATAAATTAATAATTTGATATTATTAAAATCTTTCAATGTTAAAATGGTGAGTTTTTCAAGGATGTTTTTCAATTTTTGTCTATTTTAATTAATTTACCACTTTAAAATAATTCAATTTGTAAACTAATAAATTAATTATTAATCATTTATAAATTGATATGAAATAATATTACAAAACCTTTAGGTTGAAAAATGAAATTTTTCATTGAAATATTTTTTTATTTATATTTAATAATTTCTTTTAAAGAATAAATTTTAGAATTTTAGATTTTTAATTTGATGAAATGAATATAATTTTTAAATTCATAATTTCAAAATTATATTTGGGTTAATATTTGGTTTTTTAAAAAAAATTATTTTCATGTGAACACTTAAAAATACGAATTTTACCAATACAATCAGTTTTATTCCATAAACATGGTATAATAATGTCTTGAATGTTTGTGAAAAAAATTTATATAAATCATATATATTTATTATTTGATATAATTTATTTTTAAAATGTAATGTTCAACTTCTAATTTTTTTTACCATTTATTAAATCTCAAAAATGATTTATTCATATAAATTATTTATTTTATGGTTTTCATTAATTAATTACAAGGTAACATTCCAATTAATATTGGTTTAAAAGTCACATTACACACTATATAATTAATAGAGCAAAAAAATCATGGGAATAAAAATTAACCATGATTTTGGGGTAAAATCATTTTTATGCCCAAAATGAGATTTTTTAGACAATTTTTCATTTCACTTTTCATAAATTTTTACCTACTATTGGAATAGAATATTTTAAAAAAATTACATCCCTAGTATCATAATATTTAAATTATATATTATGTCTCATTGCATTTTTAGTCATATTTATTAATTATCATGGTAAAATAATTCACCATTGTAAGGATTAAAATCATTAAATAAGGGGTTATACTAATAGATAAGACTTAAAATATCTCTAAACTATATATAAAGATTATTATTTTAGTGTATTGAGGCATTATATTATCGTATATTTGATTATTTTTCAATTTTGATCCATTTTGCCCTAAAAATTACAATATATTGTTTAATGTTAAGGGTATTTACAAGGGTGGAACTCTCATCACTTATAAAAGTGAGACCACCTATTCTCACATCTCCAAAAAACCAAATATCCCTTAATTCAACCATTATATGAAATAATTCAACCTCATAACCCTTAGAAATGACCTATTTGTTGGGGAATTCTCTAAAGACCCATCCTAGAATCCTTATGTTAATTTTCAAAGGAGATTATACAAGGAAGAGGTATATGTCCTTACCAAGATTTTTCAAATATCTTTCTTCTGGAACATATATTGAATCATACATATCTATATTGACATAATGAAATTTGTATATTTACTAAGGTACAATGTATTTATGTTAATAGGTATGTCATTTTATTTATCTTTTAAATTTTATAGAAAGTGAAAACCCTGCACATGTATATGTACAATCAACTACCTCCATGATGTTATGTAATTAATGTTTAATCACCACCTCCCCATGATGGTTATATATATGTTATTAATGAATAAATATTATATTTATATAATAATTAATTTATGTATTGATAAATAATAATCTACTATATTTTTCTTTCATCTGTTGAAAATTGAAAAATTCACTCATGTGTTTGTGTGGACTACTAGATCCATGGACAATATGTTAGGTCAGAATAATACATGTACACAAAATATGGAGAGGGTTTGAATTATTTCTAATCAAAAATCTTGATAGATTCTTGTTTTAAAAACTTTTTGTGATTTATGTTGATATTAATTGGTTTTCTATATAGGAAATATGAGGATAACATAAATAGAGATAATTCACACATTAAATTTTATAGTATTTTAGGGAAAAAAGATCCCCTAGTCCACTCCACTAATACCCTCTCTACGAGATTGGTGAATTTTACAAGAAATGTTACCCTTATCATAGGACCTTCAAATCTACATCTGAGTGGAGGTAGTTAAAACCATTCTAAATAAGTAAAGACCATGCCTTGTGGTTTTTTAAATGGGAACCACGTATCCACAACATAGTACAATAAGATGAAACTTAAAAAAAATTATATACGAGTAGTTTAAACTCCAATAAATCAAAAGAGTTTGATTTGTTGATGGTTCAGGTTATACTTCGTAGTTTCAATAGTGGAAACTAATTGTAGAAGGAAATTGTTATTTATAAATGAATGAATTCAAGAAATAATAACTCTGAAGTGATCCCAGTTGAAAATTATATTAAATTTGAATATCAACAAAGAGAAATAGTAATCTAACACAATAACAATGTTTATAATGTATGTCTTCAAAGTGTCGCCTCTTTTGGAAAATATCATAGTTGATCATTTATTATAGTAGATATATTTATCAAGAATTTTAAAAATTATGCTGTTGTATTTGAATTTTATATCACCCCTATTGAAAATAAACGATGGTAGAAAATATTGAGTAGAAAAATGGCTTCATATTTTTAGATCCCAGAAAGTCACCATATGGATCATGGATATTAAAAATCAAATAGCTTAAGAGAGTTTTAAATGTCCTTATGGATAAGATATAATTTCTAAAAAGAATATAATTTGTTTGAATCGATCAAAATAAACCTTTAAATTGGTATTCAACAATCTTGGAACATATCTTTAATACTATCCAGATTGTTGTAGATGTTACAGATAAAATCCAGAATTTAAATCTATTTCATTTAATATTCAAACATATGGTTTAACTATGTTGCGTTCATTCTCCAAACACGAGGGTTAGAATATAAGTTTGTTGAAACATACATTGATTTCCTTAAACTTAGGGTTTCTTACATATATTGGTTTTTTTAACCATACTTTATTCTTTTAACAAATCTATGGTTTTTTCCACACATTGGGTTCATTTTCATAGCATATAGTTCCTAAACCATACATTCCATTATCAAGAATTTAGGGATCAAAAGTAATGTTGGGATGAGAATCCATATCTTCCACCTTCTAACCTATTATTTTATAAAAATGTAGGGTGCACGATCCATACTCATTATTCCAATCGTAGGGTTTATTCCTTACTTTATGTTTATCAACATTGGGTATGAACAATATTTCTTAAATACCCTAAAATGTGTTCCGAAAACATTGATGAATATTCCTTAAAGATTGAAAGCATGAACATAATTCCAAAATAATTATTATAATTAATTTTAATTTCCTAAAATACACTTAAATTAATATCATCAATAAAATAAAAAAAGGTATTTGTAAGCATCAAAATAAATAAGATTTATAGAGTATTGTTGAAACAATACATGCCCAAAAATATCTCACTTTTTTATGATAAAAAACCAATAAAATAATTTACCAATAAATATAGAATTCTTTTAATACTAAAGATATAATATTAAAAAAACAATTATTTTATTAAATATTAATTTTATCTAAGCATTATTTCGATAATACAGTACTATTTCAGTTAGAAAAATTGAATGTTATCTTTACCCAATTTTATCCCCCTTTTGTGATATCAAAAAAAATATAAAAATTGATTGAAACACATTAAATTATTTATATGAAAATAAATGAATATTATAGTGTACTAGTTAGAAAAATTAAACACAGGTTCTAGTAGCTGATATAAATATACAATAAAATATAGTGATTATTCAAAGAAGAATAAAAACACATCAGAAGTTTTCTTATAAAAACATTAAAAATACATGATTTTTTTGGTTTTAGGAATAGGATAAAAAAAATGTGATGTATATAGTGAAAGTATTTGATTAGGAGTGGTTTATGGGTCTAGGGAATCCTGAGAAGCATGAAAAACTTCTTTTAACTCTACTCTATGATCGTGTAACCTCTTTGAATTATATTCTACTATCTGCCTTATCAAAATTATTGAATCATGACTTAAATTAATATTTATAGTCCCATTGAAGTTCAAAAAGTCTTCTACATTCTCATCTATTTATAAAAATAGGGATAACATGTTACTGAACCGATTATGTAGTAACCTAATGCTAGGTTCACTTGAAGTCAGTTTTTCAAAAATATCTTTTTAATTATGAAAGTGAACTAAAAAAGTTGAACTATTACACTAAATAGATATAATAATTTTATTAATATCATCCATTACTGATGATATTACATGAAATCTTCTTATTAGGTCCATTGACATTAGAGGTGTAGAGGTGGAATCATTGGACATATTGATACTCCCCTTTATCTTTTCAAATTGACTTCCCAAATACTATTTTAAATCTACATAATATTTTTCCAAAATAGATTCTGATTTATGTTTCCAAAACTGATCTTTTATCTCAGTATTAAATGGATCTAAATCCATTTTTGAAATAGAATTGTCTTTGAATCCCAAAATATGAGTCTCAGCATACCATAATTCCAATTTTAAAGGATATGATTTTTTCAAATCATTTAATGATTTTCTTGAAGCTTATAATTCCTTACAAAGACTTGAGTTCTCATAATTTACCTTATTAAACATTACAACATTATATTCAATCTAATTTGTCATAGAATCATATGTTCCTTAACTATATTTTTTGACAAAGGAGCATCATCAAAAATATCTTAGTATTCAGATAAATTTTTCTCACTTGAATGGGAAATACCATTAAGGACTTATGTCGTTTCTCAAGAGAGAGATGTAGTTTTTCAAAATATTGATCAAATACTGAGGAAAAATGAATTTAAATGATCTCAGTGGTATCAGTTGTCAATTTATAAAACATGATGAACTTCTTGGGATGTTTAATTCTGATGATCTGGTTGAGGAAAACATGATGTTCTTGAGCTTGAATTTCTTATTTTAGATCCATAGGATTATCTGGTTCTTTAAAATTCATTGAAAGAGTCACATATTCCGATCCTAACACTAAATCCTCACCCTAGGGTTCTTCTCTGATCCTCAGTCCTAAGAAAATTTTCCAATAGGTTTATTATTGTAGACCTTCTTCTTTAATATCTAAAACATAACAATAGATGTTTATTCTAGAAGGTTAAACAACACCTTGTATTCTAGATTCTCGAATATATTTATTTCTCAAATGAACTAAACCTATAGGCATGAATTTTATATTATCCCCCTAAAAAATGGTTCAGATTTGTGTTGGTCAGTTTTAGTTAATACCAATTGTTTATCTTTTACTATACTCTAAAAGATACAAAAGTTTCTTATAATTCAAGCAGTAATAACATTATAGTGATAACATTTGGTTCAGGGATCAAAATGATGAATCAAATTCATTCTATACAAAATTAGAGAAAGGATCCATCCATAAGGATTTAATGAAATCATTACCTCTAAATGGAAATATTAATTCAGATATCTTATCATATATCTTGGAAAGTTTAACATTATGTTAATGATTAAAATAACATAATATACATGTCTGGGTATAAAAAATTCTCCATATCATCAACCCTTGGAGTGATAGATATTTGAATTTTTTTTACAAAAATTCTTTGGTCTACCTCAAAATCCTTTAAAAACATTTTCCTCATATTTTTTGAACTAAAATGAAATGACATTATATCATCTATTTTTTATCTTTATTTCCAATTGAACGAAGATCAAAATAGAATAATTCTTCAAGAGGGAATTTTAAAATATTTTCAATTTCATCCAAGGATATATAAAACTCATTATAATCTACTCATGAATAGATAAAATCCTCTAAATTACTAAAAATACACTAAAAATTTCTATAAAACTGATTCAGTTCCATCTCATAAAGAAAATATGTATTTTTATCATTAAATAGAAATTAAAAAACATGAAATGAAATATCATTCTTGAGATAAATTTTTGTATCATACATCCACTCAAAGTCTGTGACATTTCCTTGAAGATTTTTTTTGAAGGGGACGTACTAACACTTCGTATCGTATGGTTCACCTTTATATGTTCACTTGGTCTTCTCATTTTTAAGAATCTAAAGATGAAATTTTTTGGGTTCTATAGTTTGGAAGAAAGATGAGGTCTATGAAATTTGAAATGTTTCAAATCAAAAGGTAAGGAAAGATGAAATTTTTTATAGATAGTGATGATATCTGGTTTCACATGCTGATTACTTAGGGTAATTAGTAAATTTTTAATTTTTAAAACACATGGTTTAAAACTAAAATCGAGACTAAGAATATTAAACAAATTAATAAAAAATTATTTAATAAATATAATTGAAAATGAAATTAAAATAAATTAAAATAAAATAATAAACTTTTATTTGAAATTAAACATCCCTAACTTTCACATAATAAAATCAAAACTATTAGTGGAAAGTGGTATAGTAAAAATATGATCTAGTTGAAATTTGATAATTATAAATTCTAAATATATGTAATTTTTAAAAACATGATCTTTTAGAAAATTATACCTTATATCAATATGATTATTCCTAAAGTGACTTATAATTTTTTTTTAATTATTAATATCCCAAGTACTATCATATAATATAGGTATATTATTAAAATTTAGTCCAAAATCTTGTAAAGTGTGTTTCCTTTACAACACTTGTCCACCATAACTACCAGAATACACATATTCTTCCTCAACTATTGATAGGACAATTGAGTGTTATTTCTTAGTAAACCAAGATACTAAATATTTACCTAAAAAGTGATTAGTTCCTAAGATTATTTTTCTATCTAATTTATACCCTCCAAAATCAAAATCATAACATGAAATAAAATTAAAATTAGATGTTTGGGGTAAGGAAGAGATTGAAAAAGCGTTCCTTTTAAATATCTAAATATTATTTTAATAACAATAAGATCAGATTGTTTTGTATTTGACTAAAATATAGTACATAAACATACAAAAAACACTATGTCTAGTCTTTTAGCTGTAAGATATAATAAATGACCAATCATACCCCATAATGTTTCAATAAATCAATAATATATTTACTTTGATTTAAAACATTTCCATAATAGTTTTTTAAATATTAAATACTAAAACAAAATTAAGTTTTCCCATCATACTCATTACAAATTATATTTTCATTAGATTTGAAAAATAAATACAAATAATTTAATTTCATAAACCAAAAATAACATCATAAACATAAATTTGTACTAATAGAATATTTGAACAAATAGTTTTCATAAAAAATGTGATCTACTAACCCCACATAAAATCAATTTCCCAACAAAATAAACTTAACCATTCATACCAAGCTCTAGGTGGTTGTTTAAGTCTATAAAGAGAATTGGCAATTTTATAAACTTAATTAGGGGTTTGAGGTTTTTCAAAACATAGTTGTTTTTCAATATAAACATCCTCCATTAAATATCTATTTTAAGAGGAATATTTAACATCTATGTGATATAATTTAAAATTAAAATGATATAAATAAGCTAATAGAATAATAATAGCTTCTAATCTAGATATAGGTGAAAATGATTCATCATAATATGTTCATTATTCTTGATTATATCTTTTAGCTTCTAATCTATCTTTGTTTCTGGTAATGATCATTTGATAATACTATTTATTTCTATAGAACCATTTGGTTCCAATTACTAGGTAATTGGTTGGCCTGTATACTAATTCCCAAACACCATTTCTTCAAAATTGGTTTAGTTATTATTTTATTTATAATAACCAACTCTCATCTTCTAAATATTCATCAATAGATATTGGATCTATCTAAGATAGTAAAGAAATGAATTCAACTAATTTTTTTGGCATTTATTCTAGTTATAACTCATATGTCTAGGTTTCCTATAGTGTTTTCTAAAGGATGATCTTTTAAGGTTCTAGACTATCTAGGTAAGACAATTTCATGTTAATAAATTTCATTTTCTTCTGAATGGGACTGAATTTGATCAATTATATTTTCAAAATATGAATTAGGTGAATCATGTCTCATTTTTTACGAAAGAGTCAGTTTTATCATCTCTTTGATCTTTCTATTTAATTAAAGGGTTAGTTTCATCAAATTTCACATGAATTGATTCTTCAAAAATCCTTTAATTTTTATTAAACACTATATATGCTTTATAAGTAGCATAATATCTTATAAAAATCCATTCACCGGATTTTGGATAGAATTTTCAAGGGTATTATTAGTATTTAAGATATATTCCATTCATATAATATCATTAAAGTACTTTAGTTTAGGTTTTATGTTATTCCAAATCTCAAACAATATATTTTTAATAGTTGGTCTTATTAAAACTATTTTCATAATATGTAAATTTTTTATTACATATTTTTACCATAAATTGGTAGAAAGGATATTTTCAAATAGAAAAGTCCTTGCCATATTATTAATAGTTTTGTTTATTCTTTCAACAATTCAATTTTATTAAGGTTCTATTGGAGTAGAGAAAAAATGTTCAATTCATGAATTTTAGTAAATAGAATTAAATTTTTGATACCCTATATTGTCAAAACAAATCTATATGGATAATTTCTTAATTGTTTAGATGTATCAATTTAGTTAATAGATTTGAAATATGATTTATGTTATTTTTTGATCTAGAATGCATAACATAATCTATTCTCTTTAAATTTAAGACTAGAAAAATCATAAACTTAATGTTTATTAGATAATTTATATAGAGAATATATATCAAAATTTCCATGAATCCTATTCCATATTCATGAATCATTTGTATTATAAGTTAAACAATTCAATTTTTGACTACAAAATGAATTAATATCCAAAGTATAAACATTATCCGTTCTAGGTTCTCTAAATTTAAGAAATTTATATTTGAAAATTGAAAAAGAATTTTTAGAGAAATAAACATAAAATCCATCGTCACATATTTTATAATTAATTATAAATTTGTGCTTTATACCTTGAACATAAAGTACTTTATTGATTGATATTGATTTTGGATATCCAATAGTTCCGAATCTAATAATATTTTGATTAGAGTTATCTCAAAAAATGATTAGAACACTATCCATTTGAGTCAATGTATGGAAATTTTTCGAGTCTCCACTCATTTTTCTGGAATATAAACTATCTATATACCATATATATTTTCTATTCATGTGTCCTTTTTCCTAAAAAATCATTTAAACATATGTTTTTTTGGTACCCATATTTTTTTCTGTTCAACAGTTTCAGCAAGCAATGATCTAGGACCCATATCATCTTTATTTTTCTATATTTTATATCACTTTCTTCAGATATATCTTTCATAATAAATTCATTCCTTATAATATTTATTTTTGGATTTACTAAATAATAGCTGTTAGTGAAATAACCTTTTATACCACCGAAATAGCATGTATCATTTTTTGAATTGGGCACAAAATAATTCTTCAATAAATTTGTTTTTTCACTCCTCCTTCAAATTCAAAATTATTTATCTTTTAATAACATTTTTTTGAAGAATATCATTCAAAATATTTTCCCCTTTTGTAAAAACATTAGAACACTTTTATAATATTCTACTTCATTCTATTATTTTTTATCCTATTTTCATAAACAATATAGTTTTATGTACATGAATTACATTTTTTAAATAATTATTGATGTTGTTTTAGAATAGAGAATCCTTAACTTAAAATATAATTTTGAATATTTTTTAATGATTATTTACTCATTATTAAAGAATAATATTTATTTTCAAGCATAATGAAATATGTAGTTAGTTTACTATTAGATCAACTTATAGAGTCAGCAGAAGAAGAGTCAAAGGATTTTACCTCTTCTTCTTCCTTATCCACAAAGCAGATGTTGTTTTTTATATTTGGTGTCTCTTTCACTGAATCAAATTTTGAGGAGATTATATAGTCATTAGAAATACTCCACTTATCTTTTATAGATCTCCTTTCTTTATGTTCATTATCTATCCTTATTCATCCATTATTAAATTGGGGAAATTATATGTTATGTGACCCAAGATTTTTCATTCCTATAATATTACTTATATAGGTTCTCTTTCCTACTTCTTGAAGGATTTTTTGGATCCAATTTTCTTCTATTAAAATTTAATAAATTGTCTAGATAGTTAATCTAGTTCGATTTCAGAGTCTAAGGAATCTGATATTTTATTTAATTTGACATATTTTTTTGATTTTCTATCATGCTTATGATATTTCACTTAGAGGGATGTATTTTCCATTTTTACAATATTGTGATCTTTAACATTATCTTGAATTTCTATTATATACATCATCAATGTACCATTCATTTCTTTCGTTATTAAGTTCTTGATAGGTGAAGATTGTTGAATAGCTCTAGATATTCCATTACATTTGGATGGAATTACACTGTACTTTTAGCACATGATCTGATTAACTAATGGGATATCCCAAGGAACAAATATTTTTGACAATATCTATAAACCATACAATCATTTGTGTGATTATTTCATATTAAAAAATTCTAAAGGTTTCAAATTTCACTTTTTCATTAGCATATATCATCTTTTTGATGTTATATATTCATTTATATGAAACAGAAATAGTATTCCACATCTCATAGGTAGTAATAAATTGTGATAATTGATTGAATTCATTAGGTATATGTCTACAGATAATAACATTCATTAATTTTTAGTTGATGGCATACTCAACTTTGGGTGAAACATCCCAAGTATCTGGCTTCTTAGAAATTTCATAAGGAGTAAGGATCATGTAATAAATAATTAATCCTAGATTCTTTATGTAGATAATCACTCATGATTTCCAGCATCCATATTTTTCACAATTAAAATATGGACAGTGAACCATAGACATACCATCTCTCAAATGAACCATAAACATCTTATTTTTATAGAACATATTCACTTATGTTTGGTAGATATTTAGTTTATTTATAAAAAATCCCTCCTTTGATACCAAATATTATGTTGGAATAATAAAATGATACAAAAGTGTGGGGGGGGGGGTGGATTGTGTCTTTTCGATAATCTTGAAAGATTTTTTACTTTAAAATCTCTTTTTGATTTATATAGATATATAATGTTATGTTCTATAAGAAATATGAGCATCAAATAAATAGGAAAAATGAAAAAATTAGTTTTTATAGTGGTTTAGGTCACAAATATCCCTTATTCCACTCTTCCAAAGATCTCGCTATGGTCTGAGTGAATATTATGAGAAAAGGTCCTCTAATCACATGACAATAAAATCTACAACCGAGTAAAGGCAGTTTATGCTATTATAAATATGGCTAAATAGAGCCTTCCTTTTTTACAGGCAACTGATTAACCATGTCTTATTAGAGAAAGTTGACACTTTACCACAACTAAGTACGAGTGGTAGAAACTCAAATAAATCAAAATAGTTTGTTTTGTTGATGGTTTGATATGTAATTCACAGTTTCAACAGATGAAACAGAATGTAGATATATATTAATCTTTATAAATGGGTGTCTTCAAGATAGAATAAATCAAAAGAGATCCCAGTTTCAAATGATCATCAATTTGAACATCCACCAATATCAATATTAATCTAACATAAGATCATTATATAAAGGATATAAACAATAATGAAGTTATATTTCTATCACATATCAACACTATTGAAAATAAATTCTTATGGAATATATATTTCAGATATATTTCTTTATATTTTTTAATCCAAGAAATTCTCTTGATAGATTGCAAATATTCAAAATCAAATTTATTAAGAGATTCATAATTTTACTTAAGAAAAATAGAGAATTTATCCAAAGAAAATGGTTTCTTTGAATCAATATTAATGAGCCTTTTAATTGGGCATAAATTATATTTGAATATATCTTCAATATTTTGATGATCATTTCATACATTATGGATAAAATCTTCAATTTATATCCTTTTCATTGAATAGTCAAACATAGGGTTAAATTATATAGAGTTTATTATCCAAATGTAAGGTTGATGAACCATAGATTTGATTCCTCAAATTTAGGGTTCCTTACTTATTTATGTTTTCTAAACCATACTTTATTCACTTAGAAAATATATGGTTCTTTCCAGATGTTGGTTTCTTTTTTGTACCGCATAGTTTTGGAACCATACATTCATCTATCCAAAAAATCAGGCTCAAATGTAACATTGGGATTAGAATCTATAAATTCATACTTCCAATGAAATTTGTAATATAAAATTAGGGTTCATGACACATATGTTTTATTCTAATAACAGGGTTTATTCCTTACAACACATTTATCAAAATAGGGTATGTACAGTGTTTCCAAAATATACAAAAATGTGTTACGAACACTGTATTGAATATTCCTTGAGGATTAAAACCTTGAATATAATTATAGAATAATTATTTCAGTGAATATTAATTTAATAAAGTAAACTTAAAGTAATATCATTATTAAAACAAACATGGGTATCTCTGAGCATCAAAATAAATAATATTTACAGAGTATTGTTGAGATAATACATGCCCAACATAATGTATTTTATATTTCATTACCACATTGAATGGATGATTTTAAATATGTATTTAATTTATAAATATGATATATATTACATGATTAACATCTGATGAAACCATTAGTAAGGTTCAATGTCTAAAACCACTAAATTAAAACATACATGTGAAACAAAACAGTTAATACCTAAGTAACTAGATTTGACAAAGAATTTATATAAAATGGGTAAAAATAATTTATGAAAAAATTATAATTATAAATATAAATATATATTTATATAGATGTTATATAGATTAATATTAAATATAAATTTATTATATATTTGGTTATAAATTGTATGAGAAAATGTGAATCTAAGTTAAGTGTTTGTCATCTCAAACTTCCTTCTTCGAGACATTTTTGGAATCACACACCTATATAGTGTATATATAGTATATTTTAAATATATTATAATGATATAATATTTAATAATGTTAATTAATGTTACATTTCAGGTTTTATCTTTAATGTGGTTTTGATTTATATCTTATAAAATATATAAGGGTATTTAGTGTCAATTTTGATTCATTGAGGCATGCTTTATATTATGTTACATGTTTTCTATTATATGGTTTATGTAATTGACCAGGAATACATTTTGAAATAGTATTTGATGTTAATAATGGGATTTAAATAACCCTAGGATGTTCTAATATTTTATATCCCATGATTCAAATGTTACCAAAGACATAAGGTTTTAACTTTCAATAACAATTTTATTTGGGATTTTTTAAGATTGAATATTATTTAGAGGAATTATATGTTCATTATCTCTTAAAACTGAATTATTTTCAAATATTATGGTTATTTTTATGGTTAAAATGTATTTTTCACATTCCTCTCTTTTATAATAAAGAATACTAGATGATTGATTTTAATAAAAGATGGCATCATTTCACATTTTTGATCGAGAGTCCTTCTATCTCATATCAAGGTCCGTAAATTTTTTTATTGATTTTAATATATAATAATAAATTATATATAATGTTATCTTTATTATAATTTTTTCTTTCTTTAAAAATGTTTTAAGGGAATCGTTTTTCATTATCCAAATAGGACATTTTTTAAGTTCATTACAAATGTAAGAAAACACTATTTTATTAATGTTTAAACCATGAATGGAATTTCCCTCCATCATATACTTTATCAACAATCACACTACCTTCATAAGTTTCTAATATTTTTCATAGAAAATATAATACTCATTGTTATATGAATTTTTATATTAAAAAAATTCCAAAAGGAAAGGTATATTTATTTTTATTTTTAAAAGAAACATTCTAGTATCTTTATCAAGGTGTTTTTACCTATCTCACTATCTATTAATGGTTCATATAATTAAATAAAAATATTCACTAATTATATAGTCCAAAATATTTCTATGGATATCTTGTAATAATATTTTTCCATTTATTGATTGGGGAAAATATTAACATTTTTTATGCTAGAATTCCAATATATATGTTTATTAATAAATTAAAATGACTATGTATTATAATAATTATTTATTTAAAACATTTTATTAATTCCATTTACTTTTTATGTTATTGGTGGGGTCATAATATCCCCATTGATGCATTTATTGGTATAAAAGATAATATTTCCTAGGTATTTGGAACATGCCTTACCTATTTTTTATAATATACTGGAATGAGGATTGATTGTACGATTATGATGTTTCAAAATATGAATTCTGTCATTATGAACTCATTTATTATTTTCCATGTGATAAATTATATTTTTATATTATTCATGGGAAAACTTAATGTTTATATATTATATTAAATGGCAATTTTTATTATTACTTGCATGAGTTATATTGTTCATGCAATGGTTTTTCAATAACAGATCGCACTGTATGTTTTCTATACTATTCATCAAGTTTATACATTATTATTCTTCCATATATCAATATAATATATAATAGTAGTAAATATAATATATCTATAATTATACCATGGGTGGATAATTTGGTGGGTTATTATTAAGGATTATTATGAAATAATAAAATCTTGGTATAGTGGAAAAATGTGTAGTGCGTGAGTAAGATACGGTTTTTATTGGTACTATTTTCCTAATTTTATAAATATGTAAACCAAAAATGGTTTCAGTAATGTGATTTTCTGAATAATTTATTTTATGTATTAATTATGGATTGAAAATATTGGGTCAAGTTATTTGGTATTAATGTGAGTATAAAAAATAATATTTTTGTCATATGATCTGGGCAGACAATTATAGGTTGTTATAGTTTGTATCAGATATAGATTTAGATATATTTTGATGTTAAAAAGTTATTATAAGAAAATATTTTAATAGTTTTAGATACTATCAAGAGGTAACAAGTTTAAGTAGCATCATAAGTTTAGTAGCATAGATTAGATTTTTTGGCTTTATATGATGGTTGTTTAAGGTGATTAATAATATTTTCAGAGTAGATTGATGTATAGATAACATATTGTTATTTTATTTTAATAGTTTTGAGTTAATATTAGTAGATATGGTATTTAGTGTTGTTTAATGATTCTGATTAGAAAACATTAGTAACATCCTACGGGATAATTTTATGTAATGGAAAACATCCTAGATTTTTTGTAATGAAATCATTGTGTGGTTTCCTTGAAATAACATCCATATTTTGATACAAAAATTTAGTTAAAGTATCTAGAATATGTTAAACTAGTAATAACATCACTCAAAATTTTTATTAGTTTTTAACATGATCTTCACTTGATGTACAATAAGTGAACCTAACTGTGTGTCTTGTTTGAAAATCCTAATGGAAATTATTTTTTTAATTAAAATAATTTCTCTAGACCATTATGAAGGATTTGAAAATATATTTATAAATTTGATTTGGGAGTAATTTATAAAATCTATAATTCACTAATTGAGTTTGGTAATATAAGTTTATTAGTATATATAACATCAATGATTCAAGAGTAATTTAATTTTAAGGTGATTTGGGTTATTTTATGAGTGAATAATATATTTATAAGAATATAGATCTCCACATTTTTAGGTTTTTTGTATAATAAAGAAAATTATTTTAATCATTTTTGATGTCTAATATTTTTTGGATGGGAAATTAGTGTTAACTTTTCAAGAATACGTGATCCAATATTTTTTTAATTTTGGGATTCGAATATGTAAAAGCGTATTTTGATGAATTTTAGGATTATTTATTTATGGACAGATTTTTGTAGGACATTGGATATTATTATTGTGTCATTGGAGTCTAATGTAATATTTCTTCATACGAAGGTTTTTTTATATTTCATTTGGGAATTATATTTACTTATGCTTAAACATTTTTATATTAATAAATGACATGGTATGGGATGAATAACTAGTCATTTGTTCTTATATATAAGGATATATTAAGAGTTAATTTTAGTTTATCAAGTATAGTAAATTCAATATGTCTATTTATAATTTAGAATATGAGATGAATAAATGGTGGACAACTTCTCAAAACACAATTGAATTATTGAATTATTACAATATTATAGAAAGAAATCAAGAAAGTATATTTTTCATATACATTATATTGATGGTAAAATAATTCTGCAAACTCATGTAAGATGAATAAAAATATATGGATTATTATGTGGAAAATACAGACCAATTATCAATGTCCAAATTTGGAAACTCAATCAAAAGTATGGCCCAGGTAATGATAAATAAATGGTTTTATAAATATTTTATTAATAAATACTAGGTTTCTTAAGAGTGACTTGAAAATTAATTATCAAGATAGAATCTACAACATATTTTAATACTATTTCATGTTACACTCATTTTGGTAATAAAAAATTAAAAATTTGTGATGAAATTTATTTAATAAGGGAGACTATAACAACCAGAGATTTCATTAAGTAATTATCCTTTAAGTAATACTATGTTTGATAGATTATGTTGCATGAAACACTAAACAAAAATGAACGGTGACATATTATAGAACTTATTTATTAAATAGACAAATAGTAGTCAATAATGATACTTAAATTGCATTATTTTTCATAATGCTAAAATATAAAGAATAAAAAATAATTAATTAATGTGATATAATTAAAATATTTCAATGATTAATGGGATATTTTTCAGAATAAAATTCAAATTTTTTTAAATTAAGAAATTGGTCACTTTTAAAATACTGAAATAGATGAAATAATAAATTAACACTCAATTAATTATAAATTTTTATGTAATATAATTAATATCTCTTGAATTCAAAAACGATAATTTTATTATAAATGTTATTTTTATTTTTATTTGAAATTTTCATATAAAATTTATCTTAAAAAATTTTATATTTTTAATATGATTAAATGGACTTCATTTCTAAATTACTAATTTTAAAATTATCTTAGGTATATTTTTTTATGGTTTTGTAAAATTTTTTGATTTTGGGTGAATTATGAAAAATACCAATTTTAAAAATACTAGGAATTTTATGACATTATCTTGATATATGAATGAAATGAATATTTATAAAAAAATTAGTAAAATTTATTTTTAATGAGTCATGGAATTTTAAAAAAATATATGGTTGGGCATATAAATTTTCTTTTAAAATTTTAGAATCAATGAATTGATTTATTCTAATAAAATAATGGGTTTTCTATAATTAAAATTAATTAATTAATTACAATATTACATTTAGATATATATTATTTTTAATATCACATAAATATCATTATTTATTCAAAAAATAATAAATATTATGGGGATCAAAATTATACAAGATTTTGGTTTAAAATAATTTGTATATTAATAAGCCATTTTTCAAAAAACAAGTCTTTGTGTTTTTCATGCATTTATGGAAATTAACTTTTAGATACTAAATGAATTGATTATTGTTAAAAAAGTCAATATTTGGGATCATAGTATTAAAATTATTTAAAAATTTAATCTAATTTTTAGTTGTAATGAATAGTTATTATGGTAAAAGAATCATCACAGTAAGGGTTATAAGGATCAATAAGGGGGATAAACTAAGAGAAAAGGATTAAACTATCGCTAAAAAGTATCTAAATATAATTTTCTTTGAGTTTAATTTGACACATATATATCATATCATTGAATATTTGTCCATTTTTTCCACTTTCCCATGAAAACCACTTTATATTAAGGATATTTACAATTGTGAATCTCCCCAAACATATAAAAGAGATATTTCTAACCTCAATTATCCACAAACCCAAATCATAATTAGCACAACAAATATCTACCCAAGTATCTTTTAAAACACCTTATACTTAAACAAGAGTATTCTTTCCTCTAAAAATACCCATACAAGTATCTATAATGTTTTTTTTTGTGGATTTATTTTTAAGGAAGAAAATTATGTTCTTACTGAGGATTTTAAAGTTTCATTCTTCTCAAAAATCCTCCAAAATTTTATAATGACATTAATATAATTAACTAGGTATGTATAATATATTTAATTTTTTTCTGTAATTTTCACATCTAATTTATTTATATTTTCTATCTAATGAAAAATTAAAACATCGCCCATCTGTACATATTAACTATTGACACTATGAAGTGATGTAATTCATTTTTCATCACCACCTCACATAGATGGTTATATAGATGAAAATAATGAATATATATGATATTTATGGAATATTGTTTTTAATGATTCATCACTATCTATATTCTTTTCATTCTATCCATTGAAAAATTAAAATTCCACCCATGTGTTTGTGCGGACTACCACCTCAATGAACAATATATTTTATTTTTCATTACCACGTTACATGGATGGTTATAAAAGTTTTTTAAATGTATAAATATGATATATGTATATATATGTATATAACTAACATGAATAACATTTCTAAATTGATCAAATCCTGTTCAATGTTTAAGGACCAGAACCACTGAATCAAAACACGCATTAGAAACCTAAAAACTCACACTAAAATAATTAATTTTGATAAATAATAATTAGTAAATGGGTAAAAGGTTGTTCGGAATAAATGATATGTAGAAATATAGATAATAAAAAGAATATAATATTAATTAATAATAAATAGTAATATATTATACCAAATGTTGAAATGCATCTGACCAAGATGGGATCTAATGTAAGGGTTTCACATATCATGTTTCTTTCTTTGAGATATGTTCTGAATTACAAGCCTATATTGTGTATAATATTCCAATTTGGGAAATTTTTTCATGATTTAAGATTAAATAATTTTAATTAAAATCCCACTTTAGTTTCACTCTTCTTATAGGTTTAGATACAATTGTTATAAAATTTGAAATGGTTCTTGGTCTTAATTTCAATTCCATGATACTTTTTTCACATTGTAAACCATTTTTTCATTCATATACTCTACATACCTTCCCAATAAAATATTTTGAAATTTTATTTGATTTATTTAATTTTTTATATATAAAAATATCATTTAATAACTCTAATTATCTATTATTCTAATGTGAACAAAGTCATAATGGTTTATTATTCTATCTAACTTTCAATAATGATGTTTTATGCTTGAATATACTTTATGAGAATTAAATATTTTATCTCTTCTAAAAACAGTATATTTTATTATAATATTTTTTTGTTTTACATTTCTTCTTTATATTCTTACTCACATTGATACTTAGAAGTAATGAAGGAAGTTTTTTAGAAATAGATGAACTTATTTCTTTTTTTTGGTAAAGAATGTTTCTATTCTATATCCAAGTTCTTAAAAATTAATTTATAAAATTTAATACATACTGATAAAATATTTCTATTTTTTTGTATTATATTTTCCTTTACTTAAAAAATATTCAAAGTAATATTCTTATCATTTTCCAAACATGCCATTTTTTACTATCTACATCAAAGTTGGAAAATGATTTTTTGTCAATATTTACAGCATGAATGTATTTTCAATTTATCATTCCCATTATTAATTTATATATTTATTTACATGTATCCATGTATTAAAAAAAATATTATTCTTATTATTTTTTTATTTTTTTTTTCAAAAAAATCAAATTGAAATAGTTTATTTCTTTCAATTTTCAATGAAACTAATAATATATTTATAAGAGTGTTTTCATCAATTTTAGTATCTATTAATGTTTTCTATGATTCACTTGGGGTATTATCTAATGATACAATACACTTTATTTATCAGGATCAATCATGATCGTATATTTTTTCATTTTTTGACTAGAGAAGATTTTAAAAGTTTATATACACATTTTCCAATATGGATTTTTATTATTAAGGAATATAGATTACGTATTGTATTTCTTATTCATTCCTTTCATGTGATGAATATATTGGAAATATTAATTTGTAATGGGGGATATCAATGGTCTAAATATCTGTTAGACTCATTGATATATCCCATGGGATATATTATATTGGGTATTTGATTTATGTATTACCTATTTATTTATGATGTCTTTGAAAAATCATTGAATATAAAATTGTCATATCCAAAGGTATACATTCCATCACTACAAAAATCTAATATTTTTTTCATTTGAAAATTTATGTTGTTATGGTATCTAGGTAAATAATTCATCCATGTGTTTTATGTTGAATGGTGTGTTTTATTATTACATAGTCCCCCCAAAATTCGTCATGCATTGTTTATTTTATGACGTATTTCTCATTATATTTTCCCTTACAGAGAAAATAATCTCAACCTTTATTATATTTATATTTCATTAGGTTATAAATAAGAGTAATACATGTGATATATCTACAAGGGTATCATGTAGAGAAAATTTAATGGGAGATGATAAACACTTATTACAGAAAAACAAAAATCTTGATACAATGGAAAAAATGACCATTAATTAAAAAAGATAACGGTTTTGATAATTATTGTTTCCATAATTATCTAAGTATTTAAACCAAATAATGTATGGAGTGTGTAAGTGACTCAATCATTTAATTGATATTATAATTTTGTATAGTTAAAATTGGGTCATTTCTATTGGTGTGAAAGCTAGTATATAAAAAGTATGATTTTGGAACTGGATCTAGGTGAATGGATCTAGGTTACATTAATTTAAGTTTCCTAAATTCATTTACGATAGAAATTTAATACCATAATTTGTTTAGGTGTTTAAACTAAACCACAAAAGAACATGATATATTGAATGAATGAGTAGTAATGTGGTATTTTATTACAGTAATATAACTTTTAAAGAGGAAAAGTAATTTATATTACATTATATAAATGTGTTAAATAAGATTCAAGAATTTTTTGATGAATAATATCAGTAGATGGTGGACAAATTCAATTTCTACTATCTTTACAGGAATATTAAATCCCCTGAAAACCTCCTTCAGTTTTTAATGATTTGTAGATTTTCTTGAGACTATTGACTTATAATTTTTTAAAATTATTTTTTGGTGGGAAATTTTGGTTCATTTTTAACCAATGGAATTGTGTGGTTTTAATTTTTTACAGAATGGGTCATTTTACATATTTGTTTTAGTGGAAGATTATCCAACAATCATTAATTAATGTATAATAATGAAATTTTAGATGTAGTGGGACATAAAATGTGGGAAAAATTGGAAGAAGTATTATTCCATACCTTATATATAAAATTAATTAATGTGAGTTTGTGATATATTATCTTTATATAAATCATTTTAGCCCTTCAACCATTTTCATTCATTACCATGGTAACTTACTTTTTTACCTTAGTAAATTTATTTAGAAAAAATTTAAATTTCCCATAATACATATTTTTTACATGAAGATTAAAAATATTAAATACATTTTTTTATATTCAATTTTTAATAGTGATTAAAAATAATTTTAATGTAAAAATCATAACCTTATAAAATTAGAAAATTATCTTTTAAAAAATTAAATAATTTTATTATATTTACTTACCAATTAATAATAATTCAATGAATATTAACTCCTTCAAAATCCAAATATGAAAAATTTCACTTTTAAATATAAACATATAATATATAATAATAAGAAACTAAATAAAACATTATTATTTACCCCGAATAAATAAAATTTTTCATTATTTTTTGTTAATTATTTGTTATTTATAATTTACTTATTTTAATAATAATTTATTTAATTTTATAAATCTATTTAATTCAAATAATTCTTGAAATGAATAATTTATTTTAGAAAAATAATTAATAAAATTAATTTACTTAAAATAAAATGATTATTAAAAATGAATTTGTATATTTTTAAATTACTATTTTTTTAAATTAACTTATTTATAATTAAATTAATATGTAACTTATAAATAATATTTATTTATATTAACTAGATAATGTAATTTTGAACTAGTAGTTTTCATTTAAGTATTATACCAAACTGTTATATACCTTTTTCAACTATCAATTTTTAACTATATTACCCCAATTTAATTCTATAAATTCATTCCATTTTAACATCTCAAGTCACACTTCTCATTCATTTAATTTTATTATAAGATTTTATAAAAATGTTTATCTATTGATAATGGTTTTTCTTATTATTGGTTTTTTTCTACTAAAAATGGTACTCTTGGGTGAATATGATGGAGATGATTTAATGATTATAAAAACATTATTTTTTTCCTATTTTATCACATTTTATTCTATGTAATCAATTTTATTTAATAATGGGGTTCATTTATTATTGTCATAATATTATATTATGAGCGAATACAACATTGATATTTTTTTTTAATGATATATTTTCTACAAAAGTTAAAAATAATAATAGAAATAATTTTCGTAAAAGAATATGTATACTTAAATAGGGAATATTATAGTTCGAGTATGATGCTGGCATGTTGGTATACAGGAGGGTACATGGGATAGTAAATCCTATTTATTTTCATAGTAGCACGAGTAGTTTTAATTGATTTCCCTTTCCTGCCATGACTTTTAATTTACATGTATTATAGTATTACTAAATTTTTTTATGAGATAGGGGTTTCAGTTATACATTTTAGGATCAATTTTTTATCCTTATCCAATGGTTATAATTACAATTTTTTATTATAATAATTCTTCAAGATGGATATGTTATTGAGATATTTGTATTTTTGTTCATGAAGGATAAAGTATTTTATGTTTGAGAATGTGTTGTTGATTTTATATTTTTTTCAAGATAAATTTTTTATTGTGTGTTCCACAGCGACCTTCCCCTAAAGGGTACCCATCCTAGGTTAGAAATGTGATAAGGGATCTAAAGAATTACCAATTCACACCTCTTGTAGGCCCCAGGTTAGTGAATAACACTAGGGGTATAATAAACATACATATGGGAGGCATTACCCTCTAAGAGAAAATGTTGAAGAGAAAGATAATATGGATACTCCAATAAATACATGATTATATAAACATATAATAAAATTTAAATTCAAACCATACAATTTCATAGAATACTATACCAGTAAAAAAACTATAAGTAACAAAAGTTAAAGACATATGTGACCATAAATCCCAAACAACTCTTGTAAAACTGTCATCTATAAATATCAAACCTGATCTCCAATATTCATCGTATTAACTAAAAATAGTTTACATATATGTTTGTTGAGCATAAAAACATTCTCAGTCGGATCATACTAGAACCCTCTCATGAAAAGATAATGAAATAATGAAAATGTACAGTGAAACTAACTCATCACCAAACAAGTATACTAATTTCATAGAATCACCATGGATAAATCCCATCATTTATCGAATACAAGAGAGAATATACTATAATAATGAAACATCAAGGGGTCTCTACTCATGTACCTCACTGGTTTTCCACTTTTCCTGAATGTTGTGGGTACTAATCCATCTCTACCCAAAATAATCCATCCCACGTACACTTGTAAAATTCATAAAAACAAAAACCTCATGCATCATATCATCACATCATCCCATCAACATATCTGAATATATTAAAAAAGTAGTATTAGGAGACACCACTTCCCATATAAAATGTATCATACATCAGGTATTATACCTCAACCCATCACATCCCATAGACTGAGTAATAATATCAATCTATCATAGTATATACACTTTAAATCTATAATAATCATTTGGATACTATATCCCGAGATACATGTGTGTTAAATAACCCCAATCCAAAAAAGCCATCTATACACAAATATGGGGAAACTAAATGCCCATGTATACAATCAAAAATTACTACTAAGAGAAGAGAGTGTGTCCAGAGTGGGTAGTCATCCATCCATTCTCACACTGTGATGTGGGATAAAACATCCCTCTAGTGGCCATTGTGTGTCAGTCACTATATCAAACATTGGTGGGGTAGAGTATGAAATCATAGAATGTATGGGTTATAATATTTCTCAAAACAATAATATAGTAATAACCTAGTATAAATATAAAATATAACTATCATCACTCAGACACCTAGCTACCACAGCTAAGGACTAGATATCCATTATGAACACTACTATTTAACAAAATTCATTATTTACTTATCTTGTTTTTATCATTTCATTTTTTAATTTATATATTATATATGAAATTAACCATTGAAATTATTTCAATATACATTCATTGACCACTATCATGAATACCATTCCCTCTAAGAATAATCAAAAATGAGTTTATAGTTTATAAATATTAACATATTTTCAAAATTTTACTTCCATCATAAACATAACCATGAGTTAAGAAATATTTATTCTATATTAGAAGCATTTCATAATCCATGTACTTGAGAAAAAACATCCTAAGATATAAATAAGTGGAAACATGAAACCAACCACACCCAACTTCCACAAGTAGTGGGGAAAGGAATTTATGTAAGCGAATAAACTCATTCATCATCCATTAAAGAGAATCATGTTAATAAAGAATCCATATTTATCACATAAATCTGTAATCCTTGATTTATCTTACTCTATAATATCTGGTTCCATCACTAACACCCTAATTCATTTCCTGATGTATCTCTTTACCACAAGAATCTATTGATGCGACATCATCTATGCCTTATCTCCCTATATCACATCAGTCTTCTTAGGCTTAGTTATCCCAGGATAAAAACACATCAAATATAAAAGATCAAATACAATGAAAATATCAAGTAAGAAACAAAAAAAAGTCAACATGGAAATATAATCCCAAAAAAATGCATCAATACATCACAAAAAAAACAAGCTATCATAGATCAAATCACAAGGCACTCTAGTTTCTCTAGAAAATGGGAAACATAGGCCCTACTAGTTTTATTTATCAAACAACAAGTTCTTATTATATCTTTAATTAACTAATTCATTATTCAAGGTTACAACTATAAGAAACCTAATACATCCACTATAAAAAAATATCAAAAGATATGAATACATTATAATTAAAATAGGTTTCAATAAATATAGTGAAACGCCATTATCATTAACATTCCTTTTTGAATTTAATATAAAAATAATTTATTAAAAAGTTTAAAATTTTTATGAATTACTTTATCATGTAAGAACACATTTAATTAAGAATTTTCATATAATAAATTTGATTACCATCAAATTATACAAAACATTGAATTCACTATAATATGCCTCTTCTTTAATTTATAAGAAAGTTAATCAATTAATTCCATATTTACATTAATTATAATATTAAATGAAGAAAAACATGGTAATATATAGCATAATAAGACATACTAACAAGAACAACATATATATCAGACTATCTAAAAAGTAAAGAGGAAAACTATTGTCATGTTATAAATAAACAAGATGTGATTTTTATAACCAATTCTTTTTTAATTTGGTTCAATAATTATTAAGATATTTCCATTTCAATCAAAGGGTATAAAAATTTCTAACATTAATATTTAACATAAATAAATATGAGATGTAATTAATCCCCTATCCTAAAATCATAAACGTTCTTTACACAAGAATGGACCATCATTGTAGATTATGATCACCCCATCCGTAAGAGAAACACCCCCCAAAGATGTAGTGCCACAACTACACAAAAAACCAAACAAATAAAACTAAACAAGATAGATAGAGAATAACCAAAATCAAAAGGAAATAAGTATACATAGGATCTAAATCAAATAACCATGAGAGAAAATTTATAATGTACATTGGATCACCACGTATCCAACATGTGGATTCTAGAATCAATCCCAATAAGAGGGATCAAAAAATGAGTCATAAGATACTCGATGGACAATTGGGGTTTGGGAGAATATTTATAGGGATTGAAAAACCCCATGGTTCTACAACTTATATTTTTTCACTACACAAATAAATTTTACCATGTGAACTCCTTTCACTTTGTCAAGGTGTTAGATTTTAAGTCCCATCAGAAAACACGTCACCATAGACCATTTGGATCTGATTTATATAATTATGTGAGGATCCATATGAACTATACTCACACAATATTTGAACCTCATATTCATTATGTTAAAAACCTACACATCATGAATTATTCCTTTTTCTATATTTTTGCACCCAAACACCCCCAAGGGTATGGATGGAATGGAAATGACATGCAATCAGTCAAATTCTGAAATTTCTAAAATGGTGGTCATTTTATCAGTAAATATTCAAATAATATGTTATTGATATAAAATGAGAAGAGGAAGATAATAAGTCTATAAAAAATAAGTTGAAGAAGCATACGAGGAGGTTTACTCCCAATAAGAAGAATATTATGAGAAGATAAATGGATGAACCTTAATTAAGAAGTAGTGAGTCAAAAGATAGAATATATTAAACAAATTATGTGGATATTATGGAAAAATATGTTAAATATAAATAACCTTTTTATGTTGATGAAGGTGTAGAGATAACTAAAAAATAATTAAGATTAATTTTTTTTTCACATAACTCCTATTTATAATATGTAACTAAAAAATGAGAATAAATGAAAAATGTAAGAAATTGACAAGATCATCATTGAAAAAAATGAATATGTTAACAAAAAGGTTACACATCAGAATGAAATACTAGAAAGAAATATGGAAATATAATATTTAGAAGATAAGATAAAAACTTGTGATGAAAACTGACTTGAAATGTAGTCTTGATAGGTAAAAATTAGTACTTATTGAAAAAAATAAAAAAAATAGATTGAATTTACATGAATTTTAGAAGATGGAGAATGATATAGATAAAAACATCCTGACAAAGAGAATTAATTATCTATGACACAATCAATGTTCTATTCATTTGAAAATTATTTGAAAATATGAAATAACACATCACTATAGTAGATGAACTTAATGGTGAATCATTACATGATTCTGGGAAGAAGGGTTTATGGAGAATGTTTTTTCTACTCCTAATCTGTTTGATTGCATATTTTTTATCTCTAAAATAGATTATTCATTATGTTATAATAAAAAAGTAAAAACTAATTTAATAAATAAGAAAAAAACTTCCCTGAATTAATTGTGTACCATTTTATCAAAAAATATTCCTCCTAAGTAAAAGCATCCACAATATTTAAAAATAATGGAACAAAACTCATAAGAAAAGAATTAAAATCAGTCTCAATGAACAAAGTTAATATTATAATAATTGGTATTTGGTTTGTTTATTCATAATTATTATTTATTATGGTATAATTTGTCACTACTTGGAAATATTCATAAATCAAGGGGAGAAATTCTAAACATATGTGATCAGATTATTAGAAAGAGAATCCTATAACCAATAAATCATTTAAACTATCAACAAATTTCACAATTGTATTCTTTAATGAAATTTCTTTTAGATACAGTAATGGAGTTCACAAATATTATTAAGGAATAGTCATATCACAAATTGAGATTCTTTACAATATAAATGTAAAGGGAATTTAGATGGCGAAGAAACCTATAGTCACTGGTATATTATTTGATAAGAACATAAAAAATAATAACATTAAGAAGTATAGTTTTTATCCATTATGACCAACAAACCAAGGAAACAAATTAAGAAAGATCTTAATATTTTAATGAAAATATGATAGAGCATTTTAAATGTTAAAGAAGGTAAAATTCATGACAAGTAATATATAAATGATGACATTAAAATTATGAAGTGTGAAAGGTGTGAAAAAATGGAGAATCATACCAGAAATTGTATAAAACTTATAACATTATAATAATAAATAATTAAGAATATGGGGGAAATAAAATAATAATTCTTTTGATACTAAATATTAAAATAATATTGCATAATAAGTGACAAATAATGTAGAGAATCAATAAAAAATTCAATGAAATCTAATAAAAAGAATAAGAATTACAAATTGAGAAGAGACTCTAAGTTTTAATGTCTCTTATAAGGAAATTTGGGGTATTTTGTTTTTTCCTTTACAATTTTTATGTAAAATAACACGCATTTAATTGAATGAGAAGATATTTTCATCCTGGAGAACACCTATATCCCTGATTATAAATGAAGTTTATCACTTTAGGTGTAATAAACTGATGTTGTTCTATGATCACCACACTTGAAAATATTCATTTATTTTGTTGAAAAACATCTTAGGGGGAGTGATGGATATTGATAAAGATGATATCGATTGGATTAATATTTTATTCACTTGAAATTTTTTGATATTTTTATCAATAAGTGTTCCAGAAACCTCTTGGAAAAATTGCTCTAATAACCCTTAAAATGAAGCTGATGAATGATATTGAGGTTGGCATCACATTACTAAATTTCTATTATGGATATATTTGATTCTTTGGTGAAATAAGAATTATTTTCTACACTATTTTAACTCATGTAGAACTAGAGTTAACTAACTAACAAATAATTTCCTTGATAAAGAATGTAATTTCATTCTTTTAAGTTGAGCAAAATCTGAAATGTATAAAAAATGTGAAGTAGATTTGAGAACCCCCAAATACACTTTTATATTTATTTTTAATAAGGGGGATATGAAAATAATGATAATGTACATATTTAATTGATGAAATATTATTAATACCTAATATAATTTGGTAGATTTTAAAACCAAAAGGACTTTAATTGTATTCGTTGTTAATAAAGCATCAATATGTATTTTGAGTTTATCATAAGAGTTGAAGTGAAGAGACATGGAAATTTAATATTTTATATATCATGTTAAATGATTGATGAACTAGTATTGATGTCTTATCCATGTATAAAAAAAATACCAAAAGTGCACATTTTAAATTTTTATGAAAGAGGTAAGGAAATATTTTATTACTACATGAGGATTTTTTTGAGATCATGAAATGTTTATTTGTGTGAAGATATAAAAATAGAAATTTGTAATAATATATAAACATCATGAAAAAAGAAATTTATTGAATGAATATAAGAATAAATTGGATTTTGTGGCATTTTCACACATGGTAATTACTAATTATATTTTTATGGGTGTAAAAAAGTTGTTAGCCAATGATAACCAACTAGGCCATCTCAATCATTATCTTGTGAGAGAAACATCAACCACATATGGGAGATTGATAGAATATCCATTATAGTGGTAGGATAGTGGTAAGGGATCATATTTTACATCATATTCAAAAGTAAATCATATATCCCACATTGAACAGTTGTTGGATAATATGTTTTTTGAGTTAGAAATTTCATAAGTAAATTGAATTTTAAATCACTAGACATGTCAAATTTTGAACTGAGTCTCAGAATATAAATATGAAGGTTGGTACGATTTTGATTATTTTTTAATATGTAAAATTAGTCTTTGATGGTAGATCATGGGTTTCAGTAGCATCCCAGGTGTTCAAGACCCGAAATATGACTATTGTGATATGTGAATCCTAGGGAACATAGTTGGTGCATAGTTACTACTAACTATTCGGTATGATTGTGAAGCCAAATTCTATATAGGTTCATGGGATGGAGAAACCATATAAAAATATAGGGAAAACCATGTGGGATTCTATATTATTTATCATACATGTCACATTATTGTTTTGAATTCTCTTAATCCACTTTTTATGCCTGGGTGAGGGGGTGTTCCTCAAATATTATAGGTGCATGGTTGGCACATGGTTAGGAAAAAATGCTGCCAAACCATGATTCTCATTAAAAATGAAGAATTCCATTTTCACCCTCTAACCCTAAAATGACTTTACACCTCTCTTCTTAATCATTTCAATTAGTATGTCACTGGGTTCCTCCATGGGAGATCTCCCTTTTTCTTTGCCTGAATTGAATGTTGTTATATGTGTTGGAATCCTAGATGAAATACTTTGAATCTAATAACTCCGATTGTGTTATTCCCTATCTTCCTCTAACATCAGTATTACCATTATGATATTTTAATCCCGATTTCAGAGGATTACGGTGGAATCAGATACCAGTTATGGGGATTTTTTTCTACTGAGGAAAATGATAGCATGGGAGGCCTTCTTCACTTGTTTATGTGTCATTTAATTGATCTATGAAACCATGGTGTTTTTTAAAATCATTAAATCATAGACTAAATTTTTGGGTAATTATTTTGATTCTATCATTTTGTTCATAGTCCTGAATTAAGGTTGAGGGTGTAATTTGGGTTATTGGTGAGTGTTTTTTCATTGTTTCGGTGTGATGAGATCTAAGGGTAAGGTTTTGGTAATTGTGTTTTTTTAATTAACTGGTTGATATTTATTTATATATCATTATTTTTTATTAAATAATAATAAATAAATAACTTCTGGTGCCTCAATTGTGATTCCAGTCCCTGTATGTCTCTAATGAGCTTAGAGTGGCCTTTGTTGCTTCTTCGACCCCTTAATAGGACTATTAAAGCTTCATAAACGGTATGTAGTCTTACAAACCATGCATTTAGTATTTGATCATATTTATGGTGGTATGTGGATGCTCATGATCACCCATAAGGGAGAGGCCTCCTATTTCAATTTATTCTAATGAAATGTATAAATAAATTAAATTGGATAATTGTCATGAATGAATGATAAGGGTCGCTAATGACCAATGATAGCTAGTTTAATTACATGGTTCCTATTGGTAAAGGCAATTTCATTTGATAAAAAGATTAGAATCCAAATCTTCTAAGAGGTCATACTGCATTTGGTAAGTCATGTTAACAATTTTACAGGCCTCTATATATAAACCATAAGTAGTATAAGACTTGGATGGGTGTGTGGACCATCCCAAATAGACCTAGATAATGAGATAAGATCAAGACTCATATCCTAAAAATTTATATAGTGGTAAGTCCCCATGTAGCTGGAAAGTTCATTCCACAATTATTAAGATGCCATGAGACATGAAATAATAGTGTTTTGGGTGTTAACCCAAGACCATAACTCTATCCTAGAGGACCCTAAGATGGATTACTCTACTCTGATATAGTTTCTAAGGGTCATAAGATTGATGCTTCTAATTCTATTCTAACCTTGAGGATCATTCAAGGGATACGAATTTTTGTATCAATCTTGGGACCCCAGTGAGTTCCACATGAGTTGACTAATTCAGAGTTAGTGCATCACAAGTTTGGGTTGATATGGTAGGGTGTGTCACCATAGAACCCATAATATACATGTAAGACTAAGGGTATATGGAATTAGTGATGTGTTTAGGAATTTGGAAAACCTCACTTCATATTTATTCATTCAATGAATTACTATTGATTCCAAAAAAATTGAGATGTTCTTCTAAGAAATCAGACTTTGGGGTCGCATGCAATGTGATGCTATGATAAGGGATTCCTAGAGGTACATCTTAGGATCTTGTTTTTGAAAATTTTGATGGACCATTACATTATCAGGATACCTATAGGTTCTTCTTGGTATTTTAATTTTTAACCTTATTGATCGATTGTTAGTAGAAATGGAGTTCCACATCAATATTTAGAATTAGTGAACATGGTGTTCCTCATCCGTATTTGTATATTATTTAACATATAATTAAATTTCATTAATTTAAATTTCATTTTACACTATTTTCCTCACTATAATTTCAAATTACATGAAATTGTGTTTCTTATGGTTACTTTTTATTTTAATGGACACCGAATTCCTCACCATTATTTGAATATTATTAGACATGGTGTTCCTCAATGATATTTAGAATTATTGGAAATGGAGTTCTTTATCATTGATTTTGGTTTTTGGACACTCTTATCTTTATCGATGGTTTGGTTGCTTGGGCTAATTATCGTTATTTTAAATTAGATACCCTTATGATATATCATTTATAAATCCAACTTAGATTGAAGCAGGTATGGTTGATTAGGATTATATACCCAAGGATCTATTATAGTTTTTCTTTATTAATTTTAATTTATTATGCCTCAAAATAGTAGAGCATAGTTCAAAGGAATGAACTTATGATTGATGGCCTTGGTAAGAAATATATTTTTTAGTTATTTGTTTAGTTAGTGTTTTTAGTATTATTATACTGATGAGTAGATTAGACATAAATTGACACTTCATTTTAATGGCTTTGTTTCGGACCATGTTGGTGGTGCACTATTGAGTTTCATACTCATACCCTTCTAGGGTTTCCATTATATCGGAGTTCCTAAGAATTAATTTAATTGGTTTTAAGCATTGGATGGGATGTGTCCCAGGACTGATTGATAAGGATAGCTCAGATCTATATGTGGATATTAGGTATATGGTTTGGCTTGGAGTTTGTAGTAGATACATGTATTCTTATTTTTATTTATTTTTTTAAAACAATATATGTAATTTTTCTAATGGGAAATCAGTGTTTTATGTATGACATAGTTGGTGGGATTTTACAATATTCCATATATTAATAAAGTATTTTCATAATTATTTTTTCTTCACTCTATTTATATTCTACTATGGATGATGTTTGATATTTTATATGGTTCCTTACTCTGATATGCAGGTGTAGTCTCCCTATAGAAATACCCAGGCCCTCGATGCTAGTCTAAATCCTTTGGTGTATGGGGAGCCACACCCAAGGCCTTGTTTCCAATAGGTTCAGTTACTATTCAAAGAGTGAACCATGATTGGATGTGAAAAAGTGGTATATAAGTTATTTCCCCTCCTATTACCCTGATTTTTGGGATATGGTAGAAAAGTGTATCATGAATGTTTTCTAAATTGTAATGGATATCAGACAGGTGCATTGAGGACACTTGTTCCAGTAAGAAGCTCTGG
This sequence comes from Viscum album, assembly GCA_963277665.1. NCBI lineage: Eukaryota > Viridiplantae > Streptophyta > Magnoliopsida > Santalales > Viscaceae > Viscum > Viscum album. Next base: position 77,221,693 of record OY728159.1, read on the forward strand.
TAGTTAGGGTTATGTGATTTTGGTTCTTGATATGCATTTTTATAGTTATATATATTTTTTTACTTGACTGAGGAACATGTAGTGTGGATTTATGATTTATTAATGTTTTTTTCTCTCTACCCACTAGGGTGAGGCTAGTGACCAGTTTGAATATTGGATGGAATAGGAAAAGGAAGTCTCATGAATCATAGTTCTTATATATGTTTCACATGTTAAAGTCCTGACAGTGTACAATTTTACAACTAACGATGAGGTAAATTTCTTAATATGTCAATACCAACAAAAATTATGTTTTAATATATATGTTATTGGTGGAATTATAATCATTTATACCTTTACATATATTTTTATTTCTAATGATATGATATGTAGATCTGTGAAGATTTATTCGATGTTGAGGATAATGACTCAGTCCTCATGCACAGGAGGTGTAGTGACACTAACAGTTATGTAGGGAACATGATTCATAGGTCTTGAACCCCTTCATGGTTTTTATTTAGTTATTTATCCATTCATTAAAAACCAATATTGTGTTATCCCTTATATCTTAGAATGTAATTCTATATAAATATACAGTGTGTGCGGTATGGCGTATATTTGGTTAAATTATGTTTGGAATGTTTTTATCATTTTAGGACAAATTTGATTGTTTATGTCTTTTCAGCAGAACAGTTTTGGGTTTCTTATTATCCAATGCAGTTGAATAAATATTTTTAATAACCATCATAGAGTTTTCCAATATTTCTTTTTATGATATCTTACTTAACAGGCCTTTGTATATGTTTGTCTAGTTGGATCTTCTAGTGTGATATAGATAGATACCTAAGTGTTTATACTAAACTCAAACCACAATGGTGTATTACCATATATGTATTCCAATTGAGGGTTAGTTATTTTTCTTTTTGTTTATATAATTATATTCTAGGGGTAATATCTTATGTGGTTTCTTCAATAGGATCAGGACCTTTTAAGAAAGTGCTCGGCTAGAGATTCTGTGTTCATAGATTTTTATTCCAGTGGGTTGATGTTATACCTACCTCCCTTATATAGGTTATACTAGTGAATTAGACTCCTTATTCTAAGACAGGTGCATGATTAAGACCCCATGATATTTTACCTTAGAAAGAGTTTAACCTTTGGGCTAGCTGGTTAAACCTAGTGACCATGTTAAGAGATTTGATCTTTCAGGCTAGGTGGATAGCTAGAGGCCCTTAATTTGGACTCCTAATGTTGTTGGACGATTTTTGGATTGATAGAGGGAAACCTATTATTATTGTTGTATTAGGGTTTACTATTTCAGTTTTTGGTAGAAAAAATTTCGTACAATCATGTAGTGAATGATCCATGGAGGTTCTCAGGTTTTATGATATATGTAGGGTGATGCCTTTGGTTTTTGAGGAATCACCTAGGGTTATTACTTATTGAGATTAATTTCAAAGGGAATTACTATTTGGATTCATTGCCTTATTATCATGTTTTCTATAGTTAGTAAATGGGTAATATTATGGGTAAAGTTTTGCGATAGTAATGATTCTAGGTGATGGGTATTTGTGGAATAAATCACGGCATAGTTTGAGTACCATATTTTCAAATTAATTTCCAAAGGATATTCTCGCCAATCAAGACTAGTGTTCCATGTAGAATGGTCATCTTGGATATTATAATGTGTGGCTATATGAAGTGTGAATTGGGTGATAACATAGAGGTATGATATTTTACACCCATTTTTTTATAACATATGGAAATGGTACGTGTTTGTTTCACATGTTACCGTTTAAATTAGAAACTAGTGTGTAATCATTTATGAATCGTTGATTGTTATTTTTAAATAAATGATAAGTGAATTGTTTCAAGAGATTTGTGATGAATGGAGGAATGAACCTATATAGTATATTTGGGGTCAAGAATATATTGGGTGTGGTTACATGACTTATTAGAGTTAATCTTGGTCATGTATTGATAGTATGGTGAGCACGACATGGGAAGAGTGATTTATGAATATCGATCTAGTCTTAGAGTACTCCTCATTTAGAGGTAATCGATTCGAATATCTCAACATCATCCTGAGTTTCCTAAGAGAGAATATACTATACATAAATTAATCTAGATATCTTTTATTGTTTGATAGAGGGATTCTATGGGAGTTATTCTCGATGTTCTATATAAGGTAATCCATATGGTGGGAATAACACCATTGTCCATCTAAGGGTGGTGAACCCCCTTATGAGTTGAAATTCTTCTAATATCGTTGATTCCATTTCCCTAGGTAAGAAAAGGGTTATAGATGATATTTATATTAGTTAAATAGAATGAATGGGTTCTTATCCATGCTAGTCATTATGTATGGATATTGATCGGGCATGGGAACCAGTGATTAGAAATATGATTCATCTTTGTGATGATGGGGATGATCATATGGTGGCGATTAAGATGTTGATCTTTGGTATGTAAACCTCACATGAGAAGGGTCATGAGAGGTTGAAACATATCATTGTATTATTGTTATGGATTTCATATTCCATTTTAAAGTCAATGGATCATCTAGGAGACAACACCATAAGTCGATTAGATGCATCATTAATTACGCTATGAATAATCTCAATGTTCCTTGAGGTAAATCCATTATAAATGGGTTAGTTGACGTGTAGGTAGTAGAAGAACATAATTATAAAAAATAGTCAAACAAGGTTACTTTGACTTGTGTTATCTATTTTATTTTTATATGGTTATTTAGGAACTACATTGTTCCCACCATTGGGATAATACATGTGAAATATAAAGCATGGATGGAGATTTCCATGGAATTGTCCTAATGAGGAGATTGTTTCTAGTCAATTGTGAATTTGACCATTTGACCAAATAGTGGGATGAAAATTGTATCCTTGTGTGTACTTAGATAATTTGAGTTGAGAAACATGTTGGATGCACTATTTGGATACTATGGGAATTTTCCACTAAGAAATTTTGATGATGTAAGTATCAGGGATTAGAATTGGCCATTAAATGAAAGAACATATGGGGGAGGAACCATAAATCCATTAATGTAAGAGATAGAAACGTGATCATATCTTGGGTTAGATGGGATCGAGTGTACACTATATCAATATTTTAGCTTTATATGTGAGTATTGGATTTATTTTTAGTGGTTTAAACACATTTTATTTAGAGAGGATTTGGAAGCATGTTGGGCATTCAGAAACAAGATGTGATTGTTTAAATAGAGATTATGACCCATGTAGATCGGATTGTTCATTTTTATAACCACTAAAGAATCAATGGGATGAGAAGTATTAATGTGGGTATATTATAATATTCTATTTTTTAGTTATAAATTTCGGTATGAAATTGAATTTTCAATTATTCGATGGGTTCAAATTTGATCAGATTCTCAGAATAGACATTTTAAGGTTGTGATGATTCTAGTAATTTTTTTTAGATGTGTAATGAGGATTTGATAGTAGATTAAAGGTTTTAGGATTGTATCATTGGTTGGGGACACGAAATAGATGTTTTGGGAAATGATTATTCTAGGTTGTATGGTGGGAGCATGGTTAAAACTAATCATGTAGACTAATAGTGAAACAAAATTTTCATAGGTGCATAGGTTGGAAAAATAGTGTGGCATTCCAGGGAAAATTATATGGGTGTATTTAGTTTATTACTTAAATGTCATATAGTTAGTGCATGATCTGTTAAACTATGTGTCATTACCATGAAAAGGGGGTGTATCTCATGTAGTCAAGGTGAATTACTGGAACACATTTTATAAAATCATATATCCCATTAAAAAGGGGTAAAATAACCATTTCTCCCCTCCAACACTTAAAGGGTTTTACACCTATATTATCCTTCATTTCAACCAGTAGGTCCCCCATGTGTTTCCTCCTACTTCACCCATCCTTCATGGGATATATCCTTCATTGAAGGTTTGAATTAAACATCATCAATGACATTCGATACCAAGAGGTATTTCTTCGACTCTGTTAGCCTTTAATGTGTTATCTCATTATTCTTATAATTTTAATCTCTAGTTTTAGGGATTTTGATCCCAATTCCACTGAAGTATGGTGAAATCAGGTACTTATGATGGGGATTTTTCTATACCTAGAAAGAGGATAACCTGGGAGGCCATATTCTCTTTTCCAAATTTTATTTCATCGAGGTATGAATCCTTGGTTATTTTATAAATCATTAAATATAAAAATAAATTTTTATGTAATTTTGTTGATATCTTTGTTTAGTAATTAGGCCTAGTTCATAGTTAAGGACATGTTTTAGTTTTTTGTTGAGTGTTTTATCTTTATTCCAATGTGATGAGATCTACCCATATGGTTTTGGGTGTTAATTTTTGAAATTAAATTTTATTTATTTATTTATATCATGATAATTTTAATTAATTAATTACAATGTCGATATAATTACCTAGATTCTGGTGGTTTCTTATGATTTTTGATTCTCTATGTCTCAAGTGGTATTGGATGGAACTTAGAAGCTACTTTAATCCATTGAAAAGACTTGGAAATCTTCTTAAAATGAAAGTCATATGTCGTTCCTACACTTAACTATTTATGTATTTTTATGGTGTTTTTTGGATGCTTAGACTCACCTAAGATAGTGATTGGACCTATTTATATTTTTTCCAATGAAATTATCAATTAAATTAAATCATATAATTTTAATGGATGAACACTAGGGGTAACTAACAACCCTTGAGAACTATTCTATGGCCTTAGACCAAAGTTTATCGGACTTAGTCTCTAGATACATCAAGTAGCCTCTTGAACTCTTATAATTTGAGACTAAAATTGGTAAGAATTATTATTATTTGTACATGTCTATGTGGATAATAATTTGATAGACTAAGACTGGGATGGGTGTGTAGATCGTCCTTAAGAGACTTTGGCACCAAGGCTGGGTTATAAACCATCTCCAAACATTTTCCTTAATTACAAGACCCTGTGTAGTTGAAAAATCAATGGTTTCCTTATTACGATGCCATAGGATGTGATGTCTTGATGCATTTGGTGTAGAACTGAGACTGTGACTCTATTCATGAGGATCCTAGGAGGGATGACCCTGCTCCAATACTATTTCTAAGGTTCCCATACGAGTTTCCTCAACTTTTCTTCTGACCTTGAGGATCCATCAAGGGATACCTATATGTCTATCAATCTCGGGGACCCTAGTGAGTTTCCAAGTAGTTAACTGACCCTACTCGAGTGTGTCATAGGGTTGGTTAATTATTTTAATGGGGGTCACATTAGAGACTATACTAAACATTTGATCTTAAGGGGTTGTGGAATTATTGATAGTTTTAAATTTTTATCCAATACAACTCTTTATATAATCATTCACTTTGTTACTGTTAATGTAGATGTGATTCCATAAGTTTTTCATGGGGAATAGACTATGAGGTATGATGCAATGTGATGTTATTATAGGGTATTCCCAGAGGTACTTCTTGTAATCTAGATTCTATTCATTTTTTGTTGACAATTAAATTATCGATATTCCTAGAAGTTCTTCCTTGGATTTAAATTTTGTACCTTAATAATTAAATGTTATTAGGTATGGTATTACTCATCATTATTTGTAATTATAATACACCCCATTCCTTTTCCTTATTTTTATATTATTGGGAATTCTATTCTGTATCATTAATTTGAATGTCAATGGAGAAGGATTTCCTCATTGTTATTTGGAATTAATGGGTGTTTTATTCCTCACACTTAATTAGGATGTTGTTATACATGGTGTTCTTCATTGTCATTTACATATTATTAGACATAGTGTTTGTCACTTTTATTTGGAATTATTAGACATGATGTTCCTCATTATTGGTTAGTTCTGAAAACATTCCTTTCTGTACCCCTACTTTGGACACGTGGATTGATGCTCCTTGTTTTAAATATGAGACACTTATGATATATGGTTTGGAAATCCATCAAAGTCAGATACAGGTATGGTTGATCAGGAATACCTTCCCAAGGCTCAATTTTCATATAACAGAAATAATTTTATTTAGTTTCATTTGAGAATGACTAGACAAAATGCATGAGAATGTACTTATGACTGAAGTAATTTGTTTGAAATCTATTTATTAGTTTATTTTTCAATAAGTGTTATTATTATTTTTAGCTTGATGTGTAGACCACATATACATACAATTAATTTTACAAGAATTTTATGGGATCTCATTGGTTATACTCGCCAATGTTTTATATGCATACCCTACCAAGGCATCCAATACACTGGGGTAATCAAGAATTCCTTCACATGGGTGCAAGAACTAGATGGGATGAGTCCCAAGACAAATCAATTGCATTGCTTCAGATGTGTGTGTGGAGATCGGGCATGTGGTTCATCTTAATGTTAGTATTATGGCCTTGAAAATTTAACTTTTTATTTTATTTACTCATGTATATGTGATAGGCACAGTTGGTGATATGTTTTTTAAATTAAATGGTCATTCAGTATATTACTACACCCTATTTATTAATATAGCCTTGTTATATTTATTACTTCTAAAATCTTTTTATTTTCATATATGAATATTGTAGGGTTATTTTATATTATTACTTACTCGAATAAGAGGGTATAATCTCTCCAAAAAACATGCTCTAGAACCTCCGTAAAAGTTGAAATCTTCTATAATATATAGAAGAACACATGATACCATGTTTCCAAATAGTTTTGATATTTTTTGGAGTGAATGATGCCAAACTTTTGCAACATATAATGTGATTGGGTGGACCTCATTTGTGTGGAATGACCTATTGAGGGTATGTCTATAAGCTGTTATAGGTGTTAACCTCAATTCCATCTTGAGAGGTTAAAGGAACAAAAACACTTATTTATTAGTTCTCAAGAAATCTAGTGCCAGATGTGGGATAATAGATGTGTGGAAATGTTAAATCATTAAAAAATTTATTTATATAATGTTAGCCACATGATCAAATAAATCGTGATCATTAGATCAACCGAGCATGAAATATCATACCTCCCTTCAGGGATTTACTATACTAATTAGACTAATTATAAATATTCCTGATTCTGTTTTTATCCACCAAGGAATAATTGAGACTCATCCATGATCATCCCAAGTGATCATGAATTGATTATATAGATAAAGAAGATATTATTTAACACCTTCCATCTCCATCTTGTATGAATATGATATTTTTTATAGAATGTAATTATTTCAAATCATGATCCACTACAAAATAATGTTATCCACATCAAGAAAATTGATGAATGTATGAAATGCGTTTGATGTGCATCACATGAACATGATCATCACTTCATAAATAATTTATCATTTTAAACCTCACAAGAGTACAAAAGATTTTAATTTCATAAACCATAGTTAATATTAATATTCTCCTTGATAGATAATATTTTTTGAGCTTCTAAGTCGTTGAATAATAATAGGGTGGGTAGTGATCCTCACCTATAAATACCAAGGGATAGATGAACCTACATTCAATGATGATAATTGAAGAGTCTATCTAATTTTTATAAATAAAAATAGGGCATTGTGAAACTATATTTTGAGATGAGGAGATCCCATGAAGAACTCTACTTGTACGAAAAATAAGTTTGAGATTCCATATACATTTGACTTGTGTTTACCACACTCAATGAGATTCATGATTAACTATTATAAAAATACATTCAAGTTTGCACAAGACACATATGTGAGGGACATTAACCTTACATGAAGGTGTTTACCCTTACACTAAGGTGATGTATCCCTTATTCGTAGGAGGATTTTGCACTTATACCATTAAATGAGGTGGATTTAGACACATATTTCATTATAAATGGTGAATAATTAAAGTAGTATATGGGATAGGATTTCATGAATTAGTATGGTCTATGTGTGCTTAAAATAGAATGTGCAACTAATGTAGAATTGAATATGTAAATGAGGAATTATTCATGCATAATAAATATTTCATCCATATAAAGTGTGAATATTTCTCATTATTTTTTATTCGATAAAGTATAGTGATGAATAATACCATGAATTTTATTATACATTCATTAAGATTAAGAACCTCCTGCAATGTATATTTCACAAATAATAAGAAGTGATTTTTGATTATGAAGTGAACGATTATTTTGGAAGGAATTTATTCGTGAGTTCTAATTGATATGTGGGTTTAAGAAATAAAAATAAAAAGGAATAATAGAATAGAAAGTTTTTTCACAATAGAAATAGATCTCACACAGATTATAATATTTATTTGAGCAAGATTGGAAACTCTGATTCATCTAGTGAAAAGTCTCTTAAGGTGTACATGAAAATTATTGTTCCTGAAAGGCCAGGGAGAAGGATTATGAAAGGATATTTATAAAATAAGTATATCTATATAATGAGGAAGATTTTGTATTGAGGGTATAACTAGTTTTTGGAAGATTGTGACTGGAGGGTATAACCAACCATTGGAGAAGAAGGTATAGTTAGGGGTAGAATAAACTACTGATGGTGGATTGGAGCTTCGAGTTATAAATATATTTTAATTTGGGAAATGACTAATTACTATTTTAGTAACTTTCTTATATAGTTTAGAATCTATTTTTTTATGGGAATGACTAACACATTTAGAAGTAGTTCTTTATAGAAAACATTTTCAATCCTTATATTCCATTCCATTTATTTATGACATTTTTAATGGGGAGTTTAAGAGAAAGAAGAAGTGAATATTGATGCATAAATCATCCATACAAGATTAATTGAAAATAAAAATTGTAAAATTATAATTGATCACTAATTTATGCCCTCATCCACTCAGTGATCTCACACTAAATTAGGCTCAACATAACCATGCCATGATGCATTTTTAAAAAGTACATAAATATACATTCTTACTCAAAATCCCATTCCAAACTCACCATCACCATCTGCAACACATAAAAATCATAAATTAGAAGGCCAATTTTTTTTAAAATATATTAAATACCAATCCAATGATTCTTGTCCATTAGATTAAAATAAAATCATTAAAAAAAGGAAAATGGGGTCAAAATACAAACACCTAGTGAGATACCACTGAAATAAGAATATCTAAATTGAAATTATCAACATTAATAAGGGAAGAAGATAAAATATTCAATACTTATATTTAAAAAAAATATTAGTGTCATTAAAAGAATAAAAATGTATGTTACCAAAGAATAACATTTATTTAAATTTCTTGTTTTTTTATGAATAATCATTATATCTCCCTAACAAAAATGTCCATGAACCATAAAGGTTTCATGTACTTAGAGAATAGATACATAAGAATATTATTTAATTAAAATAGTTATCATCTATGACATTTTTTATTAAAAATGGTACCCTTATAGACTCATTATACCTAATACTCATCTTCATAACATGAGGAATGTTAAAATTTTAGGAGGGGTGAGCTCAGATATTCAGTAAGGGTAAACATCGAAAAAATGAATCAATGATCATATATAAGAATTCCAGGAAATAATGGTATGAAAACTAGTTATTGTAGATAAACTATAATAAAATTATAGATTATAATTAGTATTCATGGAATTAAATTTTAGTATGTCATAAGATTTGGAAATCATCTAAAATAAATCATGATCCATTAGTTCAAATCATAATCATATACACATGTTATATTTGTGTGGAACCATAATAGGATAAAAAAATATCTCGTATCAATGTTTACTACTCATACCATTATATCATATCATATTAGGAATCACTGCCTATTTCCCATTTAAAAGAGAATCTGAAATCACCATTGATTTCCCATGTCATAGAAGATCAAGCATCACCACTTGTTTCTCATATCATAGTGGATCAGTCATCCATACATTTTTCATATAGTGGATTGATTGCATAAAAATGTTTCATATAACAATATCATAAGATATAAGGAGTTACCTAATTCATTGGAGGTATTTAATGGACCCACCTATCAAACAATGAATACAAGACACATGTGTTCTATAATATATTAAAACATTAAACATTTCACTATAGAATAACCCGTGAAAAGAAAATGGGTTTCTTAAAAATTTCATCGTCACAAAACCATATGACCAATAAAGAATGAACATGCATGGTATTATTAGATCTTATCCCAAATTATTCGTAACAAACATTAAAGGATGTTTACATAAATTATAATAAATTTAAAATTTTATTTGAATATTTTTTAAAAAATAAGGGAAACAATCCTTTTCCTGGGATAACATTTTAACATAAAATTCCAAGAATATTGATATAATTATTTTGTTTTAATATAACCATGGAAACCTATAAAAATGAATAAAATAAAATAATATTAATGATAGGGGAAAATATGTTCATTCCATATATTTTAAAAGAAAAATACTTCTTTTCACACTTTGGTAAAAAAGTCAAAAAAATTATTTTAAAAATAATTACAAATAATCCTTTATAAAATATTTTTAAATAAAGTAAATGGTTGTGAAAATGAAATATTAAAAACATAAATAGTATTATTTAAAATATTTATAAAATAAATTTTTATAGTTGGGAAATAGGATAATACTATCATCACCCAAAGGGGAAATAATGTCATATATTCTTTAAAAATATTTTCTCATTAATTTAAAATACTAATGATAGAAAATGGTAATAATAATTAAAAATTCTAATAATAACTATTGGAGAATAAAATATATGGGTTTTAATGGATATGGTCAGTGAAATTTCTCTCAGCATAAATTTATTATAGACAATCCAGAGAAGAATTGAGATTGCAACATAAACCCTCCCATCTTTTGTAGCCTTCAAATAAAAACCTCATAAAAGAGACAATATTATATGTATTTTTATGTTAATCTAATTTCCATGAGAAGAATTATAATATAAATTAGTGGTTAGTGTATACAACACACAAAATAAACAAGTGGTGAATATTTCATATGTATTATAGAAATAAAAGTGAGACGGGAAACCCTTACTCCTTTGATAACATTTGAATCAAACAACCTTTGATAAAAAAGAAATATGAATTGTAAAATTAAATACTATGAATTAAGAAAGTTATATAATATAAAATTTAAAAAAATTATATACACCTCATAAACATAAATAGGTTAATCAAACAACATGTCCCAATAAAAAAATATTATGGTGAAGAACCATTACCTCAAGTCTCGTCTTTATTAATATGTTTTCAAACCTCATCATCATTGAAAAACCTCTTTTATATTTCACTAAAATCCATAAAAGGATTTTATTATTTTCAATACCATAAGTTCTATGTAATGGGGAAGGAATTTTTGAAGGAATTTTCAAGATCTTGACTGATTCATAAGTCTCAAACATTTTTAATAATGAATAATATGATTCTCAATTTTAATTAATAGGAGGGGAACTGATGTAATTATCTATTATATTAAATTAATAGAAATTAATTTTTTAGTTAAATGATGAGATATAATCCAAAAACAACATAAATAATATATTAATCTTCTAGTTTTGATAATTCATCTAACAAAAGTCCCACAACCCAAGATGAAATTTTTTAGAGATCTAGAGATTAATTATGTAAACATAATATTTTAATACACTTATAAACAATGTTCTACAATAATTATCATATAAACCATTTATATAAGTCTCGCATTATACAATAATATTCATAACCTATGCATTAGAAAAATTTGAAATGGTTGAGTGTAGACACTCAATATGGGATAACATAACAAATTCTGTGATGGTTAGATCATAATTATATGGAAAATCATGATTAAGTAAAAATTTATTCGTTAAAATAATGTAAATCATTAATTGGTAAACCAAAGTATAACATATCATAATAATATTACTTTTTGAAGACATAAAAATATAAATCATGAATCTTATAACTTGATCCATGCAATGTAGGGAAGAATGTTTCATAATCATAAATATAGGATTTATGATATTTTTGAACCTAGCTACATGTCAACACATTATCTCATAAAATTGTGAGTATAAATAAAATACATCACACTCACACTATGTGAACATATATATATATATATATTATAAGATTGTAATATAGAATTTTTATCAAATAAGATATAAACCTTTACCATATTCATTTGTGTGGGATCTTGGTCCCACCCATCACATAATCCATACATTTATATGCCACGTGAAAACAATAATCAAATCATAAAATAACCCATATAAGGAAAATAGTTTTCATTATATTTCCAAATAATCACATAAATAACCATGTAAATAAAATGGGTTTCATGGAACATCTAAAATAGATATCATTCAATTTTAATAATGAGCCAATGAAAATAAAATTGGTTTCATAAAACATCTAAAAGTTATAAAATAGCATCATGAACTAAATAATTTAATACTAAAATCATTATCACTCAAAATAATCATATAATTGAATAATATTTGGTAAAACATTAAAACAAATTTACTATAGATTGATAATAGTTTTATACTTAAATCAAATCCCAAAGAAATTAACTTTTGAAATCATTTTGTATTATTGTTGTATAAGTCATGGCTATGAGTCTTTTAATCAAAATTATAATTTATTTTGAAGAAAAACTAAAAGTAAACCTTCATAGAATTGGAAGTGTATTGGAAACTCTTGTACGCATATGTAAAAAATAGAAATCATTTAAATGGTAAATTAATGGGAAAAATAAATCTAGATAAGAAATTATATAACATTAAAAAAGGACTTTCAGTTACAAAGTCCATTATATATTTCATAATTCATAGATCCAAGTAAATAGAATAATTTTTTAAACATTAATATAAATAGTTATAAATAAATTATCCTTGAAATAAATAATTATTTTAAAAAATACTAGTGAAAATAATTTTGAAATAGCTACTGTAAAAAAATAATTATAATTTTTTCAAAAATGGTATATGAAAATAAATTGAAAACTTTTACTTTTAAAAAAATATTTAATAATGGGTAGTTCAAAAATATATAATTTATTAAAAATGAAAAGTGTAAATACTTTGAAAACATTTAATTTTTAAAATTAATTTTTAATAATATAAAATTGGAATATTTTTTACCAAAATAAAATGTGGAGTACATTATAAAACATTTTATTTTTGAAGCATGGAAAAAACATTTTCAATAAATTTATATAAACTTACTAAAAACTCAAACTGTTAAATGTGTATTTTATTTTTCTTTTAAAAAGATATATATAATTAAAAAATTCATATAAAAGAGTCTATAATATCTTTATAAAAATTGAGGAGAACATTCACGGTATGGAAAATATACCCATGGAATAATATATACATTGGTTAGAATTGATGTAATTCTTAATAATAGTATACTTTTATTATGAAATAAATTTCATAAATGAATTTGGTATTGATAAATAGATGTAATTTCCTAAAATAAAAGGTTAAAATACAACATAAATCCATATTACTTTCTAATATATTAATCATGAATGATTATAGTCAAAGAAGGGTGATTAATACCTAATGAAGATATTCGAGTCACGAGAATCCCTTACATATTTTGTAACTTTTAATGATAAATCCATGAGAAGTATAAAATTAAATTAAAAATAGAATATGATGATATATAATAGAATCATGGTAAAATATTTCCATTGGGTATTATTAAAATCCTATAAAATTAAACATGTTTCTTTGTATAAGAAAGTCTCAAGGGATTTAAATTTGAGACAAAGAAACCCTTACAACTTGAAAAATGAATGGATTTAAAGAAATTTAAGATAAATTATTAAATAAACCTTTTATATAATTAAAATGATTTATATATTTTTAATTAATTCATTTGAGAAGTATCTATATCACATCAAAGAGTAATAGGTGAAAAACATGAATGTCTCTTCAATGAATGTGAACTTCAGACAACAAACACAAACCATGATTACATGTTTAGTTGGTGACACACTAACCTCCTGTAAAAAAAGATAAAATAATAATGTATTTCATTAAATTAATAAAAAATATTACCCTTTTATAATCCTTGTTATATTTATTTATCTGTAATATATTAATTATATATATACTATTATGAACATTGGGTGTTGATAACATTAATTGTTTTTCACATGTTTAATAATTTTGTTTTTATTACTTATCATTTGAAAACAAAATCATTTTTATATATGATATTTGGTTTCTTAATATATATATTATATTTATTTATATTTTTTTATTTTATTCCATATGTTTTTTGGTTACATTATTAGAAAACTAAATTGATGACAACATACATCATTAATTTCAGTAAAAAAATATTACATTAATAATAAGTAAAATATTTAATATAATATTACCAAAACCATATAATAATCATAATTTTATCAATATATTAAAATACTATTATTTTAGATATTCTTAAGTAGATCTATTTTCATATTTGAAATTGTTCTTCATGTACATGGTAAAACTAAACCAAACTTGAACATGCTATAACTTGATTGGTGAATAAGATTATGGAGGTGTTTATTTTGAATTAATATCATTATAATATAATATTAATGACATGTTTTTTATTTTTTCATCAAATGGATGCATATTTTCAGATATTTACATAATTTATTAAAATATAAATAAAAAATTAAAAATGTTTCATCGTGGTGGGAAGAATCTGCATGTACACATGATTAGTGTTCTCATTTCTCAATGTGAGAGGGTGTGAAGGTGGATGTTAAATTTATATTTTAGAGTAATAATTATATTATAGATATCATATTTATTCACCCATTAAATTATTTTCATCATCCATGAAGGGCAGTGATGAAAATCAAATGGTATCACTTTAAGGATGTGGTAGTCCACACAACGTACTAACGATGTTATTTTGTTTTTCTGAGTGAATGGAAATGGATAAATTATGATTTTAAAACTATTATAAAACCAAAAAAGTATACTAATTAAACATAATGATTCATATTATTATGATATTTATATGTTTTCAAAAGTATCATTATTAAAAAAACCTAAATAAAGAGATAATACTTATGTCAGGGATATATTTTTTTCCTTGGAAGTCCTCTTGAAATTTAGGGGCATAGGCTAAGCTTGAGTAAAAAGGTGATCATGTTTTTGTGATATGGATATAGTTAATATAAAATGAAATATATTAAAGTATTAATTATATGTATAAGTGTGTGTGTTTCAAAGGGTGTAAATGTTCCACTTTTATAAGAGATGAAAAGGAAACTTTTGGAAGCACACTTTAAAATTTGATAATTCTTTGATATAATTCCATGGTAAATGGATCAAAAAGTATGAAATTTTAAAATTTGGGGTGCCTTTTGGTCGATAAAGGTACAGAAATGTGTATCCTTTCATGTTTTAATCATGTTATATTATTTTTACAATTAATTTTTAACTTTTTATTATTACATAGAACCAGGTAACTAGTTTTTAAATAAATAATTTTATGTTTTCTTAAAAAATATAATATAACCCATATAACATATTTTTTTTATTTCCCCATAGGATATTTAACATAAAGCTTACCAAGTTGTAAGTTACTTTCTCTCAATTTCCATTCCATTGAGACATATTTGTTAATATGAACCTATTCATTTTTATGTGGGCCATATGCTTTCCATTTTATGTATTTAACATGATTAAATGATTATTTATGATAATTAATGTTTCAATTAAATTTTATTATTAAATGGATTTAAATTTAAATTTTACCAAAGAGGAAAAAATAATATTTATAATCTCCCATTATGTTGTGATTGTTAACTTCATCTTGAAACAACCACTTTCTTATGATCATTTTTCATTTCACCTTATAATTATATTAAATATAAAATTATTTTATGATGGATATGATTATTTCCAAAACCATATACAGTTGTTACATATAGGTTTTACTTTTCAAGTTATTTGAAAAATAGGGGAAATATTGATAAACTTGTATTCTTTAGTCAATACTAATATTAGATGATAAGGATTATTATTCATGAATTAAATCAATTATTCAATATATGATAAATTACTTGGAAAAATAGTTATTGGAGGGGATAAATTAAAAATACCATTAATTCATAGGCATTTCTAACACGAAAAATTTGTTGGGAAAAATTAATGGGTTTTTATTTATATTATTAAACTATCTTGCGTAAGGTATTGACTATTGAAGCGTCATGATGCATGAGATCATGAAATCCAATAATTAAAGATTTTATATTTAAGAATTCAGTTCATAATATTGTAAATGATATTTTCAAATTTATATTATCTATGGATTCATTTATTTCTAATTTTATTTATTAAATGGAATGTTTGTTTGGTTGTTTACCATTCTATATTAATAATTCATTTTCTAATCATGATAAGATATTTTTTGATTTAATTGAATGTGTGTTAAATTATTAACCATTACATATTGATTGTTCATAATTAATTTATGATATCATCCATTATACACAAACCTTATTAAGAATTTGAGATCACTCTTATTTTTATTTCTTTCCCTGGGGTATGAAGAATAATTCTTGGATTATGTTCTATGATGCAAATTGTTTCCATTAATATACTTTTAATTTTATTTCCCTATGTAAAATTGGTATCATGTATATATTTGGATATACAAAACTACGAAATTTATTTATCCTTATGGATTTGACCCATTGTATATATTCCAATATAATAAATAGACACTGACTATAGGTTACTGGAGTCAAGGTTATTACAGTTGGTATTATAGAATGTTTAGTAGAAACATTCAAAATTTGATTAAGGAAAACATTAATTAGGGAACATAACCCAATGATAGTCTTTGTGGATAACTATATAATAACCTCATAATGTTTTGTTAATAAATATATTATATGTTTTTTCATAGAAAAAAATCCCAATCTGGAAAATATAAGGGGATGTGGTTATAGATGTACCTAGGTGTAATTAACCCAAAAAAGGTGCATCATGTTTAACTCAAGAATTAACTGGTACTCAACAATGGGACGTACTGCAAAACTATCCCGACATTCATAGAGGTTATGCTCAAGAAAATTAAAATTTTACTAACAAACCATTGTGATGGATTTTAAAATAAATATATCCCTACAGAAAAAAAAATTATGACCATGAAATTTACAATTTATAAGTTTTTAATTTATTTTAAGTGTTGCACCATATTTATAGTTCTATATTATGATTTAAAATTTAAAATTTTATGAGAAACTCTCGTATATTCAATTATTTATAAATATCACTTGGAAGATATTATGGTATTAATACTTGTCTCCATTATAGAAATCTCTATAATTAAAAAGATAATATAATTAGTATTAGAAATGAGTAGGGAATGGACATATTTGTGCAACTAACTTTGGTTGTGACAAATAAAAATACCCAAATAGAAAAACCTATTTTTCTATATCATGATTCTACTATATTATATCAGATAATGTGATGGAATCCCCCATAATTTAGTGGGACTACTAATATAATGGTAGAAAAGAAAAGTATTAAGTCCCTTGAGAATATATTTAATTCCATGGGAGGTAATGAAAAGAAATTGATTACACTTTCAATGCATTATCTCAAAGGTGATGCTAGTCAATGTTTTTCATTGATCTAGAATACAAGGTATGAATAGGAAGTATAACACATGGAATGGAGGTCTCTTAAGGACACATTTTTTTATAAATATTTTCAGCATGATCAATGGAATGAAATGAATAAAATTTTCCATAACATAAAACAAAATAAAAAAGAATATTTTGCAGATTATAAGAATAACTTTATAATATTATCAAAGTATTTTATAGATTACATACACAACAAAAAAATTTAAGATTGACAGTTTTGTTGATGAGCATAAGCTAAGTATATAAATGGAATCATTTTCTCAAACTTTTTCATCATATAATTAAATTATTTTATGCATCATATAAATCGAGAATGAATTTTGTTAAACCCAACATGTTTACGTGAAATAAATAAAATAAGAGTTCGGTTGAGAACCATGAGATATGAAATTTTTCAAGGAATATTCAGAGAACTAATGAATTTATATATTATGAAAACTATGGTAGGAATCATCTAATGAAATTATTTAATGTAAAAAGAGTTTGTTATACATTTATATCTAAGGGTAATCAGGATAAATAATATAAAGGTAAAAACTAAAATAGTGTTATCCAGGTATTTAAAATTAAATAAATGGGGCATTATTCTAACCAATTTAATAAACATAAAGGAAAATTTCCATATAAGAGGATAAGTGAAGGAGAGAAAGCTTATATGATCACTACTTCGGAGGTTTATGTTCCAAAAGATGTGGTGGAAATTAATTTAATCATATCATAACCTATTTATAATGGTTTATTTGATTCTATATCCTCACATGATTTTATATATTCCATTTTTCAAAGAAAATTAGATATTTCTCTATCAGCTTAATACATGAGTTTTTAGTCAAAAAATCCATGTGGTGTATCATTGTAATAAGGAAGTGTCACGAAGTCCCCATTATGATATAGAAATAATATCTATTTTCAGTTTTTGTTATTATACCAATGGTTGACATTGATACAATTCTTGGTATAGATTTTATTTCAAAATATGATGAAAATATTTATTACAAGGAGAATGAAATTGTGATTTATGATGATGATGTGGGATTAATTACCTTTAGAGTAGTGATGTAATCATTAGAGTATTTTCAAGATCCACCCCCACTAGTTCTTTAAAATGAGTTTTTTTGGAAGAATATAAAACAAAATCTATGGATGGGGAAGGTATTATTCAAATTTTGGATATACATTTTTTACCAAAATTCACAGATGTATTTCCTAAGTAATTACTTATACACCCACCCAAGTGTGATATTGATTTTTCTATCGGTTTAATCCCTTATAAATGACCAATATCACTGAATCCTTACATAATGGAAATTATGTAATTATTGTATTTTGAGAAATAACTTGACATTTTGTGTGATAAGGGATTTATTATCCCCAATTTATCACAATGTAGAGTCCTTGTTCTCTATTTTAAAAAGAGCAATGAATTAATGAGGTTGTGAATTGATTATAAGTAAATCAATTCTATTAGGATAAAGAAAAATTATCCACTTCATTGTATTTGTATCATCTGATCACTTTTTTTGAAAATATATATTTGTGTTACTAGACTTAGGTGACATCCCCAAGACACTAAAGCCTAAAAATAAAGGCTAAATGCCTCATAAAATAATTGGGGGATGATTTTTATTTTTAATACAAAATAACCAAACCAAGGAAACCAAAATGAGAAAACCTATATATGATGCATGAGTACTAAAAAAGCCAATAAAAAACAAAACCAAAAGAAAATATTATAGTACAATACTAAATGAAGTGACATAACCAAAAAACCACAAGATGAGAAATACCAAATTTATCCAAGATCTAAATCCACATGCCCAACCTAAGGAATCAGAAGCATCACTAAAGAACTGGAATACCGTTCCTTTACCTGTGTCCCAATAAATGACATCTGAAAATTCACAACAATGACCAGGAATGGGGTGAGTCAAAATTATATAGTATTTCCCTAATAATTTCAAAATTCACACCACTAATATAAAACTCATTAGCACATTTATGTAAAATAGTTTAAAACAATTTAAAATAGTTTATATCAAAACCAAAATATTTTTTTCACATAAATAAATAAAACAATCCTTTAAAACCTTTCTCAATTCTCTTTGGAATTCCCATTCAATTATTAAAAACATCTATGCATCTACACATGAATTCTCAGGTGATGGTTCTATAATTTTTAATGGTATCTCTCTAATATACATTGTCATCATAAGGTAATAAATCCCTTGTTCCATTACATCTTTTCCATCAAGCACCATGTCATATTTCAAGTAGGACTCATAAAATGCAATAGGAACACACACCACAATGTATTCCCAAAAACCAATCCAAAACCGTTTCACATTAACCATTCAATTCTTCAAAACATTTCAATAAAAATTTTACATCCATCAAAACCAAAACATAATTTTAAAATCATGAACCAAAAATACATTCTACAAAACTATCCAATTTCCACAAATTTTCAAGAAAACATATCTATAGAGGTTTCCATTAAATCACACAAGGGTTTCACATGAATTTAATGAAATTAATTCTATCTGAAACCAATCTTTCATGTTATAATAAATTGATAAGGACAAAGAATCCACCTATCTATCAAACATTGGTGAAAATGAAGAACAAAACAACTAATTCAATAACCCGGATTAAATCTTCTATATCTGAACTTAGATCTTACTCCCTTCAACAAATTCAACACGATATCACCAAGAAAAAAAAAAGAACTAGACCAAACCCTAGTTGATTAGATATAAGGTTTTGAGAGATAAGAGGTGAAAATATATAAGGAAAATGATTAAGAATGATAAATTACCAAAAAATATAGATCTCTAATAGACTTTTGATCTCATAAAACATTCTCCCAGATCAAATGGAATTGTCCTTAAAGACATGGAAGGAGGAGGAATCCATTTATAATCTATATTAGTGGATTGATGAGTGGTTAAATGGATAAACATAAATAGATCCACAATTTTTCTATCATCAATTTGAAATTTCAAGATTGGGGTGGACTTTTAGAAATATTGTGTGGAAACCATGCACGAGATACTATCTCAAGCCACGCCTTGCATGGTTATCTTCCATAATTAAACCAAATGTTCTCAAAAAATGTGTTTCCCTAATATATAAAAGGGTATGGTTTCTCTTAGGAATCATCACTATTTGTCCAAACCCTGTTCCAATCATTAACCTTCACATTTCTCATTTTTTCCTTTGACATTACCCTAGAGGTATTTCATAAATTCAACTAACTATACTCAGACAATGTCTCTCTATAAAATCCCCTGATGCATTACAAAACTACTCTGAACCTCCATAAACTAAACCTGAACATTATATTTAGATAAAATACATAAAAAAGGTCATGTAGATGAAACCATGGGGTTATAAATTCTCCCAACTATTATTCTTTATTTCCTCGTAATGTTGAAAAACTCACTTCATTAGAAGAGTTCGATCCAGTTATCAAACATTTCCATTTCATGCTCAATCATTTCTTCTTGAATCCAACTATGTTTCCCTAAAGCCAACAAAAAAAATGATGTTTTTCCCATGCAATAATTTTTCTTACCTATCCAAAATCTAAATCAGAAAAAACCCAACATAGAATCTATCTCTTGGTCAACATGATATCATAAAATCACATGGTTAGGATTAAGTTAATACCTCTTTAATTGAGATAGATAAACTAAATTACACACTGAGATAAACCTTGGTGGAAAATCTAACTAATATTCCACCTCACCAATCAATTAAAGTATCACAAAGGTCTATGTATCAAGAATATAACTTACCATTTTTACAAAAATGATGATTCCCAATCCATTGAGAGATTCTCATGAACACATTTTATCTCACCATAGTTTACAATGGTTGATAATGATGATGCACACACAATTTATGATAGCTTTGATTTGTCTCCATTCTATTTTTGATCAATTGAATTGTTTAATTTTTCTCATGCACAACACTAGGTACTACCAGGGAAGTATCACATGTTTCCGAAAAACAATTCAGGTACTGAAAAAGATAACTATTCCATGATTTAAAATGATTCATATGAATAGTGGAATGATAACTATTATTTTATGATAACTCCACTAATTGTATGTGATCCTCCCATGAGCCTCCAAAATATATCTAAAAATTCTTAAGCATGTCCTATAATATTTGATTCATCTATTCTGATTTTACATTCTATTGAGGAAGATACACCATACTCATAGACAACTGAGTCCAAATGTTTTTCTATAAGGACATCCAAAATCAAGACATAAACCCAGGGTCTTTATCTAATAGAATCGAGATTGGAACTCTATTCCACTTTACAATTTCATGTATATATATTTTTGAACAGTACTCCACCATATGGTATTCATTACTAGGGATAAATTGAGATGAATTCATGAGATAATCCACAATTACCCATATAATATCCTTTTTCATAAAAATCAATGGGACACCGATCATGAAATCCATATAAATCTACACCAATTTCTAAATTGGAATTAGTAAACATTACAACATGCTCATTGGTCATTGGTGTGCCACCATTATTAATGATAGATAAGGAATCTATAAAGGTACCTCCAACACTTCCCTTTTATTACCAACCTACCCAAACTATGCTTTAAATTCTTTATACATGTTTTGAATTCCTGGATGATTAGAACATTTTGAATGGGGATAACCACTTATGATTTTTTCTTAAAAACCCAAAGGTCCCGTAATCTGATCTAAAAAATAAAAATATGAACTCACACCTACCTTCTATACCTCAATTTTCTTCCCACCATTTATTTTTGACCTCTTAATAATAAATTTAGAATCATAAATTTTAGAGTCTTTCACATGCTCAATGTAATTAAGAACTAATAAAACAAGGAAGAAAAATGAAACATCACATCTATCAATACATTCCAAGTGCATGCCTATTATAATTTACATCATCTTCCATTGAAATAAATATTCATTATAAAATTTATTATATGGCTTCCTAACTAATGTATTCTCCACTAAATTTAATTTATCCAATGTATAAATCAATTAAAAGTAAAAAATGATGTTATTCTACCCATATTATTTTCAAAAAATATAATTTTGCTAGGTCTTTTAAGAAATGACTAAATGTTTATTCTAAATCATGTTTTGGGTAATTATTATCATGTAACATTAAATACCATGAACAATAAGTAACAACATGATCTCTTTGCAGGGGGACACATCCCAAACATGATCCTTATGCATTGTAATAGGCTAAAGAGTCCTATATATATTCTGGGAATGTGAGGATAGGTAATGACATAAGTGTAACCTTAATCTCTTGAAATTATTTTTAAAATTTATCACTCCACTGTAAAGAAACAACTTTCTTTATCAAATATATCATCAAGTGATTTGAAATATAAAAGTCCATGTTTATAATGGTTTTAGTATCCTGCCAAGCCAAGGAAAATATATGTCACAAATACATTCTTCGGTTGTTTCCATGATAAGAATACTTAGTTATATTCTGAATCTATAGTAATACCATATCAAATATGAAATTGATAAATAAATTTACCTATTTTATACATAAATCACACATTTACAAATTATAATTTAGATGATGCTCCTACAAGATACTCAACACTATAGATACTTATGGATAATGATCCATAATTTCTCTTGAATACACTAGTATATCATTCAAAAACACCACAAAAAAGGAATCCAAATACCTTTTAAATCATTGAATCATTTATTCCATAAAGATTTAATATGAATTTATAAGGTGAAAAGTCATAATAGTGGTCTCAAAATGGCTATATGTTCTTCTCATAGTTGCCTTTGGAACACCCCACCTTTGGAACTTGTAGTTGGTTATATCTCAAACATAGGTCATTTTTAGAGAACAATTGTGGTCCCCTTAATTGATCAAAGAGGTCATAAATACATGGATTAGTATATATATTCTTCACCATAATATGGTTAAGATTATTATTATCTAAAAAAATTCTATGATTTCCACACACCTTCTTCACAAAAGAAACTATTACTACCTACAAAGATTTTCTTGGTCAGAAGAACCCTTGAATTTCCATCTCTTCCAACTGATCATTCAATTATTCCCAATTATATAAGTTATATATAATAACACATCAGAATGTTCTGTTGTATGAGATTAATTATGAACTCCACTTCTCTTTTAGGTGGAAACTCTGAGAATTTTTCATGAAAAACATCATGAAACTGGTCCTATATGATTGGAAAATCTATATTCTAGATTTCATGTATGGATTCCAAGGAAAATATTCTAAACTAGTCAGATATAGTTGTAATAACCAGTACTAAGGGACTTTCTCTACTTCCATCCACTTCCCAATCTCATTTAATTTGGTTTGTATCACCATCTAATGATTTGAAACTCACTTATCGTGTAACAATCAATATGGGCCTCATAGTTTTTTAACCAATCCAATATCAAAATCATGTAACATACATACATCTATATCATAGTGAAATCACATTAAATCTCAGTCCCATAAATATTTATCGAACATGATGCACATTTTAAGGCATGACACTCTCGTTATCCCAATAGTGTTTGGAGTTTCCAAATAGAATACCTTATCTCAACATGTAAACCCATCAAATCAATGACATGAGAAAAAATAAATTAGTGGGATTCACCCATATCAAAAAAAATATTTCATTAAGGTAGAATTCCAAATAATCATACATCTCACCATCAATGGATACAATTATTCATCCATGATTAGTTTTTCA
This sequence comes from Viscum album, assembly GCA_963277665.1. Taxonomy (NCBI): domain Eukaryota; kingdom Viridiplantae; phylum Streptophyta; class Magnoliopsida; order Santalales; family Viscaceae; genus Viscum; species Viscum album. The sequence continues at coordinate 77,246,050 of OY728159.1, forward strand.
ACTCCCTAAAATTTCTTACTTACTACACATTTCTCTTTAATACATGTTTGATATTGTAATAGTTGAGAAGTCGTGGAATTCATTAAATTGGCATGGATTGACCAGTTTATTTTATGAGAGAAATTCTTCAACACTGGTCTCTTAGAAGCATACAATGGATGAGAAGCATGAGATGTGTACCTAGAACCATACCTTGGATCATTGAGATAATAGTGTAGAAGATGTCCCATATTTTTGGATTTGTTATATCCTTTAGGGGGTGTCAAACAATCTCACTTCATATAGTTGAAATATCCACATTAAAGACATTCCAAAAATTATTTTTAGTTGAAGAGGAAGGATTACCACCTCCATAGTTTTATTTTGAGATATATTACTTCCTTGATAATAGGTTTCCATTCTCTTCTTGATTCTAGAATTGGAGTTCCCACCCATTCCTGTAGGAATAGACATGATTCCTCCGATTGTGTTTCCTAGTATTTCTCTCTATACCCTCATAGGAGAGACAATCCTACTTCAAAATGAAGAATTATATTTTTACCTAAATTAAGAACATGAGATGAAAGAACTTTTTGTTGAACAATTCCTCCAAATAAAATCATGCAATGTCTTGGTCCAATTTATAATGAACTTATAAATTCCACCACTAGCATGCTAGATCCTCTAACAAAAATGATAAAAATTCACCTTCATCTTAGTTGGTGTTCTAAGGAAATCTAAAATTCCATTCATTATATTTATTCAAACATCTACTTTTTGGGATCTAAATTACCCATAATGATGGGTGGATTCTACTTTCAGAACCAAACCAATGATCCACTTTCCTTGGTTCATCAATTTTGTTCCCTTTAACTATATCCTGAATTCATGTTATGGTCTTACCATCGGCTTCACCAATTATGATAAGGTGACAAATAATATTAGTGTCTCAAAACACACATGTACCAAAACTCCGTAGTTACTTTAATTTCAACATAAAAAGGTTAGATATAAGTTTTTATTGTCTACATTTTATGTTCTAAAAATAATACTCCTTGCTTACAACTCAACTCATTGTCTGAATAACTGATTCTGAGGGATCAAACAAATGAATAATATTTGTAACATCCCATCGCTCCTCATTGGATTGACAAGTGACAATTGTGATACTATCCATAGGTAGAATCCCCAAGACATCAAAATATGATAACAAATTCCATGGGTGTCATAAGAAAATCAGTGGATGATTTTCCATTACATTATAAAACAAACATATTTGTATTACCATAATAAATAATCCTCAATATGATTTATGAGTACCAAAATAAAATCCAATACAAAACCATACAAAACTGACAATATAAGAGTACAAGTGGAAATAAAGATGTATAACTAAACAAACCTAAAGGTGAAAGAACCTAATGCCACAAAAAAAAACTCAAAAATTGCACAAATATTCAAATCCACATGCCTATACCATGGTATCAAGAATCATTACTAATGAAATTGGATAGATTTCATTTATCTATATCTCAATAGATGACATCTACATACAAAAAATAGTTCCCATTCATGGGTTTATTCCAAAATTTGTATGATTTCTCCAATGACTTCTCTACTCATTCCACTAGGAGAAAACTTGCTTCAATTTTTATATAAAATAGTTTAAAACAATTTCTGATTGTTTATATCAAAACCAAAAGAATGTTTCTTGTAAATCAATAAAATAGGCCTTTAAAACAAATCTTAGTTCCATTTTTCATACCCATCCACGCATCCATACAAGTATACCCTTGTTTCAATTCAATACTCATGAGAATTATATCATTGATATACCATGTTATCACAAGGTAACCAATCCCATGTTCTATTACACCTTTAGTACCGAGCACAATGTCATATTTCTACCATGCCTCATAAAATGAAACTTGAACACACAACACTAAGTATGCCAAAACTATTTCATATAAACCATTAATTTATTCAAAAAAATTCAATAAAAAAATTCCATGATTCAAAACCAATCAATAATTATAAAATCATAATTTTAATATCATGAACTAAGATCTCTTTCAACAAAAATGTCTAATATCCCCAATTTTCTAAGAAAATATAACTGATGGATTTTACATAAAAGCACTCAAGGGTTTCAAAATAATTTTAATGAATTAAATAAATTTTAAATAAATCCAACAATTTCTTATCAATTTAAAATGATAAAGATTCCACCTACCTCTGAAACTTTGGTTAAAATAATGAACTACACAACCACTTCAACAACCCGAATTAGATCTTCTATATCAAAAATTTGTTCATATTCCCTTCAAATAATTCAAAAATCCATCATTGAGAAAACTAAAAAAGACACTATATATAGCCACATTGGATTAGATATAATTATACAGGAGATAATAGGAGAAGATATATAAAATTGATGAACTATCACTTATCATAAAATGTATATCTTTAACAGAAGTACGACCACTAAAAAATTTCTCCTGGGTTGAAGGGAATTTCCTCTCAAGCCTATGGTGGGAAATGATTTCATGTTATGTTTAGATTATAGTAAAAATGTGTGATTAAGGGTCGAATCTGAATTAGATCAAGTTTTTTTGGATTTAAAATTTCATGGTTCATGGTTAAGGAACACAGTTAGACAAGATATGCTTACTCGTGCCTGAACTACTATCTCAAGCTACACATTGCATGGTTGGATGAAACTATTAGACAAACCATGTTCCAAACATGAATTTCCCCACTATCTAAATGTTCAAAATTTATCCTAGGAATCCTCATTGTTTTTCATAACTGTGTACCAACAGTACCCCTTCCCAGTGCTCACTGTTTTCTTTTTCATAGTTTCCTAGAGTTGTTTTATAGTTTCCATTAATCGTTCTAAAAATCTGAACCTACAGAAAAGCCTCCAAATAATTACAAAACTCCAATTACCATTACAAACATTATAAAAACCTTATATAAACATCAAATACATTATAATTATAATGTACTAGAAATTGGGGGTTGTGCAGTATTGATGACTTGTTCGATCAAATTCATAGAGCTTAATATTTTTCAAATATTTTACTTTATTTCTGTTACCATTAATTGGGGTAAATATTGAATACATTCTAAATAAAGTACTAAAATTGCGAGTTTACAGTAATTCCAATAGTAATGACCAAATCACCCACCGATTTTATAGACAAAATGAATAGATTATTCAAGGAAAATCTTAATGAGTTTTTATGGAATTCATTTATGATGTTATGTTGTATTATAGAAGCTATGAGGACCATGAGAATCTTGTGAGGACATTTATTTAGGATATTATAATAAAATAGTTACATAGTAAATCTAGTACGTGTGATTTATATATTTAACAATATTCCTTTCATGGACATGTTTTCTTTGAGGGTGGAATCCATGTTGATCCTGTGAATGAAATGGTAGTCAGAGAATGGCTTATAAGAATGAATATAAATGATGTACATAGTTTGATTGGTTTGGAAATTTAATATCTTCAATTCATTCAGAATGTTTTAGGATTGGAAAACCCATTAATAATTATTACACATAAATGGGTTAAGTTCATAAAGAAAATGTAATTTGTGTAATTTTTTTACCAATTGAAGAGGATATTGGTCAATGATTCTATTTTGACTCTATCATGTGTAAATATTGGTTTTTTGATTTTTAGTGATTCATCAATAAAAGGGATGATTTTTTCTTGTGAAAAAATGATAATGTTATTGCATATGAGTCACGGAAATTGAATACTGACAAAAATAACTATTTATCCCATGATCTTGAGTTGGAAGCTATAATATTTTCAATTAAGATAATGAGACATTATCTCTATACTGAATGATTTGACATATACACATATCATAAGAGCCTAAAAGATAAATTTTCATAAAAGTATATCAACATGATTCCAATTACATATCCTGTTATACTCAATTATTATTAATATTCAATACACTACCACCTAGGGAAAGATAATAAGGAATTAGATACATGAGTATGGAGTATCATTTAGTTATGACCCAAATGAGTATTGAGAGGGATCTTATATTCATGTATATGGTGAATATTGTTATGTTAATTATTTTGGATCATGATACATCACATATTTTTCCAATAATTTTTAAACCAACATTATTATAAAATATAAAATTTCATCAATTTATAGATTAGAACATTTAGAATGCAATTAAAGTAGTGAATGAGGGGAAGTCAACAAACTTAATTTGTGAAAATGGTGTTTTGAAATTTAGAAATAGATTATGTGTTTTATCTATACCTGAGATGGAGAGGGAATTTTTTGATGAAACTCATAGTTAAAATTTACCTATACACTATGGATGCAATAAGATTTATAGGGATTTGAGGGAACATTTATTGGAGGATAACCAAAATTGGGAAATTTCTAATTATGTATCATGATACATTGGTTTTTAATAGTACAAGGTTGATAGACAGTATACTATAAGATTAATGTATCCTCTTCCTATTCATATATGTAAATGGGATAAAATTACTGTATAATTTTTCCAATGACTACCAATGAATCCAGGAAATAATAATGTAATATGGGTTATTATTGATCAGCTGAAAAAATATTTTAATTTCATCGATATAAGATAATATTTACCTCTCCTACTACTCATAAGGCTCTATATTAGTAATGATATAAAACATCATGATCCTACTCTTTTAGTAATTTAAAATCATGATCCCATCTTTAAATGAAAATTCTAGAAGATTATTCAGAAGGATACTGATACTATGTTTCAATTGAGCACTAACTATCAACCCTAAATATATGGATAGTACAAAAGGACTATTAATATAATTGAATACATGTTGATGTCATTTTCATATGAATTTCATGTTATGTGGGAACTGTATTTATCTTTGGTAGATTTTTAATTTAACATTAGTTTTCATTCAGATATTCACATGGCATTGTAGAAAGAATTATATGGAAAGAGATTTCATACTCCAATTTATAATGATGAATTTGGTAAAAGGAAAATTTATACCTTATACTTTTTGAAGATATAACAACAATGGTACTAACTATTCAGGATCATATCAAAGTGTCTCAATTTAGGATAAAAGGTTTATGCCATCAAATAGAGGAAGGATTTGGAATTTCGTATGGAGGTAATGTTTTAATTAATGTATCTCCATGGATGTGTGTCATAAGGTTTAGTATGAATGGAAAACTATTCCCCAATTTCATCAACATTTTTTTAATTTTTTAAAATATTGGACATATATCTTATCAATATTAAATAATGTAAAGCCTCTAAGAAGAACATTATGTGTTCAATATATCATTGGCAAGGAAGTACATATTGGACCCAATGTATTTTCTCACATCAGAAGATATATAATAGGAACCTGGTCTATCTTACCGTAAATATCACATCTATATTTTTGACACTAGACAAAAAGTATTAAGGAATTGGATGACTCAACTTGTAATGGTAAAATAGAGAAATACTAAAATGGAGGGGAAATGTGGGAATCAGATGATGTAATGAACAAGAGCTACCATTTTTTTAGAAGGTAATATCCATGAAATTTTAAGGATTTAATATTTTTATAATGGATGAATTTAACACCTTGAGATATTATGATATATTTACTTTTAAATAAATTTAAGCTATTTGATAACTTATGTTACATGTATCCCCAAGTCTCAATTATAATAAGTGAACATTATTTTTTAATTCACCTATAATAAAATGACCATTTTAGTATTTCGTGGATCAAAAATTATAATTATCTAAGATAAATGTCAATCTTTAACTTTCCTGGTAAAAATAAACCTAGAATGATATTTTGAAACTTTCCCTTAAAAATAATAATTTTTAGATTATTTAAAATGTTCTATTAAACTAATACTACATTTATTTACTATAATTTTTTATCACTTATCTACATAAAAATTTATTAACTTTTAATTTTTTAGAAATAAAGATACGAACATTTAGAGGAAAAATGAATTATTTTTCAGAAAACAATTTATTTTCTAGGATATTATTTTTATGTTGTAATGTCTATATATATTAATTAAATAAAAAAATATTTAATTATGAATAATTAATTTTAAATTTATAAATTATATATCTAATTTTATTAATTTAAACTCATGTAATTATTATTTTTGTCCCTATTGTTAATATAAGACCATCTAGTTTTTTAAAAATGGATTTCTTCAAGAATCATTTTTAGATAGATATTGTGGGTTTATTTAAAATTAAATTAATCAAATTATGTGAAATTGATTTAATAAAATTAAAATTATATTTTAAATCATATTAATTTATATTATTTATTAATTTCATATTTGTTTTTTTTATAATAATTATAAAATCATTAAAATTTATAAATTTCAGTTAAGGTTAAAACTAATTTTTGTTCATTACATGCGCTTGTGTTAATATTTATATTAAAAAACATAGAATTTTTATATAATCAATTTTAATTACTATATATAACCAGGGGAAAAATTATCCAATATGTATCATATTATTTTGAACTTCAAGGATTAATTACCATGGTTAAAAAAGTGATTGTGGTGAAAACTAAAATGTTAAAAGTTAGTAAACATAGAGGATAAGGGAAAAACATGCTTAAAACAAGTTTAGTTTTAGATTTTAGAGATGTGGATTGATAATAAAATCCCTAAAATCCTATATTTATAAAGTTTTTAGGAACATGGGGTGATATTGACTTCCCATTATTGACAAGTTTCATGTAATTGAAAAAATTCCACACCTCCTCAATTATAAATGGGAACTCCATTCCCTCACTTATTAATTACTATCAAGAAATTTGGATTACAAAACCCCTAAAACATATCTCTAAAAACTCTTCATATAAATTAGATTACTTTTTTATTATTAAAATTCCAACACTAGTGTTCTTAGGAGGATATCCAAAGGATGTTTCTCTAAGATAAGGTAATCATCGTAACAAAGATCGTTCATTTTATTTCTTCTTTTACCACCATAAATTACATATTAATACTTATAATATAATTAAAATGATATATCTCATATAATGATATGTTTTTATTTTAAATTAAAAACCCATATCTATCTCCTTTACCATCAAATGATAAAAGGGTCATCAATCATGTGAATGGCGGAGTATCGCCTCATGAATTAATGTTACTCATTTCTATAAAAAACTATAACATTTTGAAATAATGAATTATTTAATGTATATATGAAATTTTTATGAAATTTTTATCCTTTTATAATTATAATATCGCATATATCTTCTTAATTATCATTCTAGTTAAAATAAAATAATGTCACTTGTGTGTACAATAGACAACCACCTCAGGAATCGATCTGATTGTTTTTCACTTAAGATTTACATGGATGGTAATATTTATAAATTTATTCAATATATGTGATATATATAAAAATATTTTTATTCTATAAAATTAATATATGACCCACTTATTTACCCTTTCACATATTAATGGAACGATATAGTTTCTTGTGCATATATTTGACATATCATCTCCATGAAGTGATATGATTCAATTTCCATGACCAACATTCAAGAATTAATATCAAAATGAATTTAATGAGTAAATATAAAATTTATAACATTAGTATAATTATGTATATGACTCATCTATACCCAATGTAAAATTTTTGTAACTTTAGTTACACAATTTTAAAAAGAATAAAAGGCAATTGATACACGAAAGAGTGAAAAAAATGAAATATTTATAACAAATGGGTGGTAAAATGTTATAATTGGATTATATATGGTTTTATAAATATAAATTTGGTTCATGAATAAATTAATAACATATTTAAAACAAATATAATGGACTTTAAATAATTTTTAACCTAATGGATGTGTAAGGTAAGAGATCTTATCTCAATTTCCTTTCATTGAGGAAGATTTGACTGTTATGACCAAATTTATTTTATTTCATGAATATAATACCACTTTTTCATGTAATATAATGAATACTTCATAATTCATGGTATTTTATATTTTATTTTTATTAATTCAATCAAGTTTATTTGACTTTAATGTTTCCAAGTGGAAAGGGATTATGTTTCAATTTCCTTTCATTAAAATAATTTTGAAAATTTTGAAAAATTTTCTTTAATATGATGTAAATACTACCCATTGTATATATAATATAACAAATAATTAATAATTAATGATATTTTATGTTTAAAGATGTATTATTTTATCCAATGGTATTTTACTTTAATGTTTCCTTGTAGTAAGGGATTCTACCTAAATTTCATTTTCGGCACATTTGAATCATATAGTCCAATTTCTATTATATGTTGCATGTAATACCTATTTTATATGTAATAGCATGAATCAATTTCACATAATGATATTTTTTGTTTCAAGTTTTCTTATTATAGCTAAGGGTATTTTACTTGAACGTTACCAAGTTATAAAGGATTATGTCTCAATTTCCTCTCATTAAGGCACATCTAAATGTTATGCATCAATTTATTTTATATAGTGTTTATAATACCCATTTTACATGCAATTTAATGAATCCTTCATAATTAATTATATTTTAAGTTTCAATTTTTCTTACTTCATCAAATGGTATTTGATTTCAATATTACCAACTTGTAGGGGATTTAGTCTCAATTTCTATTCATTGTGGAATATTTGAATGTTATACACTAATTTATTTTATATTTTGTTTATAATATAAATTTTAAATTTAACATAATTATTAAATCAAGATTTTTGTTATTTTATGTTTCAATTTTTATTATTTCATCATTGGGTATTTTACTTTAAATACCAAGTGGTAAGGGATTTCATCTAAATTTCCATTTCATTTAAGAACCTATTCACCTTTATGTGGTTTATATGCTAGAAAATTAAGGTATTTAACATTAATATCTATTTATTAATGATGATTAATGAATCATTTCATGTTTATTATTCACAAGGTTATAGTTTTCAAGTTACCAAATAGGTTATAATTGTTATTTAATCTCACTTTATTTTTTTACTGTTAACATTATATTTAAACAATCACAATATTATAATCATTTTTCATTGTAAATTACATTTATTCTAAATATCCATATTTTTTATGATGTATAGGATATATTGTTAAACCATATACCATTTTTTTCTTATGGTGTTTACTTTGATTTTTTTTGATTAAATAGGAAAATGTGGATAAATATTTATTATTTAAACAATATAGATATCAGTTGATAAGGAATATTATTCATAAATTAAATTAATTATTCAATATACAAGAAATGATTTTTACATGAAATGATAGGTGGGTCTCAGAATTATATATCCCCTTGATAAATTAATACGTCTCATGAGAAAAATAAATTTTCCAAATTAAATGGGGTTTTACCTATAGTTTGAGACTATATTGGGAAAGGTATTGACAATAAAGGTATCACGATTCCTGAGATAATGACATATAATAATTTAAAATTTTATTCATTGAGAATTTAGTTTTTTTATTATCCATGATATTTTCACATTGCTATTTTCCCCAGATGCATTTCATTATTAGTTTATAGATTAAATGAAATTTGTGTTCAGTTATTTAATATTCCATATTGATTATTCCTTATCCAATCATGAGAATTAGGTTGTTGACAAAAATGTAATGTGTAATTAATTGTTTATAATTACATATAGATTATTCCTTATTAATTCACAATACATTCCAATGTACAAAACCCTTTTTGATCGTTTTAGCACATCATTATTTTCTTTCCATTCCCCTAGATATGATGAAGAGTTTTTAGATTGGGTTCAAGGATGAAAAATGTTTTCAATTATTTATTTTTTTATTTTGTCTCCATTTTTTAAATGGGAATCATGTATGCATTTGGTTCTCCCAGATATCTAAATTGATCGATCCATTAAGATTTGACCCCTTGTATTTATGCTAATGTAATTAATTAGACATCAGATCTAGGTTATTGAACTCATGGTTTTTATAATTTATTTTTAGTATTTTCTATGGTTTGTGGTGTTTTCTTTTGGTTTTGTGAATTTATAGTGATGATTTGTAACTTCCTTTGTTTTTAAGTGATCCTTATAACCCCTTTTGGTTTTAATTTATAATTCCATTGAAATAAAATAAAATTACTTTTATCTTCATATTTACCATTATTCATGGTAATGTATTTAGGTAAGGGTAAGGGCCTTCCACACATACACATGACGTGTCATGTAAAGGTAATATTGATAATATAAGGGTTATTTAAGGGTAAAACATCCACTATGTAATGGTATATCTTTGTTTCTATAAACTATATAAGGGTAGATTAAAATTTTTTAAGAGCAAATTTTAATTTATATTCGTTATATATGGGTAATCACTTCTTTATGTGGACTAATAAAGGGTATGGTCTAGTTTATATGAGTTTTATAAAGGTAACCACACTTTTGAAAAGGTCACATATGGTAATCCTAGACACTGTGTTAGGGTATGAAGTGTCTCTGTTACTTCATGTAAGGGTAGCTTCCAATTCTAAAAGTTTTCAAATGGGTAATCAAGAGCTGTGTAAGGGTGAGTTATTTCCTTAAATTTATTCATAATGGTAACTTGGTAACCTTATATGATTACTAAGAGTTTTGAAATTTTAAAACCATTTTAACCTAATGTATCAATCTTTATGGGTGAAAAATAAATAAAATCATGGGTTTACATTTTTCTTCTCCTCCAAAAAGACCCTATAATGAATTTCTTCCATTTTAAATATTAAAAACCATGTGAATTTAATCTTTTTTTCTTTTTAATGTTGTTAAATAATATTATCCTTTTCATTAAATATTTGAGTGGAACCAAAAAGTAATTTTTTGTTTTAATTTTTGGGTTTTAATACTTATACACCTGGTGTATTTATTGAAAATTACCCAAGACTTACTACCCATGATTTTTCTTATCCTCTTGAGTAGAGTTCATGTAATTCATAAATTTTTGGAGAATATCATGTTTCTTTTAATGGTTTTTCATTATTATCTATTAGGGATTTATTAGGAATTGATTAGGGTTGTTATTCCTTGAATTTTTAAGCCTTAACTCTCTATTGATGTTTTTCATGTTAAGAAACCATTGACCTTGTCTGTGGTAGGTGTATCTGTAATATAGTGTTAATTGTTGTGATATGAAATGTTCTTCTAAAATTACTTAGTTTATTTTTTGAAAATACTTAGGTGTTCACTTCATGAAATAAAACTAGTTTATAAATGGGTGTTTCATTAAAAACAATTTATGATATTTTTTAAATTAAGGAAATTTTTAACTAATGGATTTTTTATAAAATGCATTTATAATCATGGATGTGGGGATTCTTAATAGTTGAAAATGTTTTATACAAATGTGGGCATGGTTTATGTGTGTTCTTGTGATTTTTTTTTTGTTGATTTATTAATTTCGTTAACTATGAATATGTGTGGGTAGTTATCTAAAATTCAATATTGGATTATTTTGATGAATAAAATAATGGATTTTTAATTAAAAATGTATTAATACACTTCATGTGTCAATAAATTGTTTTTATTATAAAGTGGGTTTCAATGAATTAGAATAGTGATACTTTTCTTGTGGATATGTTAGTAAAATTGTGGGTGTATTTTATATTTATTCTATAAAAATATAGAATATTGGAATATTTGGTAACCTTGGGCACGTACATATATAAAACATGGTGTGTATAACACCACTACATATTTTAAATAGGTTATCATGAGGCTATGGTAGACAGTTTTATCCCAAATATCAATAGACGATGGTAGTAAGTGATATCATTTGGATTCACCAACATTATCTTCCTTGTCTCTTTTCTAGTTATGTATTCCCATAGGTTATATCACAATTATGTTTCATGAATATTGGATTTAATTAGGTATCACGTTTTATATTCTTACCTATTAATCTCATGAGTAATTCTAACTTGATCAATTCCATCCATATTATCATTCATGTATATCTTATGGTTTTTAGACCATGTAAATAGAGATCCTGGACTAGATTGTATTATCTTGTTTTATTTTGTGTATAATTATTTATATTCTCACCATGTTATATTTAGGGATATTTATTTTTATTACTATCCTATGTTTATTATTCTTTTTTATATTCATATTATAATGGATTTGAATCTATAATGATTCCAAAAGAAGAAACATAATGTTATGAAAATGGTATAAATTTAGAAATTTATTTATAATTTTTTTTAAGAAAAAATTATAATTCTATAGTGATAGAAATTGTATAGATTATTTTTTGGCATCTAACTCTACTTTAGTGCTCACAAACTACTTTTTTAGTTTGTGAATTTTTTTCCTCGCTTTTTCATGTCTCGGTTAAAGGGAAGGGTATCAAGCATCATGGTAGATTCTCTCAGTTGATATAACCTTTATAGTAGATTGTAATAGATGTAATGGTTATTTACAAGGAAACTTGGTATTATACTTGCAGGGTTTTACCTTCAGGTTTATCTTTTTTTATTTTCCATGTATGAGTTATGGATGTGGAATTTTATTCCACATTGTACAATGATATTACAAATTTACTATTCATTAGACATTTTGGGTTTTCTTTTAGGGTAAAATCATTCCCATGGTTTTATATATTGATAATCAGGTTCTTATCACTAGCCCAAGGCGATCGGTAATGTGCTCCATGTCCTATGTTTCACTTTCTTGGTTGACATGTCAATTTGATCCAGGTTTATTCATTAAAATTAATTTATTAATAATATCTTCTTAATACGTTTTGTTTTTATGTTTGATATAGTGGGTTACACAAGTTATAGAAAATGTTATATATTTTTAGGGATACAAAATCTCATGTTGTTGCCTTTAACACCCCATAAATAACATTTTCCCTCACAATTTATTTATCATTTACATATATGAACAACTAAAGGTCTCAAAAGGGTTTATATGACTCAAGATGTTATGACTAATGAAATATGATCCTCAAAATCATAATAAAGAATAGAAAACTCTTTTTCACTTAAAAATTTCAAGGAAACATATCACACAAATATGGACTAACACCTTTTTGATGTATTAAGTTTATTTCATATATAAATCATAGTTCTTGTTTCACTAAATGATTTCCATATTTGACTTATATGTTTTTCTAAAATATTTGAGAAAATAATTTAAATTTAACGTGATGATAGATATTCTATTTTGAAAATAAATTATATTTTTTAGAGGTGGATAATATGAGTTGAAAAAATTTTATTTCCACAAACATAATTATCATACCACTAAATTTTATCCTAAAAATACTAATCACTAGGGGTGGTGCCTTGTAGTTTTAATAAAACATCATAGATATAATAATGTTAATAAAACTATAATATATCCAATATTTTAGGGTGGAGGGTAACTGAAACGTAATTTCCATTATCGACTTCATCAATAGTCTTTGAATATATTATTACTTGATGCCAAGTTATAAAAAGTTGTTGATTCCTACCATACTACGTAATCCATATACTAGGGAATTAGGTTGGATAGTGCTTGAGTTGTCCACACAGAAGACATTGAATTGTTAGTATTTACCTTGGATGAGTTCGATCTTCTTTCCTAGTGTTAATTGAACCCTTAATTTTCTTATGAATGTTTGATACTCAAGGAACAGTTATTTCACTGGTAAAGCATCTTTGAGTCCCCTTAATTAAATTCCCTTGCTTCTTCTCTCAGAATATTTGAAATATGGAAAATAGAACATTTTTTCCTTCATCGTCTTCACACCTTGAAATTTCATGGGACTTCATATTTATCTTATTGAGAATGATTAAGACCTTAAATATTTTAAAAGTTTTAATAATAATATTTGATATTTATTTGGGAACATTTATATGTTTTCTCAGTCCATATATAATTCTGATGGGTTGTTAATTTAGGAAACACTCACATTTTCACTCTAACCCATGGTTCCTTATAGACAAAACCATTATTAAAACCAAAAGGGGTGATTTAGTGAAAAATTACCATAATCATAAAATTAATTAAACTATAAAACATATTGATCTTTTAAATTTCCAAATTATCCTATAGTTTCTTTAGTTTATCCTAGGTCATTCTTAATTTGATCTAGGTTACCTTATGTTCAGTTGTCAAGTTGTCATCGGTTTTGTCAACCTAATTCCACAAACTATAAAATCAATAATTATTAGGGGTTCATAAAGATAATATGATCTACCAAATAGTATTCCCCATGATTTTCTTTATTAGTGTATAGTCTTATTCCCACTCATCATACATTAGTGGGATGGTTAAATCAATTCTCAACCATCCCTTTTCAGGATATTACCAAAAGGTAGAATTTTTCTACAACCATTTCCACGTTATAGTATCTAAATATAGATATATTGATTATAAACTATCATACTAAAGGCATTAATAATATTTCAGGGTATCATCTCATAATTAGACTCAAATAAATGGTTTTTATTATGTTTATCTAACCTTAACACTATTATTAAATTAACTAATATCTAGAAATATCTAAACTAATCTCCAAAATAAAATAAAAACTTATAACTGATACAAATTAATGTAACCTAATCCAATCATGACTTAAATAATACATCAACCCCATGATTTTAAAAATTAATCTCACAATTGATTAAAAAATAAATGATTGAAAGGTTTTGTTTAAATGAAATTATATATAAAGACATATTATTTACTAAAATTATTAGAAATTTTCCATAATAATACTCCTTTAGACCCTTTTATACTTCTCACATTATACAATCATCTTTACAACATTAGGGAATGTTTACATAAGAAAGGTTCGAACTCATATGTTTAGTAAAGGATAATATATTAATTTCAATAATATCCATATAAAAATCATTTATAAAATAATGAATAAAAAATTTACTTTAAACAAACATATATAACTAAGTGTTAACCAAAATCATAACATATCAAAATGATATAACTTTTAAAAGAACATGAGAAAATAAAACATGAAGAACATAACATGAGCCATGGAACATGGTAAATAATGTTTCATAATCATAAATATATGATTTTGTATCTTTATGAACCTGGTTACCTACCAACACATTCTCTCATAAAATTATGAGTAGAGAAAATTCCATCACACTTACCCTTTGTGAAACAATATACATTCTAATATATTCATAAAACATTTTTATCTCATGAGATATAATATTTTACTAAATTAATTGGATGGAGATAGAGGTACAACCCATATCATAATCCATAAATTAATGTTCCCTTTCAAAAAAAATAATCACATCATAAATTAAAACATAGAAAGAAAATAGGTTTTATAATATTTTGAAATATTATCATAATGAACAACGTAAATAAAGTGGGTTATATAAAACATAAATAATTTAAACAATTTAATTTTCACAAGGAACCAATAGAAATAAATTGGGTTTCACAAAACACTAAAAAGGTATAAAATAACATTATGATTTAAATAATTTGATACTGAAAACTAGACTACAAAAAAAAATCCCATAAATGAATAATATTTGGTAAACCATAAAACATAACTCCACTAGAGATATATCTTATTATCATAAATAAAACAAATTATAAACAAAATCATTTTTGAAATCATTTTTTTAAAGTTATCATTAAATGTCTCTTTTCAAAATTTTCACTTGTTTTCAATGAAAATTTATAAAAAATCATTGAAATGGAATTGGTTTAAAAACTTATATAACCTGATTTAAAAAATATAACATCTTTTAAAGGTGAATTATTGAAAAAATGGTCAAATAAAAAAATTTATTACTCAAAGACAGGAGGTTGAGTTTCCAAATCTCTTATAGATGTCACAATTCATTGATCAAGTAGAAGAGAAGATTTTTGAAAAATATACTATAAAGGATTGTAAATAAAAGATAGTCGAGTGAAATAAAGGTTTGAAAATATATAATTGAAAATACATTGAAATTTTATAATATTAAAAAGATTATTGTCATGTTTCCAAAAAGGGGATGTAAAAATTCTTTGAATAATTTTACATTAAAAAAATTATTAATAATGGGAATAAGAAAAAGAAAAAATGATTTAAAAAGGAATTTTAAAATAGTTTGAAAGAATTTTATTTTTAAAAATAATCACTTATAATGGAAAAAACATAAGGTTTATCAAATGAAAATGTGTAATTGATTACAAATATATTTATTTATGATAGATCAAATAAACCTTTAATGTTCTTTGATATAATAATACTAAAAATCAACATCGTTAGAATCATATTTAATTATATTTTTTAAAGAGATAAATAAATAAATAAATCATTTTAAATTTCCCAAATAATCATTCCAAAGAGAAAGGATGACATTGGTTTGAAGGAAAATATATACATGGAATAAAATATCAACTTGTGAAAAAGTGATTTATTCTTAAAAAATCAACAATTTTATTTTGTAAAATTTTTATTAAAAGATTTGTATATTGATAAGATAATTAATAAAGCAATAAAAGGGTGTAAATATTCATAAAATTAATTTAGGTTATAACAGATCTATTTTTAAAAATTTAAATCTAATAAGATTAATTATAAACCAATGAAGAAATTCGAGTCAGGAAACTCCATTATGGCCTTGGTAGCATTTGAATAAAAAATAAATGAGAGTTATAAAATTTTAAAAAATAAATATCATTAAATATAAGATAATAAAGATAGAAAATAAAAATAGTGAATTATTTACACTATTTAAATGGAAACATGGTGTTTATCATAAACATGTCTTAAGGGATTCTAATTTGATATAAAAAACCCTTACAAATTGATTAATGAATAGATTGAAAGAACATGTAGGGGATATCATAAAATAAAAACTTATATATTAAAAAAACATTTATTTATAATTATTTAATTCATTTATTCCATATTTATTACACATCTAGAGAAATAAGTTCAAAAGATGAGATCAGGCCTCAATGAATGTTAACTTGTGAAAAAAACCCTTACATTGCTTCCCTGTTGGGATGAATAAACTATAACCACTTTTTAAAAAAATATGTAAAATAATAGAATATTATAGATCCTTAAATATAAATATTACTCTTATATAATCATTATTATAATTATTTATCATGATTATATTAATTGGTAATAACATATTATGACTATCATGTGTCAATAACTATATCTATTTTGTTGGATGTTTAATACTTTTGATATCATTACCCATCATTTAATAACTATTTAGTTATTTATATATCATATATGTTTCTTTAATATAAAAATTATGCTTATCTAAATTTTCTATTTTAATTACTTATGTGTTTATTTTTTGTTATGTTAAAACTGATTTGATAACAGCTTATTTTGGTAATTTTAGAAAAAACAATTCTTACTTTAATAATAAGCTAGATAATTAATATAACATATCTGAAACCTATAATAATAATTAATTGATTAATATAATATAATAATATTAATTTATGTACTCCCATATTCATCCATAATTATATTTTAAATCATTGCTCATGTAGGTGGTTAAACTTACTCGTACTTAAACAAGCTTCAACTCGATTTTCGAGTGTACTTAAATAAGTGTTATTTTGATATAATATCATTCTAATTGAATCATATTAATTATTTTTTTTCATGATTTTGGGAAATATTTTAATATTTTAATATAATTTATTAAATTGTAAATCCAAAACTAAATTGTTTTGGTCATATAGGTGGTAATCCATACATATGAAAGATAAACATTCTCATCTCTCAATTCATTAGAAAGGGTGAAGGTGGATATTCAATTAATAATTCATAATCAAAATTATATTAATTATATATTATTTATTCACCTTGTAAATCCTTATAATAATCCATTAATTATGGTGATGAAAAACAAACAATATCACTTTACGGAGGTGTTAGTCAGTGCAATACACTAATAATGTTCTTTCATTTTTATAAGTGGATATAAATAAATAAGTAATAGTTTTACCATTATTTTGAAAAATATATATTATTATAATAATTATACTTAATTAATAATATTATTATATTAATTAGGTCTGTAAGAGTTATATTGATTAGAAAATCTTAATAACGAGATAGTACTTACATTGGAGACATGTTTTTCCATTTGAAGACACCTTGAAATTGGAAGGCTTAGGCTAACTATGAGTGACCATAGGATTATTTTGTTTGGGATATACTTACAGATAAATAACAATTTAATTGTTTTAATGATTAATTTTATGTATAGGTGCATCTTTAAAGTGGTGTAAGTGATCCACTTTTATAAGAGTGGAAAGGGGACTTTTGGAAACACCCTTTACAATTTGGTAATGTCCTGACACTGTTCCAAGGAAAATGGCTCTAATGTTTCAATGTTATTGAGTTTGGGTTTTATTTGGTTCAATAAAGGAAAATAAATATATTTCCACACATTTTTTCATCATGTTATTAGATTTTTATAGTCATGTTGTTATAGTTTCCACTTTTAACTTTAAACACGGTAACTAGTTTTTTAGTACGTGATTTTATGTTTTATGTGAAAATATAACGTAACCAATATAAAAATTTGGTTCTTATAGAACTAAATTTTAGATATATTTTACAAAATTCAATTTCTAAATATAATAAATTTAAAATGAATGTTAAAATGGATATGGTGTAGAAAACGTATTTTAGTAAAAAAATGACATTTTAACTATTTTTAAAGTTGAGGTCGAACCATATTTTTTTAAGTAAAATCAAATACTTTATTTATACTAGTTAGGGAGAGACCCAGTACATAGCCTAAAGTCCCAATAGATTTTGAGCACATAATTTTTGTCATAAAGGCCCAAATTTGGCCCAAAGGCCCATTCAATGAATATTAATGATAAAATACCCAGACTGCTAGAATACCCTCTACAATACTGTCACTGCTATAGTACTTGTTACAGAACCCACCACTGCCATAGTACCATCTGCTGCTACTATAGTGTTTCTACAGTACCCCCTTCTAGTGCCTCTATAGTACTTATGCTACATGGGATTTGAACGCCCATCCTTGGATGTAGTATTATGGGGTTTCTACCACTAAGTCAACTCCCAACTACCTTTTCCCATTATGGAATCATAGTATTATTTAGTATTAACTACAAATTAAATGAGTGATACTATATTTTTCTATTTGTTTTAAATCATATAATATTTATAATTAAAAGGTTTTGAATTTAATTTATATGATATAAATTCATTTATATTAAAAAAATAATAATTATTAAATATTTATTTCACTATTATCAATGGAATTTTAGTTAAACCTAAAAATATAAAATTTTAACCCCAAAAAAATTATTGATATTAAATAATACTAATATTATTACCTCAAATATAAGAGAAAATTTATCAAATTTTATTTTTATGTGTAAGGGTTTTAATCACAACGTTAGCATATGAAACACGTAAAAACTAGTTTTTTTAAAAAGAATTTTTTTAGAAAAAAGATTAATAATTAATATAAAATAATCAATTCCATTGATTCAAACTATTTTTTATATTTTTTATATTTCAATATATGTTTATTTAACAAGAAAAAAATTCATAAAAAATCATTTCATCATGTTATAATTAGTTACATAAAACAATCAAAAAATAGTTTTCATTAAAATGCTGCATAATTTTTTAAAATGTTGAGCATGAGTTTGTAAAATAAAAATATTATTTTAAAATAATATATAATAGTTTAGATAATAAAAAATTTATAAGAAAATATTTCAAAACATTTAATGCATTCATAAAACTGACAACCTTAATTAAGTAAGTATTAATTTATTATTCTGTTAAAATCAATTATTTTATAAAAAATATAAAAAATATATCAGAAGATAATTTTGTTTTGAAGAATTAAAAAATGAATATTACTATTTAAAATTAAAATTAAATTTGGTATACATTTGTTTTTAAAAGAAACTATTTAATAATAATAACATGGATTTCAATGGAAATAATTTTTTCAATACTTTATTTTATTAATTATTTACTTTATAAAGGTAATACATATTAATGGTTTACTATATTATTTTTTATTATAGATTTATTACAAATATTTTTTAAATATTTTTTTGTGTTTTTACATTTTGTATAGTGTGTGACACAAGTTATAGCACATATTATATATTTTCTAGAATCCAAAATCTTATGTCATTACATTTAGATATATTTCAATAATAATATTAGGATGAGTCTAAATAATCTCAAATAATAAAATTTAAACAAACATATTTTATTTTTAACCCTTATCTCTTAGTTTTAACCCCACCCATTAAACCTTTTGATAATTATTGTCATGTCAAAACAATTTACTCATTAAGGATCATAAAATTAACTATAAAATGAAAAGTTAACCATAAGTGATAAATGGGTGATATTCTCAACCGTATCCCATTAAATTCTCCAAATATAATATTTTTATTAATTTTAATAAATTTAATAATAAATATTGAAAATAATATATCATTTAAGTAATTTTCTAGAAAATTCACTTAGTTTGTGTTTAAGGGAAAAAAGATAGAAAAGTAATTCTAATATAAAATTTTAACACATAACTAATATGTTATATGTATCTAGAAAACTCAGGTAATATAGTAATTAACCTAAATTTAGTTACATTATATATATATTCAAATCAATTATTTTATTTTTCTGTTACATAAACAAGTATTGTGGTGGCATTTTAACAACATTTAACATAATTATTCCATCAATAAAATTAATAATAAATTACCATGATAAAAAAATTAATCCATATTTCAAATAACCATTTATAATTTATCATACCCTCTTTTTATCCCTACAAAAAAAATATTAGATATATTAAAATAATGGGAGTTTCATTTTGTGATTATTCTTTAAATAAAATAATATTTTAATAATTATCAAAGTAAACTAGATTTGATTGTAAAAAAACTCAAAAATATTATTCATATGGTTTAAAGGAAAGTTTCAATTGAGATAAAATCATTTTTTTAGAGATTTCTACTCTTTATCTCATAGTTTTAACCCAGTTTTACCCCTATTTTAATTGTTTTACACTTACAGAGGTAAAACATATTTACCATGGTTTCTATTGTTAATGACCAAACATAAAATAGAGAAATTTACAAACTCTGAACCTCCAAATTCAAAATATCTAAGCAATTTTTCATGTTTTAGTTTCTATAAGTGAAAGAAATTTATTTTAATATAAATGCAAAAGGACAATTTTTTTTATAGAAATGCATTATTAATACTTAAAATGAACTTGTACCAAAATAAATTATAATGAATATTAAAATGAAATTAATTTAATTTTATGTAATTAAATGAGACTTATGTTAAATAATATCAAATTAAACATAAGACGGTTCTTTTAAATTACTTTATTTAATGAAAAGAAAAGAGAGTTTTTAAAAAAATGGTATTTTCACTATTCACTAAATAATAAATCATTTTAGAAAATTAAAAAATATAAACCCTCAGACAATATTGAAATACTAATTTATGAAATGATATTTATCTCCTAAAATAAAATTTGTTAAAATAGTAATGTAATAAAAAATACTTTAGAAAAAAAAATTGAAGCATAAAATGAATACTAAAAATTGAGTACTTATTTATTATAAATTAACAAATAAATCTTCATTATATAAAACATTTATATAAATTATTTAATAATATTTTTATACATCTACATAATTCTAATTTAATGTCTAGGGTATAACAATAACATTTAATAAATAATATTTTTACAATATATCATTGTTTACTTAAAGCTCAATGTTGCTTGTCAATTAAGCTATCAGGTATAATATTATTTTCAAAAGAATTTGTAGGGTGTTATATTTAGTCCACTATAAATAAATTACACCCCTTAAATTGTTTTCTCTGTAATCAAAGGATCAAATTTAAAATTCATTTATTGAAAACCCGCATTGTATAATGTTACAATAAAGCATCTATTGAAAATTGGAAGTTGGTAACATAAAGGTTACCTAAAATAACACATAATTTTGTTCCCAAATAATGAGAAAATTAGAAGGAAGTAAAAATAAGTACAAAGACGAGAATACAAAAAATACTAGGAATAATAAAGAGTGATATAAAATATTATTGAACACAAAACTATAAATGAGTAATGGATGAGTAAGACTATCAATTTATTAGAAATATAAGTAAAAGGATAAAATTTTTCTTTCAAGATCCTTTCTATAGATATGATGGGTTATTTTACTATCAAGATAGAGTTTATGAGAAAATATAATAACTTTATTTTATTCCATTTCATAAGCACAATTCTATTCTTAGGTTGTTCTTTGATCAATATTCTCTTATATCTCATCTCTTTATCCAAGAAATGAATATTCAAGATGAATTTTTTCCATGCCTAAGAAACTAAAAATAAATATTAACTAATCATAATATACAAAAAATTATTACATTTCAATACTCTCTTACTTATATATTTACAAAAACAATTATTTTCACAAGTAATCCAATATGAATGAATCCCCATTCAGTAATCTATAAAATCTATATAATTATACACAGTGCTGCACATAAATCATCCCATAAATAAAAAACCTTAAAAATCATCAAAATATTTCATAACATAATTTAGACCCAATGATTTGAATGATTTGATAACATATTACTCCATTATAAACATAATAATTATCTCTAAATAATATCAATATCTCAAATGGTTATAAAACAAAAATATAGACCCCAATTATATACAATTCAAAATATGAAAATTTTTCCATAAATATCCTGAATTTCTATAAATCCACAGTATAATAATATATTATTCAAAAATTTAATTTCACACAAATTATCTTGTTTACTATATCATTATCAATATTTTATTCATACCATTAAACGTTATTATAATAACATCACATAAATATTAATGGTTATTTATCCCACATGCATTTATTTTTCAAAAAATATCACATTACCACAAAATCACTTTTCTTTTTTATTGGTACCATTCAATTAATGTTTTTAAATTGTTAAATTTAAATTACTATAAAGAAATTCTTAGATATTTCCTGATTCATATGACTATAATATCATAAATAACAAACTTAAAAAATAAAATTCCCAAAAACAAATAGATAGACACATCAATCATTCTACTTTAAAAAACTATAATATTATGTAAACTTTCTTGTTAAATGAGTTATCCCTTGGATTAGAGGATTGATTTAGATAAATCCTAAGTTAGCCACATATAATAAATTGAAATATTAATGGTATCTTAAAACATAATTTATTTCCCTCAATTGAGCTATTTATTTTTTCCTTGAAATTATTTGTTTATGACCATATTTTCCACAAATTAATCATCTTATCATTATTTTTAGGCATTTTAATTGGTTCTTATTCCCATTTTCTCAACTTTTAGAAAGTTGAATCTTCATTCGTATATGCTCTACATAAAAATCCATTTTTCAATTATTTTCTTAATTTAAAAACTAATCTATGTTTATGTTGGTAATAATGAATTAAGATTCCTAATTAGTAATCATAATAACAATTGAATTTATATCAACCATTTCATTTGTATACTGATGAGGACAATCATTTCTCTATCAATAACATTCAACGTTAATAAGATTCCACCTTCTTCCAGCAATAAAATAAAACAAAAATCATTGTGTAAGAAATAATAATCATATATAATAATCATATCATAATGAAAAATAATCCATATGATATATAAATAATTACACCATTTTATCAATATATGAAATAATATGTTAATCCTTGGTTATCCATGGGAATCATCTATTAAAATACATCATAATAGTTTAAAATTTAAATGTTATTTAACCCAAGAATATCATCCCACGAGTGTTTATCTTTATATTATTTCTTATTCCCACAAATTTAGTCATAATTATGATAGATTTAATCCCAAATCCAACCATTTCAGATTTATTAACCCTAAGTTTATTTGTTCTATAGTCACATCCAGTTTCCATTATCCATATAAGTATCTAATTTCTAGGGAAAACCACATAATCTCTATTTGAAAAAACATAAAGTTATTATATTATTTATAGAATTATCTTAATTATTCTCAACATTTTTATCTAATAATAATCTATAAAAATAACTTATCCCTTCATTGATAAAAACTAAAAAAACTAAAGCATAAAATACATTACTAATAAATCATTTTTATGAATATTAAATTTATCTTCCAAATAAATGTGTCTAATAAATGTAAAGGTTTACTATACATTGAGACTATATATAAGAATATTATTTAATTGAAATATTAAAAATCTCTAAAATCATTTTTTATATTAGTTTTCCTTTAAGACACATCATACATATTACACATATTCATAGCCTGGGGAAAACTAAACATAAGAAGGGGAGATCTCTAATTCTCTATAATAATAAAAATGGGAGATGTAATTAAATAATAATAAATAATCATATAATGAGTATAAGTTTATTATAACATGTGATTATAAAAAAAATTATATAAAAAACATAAATCATAATCAAGAGTCATGAAACAAAACATTAGAATGTCATAATAAGGGGAATCATAAAAAATAAATCATGAGCCATGAGTAAAAAATCATAAGCATCCCAGTATTTCTTATTTGTGTGCCTCTATAATAGGCTTAGAAACCAAATAATAAATAGATTTTAATTACCATTTCCATTATAAAATATAGGATTAGTAAATACCACCTATTTAAAATATCATAGTGGATCGGGCATCACTACATATTTCTCATATTAGAGTGGATTAAGCATCACCACTTATTTCCTATATCACATTGAATAATTAAACCTTACATATTTCCTATAGTTGATAGATCACATAAACTCATTTCATATAATTATCTCATGAGATATATGTATTTAACCACCACATTAGAGGTATTTAAATGACTCACCCATTATATAATGAAATGCATACATATGTGTACCCTGAGATCAAAAAACATTCATCATTTCATCATAGCATAACCCATGGAAAAGAAGTGGTTTTCTTATTCATTTTATCATCAAATAACCAAAATTTATCTAGAGATATAACTTGGATGGTGAAATGGTATTTTATCCCCAATGATTGATAACAAACATCAATGGTTATTGACGTAGATTAAAAATAAATTTAAAAGTATATATGAACATTTCTTTGAAAACATCGGAAAAATATAATTTTCCATTGATAATGTTTCAAAATAAAATTAAAATAATAATAATATAAACATTTTATTTTAAAATAAATGCAGAAACATTTAATGGTATCCTTAAAGAAAATAATGGTCACAATAGTGGGAGAATCAGTTCATTACGTATGTGTTAAATGAAAAAAATAACACTTTTGTAAAAAAAATATAGAATTATATTTTCATAAAACATTTAGAAATATTCTATGAATAAACCTTTTTAAATGATGTAAATGTATTGAAATTATATTTTTTTTTTAAATTATGCATAGGAAGAAAATTTAAGAGCATGGAAAAGGAAGAAAATATTCATCAACCAAAGAGGAAACAAGTTCAATTTTCCTTTAAAAACATTTGCTCGATCATTTTATATACCAAATAGAAAAAAGTGGAAATAATGATTTTAAATCCCATTAATAATCATAGGAGGAGAAAATATGTGGGGTATAAAGGATAATATTTATAAAATTTACCTTAATATAAATTTATCCTAGAAAACCAAAAAATTATTTATATTGAACATAAACTCTTTCCGCTTTGGTAATATCAGAATCAAAACCTCATGAAAGATAGAAGCATAGATAGTTTTTTGAAATCCTAATAATATTTTTGATAATAATCATAAAATATATTATAGATAATTATATACACCATAGAATAGAAAAAATTAGTAAATTTTATATATTTATTAGAGAAATAAATGTGAGTAGGAATCCCTTACCACTTGGATAAATTTCAAATCAAAACCACTTGGATAAAATAATTTGAATTATATCTTTAAATATGATGAATTAATAATTACACATTATATAACTTGTAAAAATGGTATTATGTAAAACTCATAAACATAAATATGTTCATAATAATAAATATGTCTCCAAAAACTGTATTGAGATGTAGAACCTTTAGCATCTCACTTGTCTTCCTTCATAGCAATTTAGGCCTCATCTTTATTGAGAAACATCCTTTTGATTACACATTAAGGTTTGATAGGATGGTATTTTGGAAAAACCAAGAGATCTAGGACATGGGTGAGGAAGGTTGGGTCATATTGGGTCTGGATTTACTGAGCTAGTAAGATCAAAAGTTATGAATAATGGATAATAGGATGTGCCCCTTTATAAGTTAGGGATGGGGCCCTATTGGAACTACCTTTAGTATTAAATTAAACTAAATTAATTTTCATGTTCATGTGGAACCAAATTAATACATTTAGATTATATGATAAGGATGAGTTCATATCCTTTGATATAATAAAATATTAATTGAATTATAAATAAATTTTATATAGTAAATAATGGATAAAAATATGTTTTTCTAATTACACATACTCCTCTCATCCATTTGGGTGCACATTAATCAGATACATATTATACCTCTAAATTGATTATCAAAAAATAATATTTTTTTATAACATAAAAATATCATGAAATACTACATGAAACCAATATATATAATACCAAATAATTTTTTTTTTATTTTTAATTATAACACACAAGTAGTTTTTACAGACCAGAAGTTTTTTTTGTCTTCACTAAAACAATATTAGATGTAATAACCCATGTAAATTTGGAAATAGAGAAGTTTAATTTCATATAAATATATTCAATAAACATATTTTATAGTTATATTCACTATAATAATATTAAATAATTTTCCAATAAAAATTAAACAGTTCTATTAAAACAAAATTGAGTTTCATTCATCGTAATGTTTTATTCAAAAGTGTAATTTATAAATTTTATAATTTTGAATTGAAAAACTAAAAATAATTTTTTATATCATAAGTAAAAATTATCATAGAGTAATTTTCCATAATTTTTCAATAATATTTATTTTTAATCCAATAATGAAAGATAATAGTTCTTTTAAAACAATCATTTCTATTCATTAAGTAAAATAATATAAATTTTAAACAATGTTTTAAATATGAAATTAAATTAATATGATTAAATTTTATTTGAAAATTAAAAAATTACTTTCATGACTCATCATTACACCAAATTTTGGTATAAATTCATTTTGGGGCATAAAATCACATTTAAAAAAACTATTTTTCATTGCGTTTTATGCATTTATATAAAATTTGAATTCTAAAATTTCTAAACATTAAATCTTGAAAATTTATTTAATATTTTAAATATATAGGTTCAAATTTGGTGAATATTTATCTTTTATTTATCATCATTATTAATAGTAATAATAATGATATATGTCACCTTGGTAACGGTAAAA
The DNA here is from genome assembly GCA_963277665.1 of Viscum album. Classification (NCBI taxonomy): domain Eukaryota; kingdom Viridiplantae; phylum Streptophyta; class Magnoliopsida; order Santalales; family Viscaceae; genus Viscum; species Viscum album. Next base: position 77,273,485 of record OY728159.1, read on the forward strand.
TGGGTAAAACAGGGTCAAAACTATGAGAAAAGGCCTAAAAATATCCTTAAAACTTGTCATTATTTTATTGGATATATTTTTTAACCATGAACACCAATTTTTGAAAAAAAATAAATTTATATTCTCATTCCTTTAATATTAAAATTTATATAATTTTATTTAATGAATAACAACTAAAGTTCACTCTCTTTGTTTTAATATGTCAATTTTTTTCCTAATGATAAAATGGGGTTATATTTTATTAACAATTTTATTCTACATATGAATTATATTTTTATCATTGTATTGTTTTTAGTGATGGAATAATTACCTTAATTACTTACACAATGTTGACAAGTGCTTGTTCAAGTAATAGGAAAATCATGTAAATGATTTTAAAAAACATTAAATGTAATGAAATTTGTATGAATTAAGTTATTCTATGGTTTTTATGATAAATATAACATATTATTTATTATTTTAATGATAATATTAATATTATATTACAATATTTTTTTAATTAAATATAAAGTATTGAATATTCCTAATAACAAATTTATTGTATATTATGATAAGTAATATTTATTTAATGATTTAAAATTCACAAAAATTGTATCATCATAAAAAATAATTATAAATATTATCAAATATAAACCATTTTACACCTATAGGTTTCTTCTAATTTTAGATTCAATTTCATTACTTCAACAGATTAAAAATCATTTATATCAATAAATCGTTATAAGGGTTAATGAGGGGTTAAAACTGATAGATTTGGGTGAAAAAAACACCTAGAGTTGTAAAAATATTATTTTATGAGATTATTTAGTCTTATAGTCATCCTATATTTTAAATATTTCAATTAAAATTCACATGAAAATGGAAATTAATTTATATCAATTTAATATATAAAGTATTTCAAAGGTTTCCCCTCCATTCATTTATTAATTGGAACCTTCTCTCCAACCTTCATTAGAACTTTTGAGATCTATAGTTCATACAACACCTACCAAAATATCTCTTTAAAATCCCTCCCCATTTCTTATATTTCATGGTATCACAAAAATTCCTAACCTATAATAATTAAGGTGTAAGGAAAGGAGGTTATCTGAGGAGAAGGTATAATTAACAACCAATCTGTTTCAAGTTTACTTCATCCTCCTCCTAATTGAGATATTCTTAAAACGTCCTAAAATAATATAATCAGTTTCATGAATATAATAAAATTTTATTATGATTCTGTTTCAACCGTTTTTTTATTACATTTTATATTCTATGGGAAATGAAAACATCTCTTATGTCTACATGTGGACTTCCACGTTCACAAAGAGATGCATTTAATTTTTCATCACCAACTCCCAAGGATAGTTTTAATGAGGAATTAAATTAATAAATATTTGATAAATGATAAAATTATATTTATTTAAATATGCTATATTGTATATTTTCTTACTTTTCCATCCACTGAAAGACGACAATGTCGTTAGTTCGTATGTATGGTCAACCACTTCAACTGAACAATTTGGTTTGTTTTTCATTTAGACCATTCCTAGATGGTCATAAAATTTTATTTAATGTCTAAAAATAATATTTATATCATGATTAAGATTATTGAGATGATATAATAAAAACCCTTTTGATAATAGTCATCCTACCCTAGCCGTTTCAGAATTATTAGTTAAATATTAACAAATGACCGACATGAAATTAATCAATTAATTAATCAAGTATAAAAGGTATATAAAAGAAACAAAAGGAATAATAAACATTAAAAATGGGTTTTAGAAATTAAATAATTAACATAGTTTTATTATTCATGAGCATAATGATCATATAGGAAAATCCATGCTCGGGATAAGGGATATTTTACCTTGAAACCTCATTTTAAATGTTTTAAAGACTAATTTTCATAATATCTTTATTATAATTCCAATTCACAAAATTATTTCTTGGATTTATATATATTAAAATAAAAAGATCCGGAATGAAATATTTTGTTTCCTTTTACAATCAAAAGAATGTTTTCAAAATGATTCTTGTTATGTATTTTGTACGGACCATTTTGAATTTATTTACAAAATCTAAAATTAATTTTCTATTTTAGTATATACATAATCATGGTATTTTACCACTTCCATATTTGTAATTTAATGTTTTTCTACTTTTATGATATTATGTGATTTCTTAAATGAAAAACCTTTCATTCCTTTTTATGGTATTTTAGTTTTAAAAATTGGGATTTAAACGAACGAGATTTATTAGTATCTAAAAATGTTTTACTTATGGGTTGAAAAGAATATTTTTATGAGTTTGATTATGGGAGCTCAATATTGTATGTAATTTTATGTTATATTCATTGGACATTTTCTATGATGATGGGTGAACCTGGTATATCTATCCAAAATATTTAGTAAATATTATGTTCTCTGGAGAATTATGATGGAATTAACTTACTAGGTTATTCCCATTATAAGGGGTCATGTAATAGTTCTATGAAGATTTATCCCAAAGTGCCTACATTAACTTTTTATTCTTGAAAATGATTTTTCATAAAAATAATTTTATTTCATAAGGTAATATAATGATATTTTTTAAAGGAAATAATATGCACTTCAAGGGAAAAAATGTATCTTTTTTTAAAAATGTTTTTCCTGGGATATCATGTTTTCTAGGAAACCCTCATGATTATTATTTTTATATTATGTTTTCATATAAACTATTTTATGAATGGCATTGATATGTAAATATGATTTCATGCCATGACCCGTCCCATTTGGGCCTGTGCTGTGAATCCCCAAGACCGCCTTCAATAGGCTAGGGGATGATGACTAGCTCTGTGTAAGCGTATCCCTATCATGGGAGGAATTTATAAGTATCTGTACACACACACACACACCTACAAGACAACAAATGATGAAATGTAAAAAATCCACTAAGGAAAAAAATGCATGAATATAATTAATCCCAACCAACAGAGTGTGATGGAAGGTAATGTACTGAAAGTAAACTAGGAAAGAATACAAGACCACCAAAAACAAGTGTCTTCAAACTAAAAATTCCAACCTGTAAGCAGAAAGAGGTACTGGTACTTCTTCTCGTAGTCGTAAGAACACCTCGTCATGTTGGGAACATAGAATGCTCAGTCCGGTCCTGGTCCACCCTGGACTCCGTCAAAAGGTTGCTCATCTCCACAAGACACGACACATGTGGGAAAAGCCCATGAAGAGGTGTGTATACCAATACTAAGTAGAGGACCCTGAGAAACATAAATCATTACACAATGTAATGGTACGGTCAACTCTACATAGTATATTTCTATTAATCTTATAGCAAGAGAAAACAATACAGATATACTCAAACATAGAACTATGGTTTAGATATGAGTCACACAACATCTTACCCACACTAGGGATTCGGTTCAAAGGTTTCAAGAAGCACTTGTCTGGGAGAAATCACTCCTCCAGTATGACAGGTCTGATAACATCAATATGAGAAGTACTGTTCACTGGGAAAGGTCACAATAGATTAATACACTCATTCCAGGAGAACACACTCCTAAGTGGGGGAAGATCACTGTACTCAGACGAGGATCACTTCTAGGTCCTTCGTAGATACCGCGACTCATCCAGATTCACCTGAATATTAGAGATTTAACGTCCTATAATAGTATTCATACTGATACCTGACTCTACCAAGGGTCAATAATGGATAGAGGATCTCAATTCAGGAATCTTAGAGGGATACCTGACTCTCTCTTGGAAAGTGCTTCTAAAGGGATCATACTCTTGTTAATGGAAATGATACTTGAACATTAGGGGAAACAGAAAAATGGGCACTAACCCAAAGTAATCATGTACAAGATACAATGGACTAGAGGTTCAAGCAATGTTCAAGGATATACACAGTGTGTATAAGGGTCACACGTCGTGTCTCTCGACTTTGGGTACTACCCATGTAAAATGGCCTGAGTCAGAAGAACATACCATGTAGAAAAGTAAGTACACGGTGTGTAATATGGGCTACATGTTGTGTTATCGTAATTGGGGTTCCCTCTGTGTATGTGGCTGTGTGCCCGCACATATTTTCAACTCGTGTGTTCCATCCCGTGTAACTGGTACATGGTTTATCCCATGTAGTCGGCCTGGTCTAGCCATGTGGTGGATTACAAAACCATGTACCCACCCCATGTCTATGTATCTTTTGATATATAGGACCGGTCCTTTTAAGGACCCACATGCCGTGTGACAATGATCACATGCCATGTTAGTGCTTCCCGTCGCCCACAACTCCATCCACCACTGGAAGGGGCCCACACACCATTTCTCCCAAGAGGCGTGTCAAGTTATTCATTGTGTGCAGCGTGCAAACCCTATCCGTTTCCACCGATACCACATGGTTTGTTCTTATGGAAACACGTCATGTGTTCTGGAAATTTCCAGAACCACTGACCTTCTCCCCCGCACCTCGTTGATTCTCTGATCTTCTGTCCGATGATCCGTTTACCACGAAACTCAAAATTCAAGGTTTACCCAACGTCCCAAATTTGTATCTACTTTTTTGGGCCTCTGATCGATATTGAAAATGCATATCAATCCACCCACATGAATATCACTCTAAGAACGGTCCATCCAAATCTGAGTTGATTCATCTTCTTCCATTCTCGTCACACCTCCTCTAGGTCTTCACAATTTCGAAGCTCCATTTTGGGATCGTTTCACCATGAAATGTGTGTGCAATGATTCCTCATTCGTATCCACATGAAGAATGCAAAGAACGCGAGGAAGAGGGGTAATAAAAAAACAACAAAGGAAGAACAAACCTCTGTTGTCATTTTTCATGGCATTAATCTGCTCCTGTTAAAAGGTTTAAATAGGGTAAATTAAAAATATTAAAACATGAAAATGAATCCCCGGGAATGAAACCGACAAAGAAAATCCCTCCCACAAGAACAACAATGCATGGTTCAACATGTTCATGGGTTGATCTGGATTCTTTGTTTAAATAATGAACGAGAAAAAAACAATTTAAAACATAACCCCTACCTTGAGAAGGTATCGATTCCTGATAAAGGAATCATGTTTTCATCGCCACCAAGACCATTTAATTCCATTGGTGCAGAAATTAATGCCTTTGATTCATCGTCTTTCCTTGTCGATAGTTATATCCAAGGCTCCAAGAATTCCCTAAATTTTCTCTCATCCTTTGTTTTTCCAACAATCAACATTCGTTTTACATATTAAAAGGTGGGAACAAGTTTCAGAATTCTGTTATGTTGTGGAATTAATGATTCTGAGTTTCTATTTCAAAGTCATTATGTCGTGTCATTAATTATCAAAACAGCTACCCCATCGTTGAACTGCATTGAAATTTTCTTAATAAAATAAAATAATGATTTCAAATTATTTTATTTTATTTTATTTTAACAAAAATGGTCTGAAATTTATCTTTTTCCCTTGATCCATGATGTTTGAGGTTATGCATGTTCTGAGGTAAATTTTTCATCCCAAACGTAATGGTTCCCTTAAATTCTTAATCCAGGCATCCATTTGGAAACTTCCCCAACTATGCAGACACACCGACTCACTTATCATAAAATTTTCAAACCACCATTTTGGGCCCATCAGGCCTCATAATGATGTACTGTCTCTATGTTTGGTCTCATAATAATTGCAAATAATATTTAAAACTAATACATGGAAAATTCGAGACATTACATTCTCCCCACCTTGGGGCTTTGCATCCCTGAAAAACCAAAACAAGGGCTACTAAAAAAGATGTGGGTACTAGGCACAGATCTCATCCCCCCACTCCCATGTGGTCTTCTGAAGATTCTCATTCTACCACCAGATGTGAATAAAAGAAATTGATCACCCACAAATGATCCTCTCGTGAAAAACCTCGATCTCCACTAGGTACTCTATGAAGGTCGCACCATCCTCGATTTACTGCTTGCCCCAGTTGATGATAGTGACGGGTCATTCATGTACCTCCTCAGCATCGACAAATGGAAGAAATCATATACCCAGTGTAATAATGGTGCTAGATCTAGGTGGTACACCACCTTTCCAACTCTAATCAGTAGCTAGAAAGGTTTAATGAACCTCGTAGATAAGTTGTCGCTCCGACCAAATCTCTGCAGTCCTCATTGAGGTAAGACCCGAAGGAAGACATGGTCTCCCTCCTCAAACTATAGGGATCTCTATCGCCTATCAGCATAACACTTTTTCTAGATCTGTGTAGTATTCATCCTCTATTAGTTGATCAACACCTTTTTGGTAATAGCTCACACCAACTCTAGACCCATGAGTGCTGACTCTCCCGGGTTGGTCCAGTAAAGCGGTGACTGACATGGTATCCCATATAAATCCTCGAATGGTTTCATACCAATGGTTGAGTGGTAGATATCATTGTATGAAAACTCCACTAGTGGTAGGTGTTCCTCCCAACTTTGACCAAAGTCAAAGATACAATATTGAAACATATCCTCTAGAACCAAAATGGTCCTCTTGGTCTGACCATCTTTTTAGGGATGGAACACTATGATCAAGCATAGTTGAGTCTCGAAATCCTCCTGAAATACCTTCCACAACCAAGATGTGAAGTGGGCTTATCGATATGAGACTATTGTTAAAGGGACTCCATGAATCCATATTATCTTCTTGCACGTAGAGGCGTCCCAAGATCTCTACGGAACACTACTCCCTAGTAGCTTGGAAGTGGGCTGACATGGTGAGTCGGTCAATGGTCACCCATATAGAATCATGCCCCGTGGACATCTTTGGTAATCCTGTAACAATGTCCATTGATATTTCATTCCACTTCCACTATGGAACTTCTAGGGGGTGAGCTAACCCCACTGGAACCTGGTGCTCAGCCTTCACCTTCTGGCACATAAGGCATCGAGAAACGAACTCTGCTACTACCTTCTTTATACCTGAACACTATAACTACTATTAGAGATCCTAGTACATCTTCACCATGCCATAGTGTACTACCAATGGGGATGTATGAAACACCATCATGACCTCCTCCCACAACACCACTAGTACAAAATTGTGTCCTCTAAAAAACAATGTGCCTCCCACCTTGCGAATATCCATCAGGAACAATTCCTGTGGATAATTGAGCACATAATGCCATGTAGTTGACATTCCCATGTTTTTCCTCCCTAACTCATTGTAATAGTGGAGGGGTGAAAACCATTGACTAAAGGTAATATGAATCCTCTCTATCCATGAAGGATAACTATAACTAGGCTAGCTGCTCTGTCGACTCACTCAACAGCTGCGAGCTTGACCTCCTACTGAGGGAATCCTCCACAATATTACCCTGCCTAGGATTATAGATGATATCAAATTCATATTCTTGGAGGAACTATAGCCATCAAGAATTCCTTGAATTTATATCCTTCTGTTAGAATATGTATTTGAGGCTCTTTTGGTTGGAGTATATGATAAACAACTCACCCATAAGGTAGTGGCACCACATATTCAATGTTAAGACTACCTCTACCAACTCGATATCATAGGTCGAATAGTTCTGATCATGTGGTGTAAGCTGGTGTGACCCATAACCAATCACTGCCTATTTTGGAATCAGGGCACATCCAATCCCTGTCCATGATGCATCACAGAAAACTATGTACTCGACACCCTCGTTTGGAAACCTCAAGATCAAGGCACTCGTCAAACTTTGTCTTAAATACTAGAAAGACTGATGGAAGTTATCCATCCACATGAAGGGTTTCCCCTTCTTGGTAAAGGTAGTCATTGGTGATGATATCCAGGATAAATTAAGAATTAATCTTCGCTAATATCTTACCAATCCAAGGAAGCTATATACCCCCATCATGCACCAAGGTGGCTCCCATGCTAACACTGCCACTACCTTGGCTAGGTCTACCGTTACTCCATCTTCTTAGATGACATGTCATAGAAAGTGGACCTCCTGAATCTAGAACAAGCACTTCGAGAGATTCCCATAAAGTTGGTGCTCTTGGAGTATGTCTAGAACCATCCGCAAGTGTCTGACATGCACCTCCTCTAACACCGATTACACAAGGATGTCATAGATGAAGACCACTACGAACCGGTCTAAGTAAGGCTGGAAGAGTTAGTTCATAATCCCCATAAACACTGTGGGGGATTTCATCACGTCAAAAGGCTTCACCAGGTACTCCTAGTGAATGTAGCGACATCTAAAAGCTGTCGTCGGTATATCCTCATCCTAGACTCAAATCTGGTGGTAACCTATCCAAATGTAAAACTTTGAGAACCACTATTCCACTCTTAGCTGATCAGAGAAGTCATTGACCCTCCACAGTGGATACTTGTTCTTCACAAGTGCCTGATTCAGGCATCGGTAATCCACGCACAACCTCAAACATCCATCTGCCTTCTTGGAAAACAAAATTGAGGCCGCCTAGGGTGAAAAACTGGGTCTTATGAAGCCATTGCTCTATAAATCCTCCAACTTCACCCTCAGCTCACAAAGCTTTATGGGAGCCATCTGATATGCTGGTGAGGATATTAGTGTCAACTCGGGGTGTAAGTTGATACATAAGTCGATCTCCCAATGGGGAGGTAGTCCTAGAACATCATTGGGAAAGACATCATCGTACTCCTCCACAACCACTGGGAACTGAAATCTCACACAATCTACTGCTCTGAGGGTAATTCTATCCAACTCATCAGTGATCGGTTTCACCCTCCTATGCATGATCCCATCCTATGATGACTGGGTCTCATTTTCACAAAAAATGAAAAACCTCGTCCCATCACTACGGACACAATACACTCTTCGCCTAAAGTAGTCAATATGGGAATGGATAGAAGATAACCAATCCCAACAATGAATGACATCGTAAGGCCTTGAAACTTACACCTAGAAATTCCTACCAAAACTCTCACCTCCAATGGTAAGATCACACTGTCTGAAAAGGTGTTTGATCATCAAGTCTCCCCCCGTATGTGTCTCTAAGCACAAGGGTCATATCAACAACTCTACCTGAATCTCAATGTTTCACACAGGAAATGTGGTGAGAATGTAATGAATGCAAGATAATTCTGAAAGTATGGTAGCTATGTCAGAAAATACAATGATCATACCTCAGATCATCATTGGAGTCCTTGAGTTTTACACCTTGACAGCATGCAGTTGTCCCTACTCTTGTCCCCCATCTCCAAGAGGTCGATGCAGACTTCTTGGGGGTGGTGGTGGAAGTTGATTGAAGCGTCATCCACCACCTACAGCTCTCCATGATCCTCTACCACTTCCACCACTAGGTGGGTCTTTCTACTCCACTCTCTACCTTTGCCTCAGTGGTCCATCCATCGTTTCCCTATGAGCAGCTTGACAGGTCGGACAATCTCTAGCATGATGTCCCCTACCGTCGCACGAGTAGCGTTACCTCTCCCTAGGCTAACTGGATCCAACCTAAGTTCCCCAGACTATCAATACCCTATATTGGGTGCTCTTGTAATATCTCCCACATCCTGATCAATGTGCCCAATGTCAGATCCCTACAGCTGATGTCTCCACACATGTCTACCTACTGCTAATTGATGTCATATTTCTCTACTCTACCAACAAGCTCTCAATCACCAAGGCCCACTCGAGCACTCCAGCTTAAATTGAAATTCAAATAATAATGGAACTATCTCACATATACCATCATAGAACTCCCTCAAAGGTCCGAGCTCTGATGTACTGGTCCCTGACCATATCTATCGTGTACCTGGAGAGGTTAGTGAACCTCAATGAATAGTTAGATAGCATCCAACTACCCTATTGGAGCTGAAGAAGCTCCAATATACATACTTATATTGGTGTAAATAGAGATAACTACTCCCTAAAGTGTCACTAAAACTCTTTCCTAAAAGAGTCTCCTCATCGTGAGTCTGTGTGGTCAGTCTCCACCATCGTCCTGTTGAACCCTGAAGAAGGCTCGCTCATAGGATCACCATTACCTCTGTTGGTTTCCTCACTAGGTAGAAAACTCTAATCACTACCTCATGATAGTACTCAGATGCCTGAGGGTTGGGTTCACCTTGGAACCTGAGGGGCCTCTATTTCTAAAACTCACAGAGCACGCTCTACCTATACCCCTCATCTGTCAGTACTGCAGGTACCACGGGCTGCTCCACTGGTGGTGGTATAGTTGGTGCACCACCTGGAGGTAATGCCTGGGTAATTGGTCCCTGTATCGAAGCCTCTTCACTGAAGGAGTCATCTACATGATCGAGCCTTTAACTCCTAGTGGGTATGCATTGCGGAGGCATCCTGTGAGGAAACAAGATGTAAAAAGCTAAACGAGTTTATCTGGATAGCTGTCACAAATGATATAGAAAATAAAACCCATTTCTATACGATTAATGTAACATTATTTTACTACACAACTAATAGAGTTTTCATGTACCGATTCGAAAAGAAGGTTATCAGGGTCCTATTGTATTGATACTTCGGCTTCCCGCACCAACACTGGTGTCCCTAGCCTGAAATCTGAACTCGAAATACTTAACATTGATTCCCCAAACCAACCTCCCGGACTCTTGGTCCAAAGTTAGAACCGACCACCTTTGATACCACTCTGTCACGACCCATATTAGTGGGGCCTGCCCTGTGACTCCCCAAGCCCACCTTCAATAGGCCAAGGGTTGGTGACTAGCACCGAGTATGAATATCACTAACATGGGAGGCATTGCCTAATTACCTATACACATGCACACACCTCAAAGCCCACAAATGATTAAATATAAAAAAAAACACAATGGAACAAAATGTATGCATAAAACTAAACCCAACCAATAGAGTATGACAAAAATTAAAGTGCTTAATATAAATTGGGCTAGAATACAAGCCCAACAAAAACAAGAGCCTACAAACTACAAAGTCCAACCTGTAAGCACAAAGAGGTACTAGGACTACTACTCGTAGTTATCCGAATACCTCGTCCGGTAGGGAACTTAGAAATCCCAGTTCGGTCCTAGTCTACCCTGAACTTCTTTAAAAGGGAACTCGTCTGCACAAGACACGACATGTGTGGGTAAAGTCCATGCATGGGTGAGTATAACAATACTCAGTAGAGGACCCCCAAAAACCCCCAATGAAATACACATGGCAAAGTTATAGTCAACTATAAAAAGTGTATGTCTACTGAATATATAGCAAGAGAAATACAATCCAGATATACTCAAACCCAGACCCATGGTCTAGAGATGAGTCACCCAATAACTTAACCCGTCTAAGGATTCGGGTAGAATGTTTCACAATACACTCGTCTGGGATAACTCACTCATTAAGTATGATATTAATGATAATTTCTGTCTGAGCAGTACTGTTCTATGGGAAAGGTCAGAAGAGAAAAATGCACTCATTCTGGGAGAACACACTTCTGAGTGGGGGAAGATCACGAAACTCATATGAGGATCACTACCAGGGTCTTGGCAGATACTGAGACTCATCTAAATTAACCTGCTAAGTAGAGGATCAGCATCCTGTAAGAGTAGTCACGTCGATACCTAAATCTATCTTGGGTTAAGAATGGGTAGAGGATCTCGTTCTAGGCCTCTCGGAGAAATACCTAACTCTATCTCAGAATGTCCTGCAGAAGATATCATACTCCTATTGATGGAAATGATACCTAAACTTTAGGGGAAAGAGAAAACATGGTTCTAACCTAAAGAAAACATGTCCAAGATACGATGGGCAAGATGTTCAATCCATGATCCCAGATATACACTGTGTGTATAACGGTCTCACACCATGTCTCTCGAATCTGGGTACTACCCATGTAAAATAGATCAATTTAGAAGAAAATACTGTGTATAAAAGTAAGTACACGACATGTAGTATAGAACAAACGCCAGGTATGAGTAACCGGGGTTCCCTCCGTGTATGCGGCCATTTTCCCATACATGGTTTCAACCCGTGTGTTATATCCTGTGTAATCAGTACACAGATTAGCTCATGCAACCAGCCTAGTCTAGCTGTGTGGTGGAGTACACAAACATGTACACACCCTATGTCTGTGTATCTTCTGAGATACATGCAGTCCATGTAAAGACCCACAAGCCATGTGAATATGGTAACACACCATGATAGTTCTTCACGTCACCCAGAACTCTAGCTGCCACTAGATGGGGCCCACATTACGTGTCTCCCCAGAGGCACACCATGTTCTTCATAATTTTTAGTGCACAAACCCTTTCCACCATTGCCGGTACCACACAGTGTTTTCTTAGGGATAAACGTTGTGTGTTTGGAAAATTTCTAGAACCGTCGACCTGCTCTGCCGCACCTCAGTGATGCTTCGATCTTCAATTCGATGAGATGTTTTCCATGAAACTCGAATGTTAAGGTATCCCCAATGTCCCAAATTCATCTCTGTTGTTTTTAGGCCTCCAATTAGCCATAAAAATGTGTATCAATTCACTTAAATAAAGAACTCTCTAAGAACGGTCTCTCTTGATTTGATCTGATTCGTTGTTCGCCATCATCGTCGCAACCCTGATAGGTTGTCACGATGCTGGAGCTCCGTTTTGGGATATTTTCACCAAGAAATGGGGGTGTAATTATTCCTTGTTTGTATCCCCATGAAGAACACAAAGAACGCGAGGAAGAAGGGGAATAAAAATAATAAACAAAAGAGGAACATACCTCCGCCGACATTCGTCATGACGTTAATCCTATCCCGTCAGAAGGTTAAAATGGGGTAATTTAAAAATATTAAAACATGACAAATGAATCCCCAAGAAGAAACCCGACAATGAGAATCCATCCCATAAGAATGACGATGCAAGGGTCAAATAGTTCGTGGGTTGATTTGCGTTCTTTGTTTAATTAAAGAACGGGGAAGAAAATCATTAAAACATAACCCCTACCTCAAGAAGGGATCGATTGCTGATAAAGGAATCACGCTGCCATCACCACTATGATCCATCAATTCCATAGGTGTCGAAATTCATGCCTTGGATTCGTTATCATTCGTTTTCAAGAGTTCTCTCTAAGGCTCCAATAAATCCCCAGACTTTCCCTCAAATTTTATTTTTCCTACAATCAACATTCGTTTAACATATTAAATGGAGGGAACTCATTTCAACATTCTATTACACTATGGAATTAATGATTCAGTGTTGCTATTTTTGAGTCATTATGTTGTGTCATTAATTTTTGAAATAGCTACTTTGTCATTGCGCTGTAGTGAATGATTCCAAATAAAATAAAATTAAGTTTTCAAATTATTTTATTTTATTTTATTTTACATAAAAGGCCCAAAAATTAAATTTTCTCATTGACCTATTCTAGTCGAGGTTAAGCCCATTATTAGGTAAATCCATTGTCCCAAATGCAACGGTACCCCATAGATTTATAATCCGAGCATCCTTTTGGAAACTATCTCAACCGCTCACACACACCGACTCACTTAACTTATAAAGTTAAAACCACCATTCTAGGCTCACCGGCCTCGGAATGACATGTCGTCTCTGTGCTTGGTCTCATAATAATTCCATATAATATTGAAAAATAATACATGGAAAATCTGAGACAATATATTTCATGAGTAGGTTAATTATTATTTGAGATCAAATTTTTCTATGTTAATGGAAAACAATATTATATGTTTTTATTCAATAAACTAATAGGTTTCAATTCAACTTTTTATATGTGACTTGTTTATATTTTCTTGGGAATCCCATGTTTTCAAATATTTTTCATAGGGTTTAAGGATGATTAAGAACAAAATTTATGTAAAGATGAAATTCATGAACACTTTTCATAAAAATAAAACATTCATCATTTAAAAAGTATTATATTTTTTAAAAATGAATACAGAGTGAAAGTTTCGATTTTATAGTGTATTGATGTATTATAAAAGAGTTAGGAACTGATTTTATAAAATTATAAATTGCAAATATCCATTAAATATAATAAAATGATTTCCTAATTTAAAATTGTAGAATATATAATTTTATAAGGAAGGTTCATTATAATTGGTATCAAAGGAAATGATTAGATAATTTTAGATGGTAGGATAATGTATGTAACTACCCTTTAGATATTTTAGTTTATATTTGGAATGATATACAATTTTATGATTACCATGTTGCTTCATTAAAACTATTTTGGTTCAAAATGGTTTTCTGTAGAGGAAATAAGGAAATGAAGGTATGAAGGCACTAAAGGGAAAATATCATTCCAAATCTGCAACCTAGGATGGTATTAATTAAAACAAAGTAGTTTTTTATTGTGATATATTAGTTAAAACATGATATAAATAATTTTGGTATCCATTAAATTGAGAAACCATGTTCTACACTAAGGAGAATTTCCACTTAAGAGTATTTCAGGAAACAACACACTGTTGATTTCAGTTGATCAACTAATCATATGTTAGTTGAAGGATAAACTAAATCCCTTTAAATGATATTTGTTGTCATGGGTTGTTTAAAAAAAAATATAGGCAACTCCTTCTTCTTATCATTTTGAAGGTGAATTCGATCAATGGTGGTAAATGGTTATGTATATCGTATAAATAGAAAATATTTATGCCTATAATTTGAACGAATTTAAGAATATTTTCCTTGATATGTATTTACCAAAAGTTGAATAACATAAAATGGAATGGAAATTATTGGAATTGATGTAGAAGGAGAAAGAGTAATGATCCTATTATAAAGAAAACCTCACCCGTGTGGAATACTATACACCAATTTTTTTTTTAGATAATGACAAATAAATTAATTAGTATTACTCAAGATTAAATCAGTGATACTGAAGAAAATTGGATTCTCATGAATTCATAGTTTATGATAATATTTTTTCATGTGATAATAATAATGAAATTGGGTTTTATGATGTTGATGTGTTCTATAGAGATAATAGAAAAAAGGGATTGGATGTAATTAATGGGGAATAACCCATCGAATATATCTAAAGGTAAGAAAATTAGGTTTACATTTATTGATTAGTGTGGTAATAATCAGCCTTGTGTATTTCTTGTACAATATATTAAGCATTTTTTCTAGAAATTTTGGACATGTAAATCATGAATGTAATTAAAAAAACATAAATCTAATAAAAATAATGCTACACGAAGAGTTAATTGCAATAAGATGAGTCATTATGCCAGTACATTTCCAATGATTGGAATGAACAATGGAATTCATAAATATCCCAAGAATAATGTTGATGAACAATCCTTTGCAAATACTTCAATATAATATTTACCATACAGTGACATGATATCAAGTACATTTCATATTGAAATGATCTAAAATGTTAGTTTTTCACCCAACCCATATCCCCAAAATTTTATTAATGAATAAGTGAATTGGATCATACACATGAGATGTAATATTTTATATATTATTGAGAATAATTGAAGTATTCAAATTGATGATATTATGATACTAAATTAAAATCTGGAAATATTTCATGATTAACTGTCAGATGTTATACTGGATTGAGAGATTTAATTTACTATTGACATAGGGTATGATGCCAAGACTAATTCAAAAATACTTTTTCAAATGGATCTAGTAGAAATTTTTATGGAAATTAGAAGATTTTCTAGTAATGGTTTTATTCATCAAAGAAAATTACAATAGGGTGATCCTATTTTTTCTTAAAAATATTGTTGGTTCCATAAGGATTTTTATTGATTGTAGAATGTTTAATAACATCATTATTATGAATATGAATTTTTTACTCATACCAATGTTTTTTTGATTTGATCCAGGGATCAGTTTTTTTAGACGGTTCATATTAGTTTTAGGTACCATCATTTTATCATAGAGGATAATGAAATTATAAATATGTAAATTCATACTAGATATGGGAATTATATTTCTTTGTTTATTTCCTTGTGTTAAAAAATATTGCATTTTATTTATAGGTAATGATGATAGAGTTTTCCATGAGTTCTTGGATAAATATTTGGTTATGTTTATTCCTAGAATTATAATATATTCTAAAAGTTATGATGAGCATGAGAAACATCCAAGGGTAATTATATAATCTATAAAATACAATAAGTTATATGAAAAATTTAGAAAATTTTTATTTTGGTTGTGGAAAATTTCTTTCCGTGGACATATTTTAAATAAACATGGAATAAATATTGATATAGAAAAAAACTAAAAAAGTCAAAGAGTTTTAAATACCTAAATATTTCATAGATATTCATAGTTTTATGGATTATTGATATAATACATACTGTTTAATCAAAACATTCTTTTTCATCTATCGTTTTAAAAAATTAACCTAAAAAGGAGTTAATTAATATGTATGAATGAATTTGGTGAAATTTTCAAGGAGTTGAAAATAATATTAATGATTTCTCAAATTGTTCCCCTATAATATAGGAAAGATGATTTCTATATATAATGATTATTTTTTGAAGGGACTTGTTTTGTTCTAAAATATAATGGTTAGGTAATTTCTTATTCATCACATCAATTGAAACCTAATGAGATCAATTATCTTAGACATGAACATGATAAAATTGTTATGGTTTTTTCTTGAAAATATAATGAAAAAATTTATATGGAGTAAAGTGTAAAGTATATATTGATCATACAAGTTATATATATATATATTAACATATAAATTCCTGAACCTAATGTAGAGAAGATTGGTGGAACTGATTAAGGATTATGACAGCATGATTCGTTCCCATACAAGAAAATAAAATATGGTAGCTAAGAAATTGAGTTGAAAGGATAAAGATTAATTTATAATGATATTTTTGGAATAAAATCCTCTGTAAAATGATTTGATTAATTTTAGTTTAGATACTTTACATGTAGAAACATCCACTTTTCAATTTCAGTTGTCAGTGAAGTCATTATGGTCAGATAAAATTAACTTAGATTAGAATGAGGATTATGTAATATGAGGAACTCTATAATTATTTATTAATGTTAATTTTTAGGAATCTAACATTTAAAACATTAGTATTTTGGGATCCATAAACATATCATGTATTCCATTTGATTCCCAATTGAAGAAATAATTATTTGGGTAAGCTCATAACTCTCTATTTTTCATTCATCTCAAATGTACGAAAATTTATTAATACATTGAGAAACATATTTTGTGGGATGAAATAAAAAGAGATATTACAGACATTACCATGAAATTTTTTACTCTAAATAGGTTTAAGAATCATGATAATTATCAAATGAGTTATTTCATCCTTTTTCTGTACTGTAATAGAAATGGAGGAGTATATATACTGATTTTATGGTTTGATTACTAAAATAATTTCAACGTAATAATGTGATGAGGGTTATTATTGATAACTTAACTAAATATAAAAATTATATTCTATTAAAAGATAATATGTTTTTTGATCACATTTCTTAAATTAATGTTAAATATATCATCAAATTATATAGGTTACCTCTTTTAAGTATACATGACTATGTTCATTGGATTACCTCTAATTTTTTGGAAAATCATGCAAAAATCGTTTCATACAATATTAAAGTTTAGTACACTTTTTTATTCTCAATTTGATGGATATATAGAGAAAATGATTCATATATTGGAATAAATTATTCAATACAGGTATATAGATCATCAGGGATGTTCATATTAGTATCTGTCATTATTTTAATTTTCTTATTATAAATGTTTTTATTCCATTATAAGGATGACACATTTTGAGACATTTTATGGAAACAGATGTCATACACCAACTTATTTTGATGATACCAGGTGATAAAGTTATTAGGAATAGAATTTTTAGGAAATGGTTAATATGTTAAAGATTATTTAAAAACATGTGTGGATGGATCAAATATGTTAGAAAATTTATGATGAAAACAAAAGTAAAGATCTTTCATTCAAAGTAGGAGACCATGTTTTTCAAAGATTTTCTCCATGGAATAGTGCTATAAATTTTGGTAAAAAGGGGTTGTTAAATTCATGATTCTTTAGACTATATGAGATACTAGAGAAGGTTGGATCATTTTCTTAATGTTTATCCTTTCCTCTGAGTTTATCCCTTGTACATGATGTGTTTCATGATTCATTATTAAGAAAATATATGATAAATATATCTACGTTTTTAAAACCTGAATTTGATTAGATTAGAATAGATACTTTATTATGAGTAAATATATATTAATATTGTTTACCATAGAGATATTGTTTTTTAGAATATAGTGATTCACCAAGTTAGGTTTTTTTAGAAACCCCTTATGAATAAAGATGTAACATGGAAATCATTAAATTCTATATTATCCACACTTATTTAAGAATTTACTAAAATTACAAGGGCACAATTTAGAAAATGGGTTACAGGGTAAATAAATATATGTAATAATGATAATAGAACAAGTTAATTATATATAAATATTCATTAAATATAATTTATATATTTATATTCACAATAAAAATATTACATAATTTTCCAATGAAAAATAAAACAACTTTATTTTAACTAAATTGAGTTTAATGCACTATAGAGTTTTATTCCAAAGATTTATTTATGAATTTTAGAATTTAAATTTTACAAAATGAAATTAATTTTTGATATCATAAAGGTAACATTAGCTTAGAATTACTTTTCAAAATTTTCTAAAAAGTTTTAATTTCAAGTGAATAGGGAATTAGACAAATTTTTTAAAAGAATAATTGATTTTTAGTAAAAAACTAATATAAAAGGTCCATTATATTATTAATTTGATATTAAATTAAAATAATAATACTATAATTATAAATATTCTATCTAATTAAATAGTACTCAACATTATACCAGTTTTTAGTATAAGTTCATTTTTGTGTTTAGAAATGAATTTTTCTAAAAATAGTTCTCCATTGTGTTTTATGAATTTATCCTAAAATTGATTTAAGAAAATTATAGAAACTGAATCTTGAAAAATATATTTCATATTTGGAATACAATGGATAAAATTTTATAAATAGTTCCCATTTACTTTTTCATTATGAACAGTAAGTGTAGTCAATATTTGTTACCATGGTAATGATAAAATGGGTAAAACACGGTCTAAACTTTGAGATCGGGGCTAAAAAATCTATAACACCTCTGTTTATTCTATGATATATTTATTTTCTGACCATTACCATCCCTGAATTTTAAATTTGGAAATTTATTTCTACTTTTAATTGACAACATCCCTAATATGGTTTTAAATAATTAATAAAAATAAAATGGAAGCCTCTTTATTTTAATATCTATAATATCATGTCATAGAGTTAGAATGAGGTTATGTCTTATTATTAATGTTTTTTTTAAATATTAATTACTTTTTTATCTTTGTAATTTATTTATGAATTTTTAATGGAATAATTACCTTAATTTTATACATAATATCAATGTAGTTCTTGTTCAACCAATAGAAAAATCATTTAAATGATTTTAAAAAATATCAAAAGTAATTAAAATGGTTTATTTTAAAAAATTTAACAAATAAACTTATATAATTTGGTACATTTTTAAGGATTATATTTTAATTAAATTAAAAAATTTATTTCCTTAAATTCAAACTTTGTGAATAGTCCTGAAAAATGACTTTATTGGTATATTATATTGAATAAATTTTATTTAAAGATTTAAAATTAATATAAATATAATATTTTACAATGTTATTTGGATATTGTAGATAATATAATAAATTTTACGCCGATGTGCAAATTTTCCTTCTATAATAACATTCTTAACACATATAGAGTAAAAACGGTGATATCATGGTAGTCTTCAAATAGGTTAATGGGGGTTAAACCGAAGATCAAAGGGTGAAAACCACACCTAAACTTGTCTAAATTTTATTTAATGAGATTATTTCAACATATATTCATCCACTATAATTAATACAATAATTATATTCTAACTTAACATGAAAATAAATTTATTATAGAAAAATAATTTATGTATTTCCAATGGTGTCCCTCCATTCCCTTAGAAAATGGATCATCATATCCCCCCTTTATCAAAACTTTTAAGATCTATAGTCTAGAAAATCAATACCCAAATATATCCCTAATATCCCTACCCACATTTTAGAGGTCCTAGTCACACTCTAAGTGAAAACCTAGAGGCCTTAAAGTGCAATCCAAAGTTGGTAAGGTATTAGTATTAATCGGCCTATTTCAACTTTATTTATTCTTCAAAAACATTAAAATATTCCTTAGGCATTATAAGATAACAAAATAAGTATATTTAATATAATTTAATTGTATTATTATTGTGTTACAACTCTCTTTAATATCCACTTCTATCCTATGTGAAATGAAAACATTACTGGTGCATACATGTGGACTACCACATCCATGAATTGATGTGTATTATTTTTCATCACCACCTATAAATGTTTGTTATTATGATGGATTTAATTAACCTATAAGATATTAATTAAATAATTATCATTTTTTAAAAATAATATATCATCTATTATCATACATTTTAGTCCATTGTGAAATGATAACATATTTTGTGCATACATGTGCACTATCACCTCCACAAACCAATGTAATACATTTTTATATAAACCATTCATGGATGGTTTTAAAACATTATTTAATGTATAAAATTTATATTTATCCCATGATTAAAATTATCTATATGATATAATAATTACCACTTTTCCAATATTCAAACAACCCAGTCAATTTCAGACATAGAATCTGATTGTTCCCAAACAATAAATGTGATCTTAATCAATTATGTAATTATTCATACCATTGATATAATTGAAATAAGAGGAATAATAAACAATTAATATTTTATTAATATTTTGAATAATTAACATAATTTTATTATTCGTGAAGATAAAACATATACATGATAGGTTATGATCGAGGTAAGGGGCACTTTACCTTATAACCTTGCTTTCAATGTTTAAAAATTTTATTTCATAAATATTTTCTTCTATATCCATATTCAAAAAATTATTTTATGGATGTATTTATATTTAAATAAATATATTATAAATTAAATTTTACATCTATTTTGACTTTCTATCAAATTTTTCTAAAATGAATATGTTTTTTGTATTTTATATAGGATCTATTGACTTTATTTTTAAAAGGAAAAAAGGAATGTTCCATTTTAACAAATATGATTTCAATATAATTTACCTCCACTACAACCATAAGTTGATGTTTTTAATACTTTATAATATTCCATGATTTCTTAAAATAATAACCCTTATTCCCTTTACATTGGGTCATTTAGTTTTGATCATTGGGTTTTAAAAGAAATTAGTATATCAATATCGGAAAAATGTTTTACTTATGCGATGAAAAGTATATTTTTAGGAATTTAAAGATTGAAATTTATGATTTTTGTATTTTTTTATGTTATGGTCCTCTGAAAAACAATAAAGGAATGTTTAAAATCATGAATTTTTTAAAAGGAAATAGAAGTTGTTTAATTTTAAAATTATTTTATAGTGAAAAAATGGATACACATTGCATGTGTCCAATTTTTAATGTATTAGTTTATTATAAAAAAGTTCTAAACTAATTATCTAAATCTATATACCATAAAGATTCTTGAAATGTAATAAAATGAAATATTTATTTAAAACTAATTATTAGAACTTGTTTTAAGGTTGGGTCCTTATATTAGATCATAACGAAATGATACTATATAAAAAATGATTCAATAATTCCTTAAAATAAAACATCATAATTAATAAAAATAGAACCTCAATATAAATAATATTTGTTAAAAAAGTAACTTAAAAATTGAAAGTAGTATTTCCTCATAAAAGTTATGAAGGGTCATCTCCACCACTACAACCATTTCTATCATAATCATTGTCATATTTACAAATTTATCTATTTTTTAAACATTAAAATATTTTTTTGAAACAACATCATAACTAATATCATAAGTATCACAACCAACATAATTATCACTGTGATACAGTTTGCAACTAATATTTTAGACATTGGGGTAAAATGATACCACCATAATTTTCAACCATGTATCAAACTATAATGACATATCTCCCAAAAATAATTGAATGTTTAAACTGGAATCTAATGGTAATCTAACAATGCATAAGATCCATTCATTTTTCTTCCTCAACTAATAATTGCTTAGTAATTTATACAATAAAATAATTATTGGTTCTCAATGATGGGAAATACTTCATTGGAATAATTTTATTTATAGTCCTATAACAAAACCCAATGGGGTGTTTAGAACTAAAAACCTGATTTAAATGATCATTATGATATAAATGGTATTTTTCTTAATTATTAAGAGCCTATAAATAAATATATTAAAATAACTATAAATTTCATGACCTGACCCATGTCAGGGCTCGAGATGAAACTGCCACAATCCACCCTCTATAGTCCAGGGGGTGGCCACAGGTGCTGAAGGAACAATAAACCTAGGGAGTCCTCTACCTAAGTACCTATACACATGCACATAGCCAAATCAATGAAAAAGTGCAAAGGGAATGGAGTAAAATATGTCACACTACTGTAAATAAACCAAACATGCCTGGCCCACTACATAGTACATGTATAACAATGTATACTGAAATGTAAAGGGGATGAATAAACTCCCAACTAGAAAAGTGTCCCAATATGGTAGAAACTAGAAAAGTAAAATAGATGAGAGAGCCCCACTCTTAGATCCCAAGCTACGACCATCATACGTGGTCCAAGAACTTTTATCCCTAAGCTCCTCCAAAGTAGCGATATACTTTTATGTCATGTGTGTAAGGAATGATACATTCAGGAAAATACCATGCATGGGTGATTTTGGCGCCAAAATATGGCCCGAAAGGGAGGGATGAAAAAGAAGACGGGCGCGCTGCCTTGCGAAGCACCGCAGCGAAGCGCCCTGACCATCTCGGCCTCGCGAAGCTCCAGAGGCGGTAACATCCGCAAACGCATTTGACGTTCGCGAACCTGCCGCGAAGATCTAGAGGTGGTAATCCTATGCGAATGCATTTGACGTTCGTGAGCCCGCCGCGAAGCTCTTGAGGAGGTACCCTCCGCGGACGACGTTGACGTTCGCGAGCGTGCCGCGAAGCACCTGAGGCAGCGCGCGAGTTCTACTTCGCGACGCTCCTTCCCTATAAATACTGGACTCCCCCTGCGTCCCTGAGACGGAAAATCCGACCTTTCGTCTTCTCCTCTCCCAAATCGCGAAGCACTCTTTGCCCCGGGAATCATGAGCTCTGCGAGGTACTTCTACTTCGCAAGACGCTTCTTCTTTGTCTTGTTTTGAGCCTCTCTTCCGAGAGGGATGCCCTTCGCGAAGCTCAAGGGAATTCGTGAAGGAAGGGGATTCCCAATGGAACTCGGGCAGCCGCGGAGCGTTTATGCTTCGCAAAACACCCAACCTATACTAGTGATCCCTATGCTAAGGTAGGATCGCTACACATCGCGAAGCACACTGCTTCGCAGGACCCTGCTTTACGAGGCACCCCTTCTTCGCGAGGCAGTGCTCTGCGAACACTGTTCCACTTCGCGAAGCACCTTCCACTCACACCTTTGCCTCGTGCTAAGGGCAAGGCACTCCACTTCGCGAAGCACACTCCTTTGCTTAGCAATTCCTCCTCCCGTGCGAACCTCCAGGTTTTCACGATGTGATTTCAAAGTCCCATGGACAATACCACTCGTAGCGTTGCTTTGCCTAATGCTTCTTCACATAGGCACACTAACGACTATTGCTTCTTCGCATAGCCATGCTAACGTGGACCCCTTGATGGTTCGTTCCACAACCCCCCTTGACCACGGACTTACTGGTACCTTCCCTTCCCCAAGGACCAGAGGGTACCGGTTATGTAAGTCCTAGGGGTGCGGAGTGAACCCACCTCGTCCGAGCTATAGGATGTTAAACTACCAAGCACCACGTCCTCAACACATGACGTTAAACTATGACCCGACCTCGTGCCTCTCACGAAGGGTCCCCCCAGCTCGAACATTCTTTACACCACTCGTCTCCACAAGAATGGAATCACCCATCCACAAGGGATGATATCCTCCTTATTGGAGTGGCTTATGTTCATGGGAGAAAGGGCGACCCTAGTTCCCCAACGGACGACTACACCTCTGCATCTCCGTACTTCCCCACTACCAAGGTCAGTGGAGGGCGTGATCGGGAATGAGGCACCTCCCATAATTGGTCCCAAATCCGTCTTTCGCTGCACTTTGTCACACCATGGGCCTCCATCCTGGAGTAAGTTTCAGCACCATGGGCCGCCTAACGCGTAAGCCCCTCTTCGCTTCTCACGGACGCATCCTTCGCGACGTGATCGTCAGGTCCTTGCAACCTCTTGTTTCTCACACCGAGCATGACTCACGTGGGCTTAGAGTGAGCACCGAACCTAACCCCCACCCATAGAGAACTATGAGGACTTTGATCCGTGTCAAGGCATGGTACGTAGGAAGCCTCTATGAGGTTCAAGCCACATTGCTCAGTCATTCATTCACATCGATTTTCGCCCTCGTCCAGCATGACGTTAAACTGATCACCCCGTCCAGCATGACGCTAAACTGTATGCCCCCCTTGTCCCACATGACATTAAACTGCACACCCATTCCCAGCTGAACTACGGGGTCTTTGATCCGTGTCAAGGCATGGTACGTAGGAAGCCTTCCAGAGGTTCAATCCCACCACTCATTGGACCAAGGTCCACCTTCACGTCGGTTCACCGACAAAGCACCATATGAACTACAAGGTCTTTGATCCATGTCAAGGCATGGTACATAGGAAGCCTTCCTGAGGTTCAAGCCCACCCATCATCATCCTCTTCGGTTCACCCCCGTCCCGCATGACGTTAAACTGTATTCCACAATCCGAACTACGAGGAGTTTGATCCATGTCAAGGCATGGTACGTAGGAATCCTCCCAGAGGTTCAAGCCCATCCCCTATTGGACCAAGGTCCCTCATTTATATCGGTTTACCGACACCCACCGCTCGTCATTCATTCACGTCAGGGTTCACTACCGTCCCGCATGACATTAAACTGTGTTCCATCATTCCTTTGAACTACGAGGACTTTGATCCATGTCAAGGAATGGTACGTAGGAAATCTTCCCAAGGTTCAATCCCACCACCAGTGGACCCACGGGTCTGCTTTCACATCGGTTTACCGATGAAACCCTTTGAACTACGAGGTCTTTGATCCATGTCAAGGCATAGTGCGTAGGAAGCCTCCCCGAGGTTCAAGCCCATCTCTCATCGGACCAAGGTCCACCTTCACGTTGGTATGCTGAGGATGCCCATCGGACCAAGGTCCACCTTCACGTCGGTAGGCTGACGATGCCCATCGGACCAAGGTCCACCTTCACGTCGGTACGCTGACGATGCCCATCGGACCAAGGTCCACCTTCACGTCGGTATGCTGACGATGCCCATCGGACCAAGGTCCACCTTCACGTCGGTACGCTGACGATGCCCATCGAACCAAGGTCCACCTTCATGTCGGTACACTGACGATGCCCATCAGACCAAGGTCCACCTTCACATTGGTTCGCTGACGACATTCATTGGACCAAGGTCCACCTTCATGTTGGTTTACCGGAACCATCCCGAACTACGCGGACTTTGATTCCCTGCCACGGGGATACGTAGGAAGCCTCTCCAAGGCTCAAGCCCAACTTCACTGTCGCCCCTGCAATGGTCCCATTTCACTCCCCCTCCACTCCATTCGTCCACCTATCACCCATCCCGATTCTTGCCCGGACCATCAGATCTCGGTGAGACCATGTCAGTACGCTCCTCTTCACAGCCGCCCATGGGCTGGCCCCGGTATCGACATCCCTTAAAGGGGAATCCCTCAATCCGATCTATCCTAGCTAATGCTCCGGTTGGGTTGATCTGTCTCCGCTAGACGTTAAACTCGCGGCGTACCCTGTGTTAAACACGGGAAGCTGAGGAAAACCTCAGATATGTGTCTATGACATATAATTCCCCGCGCTCGATGTGGGATGCCTCAGGCATCCACGCCCTCGAGAATACCTGTGACCAGGGATAATAGACAGACATGACAGGTTCCCTAGCATCCAGACACGCTAATGATGCCTCAACGTGACTACTCCCCCGACTGAAGGTTGCTGCCATGACCGGACCCTTTGGAATGTCCCGATAGAAGCAGTGTAATTAACCGGTGTCCATGGAAACATGGCACTGGGAAGAGTTTCACGAACTACGTATTAAATCTATGAGGGAGACCCGAACTAGGTGACGAGTTCTGAGGAGGAATCCCCAGAAGGAAGAATCGACATCCCATCATCCCGTTTCGATCAAGGAGCAGACGTCCCTGAATAAGGATCGAATGCCGCCCGCCTTTGGAAAGCGGGAATGCGGGGCAACAAAGCGCCGCGCGTCCTCCTCCGTGGACGGACGGATGCGCGCGCCCCGGCGAAAGAGTCGGAAACAGAAATGGTGAACCCGACATGAAGTTATTCTCCACAATATGGAGATTAGTAGCGTTCGAGACACCAGTAGATTGACGTGTCACTGGATCCAAATATCCGGCGCCTGGTCCCGCCAAGCAAATAGCGGGCCTGTCGTGAAACTCACCAGAAGTCGGGGAAGTATAAAGTGGGGCACCCCGTTCTACAGCATGTTGGCATGGATCCTTCTTACATATGTGGAGAATGGAAGGACGCTAGGGCACTGGCTGTCAATCCTTTTCCTCTCAGTGCTGATGAGTTGATCCCTTCGTTTCTCATGAACCAGGTTGCTATTACAGAGACGCGATCACCGCTCGCTCGCCTACGTAGGGGCCGGGGCAACATCGCCACAGCCACCCCACCTGGCGCTGCTACCGCCATGATGGCTGCCACATCACGGAACATGGGGCACCCACGTCCCCTTTCCCTATCAGAGGTCATCCAGCGAAGGGTGATCAACAACCTCGTGCATAGGTACGTGGAGGAAGGGGTCATCCCAACTCGGGATATGGCTCACCTGGACCTGGAGGCATCCAGGCCCTGCCGTCAACGCCGCCCTAACAGGCCGCGTAGGGAGCCCCTGATCCCCTCCCCAACGTTCAACCGTTTCGGGAGCCTGTCCCCAGAACGCCTTGACGACTCATCGCCTTACGCTGAAGAGGCGGGCGCCGTCCGGCTTAGCCCGCTCAGGGTCCCGACCCAAGGGCTCCAGGTGAGAGTTCCCTCCCGGCCGTGTCAGCACCACCGTCCGACTCCACAGGAAGAGCAGGCAGGCCATGCCCCTGCACCACCTTCACCAGATCGCCTGACCCGACGTCAGCGCCGGGCCCGGGCTGAGAACGCTCGCCCAGGCGCGTCGACGTCGACAGCTATAGTGGCCCGAGCCACCGCCGACGTGCATCATGAAGCCCCTGCATACACTGAACATGGGCACTCTTTCACCCAACCAGGATCGAGACCCCAACCGCCCCACGAGCAGGCTGGGTTGACTCTCCGGGTTCCAGGCCCAAGTGGTGTTCGCCGCGAACTAACCCACGGTGATGTCACCTCGTACGGAGGTCCTCCCTATACCACTACTCCACAGAGCGTGGGCCTTCCCCGCTCCGAATTTCGTCATGGAGGTATGCCCCGTTCTACCCCCATCTCGAATGAATACCTGCCCCGCGGTAGTGACGCTCAGCACGAAAACCTTTCCCGCGCCCACTATACAGGGTATGGAGTCCATCCTCCTGCCCCCGACCGCCGATCTGAAGGAACCGTCCATTCGTTCCTTCTCCAACATGGGAGCCCTCCCTACGTTCTCTCTGCAACCGGCGAAGGTCCTCCTCACCCCAGCAACTCGAGGAGTGAAGGTCAGCCTCGCTCCACCCGCATCGACCATGGAGGTCCTCCCCATGCTCCGGCCCATTCCAACAGAGGCTCCGCCCACATGGGTGTTGTTCATGGAGGTCCTCCCCATGTACCCTTCGACATTTTCCCCGGTTCCCCTCGCACCTCAGCCATCTCGAGTGGGGGTCCTCTCCTCCACGACGCCAACACCGCCCCGAGACTACATTATAGGGATCAACCCTGTCCCGAAGAGCCACCCCGGGGCAGGAGAGCGGGTCGTGGCCGCCACAAGAAGAGTCCTGTGAAGGACCGGGTGGAGATCAAACCTACCCGCTTCTCCGACTCGGAGGCGGAATACGACTCAACAATGGAACCTTCTCGCCGCTCCTCTGTATCAAGGACTGGGGCAGGAACCAGACGCGTTAGCCTCATTCTCTCGGAATATGAGGTCCACCAGATTCCCATCACTCTCCATAGGTACATCCAGGAGGAAGAAATCTTGGGAATTCTGCAGGTCTCGACCGTGAAATCACCTTCGTTGTCACCAGAAGCGCCCTCTACCTCTACCAGCGATGAGCTATTTTGGGGGCCAACGGTGGTAGAGCGACGACACGACCTGTCGCTGGTAGCCACGATTCCTGTGCCGGAAGCTGTGGCTATCATCCCGTCATATCGTGACATCGTGGCCAGGTCACCTCACTCTTCAGAGGATGGCCCAGAATTCAGTGGCCAGTCAGCTCGTTTGCCGTATTCTCCACCGCCGAGCTTACTATCCCAGAGGTTCACCTCGGTACCACTACCTGTCCCTTAGCCACCCCCGGTTGACGAGTGGGGCAACACAGGGCTAGACCCTGAGTCCGAGCCCAGGATCTTCTGGAGTATTCTTGCAGCGGATTACTTCCCGGAGAAGTTCTGGCCGACGGTAGTGCTGAATTTTTGTGTGCCAGAATCTCTTACCCCTGAAGAAGTGGGGTGCTTTTGTCTAACCCTATGGGTGACACACTTCTTCCTTTTCTACGAACGGGTGGTGTACCCCAGAAGTCGAGAGAACTTCGATGAAATCGGCGAGCAATGCCGCCTGATCGATGTGGATGCACTCCTTGTGGCCCAGCACCCTGAGTCGTCAGGCCGCCAAAGCACCCTTCAACGGAAATGCATTCAGAGTTTCAAAGTACTCCGCAGAATCGTCAGGGAAGCTACCCCCCATGTGCAAGTCCGTGGTTGTGGACACTATGCTGCTCTCCTCTTTGACCTTATCCGACGGTAGCCCGATTTGCTATGAGACATCGAGGACATTCCCTCGAGAGGGGTCGCAGTTCACATGGATGACGTCATGGACAAGGAAGACGAGCTTTAATTCCTTGATGGATACTTACCCCCCGAGGGCGTACCGCCACTGCTAGACCCATCAGGGAGAGTTACCGATCAGCAGAGGAACTTTCTAGGCCTCGTTGTTCCCACCGAGTCGCTGGTACTCGGTCAAAATACCGGCAAGGGTAAGGAGCACGTCGGAATTGTCAAGCACTCCGACCCGTCTGCCTCTGCATAGAAAATGGAAGAAGATCCCGAGAAGGCCACATTACGCCAGCAGCTTGCTGAGCAGAAGAGGCTGGTTGACGAACTCTTGGCTGAGGGCGCCGCAGAGCGGCGACCCGACTATGGTGATCCTAGGTCGGGGCAGCAGGGGAAGGAAAAATTTCCCCCCGGTGAGATTCCTCCGGGCAACCCTGATCACGCTACTACCACAGACAGGGAAGAATCCAGAACGTATGGCAAGAGGGCGCGATACGTCTCACCAACCCCCCCCCCCCCCCCGAGCGATGGGGCAATCTGAAGAATCCAGTCCGAGTTCCCCCAGTCGCCCCGCATGTCGTTTTGCCAGTTGATCCACGAGCGGCTGAAGCCGTATACCATGTTGAAGAACCTGGCAATGAACTTGTGGTTAGGGATCCCCACCTGGATGATCTTATTGCGGTGCTCACAGCCCGCCTCAAAGCATTGGAAATGCGGCAGGTAGCGGTCCCACTGGATGGCAAGCCTTATCCCACGTGGGTGGATAATATGCCCGCACGTCCGAGTTTTGGTGACCCCACCTTATCGCCCTCCAACGGGACAGGAGACCCACCGCAGTACCTGGCTCATTTTTCTTCCAGGTGTGGCCCCATGCTGGGGACCCCGGCTCAGCAAGAAGCCGCCAAACTCTGGTGTTTCGTACAGACATTGGAAGGTCCAGCATTCATCTGGTACAACCAGCTCCCTATCGGATCAGTGACCAGTTAAGAGGAACTCCACCGTCAATTCCTGTACCAGTTTAGCTCCACCACGCGGAAGACCGGCATTGCAGACCTCTTCAAGGGAAAGCAAAGGCCTGATGAGCGAGTCGCAGATTTCATCGCCCAGTTGAAGGGACTTACGT
This sequence comes from Viscum album, assembly GCA_963277665.1. Taxonomy (NCBI): domain Eukaryota; kingdom Viridiplantae; phylum Streptophyta; class Magnoliopsida; order Santalales; family Viscaceae; genus Viscum; species Viscum album. The sequence continues at coordinate 77,303,607 of OY728159.1, forward strand.
ATTCCCTCGATATGCCACTGACTCATGAGTAATTACTGACGATGTGTGTGGGGAACGTCAAGACAGAGCTGGTACCCTCCCTAATTACCCAGAACTACCCTGGAGGGTTCAGAGATTTCTCAGATAAGGCTCAGCGCCTTGAGGAAGCACTGCAACAGGCTAGTCAGGCGCATTTGTTGCCCCCTATGATCCCGACTAGGAGGACCGCCAGGGCTGAACCCGCTGCGGTGGCCCAAATAGAAGCCCCGAGGCAGCTAGAGTTACTGCCGGTGGCATCATCCCCACAACCCCGCAGAGGTCCTCCACCTCAAGAATAGGCTCCTGCCCAGCAGCGACCGCCTCAGAACTGACAGGTTCCCCCGCACAATCTGCCACCGCCACCTAGGCGAGACAATCAGGCGCCGCCTCCTCGGCAGGACCCTCCGGCCCCTCGTCAGGGCCTGGCCCCCAGGGCCCCCTATCCGGAAAGAAGGCACCAAACTTATTCGTTCAATGAAAATCAGGTCCCTGGCTACTTCCGAAGTGCTCTAGAGCAAGGGATTGTGCGTCTGCCCGAGTGTAGAAGGCCGGCAGAGGCGAATCTCATCGATCACCCCAACTACTTCCCATATCATCGGATTCTGGGGAACACCCTCAAGCAATACTATGTCTTTAAAGACTGGATTCAAGACCAGGTCAATAACAACATATTCAAGTTGGTCCCGACACCAGCACAAGTGGCAGGTGTCTTTGCAGGATCAGAGATCGGCAGCGACAGCGAAGGTGAGTGGCAGCAGGTCCCCAGCCATGGATCTCGGAAATACGATGACTGGATGGCTCGAAAAACCGTCGTCTGCGCCCATGGTATCATCCGGGCTCACCTAAAGCAGACAAAACCTTCATAAGAAGTAGCTGGTACATCCACATCATCTTCACAATCGACCTCTTCCCAAAAGGGCAAGAAGCGACGATGCAAGAAGAAGCAACGCGCACCACCGTTGTCGTCGTCATCCCGCACTCTTGGCAATTTTATGCCCCCTGAAATGGGGATTCCTCCCAGAATCCGCCCAGCGGTGGATGACTCCTCGAGCGACAGCCAGGGGTACGCTTCAGTTAACACCATGGAGTTGGTAAAGCCCTATATGACTCCCGACGAGGGAGAGCGCCAGGCGAACCTCCCCAACGTTTCCAGCCGACGTCAACGTCAGAGGAATCGCAACCGCGCCGGTCATCGAGGTACGTCAGTAGGAAATTTCAATCAAGCCGTGCACGCTACTGAGACCAGGAAGCAGGCTCAGCGCCGATCTCAGCACGCAAAACCCCATATAACGCTCTCGGCTCTACCTCCACCGTCGTTCGTCCTACTAGATCAGGGAGAGATGCCTCGTTCGTATCACAGTCAGTCTTGCCCGGCTACAGGCCAGCCTCCACTGCCCAGTCCTAGTCCGGCGACTACTCTCCAGGCTTCTACTAGTAGGCAGCATGATGTGCCCAGTACTAGCCGATCGCCGGTTCAACCGGCAGGATCCGCTATGCCTCCAAATGCCGAACGACCTCCTGTAAGAAGAGGTTCGCGTTTGGCACGAAAGTATGATGTCCTGAAGCACCTGGCCGGCATTCCAGCAAGGCATTCTATTCTCGAGGAGCTTCTCCTATCATCCGAAATGCGTGAGGCACTTGCTAAGGCCCTAAGGAGTCCCCTCCAGTTTGTGACGGAGGCAGCAGCTGCAGAAGCCTTCCATACTGAGACGAGTGAGAACGTCGAATGTCATTCGGTTATCTCATTCTCCAGTGAAGATGAGGACCCTCCTCTAAAAGGGCACATTCACCCTTTGTACATCACTGGCCACTTCAATGGCGTGGAAGTCCGCCACTGCCTCGTTGACACGGGTTCCGGAATCAATCTAATTCCGACCCGGACGTTGCGAAATCTGGGTCTGTCTGAAGGTGATTTAACTCCCTCTGACCTCAGATTCCAGGGGTACGACAGGACCGAGCAAACCCCAGTCGGCAAGATCTGCCTGAAGACTTAGTTCGGTGGCTTAATTCCAAGCACCAAGTTCATGGTTGTCTCTCAGGACACCGCCTACAACGCGTTAATGGGTAGGCCATGGCTCCATCTGCACGCAGCGGTCCCTTCGTTGTATCACCAGTGCCTCAAGTACTCGTTCAACGGTTGAGTAGGCGTGCTACAAGGAGACGCGTCCCCTTTCGCTTCTTGTGAGGCCCGCTATCTAGATGCGGGTTATTACAAAAGTAAGGATAATCAAATCCTAGTAAGTGAGGATGAACCCACCCTGGTCACAAGTGATCCCTAGGCAAGCATGGATGACGCCTACGTCCTCCCGATCCACCGATTGGAGGCCACGACCCCCGACATGGGGCAATGTTTTGTTGTTTCGGGTACGCAGGGAAGGCATGTTCCCGTGTCCAAGAGACAGTGGAAAATCACCTCGTACTCCTACATCAACCATGCTCAGGTGATCCTAGAACCTCCTACCCCTGTACGGTACCGGGACGTCAAGATTATGACAATGGTGGTGTGCCATACGTTTCTCTTCCACTGGGCTGGAATCCACCGACTCAGGCCGACATGTCACCACTGCTTTGATATTATCAAACATGGCCCCTTAGGCCGAAGGCCAGACTGGATAGGGTCGACTGCCTTCATTACTATGGTCTCAATGGAAAGTGAGTCTCCCGATGTGATGACCGCTGCTGCCCGAGCCGGCACCAACTGCCCCTCGGATTTTGATAGCCCAGAAGTACCTCCCATCGCAAGAAATCCCCCCACGGGTGGGGAGAAAGACCTGGAGGATTCTCCCACCGCCTTTGAAGAAGGCGTCTCTACCACGGTTGATGAACTGGTACAGGTGAACCTTGGTAGCGAGGCAGATCCGAAACCCACATTGATCGGTGTAGCCATATCCCCCGAGGAGCGGCAGCAGTACGTAGACTTCCTCAAACATCACCGTGATGTGTTTGCTTGGAGTTACAAAGAGATGCCAGGACTAGATCCCTAGGTAGTCGTTCACCATCTGGGCCTCCCGGCAAAACATCGTCGGTTTAAGCAGCCTCCCAGGAAGATGCACCCTTCTCATGGTGCTATGGTTGAGGCCGAAGTTGGCAAGATAATTAAATCCAACTTCGTTAAGGAGGTCCAGTACCCCAAGTGGCTTTCCAACATTGTGTCAGTCAGGAAGAAGAATGGGCATATCAGAGTCTGCATCGACTTCCGCGATCTTAATCGCCACTTCCCAAAGGATGACTTCCCACTCCCGGTGACGGAGTTGTTGATTGACACCACAGCCGGGTTCTAAGCCCTCTCTTTCATGGATGGATATTCCGAGTACAAACAGATCTGGATGACACCCGAAGACGAGGAGTCCACTGCCTTCATGGCTCCCCAAGGTACCTTTTGCAACCAGGTTATGCCATTCGGTTTGAAAAATGCAGGTTCCACTTATCAGAGGGCCATGCATCGCATATTCAAGACGATTCTCGAGACATTGGTGGAATGCTACGAGGATGACCTCGTAGTCAAATCATGTCAGCGCCAGGACCATCTCAAAGACCTTGAGAAAGTGTTCGGTTTCCTCTGTTCCCGTCACCTAAAGATGAACCCGTTGAAGTGTGCCTTCAGGGTCACCTCCGGGAAGTTTCTAGGCATTGTTGTCAGATACCGAGGTATCGAGATTGACCTGGAGAAGATCAAGGCCATCAGCCAAATGCCTCCCTCGAGCAACATTCGGGAACTTCGAGGCCTTCAAGGCCACTTAGCCTATATACGCCGATTCATCGCGAATCTGGCCGGCAAGTGTAAGCCCTTTTCCCGGCTCATGAAGAAGGGCACCGCCTACGAAGGGGATGAGGAGTGTCGGACCGCCTTCGAGGAAATCAAGCAGTATCTGCTCCAACCTTCGGTCTTGATGTCGCCCGTCTCCGGAAAGCCGCTGGTCCTTTACATGACCACCCTGGAAAGATCCCTCGGTGCACTAGTCGCCCAGAAGAATAACGAGGGTACTCAGAACAGTCTCTACTATCTCAGTCTCATACTTCTCGATACGGAGGTCTGATACTCCCCTATAGAAAAGAGATTCCTTGCGCTCGTATTCTCTGTGCAAAAGTTGTGACATTACCTGCAGCACCATGAGGTGCAATTGGTCTCCCGGGTAGACCCACTGAAGTACATCCTGAACCGCCCCATGCTGACTGGCCGACTAGCGCGATGGGTGGTGATTCTCCAGCAGTTTGATATCAGGTTCGTACCTCAGAAGTCCATTAAGGGACAGGCGTTGGAAGAATTTTTAGCTGCCCATCAAACCTCCGCGGATCAATCCCTGGACCAAGATTTCCCTGATGAGATGATCCTCTCAGTCGATCATGATGTCCCGTGTTGGCAAATGCATTTCGACGGCACCTCCCGGAGCCCCACCGGTAGGAGGCTCAACGATCTCAAGCTCAACAGAGTGGGCCTGGGTATTGCCTTCATTACCCCGGTGCAAGCCATCCTATCATACTCATTCCTGTTGTCAGAAGGCTGTACGAACAACGAGGCAGAGTACCAGGCTCTCATCACCGGCCTCGAGTTAGCCCTTGAGATCCATGTGCCCCATCTACATGTGAAGGGAGATTCCGAGATGGTAATCAGACAGGTTAATGGCGACTACGTCGTCAGGAAGCCGGAGCTTGCACCATTGCTGGAGTACACCCTCCACCTAATGGCCCAGTTCTCTTCTCGAGCAGAGGTTACCCATGTCCCATGGTCGCAGAATGACTAAGCAGATGCCTTGGCTGGCTTTGCCGCGTCGCTCGCAGATCCCGAGCAAGATGATTTGATCATACATGTGGCACACCGGAGATTCATTGCCCCCTTCACCCAAGAGGACAATGATGGCCTGCAGATAAGTCATCTCACCGCCGGACCCTCCATGTCAGGGGTCCCGAGTTCGTCAGACACAGTGGATGAAGCCACTCCCGACTGGAGGGCACCTTTTGTCGAGTATCTCCAAAATGGTCGCCTCCCGGACGACCGGGCCAAGCACGAGTGAATCCGATGCCGCGCGCTGAAATTTACCCTCCAGAGCGGCCCCAGTCTTGAACAGATCCTTTATAAGCGGAGTTTCGATGGTGTCCTCCTCTGTTGCATCAAAGGAGTAGAGATACCTCAGGTTATGCAAGAGGTTCACGCCGGTTCCTATGGCGCCCATCAAGCTGGGCCGAAGCTATCCCATCAAATCCGGAGGTTGGGGTACTTTTGGCCCTCTATGATCCACGATTGTATTGGGTATTCTAAGAGATGCCACGCATGCCATGTTCACGCCAACTTCCTGCATTGGCCGCTGGAGCCCCTCCACCCCACCAAGTACTCTTGGCCATTTGCAGTATGGGGACTTGATGTAGTGGGACCGTATCCACCGGCAACAGCCCGCCAGTGTAGGTTCATCCTGACTGCTACAGATTTCTTCTCCAAGTGGGCAGAAGCAGTTCCGCTCAAAGAGGTCAAGGCTCGTTCCATTGTTGACTTTGTGAGCTCCAATATTATCCACCAGTTTGGAGTCCCTCATGCCGTCCTCACCGATAACGGAACCAACTTCTGAGCAGCTAAACTAAAGAAATTGTACGCCAAGTACGATATCCGGTCGAACCATACCTCCCGCTACCATGCACAGGCGAATGGATAGATCGAGGCATTCAACAAAATCCTCTCTAACATTCTGCAGAAGATGGTTGGTAAAAACAAGAAATGTTGGTCGGACAAGCTCCCCAACGCCCTCTGGGCTTACCGGATGACGACTTGCAACTCTACCCAGGTGGCCCCATATTCCCTGGTGTATGGAGCTGAGGCCGTCCTACCCATTGAGATCCATCTTTCGTCGTTACGCATTGTAGTTTATGATCACCAGACATCAGATGAGGTAGCCGAGATCCATCTAGCTGAATTAGAAGCACTGGATGAGAACCGGCTTCGTGCCCTACACAATCTGGAAAGGCATCAGGATAAGATAGCGAGGGCCTTCAACAAGAAGGTTCGTCTCCGCTCTTTTCTACAGGGTGACATGGTACTGGACCTTCGAGCGCCAATGATTCCCGGTAGGAAACCACCCAAATTAGAACCCAAATGGGAAGGGCCTTATATCATCCATAAGGTTTACCCCAATGGAGCTTACTCCTTGGTGACCACGGATGGAGAGCGTATAACCCCTCCCACCAATGTCAAATTTCTCAAGCGATACTTTGCCTAGGGAAAAAAGGGTCATGCACGACCCTAAACTGCAAAATGGTCCCGCATGAACTTAAACTGCACGTTGAGGTCCCGCACGACCTTAAACTCCATCTTCGTCCTGCAAGACGATAAACTGCAAAATGGTCCGAGCTCTATGACTTTAAACTAAGATCTCGCCCCATCCTCACTACAAGACGTTAAACTGCAAGCCATCCAGACCTTCCTGACTGAGGCTCAGCCTCAGGCCCCTTGGCCTCCTTGGGCCCCTGGTCCCCCATCCTCACTACAAGACGTTAAACTACAAGCCAGTCAGGCCTTCATGACCGAGGCTCAGCCTGAGGACCCTTGGCCTCCTTGGGCCCTTGGCCCCCCCGTCCTCACTGCAAGACGTTAAAATGCAAGCCAGTCAGGCCTTCCTGACCCAGGCTTAGCCTCAGGCCCCTTGGCCTCCTTGGGCCCCCAGCCCCCCATCCTTACTGCAAGACGTTAAACTGCAAGCCAGTCCGGCCTTCCTGACCGAGGCTCAGCCTCAGTCCCCTTGGACTCCTTGGGCCCCTGGCCCCCCGTCTTCACCACGAGATGTTAAACCGCAAGCTGGTCAAGTCTCCCTGACCACGGTCCGGCCTCAGGCCCCTTGGTTTTCCCCGACTTACCCTCTTGCAGAATTGTACAGTATGGTGTGGGACTACGTCCTCATTCACGTAGTATTACTTGTTGTACCTTACGTATCCCCAAATGAGATGCTCCTTGTCCCGCATGACGTTAAACTGCATTTCAAGAACTACGTGTGGCTTGATTCCCATCTTCATGGGATACGTAGAAATGCTCGGACACCTTGTCTTGAGCCCAAACCCAAGATTTTCTCTTCCACTATCCCCCCTGAGAATAGTTTCCTTGGAGGATCTTTGTGTAGCAGGGAGTAGGCTTTCTTGGCCCCGCTCATGCAACCCTGCTCACCCAAGGATTGTAAGGGTCGCACCATGTGCCCACTCCCGTTCTTCTATCCTCCCACATCCTCAGCGCACCACGCTAAACTGCATGGCCTTCAAGAACTACGTATGGCTTGATTCTCATCCTCATGAGATACGTAGGAATGCCCGGACATTTCGTCCGTTGGCCCAGCCCAAAAGCCAAAATCTTCTCCTCAGGTCAAGACATGGCAAGGTGCACACTTTTGCCCCAATTCACATCGAGCAAGCCTCGACCCGACTGCACATCCCCCCTGGAGATGTTTTCCTCTTTTGTGGATGGATACAGCTATGCTTCACCCACTCCTTGACTCGGATTCCATCATTTTTCGCACCCAGAGGGACCCCCAAGAACGGCCTGGATACTACGCCCAAGGGCTCTCCTACCGATATGGGCCAACGCCCCCGAGGGTTTTCAAGCAACAAGCCGATACAAGTCCCGCGTTGAGAATTTGGTCAGTGGTCGATGCTCATTTGTTGCTCCCATATCAGGTCACCATAAGAACACTGTGTTTCGAACATGGTCAACAGTGTCCTGGATCTTCGGGTCCACCCCGAGATGTCCCAGACATCGAGTGCAGTGATTCGTTCTTCCCCATCCCGAGGTGACATACTTCCCCCCGTGTGGTGCTAGCGATCGGGCCCACGGCCCCGATTCCGCATAGGGGTGTACGGTGTGGTGTAGGACTACATCCTCGTTCACGTCGGGATCATGTACCATGCCGTACGCCTTCTCTTACGAGGCCCAGCCTCAGGCCCCTTGGCCTTCTCGGGTCCCCAACCCCCGTCCTCATGTAAGACGTTAAACTGCAGACCCGTCAGGCCATCCTAACTGATACCTGACCTTAGGCCCCCTGACCTTATCGGGCCCCCTCCTCCCAACCTCTTACCCGGGGTGTACGGTGTGGTGTAGGACTACGTCCTCATTCACATCGGGATCATGTACCATGTCATACGCCCTCTCTTATGAGGCCCAGCCTCAGGCCCCTTGGCCTTCTCGGGTCCCCGAACCTTGTCCTCATTGCAAGACGTTAAAATAAAAGCATGTCAGGCCTTCCTGACCAATTCCTAACCATCAGTCCCCTTGGCCTTTCCGGGCCACGACCCAGGTCCTCTCTTATAGGAGTATACGGTGTGGTGTGGGACTATGTCCTCATTTACGTCGGCTTCTTCGCCATACCGTACACCTCCCTTGTTTAGGGGTATATTACTCCCCTCCTCATCCCATATGACGTTAAACTACATTTATAGAACTACGTGTGGCTTGATTCCCATCCTCATGGGATACGTAGGACCACTTGAATGTCTAGGATTCAGGTCCAGCCCCATCTCTCGGGAATCTTCATCCCATCTTGGCCCCTTGGCCTACCCTTCCTCCATAAGGGGATTATATGGTGTGGTGTGGGACTATGTCCTCATTCACGTCGGTCCCGTAATGACCACGCCATGTACCTCTCCCTACTAGGTTGTTTCGTCGATCCCTTTTTGGCGGTTCACCAATGTGCCTAAGAGTACTCTGGTTTATTACCTGGAATGCCAAGCTTTACTCGGACACGTCCACACCCGCTTTCCAAGCTTTGTGTATCCCTGCATCAGGGCATCCATCATCTTTCAAACCTGGAGGGACCCCCAAGAACGGCCTGGATACTACGCCCAAGGGCTCTCCTACCGTTACATGCCAACGCCCCCGAGGGTTTTGGACAACAAATCGATAAAATCCCGCGTTGCGAATATGGTCAGCGGTCGATGCTCATTTGTTGTTCCCACCTCAGGCTAACGTGATATGGACACTGTGTTTCCACCGTGGTTAACAGTTTTCCTCTATCGCCACACCAACCCATTAATCCCAAAATGTCGGGTACACAATTCACACCCTTCATCACTTCATCATGTCCAAGTAGAGTTTTTGGAACTCTTGGTACTTTTCCTCTGTGCACGTCCGCACGTTGGGGGAACAAGCTACATCAAAGGTGTCCTTCGGGGCTCTCTACCGACTCCCCTTTGACTCGCCCCAAGTATTGCGATGAGAATTACCCCCCTTGTTTCCCACACTGAGTTTAACTAACGTGGGATTAGGAATCGGGTTGACATATGTGCTTACTCGGGAAGTTGTCACCATCCACGGTCCAAGCTCTAAGACCATAAACTAAGATTATCATCTGGAACTACGTTCAGATTGATTCCTATCTTGATAGGATACGTAGGAATGCCCAGACCCCTTGTCTTCGGGTCTAGAGTTCAGCAAGTTCACCTCTCTGGTCCTGCCTACAGGACACCGACTACGGGACCGCATGGCATAGTGCGTGATTATGTCCTCATTCACGCCGGGTTTGCAATGGTTGCACCACGCGAACCCCCGTTCTGAGGGTTAGCCCTCCCATTCCTTGTCCAACATGACATTAAAAGGCACCCTTCAGAACTACTTATGGCTTGATTCGCATCCTAATGGGATACGTAGGACCGCCCGAACGCCCTGTCTTCAGGTACAGCCCATTTAGGGAGCCAGTCTCTCCCCATGTTTCACCTTTTACCTCTATATAGGCCCCTCAGCCTAAGGTCTCCCTCTCCGAATGGCGTACAATGTGATGTGGGATCATGTCTCCATCAATTGTGTTTTATAACACTATGCACGTTCCCCGCCTAGCATCGTCTCTGCTACGTCTGTGGTGCATGACAATAAAATGCATGCTTGGTCTTATCATATGACCCTAAACTGTGACATTATCATCCTGGCCGCACGACGAAAAACGGCACTGCATTGTGGTGACCTCGTTGTAGATGACATCATGTTGGGTATTGGTCACGTGCCATGCCATTTGTCAACGCCCATCACGGCTTGATCCTTATGGTGACATCACGACCTACTATTCTCGGCATGTCGCTTCACAAAAAAAAACCATTCACCTTAAAGAACAAACAAGATTTATCAAATTCCGCTTCTTTTAGTGCAAGGGCCACGCCCGCACTCCCCTTTTCCCCGGAACTGGTATCTTACCATGTCACCCTCCAGAACTACATATGGCTTGATTCTCATCCTTATGAGATACGTTGGAGAACCCAGGCACTTTCCCACGGGCCCAGCCCAACCTTTGTGTTTGGTCCCTCGACTCGAGCATTTCCTCAGAGAACGCATGGTAAGTAGGGCTTAGGTCCCCCTTCACGTCGGGTCTTGATGCCATGCGTCCCCTTCTCCTTTTACCCATTTATGTTCTAAGGTCCATCATGAACTACGTGAGGCTTGATTCTCATCCTTATGAGATACGTAGGAGCGCTTGGACACTTCCCCCCGGGCCCAGCCTAACTTTCACTTTCGGTCCCTTGACCAAAAAAACCTCTCCCAAAGGGGTCGTGCGATGTGATATGGGATTATGTCCTCATTCACGTCAGGTTTTTCATCGCACTGCACACACCCCCTATTCCCATTCACTCTAGGTTTTTGAGTTACTCCACCATGTGCCCCTTATGTCTCCTCCCATCCATGGTCCGAATTCTACGACCCTAAACTAAGATCTCCCTTTGGGAAAGGAATCTGCTCCCTCTATCTAATATGTCTCATTGCCGTATTCAGATGTGTTTTGACAAAGAGCCCGAAGTGTGGGATTTTCACAGGGACATTCCCCTCGTCCCATGAACAAGCTTCGTGAGCTCGCTATTTGGATCCTCATCCTCTTAAACATCCAAAAGGACCCCCAGACGACATGGATACTAGGCTTAAGGGCTCTCCATGAATGCTGGACCTAAGGGCCCTCCAATCTTTTTGGGCCAACGTCCCTATGGATATTTGAAAACATTTGTGACATGGTCCCGTGTTTCGAACATGGTCAACAGTAAACCCTCATTTGTCTATCCCCATTCTAGCCTAACGCGACAGGATGCTGTGTTGCGAACACGGTCAGCAGTTATTCTCCATCGTCACGCCACCATCATCGTGATCTGAATCTCGAGTGCCATGATTCACACATTTCCACTCCCTCATGTTCAGGTGGAATTCCATCATACTTGGATCTTTCTCTTCGCACATCTAGGTGCACTAAATGATCGTGTTAGTGTCATTGGGCCGGTATTCACCGAGCGTCCCTTTGCCCTGACCTGCCCCTTTTTGTGTCAGGAAATTCCCACCACAACTGCTTGTTTCCCACACCGAGCACGACTCACGTGGGCTTAGCAGTTCTGGCAGGATGTGTACCAACACAGTCGGGCTGCTCCTCGTCCCGCAAGACGTTAAACTGCGCTTTCATAACTACGTTCAGCTTGATTCCCATCCTCATGGGATACGTAGGAACGCCCGACCACTTTGCTTCGGGCCCAGCCTGATCCTCGCGCTTGGTCCCTCGACCTGAAGAGTTTCCTCAGGGGGTATGTGGTATTATTTGGACTCCAAGTCCTCATTCACGTCGGTTTCATATCTACCGCGTCACACGCTCCCTGGGATATTCCCTTTTATTCCACGTCCTATCGTATGACGTTAAACTACAGGAGTCCATGTGTCCTCAGCGCATGACTCTAAACTGCGGTTCTACCCTGAACAAGTTCAGGATACCCCAAGATCTCATTGGTAAGTGACAGATCCCCTCGCCAGAGAGGCCCTGTCTGAAAGAAGGAATGTTCCATGATCAGACCAATGTGCCCATATGGCGTACTCCCACCACAGTGGTGTAATTACATGAGTGCTATATTCTGTTCAGACAAACCATCACTCCATACTCCACGCTTTGCGTGCCCCTTATTCGGACCCTCATCCTCTTTCATGTCTGAAGGGACCCCCTAACGGCCTGGTCCCATGCCACATCGGCTCACCTACCATCCTGGGCCAACGTTCCGGAAGACGGGTCATGTCTGGAAGGACCCTCTAATAGTATGGATGTCGACCTATGGTCCGCCCACTGTCCTGGGCCAACGTCCCGAAGGATTGATCGACAACATTTGTGACATGGTCCCGTGTTTCGAACATGGTCAACGGTTGACCCTCATTTGTTGTCCCCATTACAGGCTAACGTAGTAAGGATACCACTTCTCCTCTAAGGTTAACGGTTGTCCCTTATTGTCACGCTATCCCCACAGTGTTCCGAATCTTGGGTATCGTGATTCAAACTTCCCATTTAATCTGTTTGGACCGATCTCAGTGCCCCTGGCGTTGCACTGTTCGTGCATAAGAGCACGCTGAAGAAACTGTAATTCTGCCATCCTAAAAGTTCATTCTCCAATCAAGCCTCTCCCCTCTTTCAGAAATCTGTACTGGTAATCCGAACCCCGGATGCCCGGAGCACGATCCCCACTCTTATGTTAGGTGGGATGAAAGGACAACTATCTCCTATTTCCCACATCGGGCTCGACCCACGTGGGCTTGGGGAATTGTCTCCGAACGTCCCGAAAACATTGTAGGGATGTAACAAGGCAATTCAAACAGTGGAAATTGTGAGCTCTACGGCATTCAAAGAAAACAAGAAAAAAATTTGAAGCACGAAAGTACCAATAAAAGGTCTTTGGGTTTGTTACAATACTCGGGGGTTGACTCCCCCCATGGACGGGTCGACCCCGTCAAAAGAGACTTGCAGCTCCGCCACCCGTTGGCTTGTGGAATCCAAGGCTTGCTGCCGCTGACTTAGCTCCCGCTCCTCCTCAGTAGTGGCAGGGCGCAGTTCTTCAGTCCTGGATTTGGCCCTCTCTACGCCAGCTTGAACGGCAGCCATATTTCCAGAGGTCTGCCTCATATGCTCTTCTTCCTCTGCCAGCTGGGCCTTCAACCGTGAGACCAGCTCAGATTGTGCATCAAGAGAGGATGAAAGCTCGTCTGCCCAGGTCTGCATCTGTTGGACCTCGCCTTCAGCCTCCTGGAGCTTCTTGATGCTGGTCACCTTCCTCCACTGCCAGCCCACGCTGAGCCCCTGATCATGCTCCCAGATCTTCTCAGCCATAATATCTCGGATGAGTGCGTGAGGACGTTGGGCATCTACTCCCCCAGCGCACAGTTCGCGCAACCGTGAGCAGAGTCTATCCATTTCAACTAGCCATTACGCTTGTGGGGTGTCCTTGATGAAGCGCGTCATCAGCTTCCACGACCGGCGGTAGACTATGCTAATGTCTTCCTCGTCGGAGGCTGTTTCGTCCCAGTCTGCGCGATTGGCAGGCTCGTACGTGGGATACGCCCGCAAGAAATCCTCGGCAGGATCTACATCTGGTGTTGAATCCAGTACGACACCTGGCGCCGAAGCAGGCGTGACTAGACTGGGACCGACCAGTTGATCCTCTTCCTCGGACTCCACCTAAATGACTTCGGGTACGGCCCTGCTGGTGGTCCCGCCAGTGATGATGTATGTCACAGCTTGAGGATATGGGGGGACTATCGCCACCATCACCGGCATGCCCCTAGGAGGGACGCCACCAGACATCCCGACCAGTCTTGCCGCAGCAGCCCACGCCAGTCGAAGAACTGTACGACATAGGGACATAAACGTTGGTTGGCATGGTCCACATATGACGACAGGGGAACCGGTAAAGGAGACTTACAGAGATCGACCTCCTGGAGCTGCTCTTGAACCAGTACTGACGGGACCCCGAAGCGAGGCCCTCTGTATACTGTTGGAAGTTCTGGAGATTCCGGAGGAGCCACCTCGGGTGCTCTGGTCCCACTAGACGTGGAACTGGACGCAACCATAGGCGCATGTTATGAAGGTCCCGCATCATCACCCGCCAAGGAGTGAGAACGAGGCTTGCGAACAAGTTCCTCCTGCATGGCTCAAACATCGGTGAGAAGTCCATAGTGAACGAAGAACAGATCGTAAAGAAATAAGTTCGGAATGCTACCTCGAGAGCCTCCGCGAAATCATCGGATTCTGAGCCTCGGTCTCCGACATCGCCCTCCTCCAACGGGCTCCCTCCTCCAGCCTCATCCTCCCGAGAGGAGTCCTCTGATTCTTCCGGCAAGGGGAAGCGCTCCCTCAGATCGGCAACCGATAACTGTCGGGGGACCGTTTGATTCAACAGTACCCTCACCCGGTCTGTCATTGGGTGAGGGACACCATTGGTGTGGACGTAATCCTTTAACTCGTCCAGGTATTGTTCTGCCTCCACCGGAGACGCCATGAATCTAGCCCGAACTGGGCCTATTCCCGGTAATTCCATCCCGAGGTGATTCAAGTGAGCCCATATCTCGGGTGGGCTGAGGAATTATCGGTTGACATCCCAAATGTCCCAGGCTTCCGGGAAGACAACATCCTCTGTCATGTCGATATGACGCAGCCGCTTCCCCGGAGCCTGAGTGGATATCCTACAAAATCCCCTCGGTGGTCACCCCTCCGGATGACCCTACACTCCTGGAATCACCGGATCCACAGCTGCTTCCATACCCTCGGCCGGTGCGGGTCTCGCAGCCATGGCAGCCCCGCTACCGCGAGCGGCCCTAGCTGCCCTCCGACCCCGACCTCCAGATAGAGGAGGCCCACCGTCACTGACCCGGATAGTTGGTTTCTTCAGCATCTCCCCTGGGTAAGCAGCCTCCCAACTGATGGCATACTCCCTCACCAATCCAAAAGCGGCGGTGGATGGAGGCAATGCAATCTGCATCTTCCCATATTCCCGTGTGAACATGAGCCACAACTGCCTCATCACACATGGGTGATCCTCGTAACGCACCTCCCAGTAGACCTGCGGGGTCAGCTGCTGGAGGCACCAGAACTGCCTCGCAAACCGATGCGGGGTGTACGGTTCGCAGAGTGGCTCACGATCTATCTGTGCCACCAAAACTCCTCCTCGAAAGGCCAGGAGGTAAGCCCGATGTTCTTCCGTTCCCCGCCCTTCATCAGTAAGTATCCACGTCAGCAATGGGAAGGGGTGGAAATTAAACTCATCTGCCCTCCACACCCGATTCAGTACCATCGACACGGCTAGTTTGAACGGGAAGCTCCTGACTGCGTTTAGGATGGAGGGGCGTAAGATCGATCCCGGCGGCGAAATGGGGTTTGGATACTCGTAAATCCCCCTAATATGCGCTGCGATCCACCCATACAGGAGGTGGAAGGGCCCGCATATCCTTGGCGGCTTCTTTCCCTCGCTAATGTTCCGCAACATTCTGTACAGTTTGGTGAGCATCGGAATCCCCAGATTGATCCGCTGCCCCATGGCGAACACCAACGCCATAATAAACGAGCTGGGCCATACCCCCATGCTTGTATCCCTCACCGGTAGGATCCAACCACAGATGAGAGCCGCGATGAATGCCTCCAGCCTGACTATCGACCGTTGTTCAGTGCTGACACTGAAACCCCAAGTCTTCCATTGGCTGTCCTCCAAGACCCACCAATACGAGTTCCCCTTGCCCCGTTGGGCCTCCCTTGGACAAGTTCTAGGCCTCAGAGGGAACTGTCGATTCTCTGGGAAATTCAGGAAGCATTTTAACCATCTCCTAAAGTGGACATCCCTCACTGCCTCCTTGTCTTATCCAGGGACGAGTGCCATCAGCGCTGACGCCAGTCACGGCATTTGCTCCGTATCCTCCCATGCGCTGATGACAGGGAGGAATTCTTCATACATGGCCCCCAAGATCAGAACCCCAGAAATATGGTGGACATCCCACAGGCTGATGCCCACCTCCCCGTGATGCAGGTGAAAAGTGTTGGTCCTAGACGACCATCTGCTCAGTAGTTCCGGCATCAGTTCCTTTGGTTGGTAAATGTGGAATTGGGAGGCCCATGCCACCTCATACAACCCCACTCTCCTCAGCTCGGCCCCGAACTCCTCGCATGAGGCGCCTACCCAGTAGGCCCAAGCCCAGTCATCAGTAAAGTTGCCGCCCTAGCGTAGGTCCCACTCATCAGACCATCCCTTCTTCGAATCCTGCAAAGTCGCCTTCAACATGGTGCGATATAGGGGAGGGGACGTCTCCAGTTGCAGTGGATTCCCATCAATATCGTTCAAATGGTTGTAGAGACCGTCAGTGGTGACGGGTGTGAAGTCCTCTCGCGCATGACCATCGGCCGCCCTGAACCATTGGTGATGGCACGGTGTGCTCCTGAACCAGCAAGCTGGTTCATCCATACTCACTTCTGGGATAAAGACATCATCCCTCAGCCCGAAGCCGTACAATGGAAGCTCCTTGAACTGTGGGTAATCCTTTTGACCCTCCGATAGCAGATAAGTCAAAGAAGTGTGGTCCGAGTGGCTTCAGACCATCTCCCCCAGGCCTAGACAGTTGGCCATCTCATCCTGATGAGCAGCATCTGCAAGCACCCCCAATACAGCCTCTTAATGGGCCATTTCGATTCCGGCCCTCAAAAAAGAATTTTTTCAGACTGGATCGCGAAGCTCGACTGCGAAGATGAATCGCGAAGTTGGATCGTGAAGATCAGTCACGAGACCAAGCTGCGAAGTATGGCTGAGGCCGACAAGCAGAAGTTCGCTTGGCGCGGACGCGGAGTCGAAGACCCGCGGCTCACCGCGAAGCTCGATTCGCAGAGGGCTGTTGCGGAGTACACGGAGCTTCGCGAAGTTGAGAGCGCAAAAGGTCAAGGAAGTCACATAAAGACAAAAGAAGTCGACCCCCCTATTTATAGGCGGCGACCCCGGAGCATCGCGGCGCGCCTCACCCGCGCAGAGCATCGCGGCGCGTCCGGATCCATGGCCCCGGTGAGCACCGCGGGGACCCTTCGTGAAGCCGCATCGCGAACCACCGACAATTTTGGCGATTTTCCCTCAGACTTAGACCCTTCTCCCTCCACGGCTCCAAGTCTGAGGGGGGGCATTTGTTGGTGCCAAAATATTTCCCGAAAGGGAGGGACAAAAAAGAAGGCGGGTGCACTGCCTCACGAAGCACCGACGCGAAGCACCGATGCGGAGCACCGCCGCGAAGCGCCCCGACCATCGCGGCCTCGCGAAGCTAGAGAGGAAGTAACGCTCCGCGAACGCATTTGACGTTCCCGAGCCCGCCGCGAAGATCCAGAGGAAGTAATCCTCCACGAACGCATTTGACGTTCGCGAGCCCGCCGCGAAGCTCCAGAGGCGGTACCATCTACGGACGACGTTGACTTTCGTGAGCGCGTCGCGAAGCACCTGAGGCGGAGAGCGAGTTCTCCTTCACGGCGCCCCTTCCCTATAAATACTGGACTCCCCCTGAGTCCCTGAGATGGGCAATCTGACCTTTCGTCTTCTCCTCTCCCGAAACACGAAGCACTCTTTTCCCCGGGAATCATGAGCTCCACGAGGTACTTCTACTTCGCGATACGCTTCTGCTTTGTCTTGTTTTGAGCCCCTCTTCCAAGAGGGATTCCCTCCGTGAAGCTCAAGGGCATTCGCGGAGGAAGGGGATTCCCAAGGGAACCCGAGCATCCGCGGAGCATTTATGCTTCGCGAAACACCCATCTTGTACTAGTGATCCCTATGCTAAGGCAGGATCGCTACACATCGCGAAGCACACTTCTTCGTAGGACCCTGCTTCGCGAGGCACCCCTTCTTCACGAGGCAGTGCTCCGCAAACACTGTTCCACTGCGCGAATCACCTTCCACTCACACCTATGCCCCGTGCTAAGGCCAAGGCACTCCACTTCGCGAAGCACACTCCTTTGCTTAGCAATTCCTCCTCCCGTGCGACCCTCCAGGTTTGCATGATGTGATTTCAATGTCCCATGGACAATACCACTCATAGCGTTGCTTCATCTAATGCTTCTTCGCATAGTCACGCTAAAGGCTATTGCTTCTTCGCATAGACACGCTAACGTGGACCCCTTGATAGTTCGTTTCACAACACCCCTTGACCATGGCCTTACTAGTACCTTCCCTTCCCCAAGGACCAGAGTGTACCGGTTATATAAGTCCTAGGGGTGCGGAGTGAACCCACCTCGTCCGAGCTGCAGGACGTTAAACTTCCAAGCACCACGTCCTCAACACATGACTTTAAACTGTGACCCGACCTCGTGCCTCTCCCGAAGGGTCCCCCCAGCTCGAACATTCTTTACACCACTCGTCTCCACAAGAATGGAATCACCCATCCACAAGGGATGATATCCTCCTTATTGGAGTGGCGTATGTTCATGGGAGAAAGGGCGACCCTAGTTCCCCAACAGACGACTGCACCTCTGCATCTCCGTACTTCCCCACTACCAAGGTTAGTGGAGGGCGTGATCGGGAACGAGGAACCTCCCATCATTGGTCCCAAATCCCTCTTTCGCTGCGCTTTGTCGCACCATGGGCCTCTATCCTGGAGTAAGTCCCAGCACCATGGGCCGCCTAATGTGTAAGCCCCTCTTCGCTTCTCACGGACGCATCCTTCGCGACGTGATCGTCAGGTCCTTGCAACCACTTGTTCCTCACACCGAGCATGACTCACGTGGGCTTAGAGTGAGCACCGACCCTGACCCACATCCATAGAGAACTACAAGGACTTTGATCCATGTCAAGGCATGGTATGTAGGAAGCCTCCATGAGGTTCAAGCCACATTGCTCGGTCATTCATTCACGTCGAGTTTCGCCCTCGTCCACCATGACGTTAAACTGCATGCCTCATCCAGCATGACGTTAAACTGCATGCCTTCGTCCAGCATGACATTAAACTGCACGCCCCATCCTGCATGACGTTAAACTATATGCCCCCTTGTCCCGCATGACATTAAACTGCACACCCATTCCCACCTGAACTACGAGGTCTTTGATCCGTGTCAAGGCATGGTACGTAGGAAGCCTTCCAGAGGTTCAATCCCACCACTCATTGGACCAAGGTCCACCTTCACGTCAGTTTGCCGACAAATCCCCATATGAACTACAAGGTCTTTGATCCATGTCAAGGCATGGTACGTAGGAATCCTTCCTCAGGTTCAAGCCCACCAATCATCATCCACGTCGGTTCACCCCCATCCTGCATGACGTTAAACTGTATTCCACAATCCGAACTACGAGAACTTTGATCCATGTAAAGGCATGGTACGTAGGAATCCTCCCAGAGGTTCAAGCCCATCTGCCATTGGACCAAGCTCCCTCATTTATGTCGGTTCACCGACACCCACCACCCGTCGTTCATTCACGTCAGGGTTCACTACCGTCCCGCATGACGTTAAACTGTGTTCCATCAATCCTTTGAACTATGAGGACTTTGATCCATGTCAAGGCATGGTACGTAGGAAACCTTCCCAAGGTTCAAGCCCACCACCAGTGGACCCACGGTTCTACTTTAACGTCGGTTTACCGATGAAACCCTTTGAACTATGAGGTCTTTGATCCATGTCAAGGAATGGTGCGTAGGAAGCCTCCCCGAGGTTCAAGCCCATCTCTCATCGGACCAAGGTCCACCTTCACGTCGGTACACTGACGATGCCCATCAGACCAAGGTCCACCTTCACGTCGGTACGCTGACGATGCCCATCGGACCAAGGTCCACCTTCACATCGGTACCCCGACGATGCCCATCGGACCAAGGTCCACCTTGACGTCGGTACACTGACGATGCCCATCGGACCAAGGTCCACCTTCACGTCGGTACGCTGACGATGCCCATCGGACCAAGGTCCACCTTCACGTCGGTACGCTGACGATGCCCATCGGACCAAGTTCCACCTTCAGATTGGTTCCCTGATGACATTCATTGGACCAAGGTCCACCTTCACATTGGTTTACCGGCACCATCCCTAACTACACATATTTTGATTCCCTGCCACGGGGATACGTAGGAAGCCTATCCAAGGCTCAAGCACAACTTCACAGTCACCCCTGCGATGGCCCCATTTCACTCCCCCTCCACTCCATTAATCCACCTATCACCCATCCTGATTCTCGCCCGGACCATCAGATCTTGGTGAGACCATGTCGGTACGCTCCTCTTCACAGCCACCCATGGGCTGGCCCCGGTATCGGCATCCCTTCAAGGGGAATCCCTCAATCCGATCTATCCTAGCTAATGCTCTGGTTGGGTTGATCCATCTCCGCTGAAAGTTAAACTCGCGGCGTACCCTGTGTTAAACACGGAAAGCTGAGGAAAACCTCAGATATGTGTCTATGACATATAATTCCTCGCGCTCGATGTGGGATGCCTCGGGCTTCCACGCCCTCGAGAATCCCTGTGACCAGGGATAATAGACAGACATGCCATGTTCCCCAGCATCTAGACACGCTACTGATGCCTCAACGTGACTACTCCCCCGACTGAAGGTTGCTGCCCTGACCGGACCCTTTGGAATGTCCCGACAGAAGCAGTGTAATTAACCGGCGTCCATGGAAACATGGCATTGGGAAGAGTTTCACAAACTACGTATTAAATCTATGAGGGAGACCCAGACTAGGTGACGAGTTCTGAGGAGGAATCCCCAGAAGGAAGAACCGACATCCCATCATCCCATTTCGATCAAGGAGCAGACGTCCCTGAATAAGAAGTGAATGTCGCCCACCTTTGGAAAGCAGGAATGCGGGGAAACAAAGCGCCGCACGTCCTCCTCCGCGGAAGGACGGATGTGCGCACCCCGGCTAAAGCATCGGAAACAGGTGATTATAAAAATACTCAGTAAGATTCCCTAAAAGATTAAGGGGGAGTAGTAATAAATAAAATAGAAAAAAATAAATTATGTAGAACATGGTATTGTGAAGGTGTGTAGTTAAACCCAAAAAGAAGTTGAAGTAAACTCATCCAAACACCAGGATCTAGAAATGGTGATGATATTAACTATTAAAAGAGTCTTTGATACCTATATTTGGAGAGTAGACTCATCTAACCATTAAAAACTATACACACAAATCATCTAGCACACCATGCGCATCTTCGCCTCTCCTAGAAGAAGAGTAACCAAAACCCAAGGAGTGGGTCTTGAAATAGGATATATATATATATATATATATATATATATATATATATATATATTCTTAGTCAAAAGAAACACAAATGAAAGATTAAGGGGATTTCCATCTCACAGTTCATCCCAGGAGAATGTTCGCCAAAAGTTATAGGAGTATTCATCATGATTCCTAGCATCCCACACATCTCCCCTAAACATGCAAGTCAATAGTACTCAATCACCATACCTTGATACTATCATATTTGGGAGGAACTTGCTCACTTGAACGGATTTAGGTCGTGTCATAAATATGCATCTCGGTGGGGAATGAATCTTTCTTTCCCATGAGTCCAAAGGTACATCAAGCCTGGTTTCTCCACTGATCCATAAATTCCGTAGGTGTAAAATTGAAGTAGAGGACCCATGACCTAGTGCATTAGGATGGTTACGCTATAGTAGATTCATAGATGACCTATTCCCTAGTGCGTTATGGGGTTCTCACTCTAATGGTTGAGGACCTGCGCCTTGTAATCCCAAGGGGTTTCCACTCTAGGTCATTGAGGACCCACACCCTAACCGATAGAGGGTTCCACTCGGAAGTAACTATAGAGGACCAACACCAAAACTGATGGTGGGTTCCACTCTAACATCATTGAGGACTATCACTCTAGTGTGTCAGGGGCTGGGGGTACACTAATAAATATCTGAAATTTATACCTAACCACCGTTGTCATCAAACACCACCCGTAGATGCATCATACTTGGAACACCTCACATCATATCCTGAAATCCAAATAAGATATCACCATCACACTATAATCATAAACCCACATAAGATATATTGTTTACTATTATTAATTTGGAAACCAATGAAAATGGTGAATTTCAATGCAACTTGCTCGAACGAGACCTTGTGGGGCCCATGCCTCAATCACAAATATGAAATTCCCAAATTGGCCTTAAAAGTTCCATCTCAAAAAGAGGATCATCTTTCATCCTATAACACATCAATTGTGTGCTCTATTTAAAAATTAGGGTTGTTTGAAGCCACTACCCGAAGAGCTGACTATGATCCTACTCGAGCCGGCATGCTGATTGACCATGGACCGACCACCACAATAGGTCCACCTACCACCACAATAGGTCCAACTACCACCACGATCAACTGCCCATTGTTCATCTGTCCAGGGAATGACTATCGTTGTTAGTCCACTAGCTATGGCGAACGGCCGCAGTCACTACGCCCATGGCATCTCGAGGTGTCGGGGCCTCACAGTCGACCATCATGGTCGACCACTTGGGACCAGACATGATCACTGGCACCGTAGAAGCTCATGCTGTCACAACCTAAAATTCAACCTCCACAGTTGACCATGGTTGTGCTCTCCCCTCTATTACCCAAGGTTTTTCCCAGGTCTGATTCGGTCCGTCCCATATGGCTCGTCACAACCCAAACCGCGTGGCACATCTCGGCTAGTCAATTTGGACGCCTACTATCAACAAATATTCCTAACATGTTCTGTGGCTCCATTATCATCCTGCCCACACCCCACATTCTGGATTCCTCACATGCCCCCAATTCCATCGTCCTAGGTGGCTCTCCACCACCTATCGCATGCGGTCGTCGTCGTGTGCTACCACTAGCCTATGCGAGCTTCCGCCTCAATGGTGGTCCCTTCCTCAGACCAACATTCCTCCCCCAATTCTAAAATATTACTAAAAAACATATCTAGAATCCCTAGGTCAATATCTACACATATCTATTCTCTTCTCGATTACATGTTGATGTTTCGTCATTGCATAAAGTTAATAGTGAAGATTCATGAATAATTGAGGAATAAAGGTAGATAGATAGATGTCAGTGTAGTATTTTTCATCTATGTTGATGTTCAATGTAGAAATATCAATAATGGATCAATTATAAATCATGAATTAAAATTAGGGATGCAAAATTCAAAGGAAATAATCCTACCTCTATTTGGATCTGTTCGTTATCAATGATCTTGAATGCCAATGATCGTTGTGATCTATTGAAGCTTTTTAGTTGAATGACCAGTGAGAGGAGAGATCTTATCCATTGGTTGTGGGAATATTATGAGTAAAACCTAACCCAAAACTCATAGTAACCTATTTATAATATGTAATTAGGTCAAGGGATTCCTCTTAACTACACCAACCAACAGTCACGAGATACGAACATCCCACACCCTCTCAATTTACGTAACACTTAGGTAAAACACAAAATTATGAACATAAAGTTGGTTTCAGATTTCTAATATGAGTCCTCATTCAAGGGTTATTTGAAACAACCATAAAATAAATTAATTTAATTATTTAATTCTATGTTACATCCCCATTGATTTTTTCTATGAAAGACTCACAACTACAAACATTATGTCATGACTAGTGTAAACGCCACATTCCGAACTCATCCATGTCCTGAGATTTTTTATTTGGTCTACCATCTGAGAGTTGTCCTACTTCCTTTGGGAAAATAGTAGAAAATACACTTAATATTTTTATAAAATTAATTCTGGGAAGACTGGGCCTCAAAATTGCATGTTGTATCAGTGCCTAGCTATAGACATATATATATATAATATTAAATTATGGAAAGGAAAAAATGGGTCCCTACATTTTTCCTATCATTCATTCTTTTCAACCCTAAAGGGAAAAACTAGGAAAACTACTCATGGAACTAAGCCTGCAAGTAGCTCTCCCATTCCTAGGAACTCTCCTGCACATTTCTGTGTTGCTATAGTACATGAACCAAAGGGATAGTTCGTCCACATAAGGCGTCCTACTGTCAATCCTCAATTGCCACCGGGTTATCTTCAAACATGGTGTAATCATCCATTTCTATCATGCACCATTCAATAAAGTGCATAGGATCATGCACGCATCTCCTCTAATGTAACACATTGAAGATTCCATGCACCCACACCGGTTGTGGGGGTAGAGAAAGGTGGTAGGATACATCACCAAACCAATACATGATATCGAATGACCTAATGGTCCTTTGGGTAAGCTTGCCTCCCAAGCTAAACCTCCATATTCCTCATTGTTGGGAGACTCTCAAGAAGATGTGGTCTCCCTAATAAAACTCAAAGGGCATATGATGACTATCTATGTTGGATTTTTGGATCTTCTAGGTCATATTCATTCGTTTATATATGACATATAATTTTTGGTCATCAGCTACACCAACTCTGGGCCCACACGGGATGACTCCCCAACCTCTGTCCAGTATAAAGTTGACATGTAGGGTCTCTTGTATTGGGATTCAAAATGTATAATGTTGATAATAGAGTGGTTGTTATTGATTTATACAAAATTTAAATAAGGCAAGTGATCCTCTTAGCTCTAGATGAAATCCTACATGCAATCCCTTATCATATCCTCCAGTACTTAGATAGTAATCTCAGTCTACCCATTATTATGAGGGTGAAAGGTTGTACTAATCTGCAGTTAGGTCCTGAATGTTTTCTGTAGGCCTCTCCTAAATCTTGAAATAAATTGTGCATCACGATCAGATACAATTGTTGAGGGTACACTAGGAAGGTAGATGATTTCCCATACATAAAACTTCATCAAACTCTTAACCGAACAATACTCCCAGATATCAAGGAACTACACCAACATCGTGAGTTAGTCCACTATCAACTTGATGGAATCATGTCCCTTCACTGTGTTCAGAATCCCTATGATGAAGTCTATGGATATTTCATCCCATTTTTACTTTGGAACATCAATAGGCTGTAACAAACCTCCCAGAACAAGGTGACTAGACTTCTCCTGAGGATAGGTGAGGCGTCATGAGATGAAATCAACTACACTTCATCTCTTGTTAGACCTCCAAAACAGTTGCTAAAGATCCCCATAAATATTTCCCACACCGTGATGTACAGATAAGGTGGAAGTGTGGAACTCATGTATGAACTCCTCCTGCATCACGTTTGGAACCACTATTTTTTCCTTGAAAAATACCTCAGTATTCCCTCCATTAGAATATCCATATGATGCATCACCTGTGGATATCTGATCACGTATAAATTTACACTCAATGTCTCCCAGTTGGGTCTCTTTCACATGCTCAAGGAGAAAAAGAGTTAGTACCATCAACCGTATAAAAATTGTACCCTACTGCTCCACCAGTTTCAGCTGCAGGGAAGATATCTAATCTAAATATTTCCATACTTTGAGATCCAGAGACATTCTTCTAAAATATTATTCTAAAACATTTCCCTTTTTGATTATAGAGTATCTCGAAGTCATAGTCCTACAGGAATTCCAACCAGTGTCGCTACCTCATGTTCAGGTATCTCAGGGTTAATGTGCACCTAAGGCTCTGGTGGTTTGAGAAAATGATAAAGAACTCTCCCAGAAGGTTGTGCCTTCAAATCCTCGTGGCGAAGTGTTCCACTGCTAGATCTAATTCATGAGTCACATAGTTCTGATCATGTGGTCTAAACTTCATCAACCTCTATGTGATGTGTAAAAAAACCAGATTTTCTTTTCATTTATGTTTTTCCTTTTTGGGGTTTTTTTAGGAAAAGAGAAAAATATAAAAAATTTCAAAGTACACACCGTGTACTGTGATGCTGCTAGAGGTCATGTGTTGGCCATGTCATCACCACACACACGGCCATGTAGGGGTGACATGGAGGCTGCCTAAAGCAGAGTATGGAAAAGGTGAGTACACGCCGTGTACTCCAAAAGTACATGCCATGTAATTTCTTTTTTTCATTAAATGCTCTGTGGTCACGTCTAATCGCCAAAAACATCTTCTTTTATGTCTTGTTCGGCTGAGTGCTCTCGAATGGCCATGGATCTTCGACGAGCCCCCAAACATCTGTCTTTCCTCCGATTCGAACGCCGGTGAGTGTGTTGTAATGACAGCGGTGAGTTCTCTCTTCTCCTAGAGCAATGTTTCCCAATTCCTTATCTTTTCCATGTTATTGTGGGTTGAAAATTTTATACATTTATGTAGATATCCGACATTATAATGTGATTCAAGCCCTGTGGTTCAAGTATATAGATCTCCTAACATCAAGGTAGGTGTTTTTTTACTTCCTATTGAATGTATTTGAATATTTTTTGCAAATTACACCAATACCCTTGAACAAGGTATTATGTGTTTATCGTTTTGGCCCCTTTGATTGCCTGCTTTTCATGAATGCTAGAGTAGAGGATTTTGATTGTTATTTGGGCTAATTCTTAGGCTTTTGAAGTGTTTCCTTGCATGTTCTTTCCTGTATGGATGGTTGGGTCTAGTTTACATTTTTGACTCTTGTTTCGTTCCCATGCCCAGTATTGTAGGATGGTGTGACTGTTGTTCTTCCATGCTGAGATTCTATGGAATTCTAGCCATGTAGTTCTTGAGGTTACTTTGATCGTTACGTGATATGATATTTTCTGACTTTACATAGGGTTGCGATAACCTAGTGTAGTACACCCTATAAAGAATGGACATCAGGGCTTCTCCAGAGTTTCTTTATAATACGATGCGAGACCATAGGGTGAGTTTATGTTGAGTGATTCCCCAGAGTGTCTGTAGTTCCTCGATGCAGGCCACAGGGAGAATGATATGTTGAGTTCTTCCCCAGAGCGCCTTTAGTATGATACGAGACTAAATGGGGAATTGACGATGAGTGCTTCCCCAGAGAGTCTATTATTTAGCTGAACCAGTGGGGTGAGACTGTGGGTGCCTCCCAGATGGTTGCTAGTACTTATTGGTTGAACCACAGGGGTTAGTCTGTGAGAACTACCTAGAGGGTTACCTGTTTTTTTTAATTGTTCGAGTGACTGCTTACCTGTTTGAAGATTATATTCTAGAAACTGTGGATTTTTTACTGATGAGTTCACTCCTGTTTACTTCTTTCTATACTTTTAATTGCCATATATTCACTGACTATTAGGAAAAGATCTTCGAGTGGTTGCCTAATGGGATTTTGTCTCACACCCTATTTGGGTCATGATTTTGGGCCCAAATAGATTATATTGTTGCAGGTATAGACAAGGGAAAGCACCCTTCTACTTCAGGTTCTTGATTGCAATACAGCTAGAGAGCATGGGACCAAGATGGGGCCTGCGATGCTGATGAGTTGTTTATCTATTTTCCTTTTCTATATGTGTTTAGTACTGTATTCAACATTGTGACTAGTTTGGCTTCTTTCTTAGACACATATGCATCAAACATCATTTATATATTTTGCTCCCATTGCTATTTATCAGTCTTCTGTTGTTTACTATTGTTGGATATTTACTACTTCTACTATTGTATGTATTTGTGTACTTCCACTGTGTACTATGCAAATGAGTTCATTTTTTTCCCCATTATCAAACCCAAGGCCCTCACTGCTAGTCGGCAGCCTCTGGCTTTTGGGGAAATGGTCTTGACTCCATGTGACCAACCAGTTATGGGGTGCCTCTGGGTGGCTTCAAGAACTAGGATGTTACAAAGTGGTATCAGAAGAATTATTTTCTCTTGAATTATTTTTTGGAGCCTTAGCTAGGGATAGGACATAATAGGTACTTGGTAATAAGTTGTGCATGGGAGTAGCTAACCCGTGTAGAGGGAAAAGTCAATCTACCTCATTTAATTGCAATTTTTACGGTTTTGATTATAGTTTAATTGATTTCTCCTTGAGTGATTCACATGTTTTGTGTTGTTACGGTTGATGTTATTGAGGTTCTATTTATATCGCAACCCAATGATATGAGGGTATTCCATCTCATGTATCATATAGGCACTTGCTAGAAATCACATGTCATGTATTCTTTCCATGTCATCTAAGATGAATTAGCAATTTCATGTTGTTGTGATAGATGTTGTGTAGAATATGTATGATGTTATGATAGATGCCTTGATAAAAAAATATTTTCTTCTTTTTAGAGCATTGACTGTGTAAGGTTTTACCTGAATGAACACCAAGGTTTTGTTATTGAGGTGTTATGGGCCCTCATGGACTGGAATTTTTTGGATAATTCGCTTGTTTACATTATTTGTAACTTGTTAAAGATGCCAAACATTGATTTTTGGGGAGTATGTGCCCTCAAGGATCAGAATTTGGCACTCTCCATGTTCGTTTCAGTGTTTTCTGGGCTCTAGAGTTGTTTCCAAGGCTTAATATTTAGAAAAATCCAAAATACATGCCGTGTAGTTTTGACTACACACCATGTGTTCTTCTATTCGAGAAGAAACCGTTTTTCTTAATTACAAGCCGTGAAACATTTATACACGTCGTGTATTCTCTAACTGTGTCACTAGCTGTGTAGAAAGAGAAATGAGATAGGGAAAAACTTGTGGTAACATGCCATATACCAGTTGTGCATGCCGTGTAGTGTAATCCTAGGAGTCTGGTCGTGTAGTTAACAACACAGTTAGTGGAGTCTCTTCTTATACACGTAGTGTCCACCCTGAACACTCCATGTAGTCTGACCCAGGCACCCGGCCGTGTCACGAACAACACGGGTCAGTGTCATCCTTTGTAAAGACCTGTAAAATTCGAGGGAAATTTTTTCTTAATTTTATTTGGGATTTTACTAGAATGTAGTTTCTGACGGCACCTGATTCTGAGGCTCGGTGAGCCAGTAATAATTTTCTGAATTTTAGCTCGGGTATGTTAAGTGAAGGAATGAGTGGGTTTTCCTAACTTTTGAACCGATGATCAGAATCAAAATCTGAGGGCACCGATGAAACCGTAGCGCTAGTAATTGCTTAAGAACATTTTTTCGGGAGTTGCGTTTGCTCGGGTGTAGTTATTAAATTTTTGGGTTAAGTAAAAGAATAAAATAAAATGGTGCAACCAATTTTAATTTATTTATAGTAGTTTAACCTAAGCAAAGTGGTTGGAGTGGGCCCCACTATATTCTACTCCACTTGGTAGGATATTTGTGGGGTGGGGCCCACACGAGCCCCACCTATTCAACTTCCTCAAACCCCCTCTTTTAATTAGGTAACGCACCCGCTCCCCCTTAAATGAAAGTCAACTCTTGCGTTTAACTAAGTATTAAACGCCTCTTTAATTGGATGGTTAAAAATCTTCAATTAATTCAATTAATTGAATGATAAAATTTTGAATATCAAAAACCTTTGGCTTGAGTAATAAAATAAGACAACGCTTATTTTATTATGGTGGTTTTTGTTGTGCGAGAGGATTTTGGAGAGGAAAGCTCTATGTTACGAAGAACATTCTTCTTCCTCGTCGAAGAACGCGAAGAACACCGAGCCTTCGATGAAGAACTCCGTCACCGCAAAGGGGAGTTCATCGTACCGTCTTCCTCCCTCCTCGCAGCCTGTGAGAGACTCCATCCTCGGAGATCAACGACGTGACGCCGAAGATCTTCCTTCCGCGATGCTTACGGAGTCTCCTTTCGCGACGTCCCTTTCCGTGACAAACCTTGCTCAACGACAATGCTTGAGGTAGGGGAATTAATTGTTTTCGTACGTGAATACATCCATCGCCGTTCTTCATTCTCTAATTGAGCTGCATGTTATTGCAATAACAGGAGGAGGTCGGACCGCACAAACACGGGTGACTCTCTTCCCCCCCTTGATGCTTGATTTTTGTTGTGGCACGAGCAAGGTAGTGCAGTGTTGTTGCACCGCACAAAAATAATAATGAATGGGCGAAGAAGCGTGGCGTCGTGGAGTCGCGTCGTTGAAGTCGAATAAGCCGCGACGCCATCATGCCACTCCAGAGAACCTCGATGGATGTGCGGCCGGAGCGGGGCCGCGGAAGAGGGGCGCGGCGTCGTCGCGCCGTGGTGGAGCAGGGAGCGGCGACTGGCTTCTGGCAGCCGGCGCTGGAGTAGGAGGGCAGGACCGCGGAGGTCCCATGGCGGCACAAACTGGCTGGTTGAACTGGGCCGGTACTTTCAGGGGGAGACCGGGGGTTTGTAACCCCCGGATGGCCGAAAAAGCGCCCCCCCCCCCCCACGTGGGGGTCGCGGCTCATTAATTAGGGGGGCAGCGTGACCCCCCTGTTCCGCCCATCTCAGCCATGGCCGAGCTGGCCACGCGAGCCACCCGATCATGCCAGGCCAGGCTGCACCTAGGTTGGGCCGTGCCCAAGCCGGGACGAGCCGCGCCGCGCAGGCCGGGCCAGGTCGGACCGGGCCCGAACCCCCTATTTTTCAGACAGAACCGTTCAAATAGCCATAACGTGGGATACAGACATCTTCTTGATGCACCATCAGTTTATATTCAATCCTTGGATCAATATGGTCATTTCGGTATACTACACTCAAGGTTTTGCAGAAATTTGGGGTATTGTCGGGTTGGTTTTAACACAAAACCAACCGGGACCTTGGAGCGGAAACGCTTATAACTTGAGCTCTGGACGTCCGATTGACGTGTCGTCAACTTTGATGGATTCCTCATAGTGAGAAGGACCTTTTGGTTTACTCCACTCGAGGTTTGGATGCATTTGTAGTACGGTCGGGTTGGTTTTGAAAAAAAAACAACCGGGCCCCTGGGACGAAAAAGCCAATAACTCTCAGACCAGACGTCCGATTGATGCGCCGTCTGTGACGTTGAGTTCCCGTTGATGATATGGAACATTCAAATACATCAACTCTGGACTTCATGTCAGTTGATGTATCAGCCCTCGACTCGTGGAGCGGACCCTCCTCGAACGAGCTTGCTATGACGACTACGACGACGATGACGATGACGACTACGATGACGATGACGACTGTACATAAATCCTCCATGGGTTCAACAGTGATGACTACAGAACTCAGCGATCCTCAGTGGATCAGTGCTACCGATCCTGTGTGGGTCAGATCCTGTGTGGGTCATTGCGGGGGTTAGTACCTATCGATCCTATGTGGGTCATTGCGTGGGTTAGTACCTATCGATCCTGTGTGGGTCCGACGGCTTAGATGATTCAGTGGCTACATCTGATCATCTCTGTCGTCTTACGAAGAAGTATACCTATGTGAGATGAGTCTTCACTTTCAATACTTATCTTTGATATGATTTTCTTGCTTTCCTATGTGGATTGTGTTGTGCTATCCTGTGTGGATGTGATCGAACTTGGGCTCAGATGCCGGAGCCGAACTGAAATTGATGACTTAGGTATATGTATGGGCATATACCTAAGTAGTGTTGGTTGTTACTTCGTGATTGTATCTTTCTTTTGTGGATTATACTTTGTGTATTCTGGGTGACCTTCGGGGGTCTCGGGGTCCCTACTAAGTAGCTTATACTCACCCCTGCACAGCTATGCCCGCACTACATTGTGTTGGTTGCAGACGACGGACATCGCTGATCGTAGTTGAGTCTTGCAGAGCAGGTCAGTACCTGGAGGTGGACCACTAGGCAGGACGTACTTGGAGCGGACGGCTGGACCCAAGGAGCTGAGGAGGCTATCTGTACTCACCCTTCAGGTGGGACTTCCAGTGGACGGCTCGACGTTGCGGCTTTACTTTTCAGTTGCTGTTTTTCCCTTTTTCAGTTGTGCTTTACATTCAGTTTGGGTTTGTATTCTGGCCCACTTACTTTTCCACACTTACTATTGTACCCAGTTTTACTTAGTGTTTACTTATTCTTGCTTACTCTGTGTGTTTTTTTACTTTATAATGGCAATGCCTTCTCTTTTTATCGGGAATTACGCCTTGGTGCTAGTCCCCAACCCCTGGCCTATGGAAGGCGGACTTGGGGTGGTCACGACACGGGCCCCGAGGACGGGTCGTGACAAATTGGTATCAGAGGAGTTCGGTTCTACTGCAAAACTAAGGACTCTGATCTTTTTCTATGTGAAGCAATTGTGTTAAGAGTATTGAGTGTGGTTATCCCTCCATGGAGTCCAGTTTTTGTGCGGTGGCCGACGTATCCGTGCACCAGGACCCTGAATTCTGATTTCCGACTTAGTGCATGAAAACATTTGTTGCATGTGTGTTTCAAGTTTTCTTTGTGATTACTTTGTGTCATCTCACCAGGTATACTGTTTTGACTGTGGAACACCTGTCTCTTTTCAGGATGGCCCCACGATGGTAGCCAGCTGGGGTTCCGAGTTTTGAACGCGACGACAACCCACCGAGCGACGATGCCTCGGTGCAGGGCCCTATTACTATGGAGGCACCAGTGGTACCACTACCCGTCGAGCCACCAATGCTACCAGCCCCAGCCGCTGAGAGTGCACGTCGCCTTGGTGCACTGCACGAGTTTCAGCGTCAGAGACTGCCCAAGTTCCGCGGGGAGACGAACCTGCAGGCAGCCGAGGATTGGATGGAGGTAGTTGTACAAGTTTTCCGATTGGTAGGGACACCTGCAGACCTCATGGTGATCTTTGCAGCGAGTCTCCTGCACGCGGCAGCAGGCAGATGGTGGAGCTTGATGCTCCAGGTGTACGACGAGGCATCACTCCTCTAGACGGACTTTGAGAGCCTCTTCCACTCGAAGTTCTTCCAAGCCACCCTCCGTGCAGTGTTCATCTAGGAGCTACTAAAGCTGCGGCATGGAAGCTTGTCGGTCGCCCAGTACTCGGCAAGATTTACAGATCTCTCGCGCTATTCGACGGACATGGTACGTGACCCATTCTTCCAGGCCCGGAACTTCAAGTAGGGATTGAGGCATGAGATTAGGGCATCGCTGATCTCCCTCAGCATTCCGATGTAGGAAGGGGTACTGGAGAGAGACCTTCTCATTGAGATCTTTCTTGCTGAGCCTACACGAGCAGTGAGACCTACCGCAGGGCGGCACGTAGTAGAGTCTTCTGAAGCAGGTAGTCAACGGATGACACATGGGTCCAGGCGGACCAGACCCTCAGGCGGACGACCTCAGGACACTGACTCAGAGGTGCATGGCACACAGCATAGAGCCAGTCTTTTGAGATGCAGACAGTGCTACACATGCGACGGGCAGGGCCACATGGCTCGTGACTACCCAACCCGCAATGCGGAGGAGCAGTAGATGGTTGAGGGACCACCCAGGCAGAGGCAGAGGGTCGACCGTGGTGGTCCACAGGGAGCAATCGGAAGAGGTAGAGGAGCTGGCCGAGCAGCAGGTGGTGGGCGACGCTTTGAGGCTCTACCACACCACCACCAGGATGTCCACCCCGACCACAGGGTGCTGGCGGGCAGAGATAGGCATGGATTCAGGCAGCAGAGGCCTACAACCACGTCACGCCCGAGATGATTCTAGGTACCATCTGTGTCTATTCCACCCTTGCTGCAGTTCTTATAGACACAGGAGAGAGTCATTCTTTCATTGTTGTTGCCCTTGTTCGGAGTTCGGAGATTCCGACGGAGCCATTGGCTCGATCCTTACAGCTAGAGACTCCTACGGGAGCAGACTCGATGATTACGCACCGGTGCCGGCAGTGTGAGCTTACTCTAGGAGGTGAGAGATTCGGCTGGGATCTTCTTGTAGTGGCATCGAGGCCTTATGATGTCATCTTGGGAATGGATTAGTTATCTACAGTCCATGCTCATATCGACTGCATTAGGCGCAAGGTGCGATGTGTTCACACCGACGGGAGCAGGTTCACCTTCACCGGCGAGAAGGGAACCTTTACAGTGCAGTATAGACTCACACAGAGGAGAGGAAATCCCATCATTCATCAGTTGGATAGCCTCATCCTAGGAACAATTGACGTGCGGAGTCCGAGCTTACCTGTAGTGGTGGATCAGTATGCAGACGTTTTTCCCAATGACGTTCCAGGACTACCTCCTCAAAGAGAGGTATACTTTTATACTGACTTGTACCCCGGGGCATCCCCAATATCCACCCCAACATATAATATGGCTCCCACCGAGCTTCGAGAGCTACGGGTACAGCTGGAGGACTTGCAGGGCATGGGATTCATCTGACCTAGTGTTTCACCCTGGGCTTCCCCGATTTTGTTCGCCAAGAAGGAGGATGGGAGATTGCGACTATGTGTCGATTACCGTCACCTGAACCAGGTGACCGTGAGGAACAAGTATCCACTACCTAGTATTGTCGACCTCTTCGATCAGCTCAAGGGAGCACGGTGGTTCTCGAAGAGAGACCTCAGATTAGGCTATCATCAGCTCAGAGTTCGAGATGAGGACGTGCAGAAGATGGCCTTCAGATGTCGGTATAGCCACTATGAGTTCTTTGTTACGACTTTCGGTGTAACCAACGCTCCAGAAGTGTTCGTGGGTCTCATGAACAGGATATTTCAGCCATACCTCGATCGATTTGTCATGGTCTTCATCGACGACATTTTGATATACTCGACCACTGAGGAGGAGCACTTCTACCACTTGCGGGTTATACTAGACACACTTCGAGAGCACCAGATTTATGGAAAGATCTCAATGTGTCAGTTCTGGATACGTGGTGTCCATTTCTTGGGACATGTCATCTCTGAGGCGGGAGTTGCGGTGGATCCTGCGAAGATCGAGGCAGTGCTAGCTTGGGAGCCACCCAGGAGCGTGACAGAGGTGCGGAGTTTCTTGGGGCTAGCTGGGTACTACCAGATATTCATGTCAGACTTTTCTAGAGTTACGAAACCACTCTCAGCTTTGATGAAGATGGGGAAACCCTTTGTGTTGTCAGACAGATGTCAGCAGAGCTTCCAGGAGCTGAGACAGAGATTGACCAGCGTGCCTATCTTGAGGCTACCGGAGGAGGGAGTAGGGTACGTAGTCTACTGTGATACATCAGGGACCGGACTCGGATGTGTCCTGATGCAATAATGGTCCGTGATCGCCTATGGATCACGTCAGTTGAGGCAGCATGAGCAGAACTACGCTACCCATGACCTGGAGTTAGCAGCAATGGTCTTCGCTCTGAAGATGTGGCGACACTATCTCATGGGCGAGCGCTTTACAGTTTACTCTGACCACCAGAGTCTCAGGTACATCGTATCGCAGAAGAACCTGAACCTGAGACAGCAGCGATGGCTCAAGTTCCTCTAGGAATATGACTTTGAGATAGTCTATACTCATAGAAAGGGGAACGTAGTAGTCGATGCTCTCAGTAGGAGGATGGGCATTCAGCTACTTGGGGAGGCGACAGAGCCGCTAGCTGCTTTATAGATATCCTTCGTGGATAGTGATGGAGCAGCCTTTCTACAGTCACTCACAGTCACTCCTATACTTCTACAGCGGGTCAGAGAGGCACAACGTGGGGATGGTGACCGTGAGACGCGGCGTGCATAGATATCCTCAGGACATGCACCTGATGGATTCTATGTGGGATGAGAGCACATCAACATTTTCAGAGGATGTACCATGGCACCAGCTTCTTTACAGGTGGATGTGCTTAGGGAGTTTCACACTTCCCCTTTAGCAGTACATCCAGGAGTGGTGAAGATGTACCAGGACCTCAGACGACAGCACTGGTGGCCGGGTATGAAGAAGGCTATGGCAGAGTTCGTTTCTCGATGCATCACCTGTCAGTAGGTGAAGGCAGAGCACCAGGTTCCAGAAGGCTTGGTACAACCCTTGGAGGTCCCGAAGTGGAAGTGGGATGGAATATCTATGGACTTCGTGACTGGACTTCCACGCACTTCCAGAGGTCACGACTCCATTTGGGTGATTGTCAACGGACTCACCAAGTCGCCCCACTTATTACCCATCAAGGAGCAGGGCTCAGTGGAGAGGATGGGATGCCTCTACGTTCAGAAGATTGTACGACTTCATGGTGTGCCATCATCTATCGTCTTCGATCGAGATGCCCGCTTTACTTCCCGGCTTTGGAAGTGGTTGTAGGAGGCTTTCGGGACGCAACTACGTCTGAGCACCGCCTATCACCCTCAGATGGATGGTATGACAGAGAGGACCATTCAGACTCTTGAGGACATGCTCCGTGCAAGTGTCCACGACTTTGGTCGCCGCTGGGAGGATCACCTACCCTTGGTGGTGTTCGCGTACAACAACAACTACCACTCCACCATCGGGATGGCACCATACGAGGCGTTGTACGGCCGACCTTGCAGATCACCACTATACTAGATAGACCCTGGGGAGTCAGCACTTGTGGGACCAGAGATGGTCCAGGCCACAACAGAGAAGGTCCAGGTCATCTAGGAGCGGATGAAGACAGCTCAGATCCAGTAGAAGTCTTATGCTAACAGGAGGTGGAGACCACTAGTGTTCGAGGATAGCGACCACGTCTTCTTACAGGTCTCACCTCGCCGTGGATTACGGTGATTTGGACGAGGGACAAGTTGTCTCCACGCTTCATCGAACCATTTCAGGTACTCAGCCGGATTGGCGAGGTGGCTTATCGCCTGGCTCTACCACCTCAGTTGCACCAGGTGCACGACATCTTTCATGTATCTCAGCCGAGGAGATACGTGCATAAACCGATGCATATCATCGACCATGTGGAGCTCAACATTGATGATGGGGTGACTTTTGTGGAGGTCCCGTTGGAGATCGAGGATCGACAGGGGAAAGTCCTACATGAACGGTCGATTCCTCTAGTGCGCTTCAGGTGGTAGCACGGGACCCTCCAGGAGAGCACTTTGGAGTGGGAGGCTCAGATGCATGCACAATACCCACATTTGTTTCCCTAGTTATGATGTATCTTTACGAGGAAGTAAAGCCCTGAGGTGGGAGTAATTTAAAGACCCATAAAATTCAAGGGAAATTTTTTCTTAATTATCTTTGGGATTTTACAAGAATGCAATTTCTGACGGCACCTGATTCCGAGGCCCGGTGAGCCTGGAATAATTTTCTGAAGTTTAGCTCGGGTACATTCAGTGAACGAACGAGCAGGTTTCCCTAACTATTGAACCAATTCTCGGAATCGAAATCCGAGGGCACTGATGAAACCGCAGTGCCGTTAATTGCTTTGGAACACTTTTTCGGGAGTTGCGTTTGCTCGGGTGTAGTTATTAAATTTTTGGGTTAAGTAAAAGAATAAAATAAAATGGTGCAACCAATTTTATTTTATTTAAAGTAGTTTAACCTATGCTAAGTGGTTGGAGTGGGGCCCACTATATTCTACTCCACTAGGTAAGATATCTGTGGGGTGGGGCCCACATGAGCCCCACCTATTCAACTTCCTCAAACCCTCTCTTTTAATTAGGTAATGCACCTGCACCCCCATTAAATGAAAATCAACTCTTGTGTTTAACTAAGTATTAAACACCTCTTTAATTGGGTGGTTAAAACTCTTCAATTAATTCAATTAATTGAATGATTCAATTTTGAATTTCAAAAACCTTTGGATTGAGTAATAAAATAAGACAACACTTATTTTATTAGGGTGGTTTTTGTTGTGCGAGAAGATTTTGGAGAGGAAAGCTCTATGTTCCGATGAACGTTCTTCTTCCTCGTCGAAGAACGATAAGAACACCGAGCCTTCGATGAAGAACTCTGTCACCGTAAAGTGGAGTTCATCGTACCGTCTTCCTCCCTCCTCGCAGCCATTGAGAGACGCCATCCTTGGAGATCGATGACGCGACGCTGATGATCTTATTTCCACGACGCTTACGGAGTCTCCTTCCGTGACGCCCCTTTCCGGGACAAACCTCGCTCGACGACAACGCTTGAGGTAGGGGAATTTATTGTTTTAGTATGCAAATACATTCATCACCATTCTTCATTATTTAATTGAGCCTCCTGTTATCGCAATAACAGGAGGAGTTCATACCGCACAAACACGGCCGACTCTCCTCCCCCCCTTTATGCTTGATTGTTGTTGCGACACGAGCAAGGCAGCGTGGTGCCATTGCACCGTGCGGAAATAATAATGAATGGGCGAAGAAGCGCGGCGCTGTCACGCGGCGCCGTTGAAGACGAACAAGCTGCGGTGCCATCGCGCTGCGCAGGTCAGACCAAGGCCGCGGCCTTTAGCCGCGGCGGAGTAGGGAGTAGCGGCCGGCTTCCGGCCGCCGGCGCCGGAGCAGGAGGGTGGGACCGCTGCGGTCCCGCAGCGGCAGCAACCGGCCAGCTGGACCAGGCCAGCCGTTTCAGGGGGAGACTGGGGGTTCATAACCCCCGGCTGGCTGAAGGAGTGGCCCCCCACATGGGGGCCACGGCTCATTAATCAGGGGGGTAGTGCGCCCCCCCGCCCTGTTCCGCCCAGCTCGGCACCGGCCGAGCCAACCACGCGAGCCGCCTGAGCGCGCCCGGCCGGGCCGCGCCCAGGCCGGGTCGGGCCGTGCCAGGTGGTTCGGGCCGCGCCCAAATGGGCCGGACCTGGACCCGGGTTGGGTTGACCCAGTTTGGGCTGACCTAGGGGGTCTCGGGCCAGGTCGGACCGGGCTCGAACCCCCTATTTTCAGACAGAACCATTTAAATGCCCATAACATGGGCTACAGACCTCCGATTGACGCACCTTCAGTTGTGATGCGATCCTTGGATCGAGTCGGTCATTTTGGTATACTACACTTAAGGTTTTGGAAAGCATTCGGGTACATCCGTGTTGGTTCGAACACGAAACAACTGGGCCCTCGGAGCGGAAACGCTTATAACTTGAGATCCGGACGTCCGATTGACGTACTGTCGACCTTGATGGATTCCGCATAGTGAGACGGACCTTTTGGCTTACTTCGCTCAAGGTTTGGAAACAGTTGGAGTACGGTCGGGTTGGTTTTGACTTAAAAACCAACCGGGCCCCTAGGAAGAAAAAGGCAATAACTCTCAGAACGAACGTCCGATTGACGCGCCGTCTGTGACGTTGAGTTCCCGTTGACAATACGGAACTTTTGGATACATCAACTACAGAATTTATGGCAGTTGATGTATCAGCCCTTGGTTCGTAGAGCGGACCCTCCTCGAACGAGCTTGATATGTGCAGGAACCCTAGAGATGGCTGCGACTACGACGACGATGACGACTGTACAGAAATCCTTCGTGGGTTCGACAGCGAAGACTACAACACTTAGCAATCCTCAGTGGATCAGTGCTACTGATCCTATGTGGGTCAGATCCTTTGTGGGTCAGCGCTCAGCGGTCCTGTGTGGGTCAGCGCATACTGATCCTGTGTCGGTCAGATCCTGTGTGGGTCATTGCGGGGGTTAGTACCTATCGATCTTATGTGGGTCATTGCGGGGGTCTGTACCTATCGATCCTGTGTGGGTCCAACGGCTTAGATGATTTAGTGGCTACATATGATCATCTCTATCGTCTTATGAAGAAGTATACCTGTGTGAGATGAGTCTTGACTTTAAATCATTATCTTTGATATGATTTTCTTGCTTTCTTGTGTGGATTGTGTTGTGCTATCATGTGTGGACGTGATCGAACTTGGGCTCAGATGCCGGAGTCGAACTGAAATTGATGACTTAGGTATATGTATGGGCATATACCTAAGTAGTTTTGGTTTTTACTTCGTGATTGTATATTTCTTTTGTGGATTATCCTTTATGGATTCTGGGAGACCTTAGGGGGTCTCGGGGTCCCTACTGAGTAGCTTATACTCACCCCTGCACGGGCTATGCCCGCACTACGTTGTGTTGGTTGCAGACGACGGACAACACTGATCGTAGTTGAGGCTTGCAGAGCAGGTCGGTACCTGGAGGTTGACCACTGGGCGGGACGTACTCGGAGTGGACGGCTGGACCCGAGGAGCTGAAGAGGCTATCTGTACCCACCCTTTAGGTGGGACTTCCAGTGGACTGCTCGACATTGCAACTTTACTTTTCAGTTGTTGTTCTTCCCTTTTTCAGTTGTACTTTACTTTCAGTTTGGGTTTGTATTCTGGCCCACTTACTTTTCCACACTTACTATTGTACCCAATTTTACATAGTGTTTACTTCTGCTTGCTTACTCTGTGTGTTTGTTTACTTTATAAAGGCAATGCCTTCCCTCTTTATCGTTAATTACGCCTTGGTGCTAGTCGCCAGCCCCTGGCCTATGGAAGGCATGCTAGGGGTAGTCACGGCACGGGCCCCAAGGACGGGTCATGACATCCTTTCTCATTCATGTCGTGTCCACCTGGAAGATGTCGTGTAGTGTCAGTAGTGTAGCTGTCCATGTAGCTAACCCCACAGTCTATTGGGACTTCTTAGTACACGTTGTGTCCTTCTGGAACACGCTGTGTAGTGTGACCTTGGTACACATGCCGTGTCACTAACAACACGGGTCAAGTGAATCTTGTTGAGTATAAATTGTTTCTACCTTGAACACGTCGTGTAGTATTGTCTTAGGAGAGCCGTGTAGCTTAATTGTGTAGAAGGACTCAGGCAGGGGAAGATAATTCAGGTACACGCCGTGTGTTATGATAACACATCGTGTGTTTGGGGTATTACATGACCCATTTTGGAAGAAGTTCACACCCATGTAAATGACTTAAGGGAACACACCATGTAGTCTTTATACACGTCATGTAGTCATGTTTGGTAAAACTTGAATGCTTTCATTCTCCTATTCCCTTATTATGAATCTAGTTTTCTATACTTTATAATGTTGATCTAAGGTCTGTGTTTGACCTTTAGAGTCATGGCACCGAGTCATCCTCCGGTTGTATGCCAGTTTCCAGGCGGTGATCATACACCGGATATGGTTGATCATGGACTTCCCGCAGATCCTCCTGTTATGCCAGCCTTGGCACTAGCAGTGATACCAGTTACAGGCATCAATGCGCAGTTTAGGTAAGTCTTTCTGAGGATGATGCAAACCTTCTAGGGATAACCACCTCCTACCTCGACTATGGAAGACTTGATGTGGGTTTTTCAGCTGCAACATCCTTCCACCTTCTTAGGGGAAGGAGGACCGCTGTCTACAGATTTAGGAATAGAAGCCATGATGACGATCTTTGAGCATCTTGAGACGCCTCCAGAAAGGCGGGTCAAGCATGCTAACTACATGCTACGAGACTCCGCCAAGTGGTGGTGGGGCGTGATCTCACAGGCGGGTCATCAGTAGGTTATGGCGTGGGAGGAGTTTTAACTCATCTTTTAGGACTACTTCTATCTAGAGACTCTAAGGGCTGACCGAGCCTGGGAGTTCATGAGCCTAGAGTAGGGTACTCTTTCTGTCATGGAGTATTCCTCTCATTTCACCGAGCTTCAGAATTTTACACCCCTCTAGGGTGGAGATGGGTTGTTCTTGGAAAGGAATTTTGAGGATTGTCTCAGATGGAAGATCCAGTTGCAGGTGAATATCTTCAAGATGACTTCCATCGCTTCCATCGTCAACCAGGAATAGATTACAGAGAGTAATCTAAGGTATTTTAGAGATGAGATCCAGGGCGATTCCGCTTCCAGAGTTAGTGCTTCACCATCTGACATCAGTAAGTGCCGTAAGGAGTCTATGCGCGGTGATCTGAGGCAGCATGACACATCTTCAGGTATCCAGGTGGTATGATACCAGTGTGGAATGGATGGGAATATGAGGTTTTAGTGCCAGAGAGACCTAGTGGAGTGCCTATCTTGAGGCAATATGGGTCACCTTCAGTGCTTATGTTAGGTTTTCTCACAAGCAGTTGGTGACAGGGGTTCATCCATGACTCCTCATTTTGGA
The DNA here is from genome assembly GCA_963277665.1 of Viscum album. Classification (NCBI taxonomy): domain Eukaryota; kingdom Viridiplantae; phylum Streptophyta; class Magnoliopsida; order Santalales; family Viscaceae; genus Viscum; species Viscum album. Next base: position 77,344,919 of record OY728159.1, read on the forward strand.
GAAGCGCCACCAATTTCTCACCATTCTGGGAACTGGAGTTCTTCCATCCATTTGGGATGAGGTGGGGGTCGAGGATGTGGTGGTCAGTTATCCGTATTTTAGTGACAGTAGGGTGGATCAACTCAAAGAGGTCGGGCAGGGTCACAGGGTCATGGTACAGGTCAGGCTTTTGCAGTGGAGCAGACCCAGCTGGAGCAGGATCTCGGACCATCTATAGTTCGAGGTACGATCATAGTATCCATAGTTTTATCTTCACCACTTTTCGATACATGGGATTTCCATAGATTTATCTCTGTTGCTGTTGTAGAGAGCCTTGGGCTCTGCATCTTTTCCTCTACCGATACTTTGACTCTAGACACACTGTTGGGGGCTAGGATGGCTTGTGTACGTCAGTGCAAGGAGTTCCCTCTAAAGGTGGATGGGTATCACTTTCTATGGGATCTCTATGTCCTAGAGATGACAGGCTATGATGTCATTCTCAGAATGGACTGGCTAGTTCCCTTCCAGGCAGTCGTCGACTGTTATCGCTATAGGGTGAGTTTCATATCACTAGAGGGTGGATCTTTTCTTCATAAGGGAGAGTGGGATGTCTGGGCAAGCAGAGTGGGTCCAGAGCATCATGGGTTTGGAGCAGTTACAACACAAATTTCTAGTCTTTATCTGGATGACCAAGGGACTTCACAGTTAGACTTTCCTCCAGTGGAGGATCATTTCAAAGATGTATTTCCAGAGGACTTTTTGGGTTTTCCTCTAGAGAATGAGGTAGTATTTTCTATTGAACTCATGCCAGGAGAGACATTGGTGTCCATTCCTCCTTATAGGATGACTACACCTGAGTTGCTGGAGATCAAGAAGTAGTTGGAGGAGTTGCAGGAAAAGGGTTTCATTTGACCAAGTACATCTCCTTTGGGTTCACTGGTTTTGTTTGCGAAAAGGCAGACAGTACCCTCAAGATTTGTGTGGATTATCTGAAGTTGAACCAGTTGACGGTCAAGAAATTATATCCCTTTCATAGGATTGATGATCTCTTTGATCAGCTTCGAGGGGCCCGTGTGTTCTCAAAGATTGACTTGATATCCAGTTATAATTAGTTGTGTGTTAGACCATCATATATACCTCATACAGCCTTGAAGAGTAGGTATGGTCTATATGTGTATATGGTTATGCTGTTCGGTCTGACGAACGCGCCGACAGTTGTCATGGCACTGATGAACCGAGTGTTCCATCCATACCTGGACTCTTTCGTGGTGGTCTTCGTGGAGGATATCTTGGTGTACTCTCACACTCGACATGACCATGCCATACATCTTGATATCATTCTGTGTACACTAAGATATCATCAGTTATATGCTAAGCTCTCAAATTCCACTTTTGGGCGGACCATATTCACTTTTGGGCCATGTTATTTTAGATACAGGAGTATCAGTGGACCCAGAGAAAGTGAGAGCAGTAGTTTCCTGGGAGCAGCCGAAGAATTTCTTTGATATGTGGAGTTTTTTGGGGCTGGATGGATACTAAAGATGCTTCATACAGGTCTTTTCATTCTTAGAGGCACCGTTGAAGGTCTGAAGAAGAAGGGTGCGATGTTTTTATGGTCAGATTCGTGTTATTCATCCTTTCAGAAGCTGAAAGGGAGGTTGACTTCAGCACTGATACTAGTCTTGAAAAATCCGGGCAAGAGCTATACTGTATACTGTGACACTTCAGGTATCGTTCTAGGAGTTGTTCTTATATAGGGAGATGTAGTCGTTGCATACGGGTCTCGGTAGTTGAGGCCACATGAGAGGAACTACCCAACACACGATCTAGAGTTGGCATCTATTGTTCATGCCCTATACTATTAGAGACATTATTTTATGGGAGAGTATTTTGTGGTTTTTAGAAACTAAAAAAGTTTCAGGTACATTTTCACTCAGTGTTATTTGAATTTTAGACAGCGGAGTTGGGTTGAGTACCTACAGTCCTACAACTTTGATCTATCCTATACGCTTGGGAATGTCAATGTTGTGGATGATGCGTTGAGAAGGTGGAATCAGATATTGGATACTCAGGAGGCCATCAGTGAGTGGAAACTTATGGCTCTATTCTCCGAGATGCATTTAGAGGTGCACGATAGATAGGGGGATACTTTTCTATCTTCTAAAGTTGTTACCTCTACACTTCTTGATCGGTTAAGAATGAGGCAGCTATCAGATTCTGAAGGCCTAGTCCTAAGGGAGAGTGTGTCAAGAGAGGACCCTATTCATGGATGGACCATAGGTGAGGATGAGATCTTATGTTTCTAGGGACACATATGGGTCCCAGTAGATATACACGAGGAGATGATGCGGGACTTTCATTCCACTATTTGGGGAGTTCATCCTAGTGTCACCAAGATGTATCACGATCTTCACCGCTAGTATTGGTGTCCAGGTATGAAGAGAAATGTTGTTGGTTTTGTCATGAGATGTTCTACTTGTTATCATGTGAAGGCTAAACATCAGCCACCAGTAGGTATTGTTCAGCAGTTACCCATTCCTAAGTGTAAGTGGAACTACATCGCGATGGACTTCGTGATAGGGTTATCGAGATCACCTTATGGGAATGATGTAGTATGGGTTGTCGTTGACAGACTTATAAAAGTTTCTCACTTCTTGCTGATCAAGGAGACCTTCAGCGTTGATGAGATGGGGCGGTTGTAAATCTGAGAGATTGTAAGTTTTCATGGAGTTCCACACTCCATTGTTTCAGATAGGGATGCACATTTTACTTCTCGGGTCTGGAAGGGGCTTCTGAAGGATTTAGTCACAAATGTACTTTTGAGTACAACATACTGTCCCTAGAAATATGGATAGTCTGAGTGTACAATTCAAGTGCATGAGGACATACTATGAGCATGTATTCTGGATTTTGGAGGTTCTTTGGAGAAGCATATACCTCTTTGGTAGTTTTCCTACAACAATAGTTTTTAGGAAACTATTCAGATGGCACCTTATGAGAGTTTTTTGGGTAGGCCATGCCGATAAACTTTATGTTGGATGGAGGCAGGAGAGGCAGCTTTTCTGGGACCTTGTCTTCTTTAGGAGACCTCAGAGCATATAGAGTTGATTCGGAAGAGGATAGCTACTGCACAATCCCGTCAGAAGTCGTATGCTGATTAGTGGAGATGACCTCTGGAGTTCGAGGTCGGAGATCAAGTTTTCCTTCATGTCACAACATGGTTGGGGCACAAGAGGATTAGAAGATATGGTAAACATTAAATGAGGTATGTCAGACCGTTTGAGGTGTTGGAGAGAGTTGGGTCAGTTGCCTATCAGTTGCAATTACCTCAGAGGTATCGGGCTACGCATGAATTTTTTCATGTTTCTTAGCGCCGATGTTACTTTTCAGACACGTCTCATGTCATTCAACCCGAGGAGGTTTAGATTCATGTGGATGAATCATTCGAGAAGCATATGATCTTGATTGTTGATTACAGTAAAAAGGTTTTCTATGGCCGGTCTGTTCGTCTGGTACGAGTGCTATGGCAGCACAGACGAGTACATGATGAAACTTGGGAGAGGGAGGCTGATGTGCGAGCACAGTGGCCAGAGCTATTTGGGGTTTATTCTTCTACGCTGTGCTAGGAAAATTTGTTGATGGATTTATTTAAGGGGGGATGTTTTTAAGAACCCATATCTTCTTTTTATGTGTGTTTTTCCTTTTCTGGTTGTTTTTTAGGAAAAGTGAAAAATATGGAAATTTTCAAAGTGCACACCATGTACTTTATCGGTATACGCCGTGTACTGCGATGCCACTGGAGGTCGTGTGTTGGCCGTGTCATGGACACACACACGACCATGTAGGGGTGACATGGATGCCTCCTAATGCGAAGTATGAAAAATGAAAGTACAAGCTATGTACCCCAAAAGTACACACCGTGTATTTTCTTTTTTTCATTAAGCGCACTGGGCTCACGTATAATCGCCCGAAACGTCTTCTTTTAGGTCTCATTCAGCCGAGAGCTCCCAAAAGGCTTTGGATCTTCGATGAGCCCCCAAACCTCCATCTGTCCTCCAATTTGAACACTGGTGAGTGTGTTGGAATCGAAACGATGTGTTCTCTTTTCTCCTAGAGCATTGTTTCCTAATTCATTATCTTTTCTAAGTTATCGTGGGTTTAATGTTTTAGACATTTTTTAGATCTCTGACATTCTAAGGTGATTCAAGCACCACAATTTAAGTATATCGATCTCCTAACATCAAGGTAGGTGGTTTGTGCCTTCCTGTTGAAAGTATTTGAATATTTTTTGAAAATTACACCAATTCCCTTGAACGGGGTATTCCATGTTTACCATTTTAGCCCCTTTGATTGCAGGATTTCCTTTTATTCTTGAGTAGAGGATTTTTATTGTGTTTTTGGATAATTTTTTGGATATGGAAGTGTTTCCATGCATGTTCTTGTATGTCTGGACCATTGGGTCTAGTTTACCTTTTGACTGATGTTGCTTTCCCATGCCTAGTATTGCAGGATGGTGTAACTATTGTTCTTCCATGTTGAGATTCTATAGAATGCTATCCATGTAGTTCTTGAGGTTACATTGTTTGTTACATGATGCGATACATGCTGACTTTACACAGGGCTACGAGAACCTAGTGTAGTAGACTATATAGAGAATGGACGTAAGGGCTTCACCAGAGTGACTTTATAATACAATGTAAGACCACATGAGGAATTAATGTTTAGTGGTTCCTCAGAGTGCATGTAGTTCCTCGACATAGGCCATAGGGGGAATGAGGCATTGAGTGCTTCTCCCAATCACCTTTAGTACAATACGAGAGTATAGGAGGAATTGACGGTGAGTGCTTCCCTAGAGCGCCTTTAGTACGATTCGAGACTATAGGTGGAATTGACGGCAAGTGCTTCCCCAGAGAGTCTATTCTTTAGCTGAACCAGAGGGGTGAGACTGTAGGTTCCTCCCAGAGTGTTTCTAGTACTTTTTGTTTGAACCATAGGGGTTAGGATATGAGAACTACCTAGAGGGTTACCTGTTTTTTCTACTTTCTTGAGTGACTGCTTACTTGTTTATAGATTATATGCTAGAAACTATGGATTGTTTTGTGGTGAGTACTTTCCTGTTTAATACTTTTGGTACTTTTACCTGACATATATTCATTGACTATTAGGCATTGATCTTCATGTGGTTTCCTACAGGGATTTTGTCTCACAACCAGTTTGGGTCATGATTTTGGGCTCAAACAGATTATATTGTTGCAGGTATAGACAAGTTAATGTGCCCTTATACTTTGGTTTCTTGATTTCATTGGAGCTAGAGAGCATGGGACCAAGCTGAGGCTTGCGATGCTGAGGAGTTGTTTATCTGTTTTACTTTTTAACTTGGGTTTAGTACTGTATTTAGAATTGTGACTTGTTTGGATGCTTTCCTAGACACATATGCTTCATACATTATTTATATATTTTTCTCCAATTTTTATTTATCAGTCTTCCACTGTAAGTGGTGGTAGCCGGACCTAAGATCGGTCTTGGAGAACCAGATCACACCTCGAAACTAGTCGAAGAGGTATTCAATCAATGATAATGGGAACTTTTTCTTTATCATGGTCTAGATTAGGTGACGATAATCCACGTGAAGCCATAATCTTCAGTCTTCCTTCTTCACGAATAGAACTGGAGCTTCCTAGGGGGATGCTTAAGTCTTATGAAACATTTCTCACAAAGGGCCTATAACTATAACCATAGATCCCAAAGCTTGGTGGGTTCCTTCTGATATGATGTAATATAGTTTGAAGAAGTCCTTGGTTGTAAGTGAATGAAAAACTCAAACTCCCACCTTAGAGGTAGTCCCAGAATGTATTCAGGGAAGGAATATATATAATCCTCCACAAATGAAGGAACCCATATCCCTAAAGAGTCCACTCCACTAAGGGTTACACTTGGTAATTGATGGGTGATATGCTATCGCTTCCGGTTCATAGCACCTGCATTCCCTCGTATGGGGTCTCTTTCACTGAGAAAGGAGAACGTCATCCCATCAATATATTGGAATCTAACTAGATTATGGTGGAAATGAATCTGGTCTCAAACCATGGAAATCCAATCTATGCTCAGGATGATGTTGTACGGTTCCATTGTGATGAACAATAGGTATCACATGAACCTCTCTCCTCCAAGAGATATATCACACTATCGAATGATGAAAGACACAGAAGAATCACTCCCTGTAGGAACCTTGAGAAAAATCTGTTATGCCAGTGCCTCTACTGGGATCTATAACTCCCATTCTAGGAGTAATGATATAAAATAATCACTAGTAACTGGGTATATTAACACTAAAGAAAGAGTAGAATAAACACATATCATACATCAGATCATCTCAAGTGCTCTGATATTGTGAGAATATATAGCATGCAGATGCTCACAGCCCTGGTCACTATCTCCCTGAGCCTGATGTGGGTCACCCTGTGGTGGTAGTGGAACAACTTCATATTTTTTCCTGAACTTGCATCTCATCTTTCTCCTCTACCATCAACGCCTCCCTTGGGACCACCTTGTTCCCGCCTAGGTGATCTCTGATCATAAAATTGTCTCTACCATGGTGGTCCACCTGTTATCTGCCAAGGATACTCAGTAAATAACACTAGGCATTCTTATTCCATGTTACCATGCCCACCACAAGCATATCATCGGCCCTCTCTTAGATAACCCGGTGCTCTGTGTTTTCCAGGTGCTGCTTGAACACGCACCGGAGTCTGATCATGGGGAGGCCTCCTATGCCATGGTCCTTTAATCTGTTGTCTGATAGCTATCGTAGATGTATTAGCTCTATAGAGTCCACTTTAAGTCCCAACTAACTATCACCCCACTTATATAAATATCTATTTCACTAGTGTCCAATTTAGCACCATGACATAGGTGGAGACACACAAGGGTGCTATGATGGAATAGATCTCTCAATGGAGTCCCTGCTCAAACTTGTGTGCTTTGATATAGCTATCGTAGATTGTGTACAGAGAGTACCATGTCAGTTTTGTGAACATATCCATGTACTCTTCCACTGTAATTCCACCCTACTTAAGCTCCAAAAGTTTCTTAATCTGAACGAATCATAAGAATGAGGGGTATTACTCCTCATGTAATAGATTTGTCAAGTCATCCCATGAGAGTGTTGAATCATCATGTACATAAGTAATCAGCCTCCACCAACGTCTAGTCGCTCTATAGAAAAGGATAGCTGTCAAAGACACCATCTAATCTTTCAAGGTATGTTCAAGCCTAAAGATTCGGACCATTAACTCTATCCAATCCTCTACTGCCTGAGGATCTGGCTTCTTGTGGAACCTCAACAGCCTCAAACACTAGAACTCACAGAGTTTTCTCATCCTGCACACATACTCACCCAGCTCTGCTATAAAAATCTACTGCTCAATAGGTGTAGGTGCCACTACCTAACCTCTTGGAGGAAGGGGTTCACTTGTTGGACCCTAAAATGAGGCCTCATTGATCATAGGGTCTTAGTTATGAACCTGAGATGGTATATTATATGGTTATCATCATGGAGTCATCATGAATGTTATCAAGGATTATCGTGGTTAGATGAGTATATATACATATTTATAACAACATTGGGGTGCTAACTCTTCAAGGACAGTCAATGAATCAATCCTATATAATGCATGTACCATTGTTCCTTGAAAAAAAACGTCTCAAGGTGATGAGTTGACAAGTAGGTAATCTGGGTCCTAGTGAATGGATACATCGGTTTCATGTACCATCACTAGACTACCTAGCTCGAGAGGCATACTTGAGACCCTTTGAAACTGTTTTCCTAATCACAACCAAGAATTTTTTAGGTAAACATCCAAGCAGCATTCCAAGGGTCGAACCACCTTTGAATCCAATATTTCATGAATCAATCCACATTGGGGATCAAACCAAAACTACCAAAAGCATGCCTCCATTGTCTAGGGGTGGAAACAAACACCAAAGGCATAATAAACTTGGGGAGGCATTTTCCTATGTACCAGTACACAGGCACAAAACCAACTCAATGCAACAGTGATTAGGGTAATAAGTAAAAGATTTTACACTACTATAAATAAACCGAATAGGCATAGACCACTAAAAATTATAGGTTTGGTAAAGTAAATTGAAAATTAATGGGGAAAAATATACACCCAACATGATAAGTTTCCCAACATATAAGAAACAAGAAATGTAGAATAGATGATAGAGACCCACTCCTGTATCCAAAACTACAACCACTATACGTGGTCCAAGAACATGTATGGTTATGCTCCTTGGAATTCATGGTCAACAAGTTCATCATCTACATAAATCATGATCTGTGAGTTAAAATACCATATCAGGGTGAGTATAAAAATATCTATTAGGTCACCCTGAAATCTGATGGTGGAGCATTACGAGATAAATTAGAAAATGAATACAATAGATAAAAAAAGTTCAATAATAGAGTGTAGATTAGCCCAATAAGAGAGCGAGGTAAACTCATACAAACACAAGGAGATAGAAATATTGAGGAGATAAACTTCTCATTGAGTTTTCTATACCTATTATAGGAGATTAGACTCGTACAACCATGAATATATAGAAACAGAAAGTAGGTGGCATGCCCCGTCTGTCTTCGCCTCTCCTGGAAGGATATTAACCAAAACCCATGGAGTGGGTACTAAAATGGGATATATATATATATATATATGTTTAGTCAAAAGAAACTCAAATGAGAGAGTAAGGGAATCTCCATTTCATAGAGTATCCTAAGAAAAGAGTCACCAATAGTTCCAGGAATATTCATCATTATGGACAACATCCAATACATCATCCCTTTACATGAATTTCAAAAGGTTCCAATCACCACACCATGATATTATCTTCTTTGGGAGACATTGACTTGACCGCACATTTTTAGGTCATGTCACAAGGACACATCTCAGTGTGGGAAATCTTCCCTCTTTCTTGTGATTCCAAAGGTATGTCAAACTAGGTATCAACACTAAATTTTTTATGCCAGATGGTGTAAGTTGGAAGTATAGGACCTTCTCTCTAGTCTTTAATGGGGTTTCCACTCTAGTATTACTTGTAGAGGACCTGCCCCCTAGTGCATCGGGGGGGGGGGGGAGGGGGTCCACTCTCATGGTCAAGGAACCAAGCCTTGGTATCACAAGAGGGTTCCACTCAAGGTCATTGAGGTCCCACTCCATACTGGGTAGAGGGGTTCCACCCTGAATCAATGTTATAGGACCCAAACCATTGTCTATGGGGGGGGGGGGGGTTCCACTTAGATATCATTTATTATCCATTCCCAAGTGAGTGGGGGGTGTCTACTCCAAAATCATTGAAATTCTTGTCAAACTACTATTGTTGTCAAACATCACCTACATATGAATCATACTCAGAACACCTCACATTGTAACCTAAAATCCACATAAGAGGCCACCATCATGCTCTACACATAAAAAACCATAGGATATGTTGCTTACTCACATGAATCCAGAAACCTGTGAAAAGGGTTATTTTCACCGCAACATGCTCGAATTTGACCTCATGGGAGCTATGCCTCATTACCAATCATTAAATTACAAAACTCACCTCAAATGGGCCATCTTGAAAAGTGGATCACATTTCCACAGAAGGAATATAAATTAGATTCTCCATATAAAAGTTACGACTATTTGATGCTACCACATGAAGAGCACCATGTAGGCTTGCCCAGGCCCATGGGGTGACCGACCATGGATAGACCACTATGGTCAGTCCACATACCACCATGGTTGACCACCAGCAATGAATGTACTGGTGGACCAACCTAGGTGGTCATTCCCCTAGCTGATCTACCCATTAGTGGTTGCTACTCCTATGGTAGATCAAGCTATTGCAGCCTTGTGGTAAAATATCATGGTCGAACGCCCAAAATTGGGGTGGTCACTGGCTCCACGGTAGCTTAGGATACTACAGCTATGCGGTCTACTCCTATGGTCGACCATGAACACACTCTATACTAAGTCACCTGAGGTTCGACCTGGTTCTACAACTATCCACCCACATGGCCCATCTCAGTCCGACCTGCCTAGCCTGCTTTGACTTGGCCCACCTATCTCATCTAAGTCTGACCTACCTAGCCATACCATCAATACGCCCACTACATCACATGACCTCCTATTGTTAATGTTGTCTCCCTCTGCATTCTGCAGCTCGTTGTCACCTCTCCAAGGCATGTCACCGCCACCCCGTGGATCCATCATCCACACAACCAAGCCCCGCTCACCAGCCTTCTCGCAAAACCAGGTCGTCATCATTCCATGTGGCCATCTACTACTGTCGCGACCCACTTTTGTGGGCCACCGCTGGCCAGTGTCGGCCTCTTCCTCCCCGGTGGTTTGTTCTATGTAAAACCATGCCTCATCTGATGAGAAAATCTTTTTAAAAACACATATTTGGGATCCCTATTTAAAATATACATAAATTTATACCCCGCTCAATGATCCATTGATGTTTTGTCATGTCAAAAAGATAAAAATGATGGTCCATGAAGAATAGATGAAAGAACTAAGATTGACCGACTGTCAAGTTATTTTGGCCATCATCGTTGATTTTAAAAGAAGCATTATCGACAAAAGATCAATTAAAAATCTGGTATTGAAATTAGAGATGTGGAATTCAAAGGAAATAATCCTACCTAGATATGGATCTATTCGTTGATGAAAATGCTTTCCAATGATCGTTTCAATCCATCGTATCTTCATTGTTTAATCACCAAAGGGAGGAGAGAGCATCGTCATTAGTGGTGGGAGTATAATGAGGCAACCCTAACCCAAACCTCATAATAACCTATTCACAATAGGTAATCAAGTCAAGGAAATCCTCTTAACTGCACCCACCAATAGTCATGGGATCGGAACATCCCACACCCTCTCACTTTAGGTCACTTTTAGGTAAAAAACCCCATTATAAACTTCTATGTGGTCTCATATTTCCTACATGAGTCCCCATTCAAGAGTTATTTCAAACAACATCGAAAATAAAATAAAATAATTTAATTATTTTATTCACGGTTACATCCTCAGTGAAATTTTTTACAGAAGTCTCACGCTGAAAAAAATTTATGTCTCGTCTTGGGAAAGCACCATATTCCGGACTCAACTGTGCCCTCAGATTTTTTACGTGAGATACTATTTGAGAGTTTTCCCTCTTCGTTCATGTGTATAGTATAAAATATACCTAATATTTTATAATATTAATTCTAGGCACACTAGGGATCAGTATATCATTTCATCTCAATACATAGCTCTGGATAAATATTTATTAATGTATTACATGGAAAAATAGTGTCTCTATAGTAAAATAATAATTAAATCCATTCATTAATTATTTATCATTATTAAATATATAAAATTATTACAATTTCCCCCCATTACCGAATTAACATGATTATCAATATATTTCCTATTTCACTAGAAAAATAGTCTGGTACAAGGTATCCAAACCTCTACATTCAATGAATTTTACAAATAATATTTCAAATAATAAAAAAATGAATATTAATATTGAATTTGTCTGTTTTTGTGAAAAAATAAATAAATACGTACGTTATATTTTTGGTGATTCGGCATACTAGTTTACCAGAGAAGGTGAAATATTTCATTACTAACTCTTTTTCTATTAATATATAATTATTTTTTATAAAAATAACATCTGAAGATACATTTCTATAAGAAAAAAATTATTTATTTCCTATTAATATTGAAAAATAATAAAATTATGTACCATAAATGTGGGAATCGACCAATAATAAACCACTTTAAAATACTAAATGATAGAATATACACTACATTAAAGAACACACTCATGGAGGGAGATTTTAAAACTTTCAATCCATCCTTGACACAAATAATAATTATAGGACCTCCAAACTTCACCATCATACATAATGGGGGGTCACCCTCACATTTTCATCATTAGTAAAAATAAAACACTACTTTATAATAATAAAAATTTACTTTTTGATAAATATTTAATAATTTCATTATTAAATAAATATTTATTTATTTCCAAATCTCTACACAAGGTCTATCATTGATTTTAGGATTCACATTTTTGAATGAGACTTGATTTTTGGGTAATATGATACTATTTTTGAGTAGTATTCCCATTGGAATTTTTGATTCTTTCTCAGGTTTGAAGATCATTTTCTACTCTTCAATATAATCCACCACGACATGGGACTATATATTCTTGAAATAAAACATTCATGAATGACCACAATGGTTGATATTAGAATAATGTTCATAACCACCAATAAATATGTACGAGTAAGTAATAAATTATCAATAGTACTACTTACTATTATTAACAAAATAGATAAACAATTACTTGATATTGAAAGAAGATATATCTCTATTTAAGTTGGATGATCAGTATCACCAAATGACATTGTGTCTAAGGGATGTATAATACACTCAATAATGTTAAATGGATGAAGCATGGGGGGATGGGTAAAATTAATAGATCACAATGACCTAATAATATATGGAAGTGGGCATGAAATGGTAGGAATCATGGTATATGGATCCTAATATTTGTAAGGACTCAGAGGGAGGGTCCTCCTAGAAAATATAGAAGATTTGGCATATGAATTACCAATCCAGGTAGACTAGACAAGGGAAAATAAGAAATAGATACCCTAGAAAAACTAATAGAATATGTGGGGGGTATAATAATTCCCTGTTGGTGGAGTTCCCTAAATAAGGTAAATCATAAGATATAAATAGATATAAAAATATATATTATATAAATATTATAAATGTATATTAATATGTTAATTCATCAGTACCAATAAAATTTCTTAATTATATTTCCAATTATAAATATTTTCTTCTATTATCTTTGAAATCTAAAAAAAACTGAGAAAAATATTTTCATGTATTGAAGTTAGAATATATTAAATCCATATAAAATGAATTATGAATGTAAATTTATCATTGATCATAATATTCCCAAAAAAAACATTTGGTTCTTATTATTCCTAAAAAGTTTAATTTTTTTTATCATCATATCCAATACTATGATAATAATCTAAACACACAATATTTTAGAAAATAGCATGTTTTGTTACGTTCCATATTTGACCTGACCCCTCACACGATCTAGCTCATGATAATGCCTTAATCACACCTCCCCATATACAAGAGGTTACTGAATATTGGTGAGGTAATAAAGAGATATAGTAGGGATTCCATTCTCTATAATATTAGTGAAATTAAAGAATACATAAATTAAACACATAGAAAACAATAAAGATCAATGTACACAATATAAAGAACTGAAATTAAACCATGATATAATAAATTTAATGGTGGAAAAAACACAACCATGGTCCGGATATAAAAAAAATCAATATTTTACTGATCTAACCAAACAAATAGAAAATATAAAATAAATATATATATACAAGTCTCTACTACCAAATTTGAGTTGATCCTTATACTTGGTTTCTATTATAGAATAACTACTCCACACTGATCCTCTAACTTCACCCAAGTGTTCTGTTTTGTTCATTAAACATTGGGCCTTCACTTGATCAACATTGTTCTTATTCTCAACTTGAAACAATAAATTTGGTCTACATGAGCACAAAAGTTCATGTACATGGGTTGAGAAAATAAATCTCACAAGGTCATCCACAATAGTGGTCCTAAAATCATCTATTATAATAATTTTATGCAATATGTGGTATGTCTAGCCTATTCAAAATCTAACTAAAATAAAAGTAGACAACTAAAATAAATGTTATAGTATATGAAAAGAAATCCCCCTTTGACCATCTGATTCTAATGGCACTCAATGTAAGAAAACCCAACTCTATCCAGTTCCAGAAGTCTCAAAGTTTTATACACACCCAGAAAGACAAAATATTAAGTTCATCCACCAAACTGAGAAGGGTATCTATGTTTACTGACACACAAATTAGCATAATTTTCATGGGTGAAGTATCTCCATAAGAATCCTTGGTAAGAATTCACACCACTAACAAACAAAAAAACTCTAATTTTACAGTATAAACTAGAGATGGGGACTTTAGTTGACCCAAAGAGAACCTATTCATGTCTCATTCGTCCTAAGGGAATAAATGGGTTAACATAAACACACACATTTAGCACCCTTTACTTGATCATTTCAACAAATGAGCCTTAATTTCCCCAAATGAAAATACTTCCAAGATAGAGTGAAATCATATCTATGAGGGGTGAACTCATCTAGATCACCCATTTTCTTTTGAGTCCCACCTAACAGATTACAACCATTAAAAGAGTGTGTATAATTAATCTTAGGGTCAATGGATAGTCCTATAATATCCAAAAGGTTTCCACTCATCTAAAAACTATGAAAATATATCCTTAAATATTCATAGAAACTTCCATGAATCATGGACGAACCAATGCTCAAACCCAAAATAATCGCAATCACAATGGTCTTGCACTTCCAAAATCTATATTCCAAGGTAATTCCTAGGATTACAATGCTAAAAATAAGCATCAACCCTATCAGGGTTAATATAACATGCTATTCCCTTAATATTCCCCTAAAATGCAAAATAACAGGACTCCCGATGAGCCTTCTCCACCCAAAATCAAAACTAGAGAAATAACTCTATCATACGAGAATCCCCAAGAGTCCCATAGAAAAATGTCAAATCCCATAAAAAAGGAACCGGGTAGTACTCGACACCTCAGGGGGTCATCTAACACTAAATACTTCAACCAAACTAAACCTTGATAAACTAGATATAGATATCCCATCCAAGATACACCTCAATCACAATTTTTAAGAATCATATGAATCATCCCAAATGAAACCCCTTAGACATCCAAAACAAATTAAACCACCAAACCCATGACCAACACTTGGGAATCATAGACCATCTAACTACCTTCAAGGGGATTTCAATCTGATAGCATTGATGAGATATTCCCACCGAACCTAAATACATCCAAATCAATCTTTCCATGGTCACTAATTACCCGCAGCATCCATGAATTCATGTAATAAAGGGAAAAAATTATAATGGACTTCTTATAAGTCTGATTGAATCACCTAGTTGATAATAGAATATAAAAACTACCCAATAGGGGGTACATGGTTTTTACCTCATGTACAAATCATGTACATCCAACACCTTCACCAGGTTATGTACCCGAGCTCAGCATGTCATGTAATTTCAAAGTACCCGAAATGTATCCCTCATACATGGCTTGAAACCCATTGCAGTACTTGGCCTTGTACCTAACATAGTTTCTGAGAAACTACATTGAATGAAATCAGGTCATGTTCCACATAATGGGCTAATTCATGTAACATACTTGATCATATACCCCAACATGAGGTGTCTTGCTATGTAATTGACCAAACCAAGAGTCTCCCCACCTGGAATTTGGATATGTAACCTTTATAGACATTTTCCATATATCTCAAATAGGAAATGATTGTATACAGTACACGACCATGTGCTATCACAAGGGGTGTCTGCTCAAGTAGTTGACCACACCGAGAGTGGTTGTATATGGAATATCCATAACTAATTCCCCTTGTAAAACTCATCATCATCCTCATTCTCAAAAAAAATGAACACAACTCATGTTTTATTAATTTAAACAAAATGTAATTCAGTTTTCTCAAACTTAAAATCCCTATAATCAGCTCGAAACCCTAAAATATCACAAAAATGCTCAATCACGACCCTCAAAGGACCCCTAAAAACATAAACAGGGTATTAAAAACTAAAAACAACTAAAAAAGGTGATATTGGTGAAAAAGTAAATAAACAACCTACCTTGAGGCATAAATGGTAACATATTTAAGAATAGATCCATGTCTGACACCTAGTGCACATCAATATAGGTTTGATCGGAATCTCTTGTATGATATACTCACACACACTCTCTTCCTATCCCTACCCTATCTCCATATCATCATCTCTCCATCACTCTCTTCTCCTTCATCTATGTACACTAAAGTTGGAGGTCATCAGTGTACAAACAAATCCATAGGCTGAAAGAAGTAAAATGAATTGAAAAAAGAAAAAGAATGAAATAAATTAATGAAAAGGAAAAGGAAATGGAGGGCATCATCTATCCCTAATGCCTAATATTATGATAAACCTTTCCAAGGAAAACCCCCTCATTCAATAATCAACTATTGAGTTAGATATGAATCCAAGCCTCTATTTAAAAGATGTCTTCAAATAAAACTACAGAATAAATTAATATTTAATTAATTAAAAATTAAATATTCATTGAAAATATAAATGCCCCCAAATTACAAAAAAACTCTAGAACTATTGTAAACACCACATTATAGGGAAAAGGAGCGGTTAGAATACTATTTGAGATATATTTCAAGGTAAAATTTTCTATTTCCTTATAAAAATCCTAGTAAAAAGTTAAAATTTCCACTTATTTTATAAAAACATAACAGTGTGTGAAAATAAAATCTCTCCCCCATAATTATTCTCACCCATCAGAGGCCACAGTCTATAATAAGACTCAATGCTTTCACCCCACTCTATTACACCATAACTCCACCTCAACCTCCACTGACTAGTCTCGGAATTCCCATGACTCTATCAACATGAAGGTCATTTGTTTTTTATTGATAAGGAAATTATAAAAATAAGAGTATCCTTATCATCTACCCACGATAAAAAACACAATACTGCATGGTTCACACTCCATCCATTACAAAATTCAATGAGTAGAAATGGTCATCTTATTATGTAAAGTTTAACATAATTTTGTTCTTATATCACTATGAAAGGAATCCACCATGCTCAACAACTCACTTGTAGTGAGGAATACCTCCCATAGTGGCCTATGGTTCACTCCTGACCATTAATATTTCCTTATACTTCTCCTCGATAATCGAACTAAATAAAAACACCATGTTTCCCCACTCAAGTTTGTCTAGGACCCAAAAAATCTTAATGAAAATATACATAACCTATTTCACATATCCATGAACCAAATCACATCATGAAAAACGAAAATTCAAGTGCACTCATGTGGCAACCATACTGACACAAAACAAAAAAAAAATCTATGATAATTCACTAAAATAACTAAACATTCTCTTGTCTCGTTCTATTTATAACAAGTTAAAGTAATATTAGTGATACTTCTCAAAATTGTGAAATCTCTCTCATTCCATGACCAACCCCACAACCACCTTCCACTTGGGTGAAAATAAAAAACCACAATCACCTAACCATACTAATAAAATTCCACAAAAACCGCAATCTAACCATAAAAACTAACAAGTCTAAGCATCCAACCACACCTACCTTCAAATTACAACCATGCAACCCAAAGAACTCTCATTTTTAGGAATCTTAATAACAAGGAATTTCCATGACTAAACATGATACATTTTAGGTAAATTATAAACTCTTGTATTGTCAAACCCAATCCAAACACCACTCATTCATGCTTTCTAACATCAAACCAACAACATGTCATGCAAATCCCATAGTGAATTTCAAGGGTTTAAACTCATCACTTAATGAAGGGACTTATTTTATATCACAAGAGAAAATTTTACTACATGATCCATAAAAAATATCATAAAAAAAATGCATTTATTTCAGTTTAGTAGAATGTTTCCAAGCCAATATATGGTACAATTCCATAGAGTTTTTTTTAACACTTTAATCAATTGAACCTCTATAATTAGTGAAATCATACAAAAGAATGCATATGATATGTCCAACCTATGTTTTTAGTATGATTCATTTACACTGGCCTCTTTCAAATGATCGATGTTCCAAAAAACAAAATAAATCACAAATCTCAAACTCCAAGTGTATCGCCCAAGGTGGAATCAGACAACTGAAACATAAAAAACCAAGAACAATCATATCATGCCAATACAACCTTGAATTACTATCTGAAAAATTGTTAAATATATACTTGTATGATATGACGAATATGATCCAATGAATTTCTAGAAATCAATAAATTATCCTGCAAATAGTAAGTTAGATGAAAATAATTACCTTATTCAATTTATTCATGAACCATACCAGTTTTCCTAAATCATTACCCAATCCGGAAAGGCATCAAGAATTCCTCCCTATATGCCAAAGGATACTAGTATAACAACACCAAACTCACACTCCAATTTTTTTTGCTAAAAATATAATATTCATATTTCTATATTTGATAAGGATAAGTGTGTTCCAATTTTATCAATCCTTAATATACTACATCAAATAGAAATATTGGATCACATAAATAGCCAGGGACCATTAAGGTTTATAGTTTTATATAATCAAGTTAAACTCTTACAAAAAAAAATACTCATGCATTTATATTATCATTATTCCCACTATAACCAAATTTTCATTTTCCAGATTATGTCTTAAACATATTTCATACTCATACATAACCCTCTGAAAAAATTGAATGTATGAGATGAACACAAAATGATTAGTAAAGGATATTTAAAAAATAATATAAGAGACATGTTTGTATATTTCAAAACTATGTGATCATATAATATTGTTTTCCTTTTATATAATAAACTTTGAAAAAAAATTAATCATTTACTTACATAAGAAATTATCATTAATACAAAAAGTTTTTCATAAAATATACTATAAGAAAACACAAATGAAAAAATCATAATTATGACCGTTTATTAGAAAACATAATAACCCATGAAAATTTTTTAATAAATAAATACCTTTTACCCTTAAATGGAATGATCATTACCATAAATAGATATCATTATCATACCTTACAAATTAAAAATATTTCCATGAAAAGTTTTTTATGTATAGAAAATTCATATAGGTTATATGGGATATCATCTTCTTAGAACTCGTAAACCCCTTCTTAATGGAATAAATTTCTTTATTGAAGAAAAACACAATTATTTATAGAACATAATCATTACAAAATGAATTGGATAGTTATACACTTTCAGGATTCATGAAAAAATAAGGATAAAAATTTATTTTTCATTGAAGTCTTATTAAAAATAAATCATAAAATAAAAAGAAATGTAATATTATTTTTAAAAACCATAAAAATTATAGAGTATGATTCTTAATGAATATTTTATTTTATGGTGTAAAATTTATCTCATGTTGTATATTTTTAAATAATATATTCCTTCCAGAGCTTTTTAAAAATAAAAAAAAATTACATGTTTGAAAAACCATCCAAAGCCTTCCTTTAAAACCATCATAAAAAAGTAAAACATGGATTAAAATGAATGTGAATATATATTTTAGTATAATAATAACATATTTCATAATTTTTAAATAAAATTATTATAAATGAAAAAATAAAATAAAAACTGTAAAACATTTAAAACAAGGGTTTAAAATAATACCTTACCTCGAGCTTGATTTGTCATGTAGGTTCTATAAATTTATTATTGTGAAAAAAAATTATTTAATTTCCTAATAAAAAATATTAGGGTTAATAACTTATCATAGAAACATTTATTTAATTTATTTCATTGACATATTTAATTAAATAATTAGTTAATTCCATGATAAGTATTGTAAGGATGTTCTATTAATAATTTTAAAATGAGTTCAGTATCTTAACTGCAGTCCAAGTGGTCCCTATTAAATCATATAAAAAATAATAATTTGGAAAATATTATAATTTTTTTATATTAATTAAAATTTTAAAACAAATTCTGTAACGTGGTTATGAAAAATGACTTCTATTACAATATGGAGACAGTAGTCCATACATACACATTAGTAATGTTTCCATTTTACAAAAAATCATGATAAAAATAAAATTTTTATTAATTTATTATTATATAATAATTATTATGTTTTTAAAAGAAATTAAATTTATTAAATACTTCCCCAAGACCATCTATGTGAGGCAGTTTTTGAAAAATGAAGTACATCTATACATAGGCCTCTCAGCGGCAGCATCCACTCTAACTAATAGGGATAGGATTTTGGTTAGACTTCTTCCTATCACCTCTTTTGGCGCATCTCATGTAGATCGGCATCTGAATCCTTTGGCTTGGCATTGACACGGCTTGGTGTGGCATCTTCTGGCTTTATCTTTACAGGTGAGGCTCCGTTGTCTCAACTCAGCAAAGATAGAAGCTTTAGATTATGCTCAGATGAGTGCATTTCTTGTGGGGGGAGGCATCATCCGTCTTGATCTGAGTTGGAGGGGCTTCGTATTTTTATTGTCTTGGAACTATCTGTATGAGGATTTGTCTTCAGCTTCGACTGCACAGAAGAGGATCCATCGACTCGGCTCAGTGAGGATGGGGTTTCAGCTTCTTCTTGGCTATACATTGGTCTTTCAAGGTGTGGCGTCTTCCAGGATTATCTTCACTGGTGATCCATCTACTTCTTCTTGGCTCAGTACCAACCTTGTGAGTTTCCAATTCGTCTTCACATCTCGTCGGCTTGATGGAGACTCAATGTGGTCCTGCCGCATCTCGTTGGTGGTCCTAGGACCGGGGTCGACCTAAGAGTGGTGCGTCGGGAGTAGGATCTTGTTTCGTCTTTGGTGTTCTTGTGGTTCTCCTTCAAGTCTACGTTATGTGTTTTATTGTATTTTCTAC
Organism: Viscum album; assembly: GCA_963277665.1. Taxonomy (NCBI): domain Eukaryota; kingdom Viridiplantae; phylum Streptophyta; class Magnoliopsida; order Santalales; family Viscaceae; genus Viscum; species Viscum album. The sequence continues at coordinate 77,365,517 of OY728159.1, forward strand.
TTACGTTGATATGGTGTTTCTATTGGTATGGTGGTTCTATTAGAATGATACACGACGACTGGTTTGAGTTTGGCACTCCCTGGATTTTCTCCCCATCTGTGGTCTTCTTATTTCAGAATCTGATGAGGGTATATATGTGGCTCCAATATGAATGGATCCAGTCCCCAGGTGACATTTATGGTTCCGAACGTCTCAGACCCCCTCATTGGAGGTGTTCATTTGGTGTGGGGTTGGGTCATCCAGTCCTAGGCAGTGACGACTCGACTTTGCTTTCTTTAGATAGTCTCCCGAAAAATCTGGTGACTTCAATGATGGTAGGAGTCTTGTGGAGTGTTGTGGGGTTAATCACATCTTGTTGAAGGATTTATCATGAATGGTGTAAGGGTTTGTGACGTTTTATTATGTGATTTTTACAATGATCCTGATGGTGGGAAGACAGTGCATCTGGATTCGGCCACATGGAACATTCCATAGAGAAGGATTTAGATACGGAGTTTCATCTTTGAAGATATTTTTGATTTTTTTTGTTTGAGAGGGTATGGAATTCTCCATTGTATTGGGCCTATTCTTGTACATAAGACACTTTCTAGCCGATTTTCCTTGCAATGGTGGAGAGCTTCATCATGATTAAATGCTGGGGAGGGGCAGATCCATGTCTTCAGTTTGGTTTCACTTTCTTGTCCTTCAGGTGTGAATTGTCTTATGTCCATGAAGTCTGTGTGGGTTTTCCCCTTCTTCCCTTAAAAGGGGGTTTTATCATAATAAAAAAATTGAAGGATTTTGAGCCATTGGATGGAATCACACTTATACATGGAGATCGTAGTCTGTACGTATTCATATGTGATGATTTCGTTTTCAATAATTGGAATTGAAATATGATATTGGATATATGATATTTATTAAATCATAATTATGTGATGAATAATATATATATATATATATATTAAATATATTATAAAAACAATTCATGAAATGTAGTGATGACAAATGAAATACATTTTTCGCGAGGTGGTAGTTTTCATGTATGCATAAAATATGGTTTCATTTCCAAATTAATGTAAAATGAAATAAACAAAGTCATAAACAAAAAAATAATATAATACTAATATATGGTACATAACATTTTTTTATATTTTAATTGTTAATATATAATTCATGGATTTATAATAATAGTTTAGATGAAAATTCTCGATTAAGATAGTTACATCCTCTTTGAAGAGTATCTTTTTTATAAAATTTAAGATATACAGGTTTGTATTTTGGTGAACCTAGGACCTCTAGAATGTGGTGTTGAATAATGGGAAGTTATTTTGGTAGATATTGGTTGAGATATATTGCTCATAAAGTGTGACATAGAGAGGGGGTTGCAATCTTTTATATGATCTCAGAGAAGAACCCTGGGAATTACTTAGATTTTTTAATTAATATAAATTAATTTTCTTACTCAAGATGCACCAAATTGATGTATGTACAATATAGGGGGAATATAAGAAATAAATATCTTAAAAATAAAATTTAAACATTTTTAGGTGATGTTTTAACCCTTATCATTATGTTTTAATCTCTCATTATCTATTTTAATGATTACCACAATATCAATTTTTTTTACTTTTTAAGAGTTAAAAAAATTTACTATAAATGGAAAAGTGACTCATAAATAAAAAATAGTTTATATAATGGAATATATACCATTAACTATGAAAAATATAATATTTTTATTAATTTTAAACCATTTAATATAAAATTGTTTAACATAAGATAACATTAAATTTGTTTTAGACACTATTCACATATTTGACATTTAAAAATGTCAATACAATAATTTTTTTTGAATGTAAAATTTCAACACATAAATAATACATTATATTTATTTACAAATTCATGTGACACTATAATATATTCAAAATATTTATTTTTATTTTTTTTAATCAGTTACTTGATTTTTTTACTTGTTTCTAAAGCCCTATTTCAGCATTGCATAAGAAATTAATATAATTATTTCATCACTAAAAAATAAAAATTAATTATCTTGATAAAAAAATGAAAATTTTAAATAAAAACTTATAAATGTTCATAATATTTTTTTAATCTTGTTGAAAATATATTATATTTATTAATATCAAGAAATTTGTATTTCAAAATTATTCTTCATTTAATAGAATATATCAGTAATTATCAATGAAAAATGGACCCAAAATGATGTATTTTAGAATATTTAAAATTTACTATCCAATTAAATGTATTAAATAAAATATATGAATGTGTTTAGATGGATTTTAGCCTTATTTCAAAACTTTAACCTTTTTTTCTTCCCATTTTACCCTTACATTGGTGACAATAGTTTTACCAAGGTTACACTTCATTACGAAAAAAAATAAATATGACCTATTTAAAAAATATGGAAATGGTGATTCCAAATATATAATAAATTTTTCTGAATAAAATAATTTTAAGTAATAGAAAATTACTTTTAAAATCAACCCACAAAATGTGATGAAAAGTGGTTTCCAAATAAATACATTTTAAGTATTTTTTTATTTTTATAAAAAAATTATGAATAATGTCAATTAAAATTAAATTAGTATTATTATTTTTTTTAAAAAATGAACAAATATAATTTTTAAACTAATTATAAAAAAAGGGACTATGTAAATATTTGAATTAAAAGAAAGTGTTTTATAAATCGATATTTTTCACTGTTCATTGATAAATCAATATTTTCATATAAATTGTAAAATTTCACCATAAGATAATTTTGATATTGTAATTTAAAAAATGATATCCATTTTGTAAAATAAAATTTATTTATGTTTATTAAATTAATTATGATTTTCATTGAAAATAAGAAATAAACCCCATTTTGATGAAAAGATATTTTTGAAGCATAAAATGACTTCACTGAAAAATTTAGTTATTATTTCCTGAACATTAATAAATATATTTTTACTATATAGTAGCTTTTATATATATATTTCAAAATTTGTTTACTCTAACTCTTAACTGATAATTCAATGGCTAGGTTATAATGGTAACATTTATATAATAATATTTTATGATTGTAAAAGCTTAGTGTTGCATGTCCAATACAATACCCAATAAAGTTTTCTTTTATAATAATGATGCATCACAATATATTTTCATTCAAGTCTTAAAGAGATGTAATTGGGAGAATATTTTCTTTAAAAAATGTGAAATAATAGTCAAAATAACTTAAACGCAATCATAACCATGATTACTAAAGTACATTATATAAATAAATCAAACTAAACTATGATATAATTATAGAATACAAAAACATACATACTTATGCTCATGTTTTAAAAAAAATATAGCTTTCCACAAGGCTAACCACATAATCAAAATACATAAAATAAATATAAATACACAAACAACTACTACTAACTCCAAGAAGAACCTCACATCTCATCTTTATCACATTTTAATATTTAATTCAGGAACTTACATTAATTTTTTTGAAAATATTTATTTTCGATCCTCTATCAAATCATTTTTGGTGAATTATTGTGGTTTGTAGAGTTTTTTGGCCTTTTAATGGTGTGTTAAAGGTTAGAGAGAATTTGGTGGGTCTGTATTATAAATCATGCAACTTGTTGAGGGATCATGGTTAATGAAAACCTTGCATCATTTTCCAAAAACTGTGAAAAATGACGGAGAAAAATTTAACATGTTTAGATCATGGTTTTGAAAATCATGTGGCTTCTCCAATAGGTCATAAATGGAAGAACACATATCATACGATTTTTTTGTTCACATATACAAACCATGTGATGCGATTTTAATTAAAATTATTTTTTTCAAGAACCAAAACTCATATGTTCCAACTCATTTCTCTTCCTATAGAATAGGATTTTGGCCAAAGATACAAATCTTGGAAATTTTTTATATTTTTTTTCCTCCCGGTGATCATTTTTATGGATATTCAGGTGTTGGCTCTAGTTTTTCAAAGATATGTTCAAATTCATGGATGTTCTTCATTATTAGATTGGATCTTCTCTCCCACCTTGAAATAATATTATATTGTGGTTTTTGATGTTAGATATATGATTTAGGACATAATCTAATCGGTTTTCTTATAGATAAAACATAGAATTGAGGTTTTTTTCATATATTTGTTGATCATTATGTATTCAATATGAATCATTATGGTATGTGATTTATCACCCTTATATTGTTCTAGAAGTTATGAACTATAGATTCTTATACACAAATTCTTGATTAATTATCCCTCAATAATTACTAAGACCCTCATCTTATCTTATCTTTTTTTGTACCCATGGGTGTTTTTATTCTATATTTTTTAAGGTGGGTGGTTTCAGGATTTGGTTTTATTCTTCAAAAATTTATTTCATTCTAATTGAATTTGGTCTTGGAAATGGTTGGAAAAAAATTATGGAAATATCATTGAAATGGTTTTTGTATTTTTTTTTCAATTCATGGTGAATGTTTTATTGATATATTTCAGTTTTGTAAAAGTTTTGTAAAAGTTTTTGAAAATGGATTTCCCCCTTGGGGTTGTAAAAGAAAATAGTTTCAAACTTGTTTGGTGAGGTTTGAAAGATGAAATTACATTTTTATAACTCTAATGTGGTAAAAATGAATGTGATAAATGAGGAGGTAAGGATCCATCCTCAGGGATTATCATTTTCACTATAGACATATTATGTTAGATTAATATTTGAATTTTGTATCCTCGGTTGTGGTAAGGTGCTAATCTTTCACTACGGGAAAAATGGGTATTTGCGACGGGTTATTTGCGACGAGAATAAATCCCGTCGCAAATAGCCCCGTTAAAAACTTATTTGCGACGGGGGTATTTGCCCGTCGCAAATAAGTAGGCTTTTGCGACGGGATTGCTTTCCCCGTCGCAAAAGAACTGGCGCGCGTTGTGCGCCAAATCGCGGGAAACATATTTGCGACTGGGGAATATTCCCATCGCAAATAACCGGCGGCGGTAAAAGGTATTTGCGATGGGAATATTTCCCCGTCGCAAATAGTATGTCGGCAAGTGGTTATTTGCGACGGGTCCCGTCACAAAAAACTATTTAACCGTTGACCGTAATAAATGGTGGCTAAAGTATTTGCGATGGGTACCGTCACAAATAACACTATTTGCGACGGGATTCTTGGGCATGACTTTTTTGTGGCTATGTTGTCCCCAAAGGTTGGGGAGCCTGACTCAGGTAGGTGGTCTGTGCAAAGGGTCGAGAAGAGGGTTCCTGTCCGGAGACCTTTTGTTGGACAAAGTCTTGCTTAAAGTGAGGGCGTTTGGGGTCCGTAAGGGTGCCGACCCTTAGGAGGTTTGTGCATTCAACCTCTGAGTTGCGCGATGGATGCCGACTTCGTCAATCAATGGATGAGTTTGTCATTAATAGACAATGAAATAGCGGTGATCAAGGCCCGAAGAAATGAATACCCACTCTTGAAAAAACGCATGGCTCTGCTCGTAGTCAGAAAGTTCGTTGAGAACATTGCGGTTAATCAGGGGGCTCTCAAAAACATTGTTCAGACCATCTGGAAACATGATGCAGGAGTGGCCATCTGGGAGGTGGGGACTAATCACATCATCTTTGAGTTTTTTAACGAGAGAGTTAGAGAAAAAATTTTGTGTGGTAGACCGTGGTCCTTTGATAATCAACTCCTCCTCATGGAAGAATTCAAAGGGGGAGGCGATATCTAGCGAGTGAATTTAACCCGCTCCCCCTTCTGGATAAGAGTTAAAGGAATCCCCTTCCATGCTAGGACGGAACACATAATGAATGAAATTGGGGACAGTCTAGAACATTTTCATGAATGGGACTGCTCAGACCCAATACAATGGGACCCTGAGGTTCAGATCAAGGCTGAAATTGAGGTGTCAGAGCCCCTTATGAGGGGAATGTTCTTGAAATTCGAAGACGCCAACACCTGGATATCTTTCGAATTTGAGGAACTCCCACTCTTCTTTTTTTGTGTGGTCTTCTTGGCCACCTGGATAGAACGTGTACCACAAAACCTAAGAGTGGATCAGGTGACATCACCCTCCAATATGGCCCTTGGCTCCATGCAAAAAGGAATAAACATGATCTCATCCCTGAGTCGGAAAAACAAAAGGACCGTGACCATCTTACGTTGGCACATACCAGTCAGGCGGAACCTACACATGGACAAGTCATTATGCTTGGACCTCCGGATCTCTCTAACGTTGACTATCCCACTCACAGAGAAGCAGGAGTTCATCCTACCCACATGAAAGAAAAAAATCCATCATCCACAAGGTCGACGACGAAGAAAAAAGAACCACCAAGGCAATGCTCACCGCCAATGCTGATGCACTTCGAGCCACCAGATCCAGATCTGGATCCACAATCGTCTGTAATTGTTTTACCACCATTGGAGGCCCATGGAATGATGATAACTCCAATGCTGGACCCAATCACCTGTCACACGTGGAAAAGGGTACAACGTGGAGGAAGTGATGGTCATGCGGAAGACCCAAACCCTGGGGTCAAGAAACGACAAACTGAAACATGCCATCTGGGGGGGAATCCCACCAAAAGATGGAAAAAAAAGTGGCGATCCTAGTCTGGAGGAACCAAAGGCAGCGGTGGGCGAGACCCAGCCCCACCTGGAGCAATGATTGCCTTATGCTATAACTATCGTGGGCTTGGAAACCCACGAACGGTTCACATGCTTCAGCACAATTGTGCTTAAAGTCTCCTCGATATAGTTTTCCTGTCTGAAACCATGCTGGAAAACAAGGACACCAATGGTATTGCTATAAAGTGTGGCTTCCATGGCTGCTTTCTGGTGCCTAGAAAAGGTCATGCTTGGGGCCTATGTCTCCTCTTGAAAGACAATATCGACGTCAAAATATTTTCTTTCTCCTCTCACCATGTAGCCGCGACTGTCCAAACAGACTCCCATCCACCATGGACCTTTGTGGGTTTCTATGGCTGGGAATCCCATAATGACAAGGTGAAGTCATGGGATATTCTGTGCAAGATGCGACATGAACTTCCAGGCCCCATCCTCTTCGGAGGAGAATTTAATGAAATTATGTTGCATAAGGAAAAGAGGGTCGGATGCACTCGACCCTCAGCTTCGATGGAAAACTTCAAGGACGCGGTCTCTAGGGCGGACCTGGTAGATTTGGGGTATACAGGTAACCCTTTTACTTGGTTTCACGGAAATTCTGAAGGCACTCGCTTCACTGAGCGCCTTGATAGATTTCTGGGATCTACTAATTGGATCAATCTGTTTAGTATGTTTCACATTGGCCACATGGCCCTTAACTGCTTGGACCACTGTCCAATTTTCATTGATTGCACGCAAGGTGATCGAAACTGACAACTTCATATATCCTTTAGATTTGAGAGCTTCTGGTCAAAAGATCAAGAATGCGAAGAGGTGATCCGCTCAAGCTAGAAGAGCTCTCAAGCAGATGTTTGCCACAATCTCCAACAGGTCGCATCTGATCTGAGATCTTGGAGAAATAAGAAATTTTGCCACCCCGACCGGCAACTTGGTTTCCTTGAACAGATACTGTGCAACCTTCTCAATAAACCCACATCTAATTGTAATATCTCCAAGATTGGATCCATGCAAAGACAACTGGACATGACCCTGTGTGTCAAGGAATGTTTTTGGTCCATGCGGGCGTGAGATAACAACATTAAAGAGGGGGATGCTAATACATGATTTTTTTCACTAGAAAGCTTCATCTAGGCAAATTAAAAATGCTATTACATGCATCTTACAACCCGATGGAAGCAAAGTCTCTGACACAAATGGTATCCACGAGGCCTTGATAGGCTATTTCCAGAACATTTTTACTACAAGAACCTCGTTCATGTATGCCAAGGAGGAAGATTGTATCAGACCCATGATCACTGATAAGATCAATAGAGAGCTCACCAAATATGTGACATATGACGAGATACGCTAGGCAGTTAAATAACTTCACCCCACTAAAGCCCCAGGGCTGGATGGGTTCTATGCCCTCTTCTTTAAAAAATACTGGCACATTATCGGCCTCAACATCTGCAACATGATAAAAAATATCTGGAATGGGAAGTCTAGAATGGACACCATCAATGAAACTGTCCTTGTCCTCATACCCAAAATCAAGAAACCTCTGGCGATCCTTGACTTTAGACCTATCAGTCTTTGAAATTCCTCTTACAAAATCTTCTCTAAGATCCTTGTCAATCGGCTGCGACCTTGGCTACATGATTTTGGCTCAGAGAATCAGAGCACCTTCATGGCCAAGAGACTGATTACTAATAATTTGATTATTTCCCATGAAGTGTTCCATTCTATGAAATCACACTCCACTACGAAAAGAGGAACCATGGCCTGGAAACTGGATATGACCAAGGCCTAAGATAGAGTGGAATGGCATGCACTTCATTTGTTTTGTCATGCTGAAAATGGGTTATTGCACTAAATGGATAGATATGATCATGAAATTCATATCGACCATCTCCTTCAAAATCAAGGTCAACGGGGAGCTCACCAGAGGATTCTCCCCATCTTGAGGCCTTCGCCAGGGAGATCCCCTATAACCTTTTATCTTCATACTGTGGGAAGATGTGTTCTCTAATCTTATTTCCAAGGCTGCATTCTCAAATTCATTTCATGGGGCAAAGGTCTTCCGTGTTATCCCACCAGTGTCGCATATTTTCTTTGCCGGTGAATGCCTCATGTTTTCCAGAGCAACAATTAATGAATTCTGGGTGATCATCCAAGAAATCCAACAGTATTAGAGGGCGTATGGCCAATTGATCAATCATGGAAAATCTGAAATTTCATTCAGTGCTAGGGTTCCTCTTACTAAGAGGGAGGAGCTTTTCACATCAACTGGCATCCATATGGTTGTGAAACATAAGATGTACCCTGGGCTTCCCACAGTCATTGGACGATCCAAAAAAGAAATCTTCACATCTCTAGTGGAAAGGATTGATAAAAAAATTCTAGGATGGTCCCCTAAAGGAATTTATAAAGATGGCAAAGAGACCCTCATCAAAGCAGTCATTCAATTCATTCCCAGCTACTTTATGTCCCTCTTTAAGCTCCCATCTTTTATCGTCAACCAGATCCACACTCGCACTGCCAATTTCTGGTGGGGGAAGAATGAGGGAAGGAACCAGCCCCACTAGATGGCCTGGGAGAAACTCTGCATTTCTAAATCAGAGGGAGGGATGGGATTCCTGAATCTGCACTTCTTCAATGATGCTCTTTTGGCCAATAATGGATGGCACATTCTCAAATACCCATCATCTCTTTGTTCACGGGTTCTACGGGCTAAGTACTTTCCCCACATGGAATTTTGTGCTTCCTCTATGGGCCCACACCCTAGATTCCTCTGGAGAAGTATATGGGGGGATAAAAAGCTCTTGGATAAAGGACTAGGCTGGAGGATTGGGTCTGGCTCTTTGGTAAACATCTGGACTGATCCCTGGCTTATTGACAAGGATGGTTTGTGGGCTACTTCCACCATCCAACCAGGTTTTGAAAATGCCACTGTCAGCTGCCTCCTTTCCGACCAGGGACAAGGGTGGTGTTTGGAAAAAATCCTTGATTGTTTTAATGAAAGGGATCAAAGAATCATCCTTAACATTCCCTGGGTCCCTGATGTAGGCCCTGACCAACTTTTCTGGATCAATGATTCCTCAGGCGAATACACGGTGAGATCCGGCTACAGATTGGCTCTTGGAAACCACTCAGCCCGCCGGGTTGAGGGACCTTGGATCTTGGTGTGGAAGCTCAATCCTCCCCCTAAAATTCTACAATTTTTGTGGCAGGTCTGCATGGGTACTCTCCCAACCATGATCCTCCTCACTCACCGACATATGTCTAGTTTTGCATTTTTCCCTTTATGCCTGAACATTCTTGAAACTCCTTTGCATTCCATCATTCATTGCCTGGAAGCTGAGCAAATTTGGAATAAATGGGGCCTGACTTCTGCTGCTTCAATGGCATCAGCCTCTACCCTTCCCGATCTACAGACGCAGTGGTGATCCTCTCTCTCCTCGTCCTCTTCAAGTTTACTTTGCACCCTGGGCTGGATTATTTGGGTCTGGCACAACGATGCCATTTTTCATCAGGCTTAGAAACCCCCCGATTTTTGGATTGATCAGGCCATCTCCTGGATTGAGGGATGGAAATACCACAATGGACATTTTATGCCAGGTGCTACCCTCTCCTTTCCCCCTCATTGGATTCCCCTAACAGAAGGGGCCCTCAAGATTAACGCGGACACGTCACTCCCAAAGGATGGGCTTGTCACCCTAGGCCTCCTGGCCTGAAATCATCTGGGGAAAATCCTTGCGGAAAAAAACGAACCAGATCAGGCTCATTGGGAGCCTGCTGTTGCGGAGGCCATGGCCATCCTTTCTGGTATGATGCTCACTATGGACTGTGGATGGGTTGATATCATCATTGAATCTGACTGACTCACCGTAATCGACGACCTTATCAATAACAATGGCGGACTCTAGTCATTTGGCTTCATTACCAGAAGAATTCGTTCGCTTCTCCTAGGCTTCTCTCGTTGTACCTTCTCCTTTAACAAAAGGGAAGGAAACAATGTGGCCCATCAGCTGGCGGCCTCAGGCCCCTCCGATGTCAACCAGCAATGGCTAGACAATTTCCCTTCATGGCTCTCCACTTGTATGTCTGTTGAACTTCATCATTAATGTTATCTGTCCTTCTTTTCAAAAAAAAAATTCATGACCATGATGTTCATGAAGTGTACTTATATCTATTTTGCCCATTTTCATCATTTATTCCATAATTCATCTTCCTTCGAACTATATAGTCCCCGTCAATGATCTTAATCTGACACACCTTATGAGTTCCTAACTTGGGTTCCCTCCCAGTCAGCAATTCCTTTAAAGTTGTGAGCTTTACTCTTATATTTTGTGGAACATGAGGCTAAGGAAAAAACCTTCCTAGAACAGTTCCTGAAAGATCATAAACCTTTGACCATTTACTTTGAACAATGGTTCTCCGTCTCCTTTAATTTTGATTGTTCCATAAAAAAAATGTTGACAAACTCAAAAGGACCAGACCATCATGAATTCAACTTCCCTGGTAATAGTAGTAATCTAGAATTGAAAAGAAAAACCTTATTTCCTAGAATGAAGGTACATCTTGTAATTCATTGGTTGTGCCATTTTTTTAATTTTTTTCTTGTAAATCATTGATTTTTGGTATCAATCTCCCCAGATTTCATCTAATGTGGTTAATTGAAATAATCATTCAACTCCATCATTTTCTAAATCTAGATTCATCTTTTTAATTTCCTAGAATGACTAATTTCCCAATTCCATTGAAATATGACACGGTTTACCATAAACTAGTCTAATTGTGATGGTGGCTTTGGGTGTTTTGTATGTATTTTCATATGTCCATAATGAACCATCCAATTTCAGGATCCAATCACTTCTATTGGGATTGATTCTATTTTAAAATATTTTTTTCACCTCCCTAGATTACAATTAAACTTTGACACTTATGTTTTAGTGATAGGCGGGTTCGATGATGTAGGTAATGCCATATTTTTTAAACCTTTTTCATACTATCTATTTTGAGAAATGTATTTCTCAATCACTAATGAGTATTCATGGAAATAGAAAATGTACCAAAACATTATTTTCAAGAAAATTTATGACTACCTTTGTTGTGTCATGTGTTATGGCTTCAACTTCAACCCACTTGGAGATATACTCTATTGCGACCAGAATGTACATGTGATGAGGGGAATGGTCACATAATGTCAATAACCCAGATGTCAAAAATTTCACCTTCTAGAATGGGGTTTTTTGGAATCTCATTTTCTTTACTGATGTTCCCTATTATTTTATATCTATCACATTGATGATAGAATCCACTAGCTTCATGATGCAATGCAGGAAAAAAAAATCTACTTTGTTGGATATTTTCCACTTTGCGCTCCTGTGTATGATGGCTACCAGTTGGCGATGTGTGGAACATTTTGATCACATTTTATATCTCTTCCTCTGATGAAGCATTATAAAATTCCATCGACACAATGGTTGAATAAAAACAGTTCATTCAAAAAGTAATTTTTGGCATCATACATAAACTTCTTTTGTTTCTAATATGATAGATCATGATGGAGAAATCTAATGGTAAGATAGTTGGCCATGTTTGAGAACCAAGGGTGGGTTTTTACACTAAAAAATGTCTCCTCTAGAAAGTATACTTCAATAATAGTCTCACTGTCTTCTTTAATAATGGTTAGGTGTAATCATAATAGGTGGTCAACAGTGACATTTTCTACCCCATTGGTGTCCTTGAAGAAGATGTTGAATTCTTGCATCGAAAGAATCCAGCGTATAAATCTTGGTTTCATGTCTTTCATGTTAATTAAGTATCAATGGGCGGCATGGTCTGTATGGACAATGACTTTGAATAGAACTAGGTATGAACAAAAATTTTCAAAGACATATATGAAGGATAAGATCTTATTCTCCATATTCAAATATTTTATTGGGGATTCATTCAATGTGTTTCCAGAATAATAGATTGGGTATAATATTTTTTCAATATGTGGTCCAAGAACAAATTCTACAAAAAATGTTTCTAGCATTTCACATAATATCAAACTTCTTTTCCCAGTTTTCTGAAATTATAATAGGAGATGCAATTAGATTATTTTTCAATGTTAAAAAAGATTTTCGGCAGTCCTCGTCGAATTAAAAATGAATTTTATTTTTAAAAAAGTGTGTTAATGGACATGCGACTTTAGAAAAATCTTTTACAAAGCATCAGTAGAACCCAGAAAACCCAAGAAAACTTCTGATCTCTTTTACAGTTGACGGTTCCAAAATATCCTTGATGACTTTGAAATTTATAGGATCAACCTCAATGTCCTCTTTAATGATTTTGTGCCCCATCATAATTTCTCCCTACACCATGAAGTGGCATTTTTCCTAATTCAAGACTTATAATTTCCCATCATATCCTAGGATAACCATTTCTATACTGAATAGATAGATATCAAATGATCTTCTATAGACGGAGAAATCATCCATGAATATTTCGATAAATTCTTCCCCTATATCTTGAAATATTTGTGTCATGAATCTTTGGAATGTCGCTGGTGTGTTTCACATACCGAAGGACATGTGTCTATATGAAAAAGTACCGAAGGGATAGGTGAAGATGGATTTGTGCTAGTCAGTGGGGTCTACTACAATTTAATTGTATATTGAATAACCATCCAAGAATGTAGTAGAAATATTGTCCCGCCAGCCTCTCAAGAATTTGATCCATAAAAGGTTAGGTAAAATGATCTTTCCTTGTTTCTACATTCAAAAAAATGTTATCCACACAAACTCTCCATCTAGTGACGGTGTATGTTAAAATGAGTTTGTTATCATTTGGATTTTCTACAGTGAGTCCTCCCATTTTGGGAATGACTTGGAGGGGAATCACCCATTCATTATCTGAGATAGGAAATATTATTCTGGCATCTATAAGTTTCATCACTTCCTTCATGAATACCACTTTCATTGATGGTGTAAGATCCCACTGAGGTTGTATTTTTCGTTTTGTATCTTCTTTGAGTGAAATACGGTGGGTGCACTCGAAAGGATTATTTCCTTTAATATCTACCACCCCTAGGAAATTGATTGCTTGTGTCTTTTTAGGACCTCAACTAGTTTTTATTCATGGGCCTGAGATAGTTCGTCATTGATAATTATGGGTAATTAGAGTGACTCTCATATGTATGAGTACATAAACATACTAGGTAATGGTTTCAATTACAACTTGGGTGGCAGAATGATGGATGGGATAAATTATGGAACAATGTCTCTGGTATGTGTTTCAATAAATATGACTTCCTCAAAGTCATAGTCCTTATCCTTTTCTAAACCTGAATCATTGGTATCTTCCTCAATAGCCATGTACTCCCCTTCTAACAGAGCGAGATATAAGGCGTGACAATCAACCGTATCATATTAATGTTGTTTATCCTCTATTAGGTTAACTAATATGTTTTTTTCAATGACATTGAAGTTGATACATCCTTGATTAAGATCAATCGAGGCTTTCCCTATTTCTCAGAAGGGTCTTCTGAGAATGATCAGGACATCTCCATCTCCGTCAATGTATAAAACTATAATTTCTATTGGAAAAATTAATTTTCCGACATTAACTAGAATATCTTCAATAATAACACATGGGTAATTAACTAAATGATATGCTAACTACAATGATACTCTTGTTTATTTGAGATATTGGAATTCGAGGTTGTGGGAAGAACTCATCAAAATCAGTTTATTGCTTGCTCCAAGATCACAACATGCTCTTCCAAATTAGCACTCCCCTATTGCACACAGAATTGGAAATATTTTAGGATCTATCATCTTTTGTGGTGTCTTTTGTTGTACAATAGAATATCATTATTCATTTAATGATATAACTCCTAGATATTATATATTTTTTTTATAAAAGGTTTTTTGAGAAATTTTACATAAATAGGCATTTAAGTGATTGACTAAGAAAAGTGAATGTTGATATGAAATTGTGTGAATATTTTTGATGAACTTTTTATATTGAGCCTCCTCCTTACCTTCACATCCTCTTTATAGAAAGGGAAGAGGTGGTTTAAATGGATGTGGGTCTACAAAAATGGGTTCTTTTGGTTTTCCTAGGGTATCTTCTTTCTCATCTGGTATTGCTTATACTTTTTTTGGTTGTTGCTTGGGCTCTTCCAATAGACTTGTTACCTTCGATTGTTGGAAATATAAAACTTGTCCACTTCATAGCACTATATCAATCGCTTCCTCTTGTGAGTATGTCTCAGTGTTACTGAGTAGAGTAACTAGTAATATTTTAGATAATTTTTTTGAGGTCTTCCCCAGTTGCATCTCCCTATTTCATAAATATTATTTATAATTTTTCATCTATATCTCTTGTGTGGTCATACAATGATATGATTTTTAAATGAAGGATGTTAGGAGGTTCTCCAAGTTACATTGTAGTGGTGGAGGTGGCTATTGAGGTCTTGGCTGGGTGGGTGGAATTTGTTGTTGTTTAGGCCATATAAAGGGTTTTTGTGGATATTTCAACTATTGTGGTCCCCAGAAAAGGTTCATTGGAGGATAGCTTGGTGGTCCCTAGATGTTGAACTGAGCTTGACCACTATACTGCTTAAAATATTCTTGATTGTTCTGAGGCTAATACTGAGTAGGCCTCTATTGAAAAAATGGTTGTTGTTGTTGCTTCTGAAATGGTTGACATTGTTGATTATAATTAATGTAATTATAATCTTGTGGCTCCTCATATCCTTCTTTACAATCTAATTATTATTGTGGTCCACCACACATCTCGTATGAATGGATCTCCATTGTAACACCTGAGACTTTTTATGTGAAATATTTTGTTTTTATGTTATATAAATCATAAAAAGAATGTTTCACTACACACAACACTAGTTTGTCTTGCTTTATACACAACCGCGGCCTTCCTCGATAGCTTGCGTCGTACGCAATACCGAGTTTTACTAAACAATGATATGTTATTAAAACTAGAAGTTATGAATAGTAATAACCACTTTTTGAAAATTTATAAATTTTATTTTTCAAAATGGACATCATATTTGGATTCAGAATATCGAAATTAGCATAGGGTGAAATTTTGGTATTTTTCTGAAAACTTTCAATTTTTGATGAATAGTGAAACCACTAAGTGGTAGTAAAAAAACTGATTTTTTCATAAAATTTAATTTTACCGCTTCTGTGAGTGGAATTTCGAAAATCCGAGAGACACGGTTAATATCAAGGACTAAAATGTGGTTCAATGAGATGAAAATAATTTTTGGTGAATAGTAACTTTTTACTTTTTTTTTACCACGATTAAAAGTAAATAGGGTAATTAAGGGTACAAATGTTATTATTATTACCCTAACACATGTCCTAATTATATTAGACAAGTTTAATTCGACCAAAAACAACCTTAGAAATAAAATATGACCATTTAGGCCCACTTGGATTAAATTAGGACATTTATTATTAATTTATTTAAAGAAGGGTTAAAATAGTTAAAATCAAAGTTTAATAAGTAAATAATTTTTAATATGGGGTTATACATAAGATAAATTCGACTATAAATATTCATTAGAAAGCTAAAAAGATTTTCTACATAAGGGTACTTTATTTGTAATTTTTAGACATTAAATAATTTAATTAATTTATGACACAATGATGATGCAATAATTATCTTATTAATGAAATATTGACATAATTGATGTTATAAATACTTAAATAAATGTAATTTGAGACTTTTTATGAATTAAACTAATTTTATAGGTTAATATGACATGTTAGTATTGATTTAAGTAACTTGGTTCGAACTAATCATTCTGTTATGATTTTCACAAGAATCAATTACTAAATAGTGTCAAAATTGTCATAAAATTGTTTTTTAAAACAAATATTATATTATTAATTGTTATTTTATTCCTAAAAATCTAAGGTTCAGCCAAATTACTTAGATAAGGTTATATATATTAATAATAAACAACTTGGGGTTCTTTTGTCTTGATATATTAAGTTTATTAACCTTATAGTGTAAGAAAACAAGAAGACACAGTAAAAGTTAAATTTTCTAACTTAAAGTTAAATCTAAATGATAACGTTAAAATTGATACCTAAACTTGTCTAAATTATATTGGATGAGAGGATTGAGACCCATACCCACCTTATCTTCGAAATATATCAATTTGGAACTATTAAAAACCGAATTTGACTTTATAATATAATAATATATTTAGTTATTCCAAAGGTAGCCCTCTCCTCCCTTATAAAAGGGCACCTCCTCCCCCTCATCCTAACACCACTTTGAGCCTTCAAGATCGGCCAAACCCTGCCCATTTATCCTCCCCACTTCCCTAGAAACATCCTAGAGGTTCTGGTCTTCTTCAAAGACCTATTTTAGTGCCCTAAAAGGAGGTCTCAAAGAAGCACTTCAAAGAAGAGGCAATGTCCGTTACCGATTCTTTCATATTTATTTCTTCTTCCACTTCTTCTTCTTTAATTGTTTCATTATGAAGTAATAACATCAGTATCACTAATATACGGATATGTTATTATAAGTATTAAACAACCCTATTTCACCATCTATCCATCCTACTGAAAAAGAAATCACCGCGCGTGCGTACGTACGGAATACCGTCTCCACGCCGTGGTGTAATCTATTTTCCACCACCACCTTACTTGGATGGGTATAATGGTGTAAGTAATTACTATATATGACTATTATAAAGTGATATTGATTCTGAAATAGTATACATACACTCCAATACAATTCCACGATCATAGGAACGATATCATCACTCGTGCGTACGTACAGAATACCGTCTCCACGATGTGATGCAACTCGTTCTACATGATCTTCATTTCATAATGATTATATAAATGAATTGAATGAATTAATATGATATATATTACACTAATACCATTCTGGAAATGATGTATCTATAACCCAAAGAGAATAAAAAGAATTTATTCGACAAAACACGCATAAGAACAAAAAGTAATAGACACCCGAATGACAAGTAGTAATGAAATATTACTAATAAGAAGCTAAGAATATGACCATATATGATATCATAACAATAAGTATAATTCTGGAATAAGTAAATAACATTATTTAAATCATTATACAGGAGGTTCGGACACTTACGAGGCAAATCGGACCTAAGGTAAGGGAAAATATCACAATCTCATTTTTATCCGAGATTGTTTATACATTGGTATTTACTGGGGTGTATTTTATCATCCACATCCATGTTTCCTCAATATGTAATATTATTTCCATCCACCTACAATTATTTAAATCCAATTTTACCCTTCGGTGAGTTTTTAGTAAAGGATACGAAAGGAATCTTTTGTCGTTTTTCATACGAAGTACTTTTTGACTTTTCCGACAAAAGTACGAGAAGAAAGTTTTTTTAACTTATAAGACATGAATGGATTTTTAAAACATTATTTCCAAGAATCTTCCTTTACAAATTTTCAAGTTTATTTTTAATCATCTTCTTTTAGTTTAGAATTGTATGACATGTTAATAAAGGAAAAGTGTTTTTGAAGTTGAAAGGATATTTTCCTCAAGAATGGAGTTCAAGTGTTTTATCAAAATTATTTTCCATCTAAGATAATAAAGGGTTTTGTTTCTATCCCTATTATTACATGGATTTTATTATGTTGTGATGGAAATATTTTTATGAATTCGTTTATCCTATATGAATTGTTTTATGATGTCATGATGTTTAAGATTTCCATTTTTATTACATGAGTTATGCTATGATGTATGGTTTATGATTTTGTGGCACACATAAGAATGGTATCATTATTAGATGGGTGGGACCTATATCTCCCTCCAATGCATTGGGTAAAAATTTTATATCTCATGAGATAGACATGGCTGGAACGGTAGGTTATACCAGTTCAGTGAAACAGGACTGAAACGAGGAGTGAACTCTGTTCAAAAATGGACTTTGTCCACTAAGATAGTCTTGGCAATGAGTCTTGACTAATAAGAAATGATTTTATATGATTATGTTTGTATTCCACAATGTTTCATGTTTTAAGATATGATTATTGGGATTTCATTTCACTACTATGATTTATCCAATGTTATGAAATTATGCTCTCTTTTGCAGGTTAAGATTTCCAAAAAGTTATGTTCTTAAGTATATGATGTGATTGATATTTCTTTTGTTTACCCTTATAGAGCATTCGAGCTCACCCTTTTGTATGTTTTATTTCCCCAGGTCAGGAAGAAGGTTATTAAGTAGGATATGCCAAAAAGGGACTCTAGATATGATGAAATAAGTGGGAGGCAAAGTTGATGCTTTATGAACCAGTTGTTTATGTTTCCCAGTTTCTTAAGACTCTATACTTATACGGTCCTTTCATGGTTTTGTTATATGTTGTAATAATTCTGCTTTAATTTTGAAGTATTAATAATGTATATAAAGTATGGGTCGTTATAGTTGGTATCAGAGGAAAGGTATAGTCAACCTTTGGAAGCTAGGATGTGAAAGCCTTAGTAAGAACCCTAAGGATAATTCTAAGCATAGAACACAATCTTAGTGTTTTAGAAATGGCCATGAATAACCTAGGATAAGACCTTAAGTGTGAAATTTTATTCTTGATTATGTGGTTTTTTTAATATAACTAGTGTTGCTCACACTATTCTTCTTGGTTTTAGTCAATGGATGGAACCCGAAGGAACCGTGTTAATGTGGAATGCGACGGGCAATGCAATGATTGTACCCCTGAGCAACCAAACGTTATGGGAGCTGGAATGCAAAATCTTTTAGCCATGCTCACACAACTTTCTCAAGCTATGAATCATGCAGGACTTCCAAATGAGCAAAGGAAGGAGCAACATTCTGTTGAATCCTTCATGAGACAGTGTCCTCCTTCATTCTGCGGGTCTACTAATCCATTAGTTGTTGAACAATGGATTAGTACTACTGAAAAGATATTTTCAGTTCTTTAGTGTTCTGAGCATGATAAAGTCATCATAGCAGTGTATCGTTTGGAAGGTGATGCTGATCAATGGTGGAATCTTATTAAGAATACGAAGCAAATGGATGAAATTGAGTCCATTGAATGGGACGAGTTCAAGAACTTATTTTTCAATAAGTACTTCCCTCGTATTCTCCGAACAATGATGGAGAAAGAGTTTCTTGAATTGAAGCAAAAGGATGATGAATATGTTGGTACCTATGAAGCAAATTTTACAAGACTTGCAAGGTACGCTTCTGGTATTATTATCCAACCTGAGAGTAAGATCGATAGATTCTTTAGTGGCTTAAAACCAAGTCTCTGAAGGGCGTTAGCCATAAGGGACTTCAATAGCTACGAGGAAATCGTTCGATGTGCTCTCAAAGTCGATATGGAGATTGGAGTAACCCATCAGTCATATGGGTTTGATAAGAAAAGGAAAATGGAATTCAAAGGAAAATCTAAAGAGCACATTGAAAAGAAGATGAGCTTTCCCTTATGCTCAAAGTGTGGAAAGAAACATGGAGGGAGTTGTCTTAAAGGGACAAGTAAATGTTTCAAATGTGGAAAGGAAGGTCATCGGGCATTTGAATGCCGCAATGATGGGAAGAATATGTCTAATGATGCAAACAAAGGAAGGGACACACAGAATGAACCTACTACACTTCAATGTTTCAAGTGCAAGGAGATGGGGAATTATGCCAATCAATGCCCAAATCAAAGGGTTGATGATGATGGTCGACGTCAACAAACTCTTAAGGCTAATGACAAAGGAAAGTCACATGCAATTTCTATCAGCGATGTGGAGTACGATAACAATGTGGTGAAAGGTACACATACCATCCACTCTAAAGTAGAAAATGTTTTATTTGATTCTGGATCCACCCACTCTTTTATTTCTGAAGTATTTTCTAAGGGTATCACCCTATTACCTCAATAATTAGATGATGAGTTAGTTGTGACAACACCTAATGGCACAATAGTCACATCAAAAGTTTATAATTCTTCTCCGATCGAAGTTTGTGGGAAAGTGATTCCTCCAAATCTTGTGATCCTTCCTATAGTGGAATTTGATGTGATTCTTGGCATGGATTGGATTTCTTTATATGGATCTCATATCAATTTCCAAAGAAGGGAAGTCACATTTCATATTCCAGATCAATCTATGATCATCTATCGATGCAAGGATGAACATAACCTTCTAGTGGAAATTTCTTCCATCTTATGGGTCTTGATTCCACTAAATGAGGGTTATTTATCTCAAATGGTTGGTCAGAAACTCACAATTAAGAATATTCTCATTGTACGGAAGATTGATGATGTCTTTCCAGAGGAATTACAGGGTCTTCCACCAAATCGTGAAGTTGAGTTTTCAATAGAACCCGTACCGGGTGATCTTCCTATTTCAAAGACACCTTATAGAATGGACCCAATTGAGTTGCAGGAATAGAAGAAGAAAATACAAGAGAATATTGATAAGGGATTCATATTCCCTAGTGCGTCACCTTAGGGCGCACCTGTTCTATTTGTTAAGAAGAAAGATGGATCAATGAGACTCTGCATTGATTATCAAGAACTTAACAAGATCACTATCAAAAACAAATATCCTCTCCCATGCATTGATGAATTATTTGACCAACTACATGAAGCTCAATACTTTTCCAAGATTGATCTTCGTTCAGGGTATCATCAATTAAGGGTCAAAAGGGAGGATATACCAAAGACGGCTTTCTGTACAAGGTATGGACACTATGAATTTATAGTAATGCCATTTGGTCTTACTAATGCCCCTGCTATCTTCATGGATATGATGAATAGAGTCTTTAGAGACTATCTTGATCAATTTGTGGTAGTCTTTATAGACGATAATCTTGTCTATTCAAAGAGAAAGGAAAAACATGAAGATTACTTGAGAATTATATTGAAGAACTTGAGAAAGGAAAATATTTATGCCAAATTTACCAAGTATGAATTTTGGCTTCAAAAAGTTGCATTTTTGGGTCACATAATCTCAAAAGAGGGGATATATATGGATCCAGCAAAAACAGAGGTTATCGAAAGATGGTTGGGACCAACAACAGTAACTGAGATCCGAAGTTTTCTTGGTTTGGCTAGATATTATTGACGTTTTGTGAATGATTTTTCACAATTATCTAATCCACTCACCAAGTTGACTCGGAAAGGAGTTTAGTTTGTCTGGACGGAGGAATGTGAAGAGAATTTCAAGGAGTTGAAAAGAAGGTTATCCAGTGCACCTGTGCTCACACTACCTTGTAGTGGAGAAAGGTTTGTGATCTATAGTGATGCATCCAAGAAGGGATTGGGGTGTGTTCTTATGTAAAATGATATGGTGATAACTTATGCCTCACGACAGTTGAAAATCCATGAGAAAAATTACCCAACTCATGATTTAGAGTTAGCTGTAGTAATCTTTGAATTAAAGATTTGGAGGCATTATCTTTATGGAGAAAGGTGTGACATTTATACTGATCATAAAAGTTTAAAGTATATTTTCACAGAAAAGGAGCTGAATATGCGTAAAATAAGATAGTTGGAGCTGATTAAGGATTATGACTGCTCAATCCATTATCACCCTGGGAAAGCAAACAAGGTGGCAGATGCATTAAGTCGACAAGACCATGCCAGTTTATCCATGATGAGGATCACAAAAGATCCAATATTTATGGATTTACAAAGGATGGATCTTGGAATTATAATGGAAGGGGAAAAATATTATCTTTCTCAAATGAATGTTTAACCATCTATACATGTGAAGATTAAAGAGGCACAGAAAGAAGATGTCGAGTTACAAAAGAAGGTGAGAAATTTTCTTGAATTCAACCTTGATTGTGATGGGATAATAAAGTTCAGGAATCGGGTGTGTGTTCCTCCCATCCCGGAATTAAAGAAGGAGCTGCTGGATGAGGCTCATAGTTCTTCATTCTCTATTCATCCTAGAAGCACGAAGATGTATAGGGACCTGAAAGAGTACTTCTGGTGGGATGGCATGAAAAGAGATGTTGCTGAATATGTCTCTTGATGCTTGGTTTGTCCGCAAGTTAAAGCTGAGAGACAGAAGTCTAAGGGGATGTTACAACCATTACCCATACCCGAATGGAAATGATAAAACATCACTATGGACTTTGTCACAAGACTTCCTAAAACATCCAAAGGCAATAATTCTATCTGGGACATAGTTGATCGTCTTACCAAGTCTACACACCCCATTGATATTAGAGAAGATTTCTCTCTGGATCATCTTGCCAGGATATATGTAAAGGAAGTGGTAAGATTTCATGGAGTACCACTTTCTATTATATTTGATCGGGATCCAAGATTTACCTCGAAGTTCTGGTGAAGTCTTCAGCATACTCTGGATACAGAGTTGAGTTTCAGCACTGCTTATCATCCTCAGACAGACGGTTAGTCTGAGAGAACAATTCAAACTCTAGAAGATATGTTGAGAGCTTGATCTATGGATTTCAAAGGTGGTTGGGATCAACACCTACCTTTGGTGGAATTTTCTTATAATAATAGCTTTCAATCCAGTATTCAGATGGCTCCTTATGAGGCTTTCTATGGAAAGAAATGAAGGACTCCAACTTGCTGGGATGAAGTTGGGGAAAGAAAGCTATTAGGACCTGATCTAGTTGATGAAATGGCAGAAAAGGTCAGATCTATTCAACAACACATAAGAGAAGCTCAGAGTCGACAGAAAAGTTATGTCGACAACCGAAAAAAAGACCTAGAGTTTGAATTGAGTGATAATTTGTTCTTATGAATATCTCCCTGGAAGAGAGTCGTGATATTTGGAAAGATGGGGAAGTTGAGCCCTAGATATATCAGTCCTTTCGAAATACCGGATCGTGTTGGGAAGGTAGCTTACCGATTGGAGCATCCACCAAATATCTCTCAAGTTCACGATGTGTTCTATGTATCTCTCCTGATAAAGTACATACCTGATCCTTCACATGTACTTAGCTCAGAAGTTGTACCGCTGGAGCAAGATCTTTCTTATGATGAACAGCCGATAGTGATTCCGGACCGTAGAGAAAAAGTCCTACGAAGCAAGACCACTCGATTGGTGAATGTTTTATGGAGGAACCACCAATTAGAAGAAGCTACATGGGAGCTTGAGGATATGATGAGGGAGAGGTATCCTCATCTATTTGTTACAAAGTGATGAGATTCGAGGGTGAAATTCATTTTAAGGGGGGTGGAATGTAACACCCGAGACTTTTTATGTGAAATATTTTGTTTTTATGTTTTATAAATCATCAAAGGAATATTTCACTACACACAACACTAGTTTGGCTTTCTTTACACGCAACCATGGCCTTCCTCGATAGCTTGTGTCGTACGCAATACCGAGTTTCACTAAACAATGATATGTTATTAAAATATTATTAAAACTAGCCGTTATGAATAGAAATAACCAATTTTTGAAAATTTATAATTTTTTTTTTTCAAAATGGACTTCATTTTTGGATTCTGAATATTGAAATTAGCCTAGGGTGAAATTTTGGTATTTTTCTGAAAACTTTCAATTTTTGATGAATAGTGAAACCACTAAGTGGTAGTTAAAAAAACTGAATTTTTCATAAAATTTAATTTTACCGCTTTTGTGAGTGGAATTTCAAAAATCCGAGAGACATGGTTAATATCAAGGACTAAAATGTGGTTCAATGAGATGAAAATATTTTTTGGTGAATAGTAACTTTTTACTTTTTTTTACCACGGTTAAAAGTAAATAGGGTAATTAAGGGTAAAAATGATATTATTATTACCCTAACACATGTCCTAATTCTATTGGACAAGTGTAATTCGACCAAAAACAACCTTAGGAATAAAATATGACCATTTAGGCCCACTTGGATTAGATTAGGACATTTATTATTAATTTATTTAAAGAAGGGTTAAAATAGTTAAAATCAAAGTTTAATAAGTAAATAATTTTTAATATGGGGTTATACATAAGATAAATTCGACTATAAATATTCATTAGAAAGATAAAAATATTTAATACATAATGGTATTTTATTTGTAATTTTTAGACATTATATAATTAAATTTATTTATGACACAATGATGATGCAATAATTATCTTATTAATGAAATATTGACATAATTGATTTATAAATACCCAAATAAATGTAATTTGAGACTTTTTATAAATTAAACTAATTTTATAGGTTAATATGACATGTTAGTATTGATTTAAGTAACTTGGTTAGAACTAATCATTCTGTTATGATTTTTACAAAAATCAATTACTAAATAGTGTCAAAATTGACATAAAATAGTT
The DNA here is from genome assembly GCA_963277665.1 of Viscum album. Taxonomy (NCBI): domain Eukaryota; kingdom Viridiplantae; phylum Streptophyta; class Magnoliopsida; order Santalales; family Viscaceae; genus Viscum; species Viscum album. Next base: position 77,390,372 of record OY728159.1, read on the forward strand.
ATTTAAAACAAATATTATATTATTAATTGTTATTTTATTCCAAAAAATCTAAGGTTCGGCCAAAGGACATAGATAAGGTTATGTATATTAATAATAAACAACTTGGGGTTCGTTTGTCTTGATATAGTAAGTTTATTAACCTTATAGTGTACGAAAACAAGAAGACACGACAAAAGTTAAATTATCTAACTTAAAGTTAAATCTAAATGATAAGGTTAAAATTGATACCTAAACTTGTCTAAATTCTATTTGATGAGAGTATTTAGACCCCTACCCACCTTATCTTCTAAATATATCAATTTTTAAATATTAAAAACCGAATTTTACTTTATAATAAAATAATATTTTTAGTTATTCCAAAGGTACCCCTCTCCTCCCTTATAAAAGAGCACCTCCTCCCCCTCTTCCTCACACCACATTGAGCCTTGAAGCTCGGCCAAACCATGACAAGTTCTCCTCCCCACTTCCCTAGAAACATCATAGAGGTTCTGGTCTTCTTCAAAGACCTATTTTAGTGCCCTAAAAGGAGGTCTCAAAGAAGCACTTCAAAGAAGAGGGAGTGTCCGTTACCGATTATTTCATATTTATTTATTCTTCCACTTCTTCTTCTTTAGTTGTTTCATTATGAAGTAATAACATCAGTATCACTCATATACTGATAGGTTATTATAAGTATGAAACAACCCTATTTCACCATCTATCCATCCTACAGAAAAAGAAATCACCGCGCGTGCGTACGTACGGAATACCGTCTCCACGCAGTGGTGTAATCTATTTTCCACCACCACCTTACTTGGATGGGTATAATGGTGTAAGTAATGACTATATATGACTATTATAAATTTATATTGATTCTGAAATAGTATACATACACTCCAATACAATTCCACGATCATAGGAATGATATCATCACTCGTGCGTACGCACGGAATACCGTCTTCATGATGTGATGCGACTCGTTCTACATGATCTTCATTTCATAATGATTATATAAATGAATTGAATGATTGAATATGATATATATTACACTAATACCATTCTGTAAACGAGGTATCTATAACCTAAAGAGAATAATAAGAATTTATTCGACAAAACACGCATAAGAACAAAAAGTAATAAACACCTGAATAACAAGTAGTAAGGAAATATTACTAAAAATAAGCTAAGAATATGACCATATATGATATCATAGCAATATGTATGATTCTGGAATAAGTCAATAACATTATTTAAATCATTATACAGGAGGTTCAGACACTTACGAGGCAAATCGGACCTAAGGTAAGGGAAAATATCACAATATCATTTTTATCCGAGATTGTTTATCCTTTGGTATTTACTAGGGTGTATTTTATCATCCACATCCACGTTTCCTCAATATGTAATATTATTTCGATCCACCTACAATTGTTTAAATCCAATTTTACCCTTTGGTGAGTTTTTAGTAAAGGATATGAAATGAATCTTTTGTCGTTTTTCGTACGAAGTACTTTTTGACTTTTCCGACAAAAGTACGAGAAGAATGTTTTTTAACTTATAAGATATGAATGGATTTTTAAAACATTATTTCCAAGAATCTTCCTTTACAATTTTTCAAGTTTATTTTTAATCAACTTCTTTTAGTTTAGAATTGTATGACATGTTAAGAAAAGAAAAGTGTTTTTGATGTAGAAAGATATTTTCCTCAAGAATGGAGTTCAAGTGTTTTATCAAAATTATTTTCCATCTAAGATAATAAAGGGTTCTTTTTCTATCCCTGTTATTACATGGATTTGATTATTTTGTGATGGAAATATTTTTATGAATTTTTTTATCCTATATGAATTGTTTTATGATGTCATGATGTTTAAGATTCCCATTTTTATTACATGGGTTATGCTATGATGTATGGTTTATGATTTTGTGGCACACATAAGAATGGTATCATTATGAGATGGGTGGGACCTATATATCCCTCCAATGCGTTGGGTAAATATTTTATATCTCATGAGAAAGACATGGCTGGAATGATAGGTTATACCGGTTCAGTGAAACTGGACTGAAACGAGGAGTGAACTCGGTTTAGAAATAGACTTTGTCCACTAAGATAGTCTAGGAAATGAGTCTTGACTAATAAGAAATGATTCTCTATGGTTATGTGTGTATGCCAAAAAGTTTCATGTTTTAAGTTATGATTATTGGGATTTCATTTCATTACTATGATTTATCCCATGTTATGAAATTATGCTCTCTTTTGTAGGTTAAGATTTCCAAAAAGTTATGTTCTTAAGTATATGATGTGATTGATATTTCTTTTGTTTACCCTTACTGAGCATTTGATCTCACCCTTTTTTATGTTTTATTTCCCCAGGTCAGGAAGAAGGTTATTAAGTAGGATATGCCAAAAAGGGACTCTATATATGATGAAATAAATGGGAGGAAAAGTTGATGCTTTATGAACCAGTTGTTTATGTTTCCCAGTTTCTAAAGACTCTATACATATACAGTCCTTTCGTGGTTTTGTTATATGTTGTAATAATTATGCTTCAATTTTGAAGTATTAACAATGTATATAAAGTATGGGTCGTTATTTCCATGACTGGGGTAGGAGGGGATTGTGTGGTTGGTATTTGAAATGAATCAAGATTCTTGGATAGCACTTCAACTAGTGAGGTTAATCGGGTGGTTTCATAAACTTGGTGAATTTTACATTGGGGTGGTCCATGACCACATTTCCACAAACTTGAATTGTGGGATACTTTTTCCAGAATAGTTCTACAAGTGCCAGGTGTTTTGACAATCATACCTTCATCAGTGGAAACATCGAAAACGATTCATACAGGTGACTACATTACATGTTTAAACATCTGCATTTGAATCCAAGTGTCATGTTCATGTTGGGGAAATTTACTCATAAGTTATTTAAATTGATCTCATGCTTCCCATGTAGACTCTCTATCATCTTGTGAAAAGTTCTAAACATCATTCCTGAGTTTCCATGTTTAAATCAGAGGAAATTATTTATTGATAAATGTTTTTGTGAGATCATCCCATGTTGTGATTGACACAGGAGCTTGGATTTTGATCCAATCCTTATATATATCTATTAATGAAAAAAGAAGCATTCATAGTCTTATTTCATCAGAAAAAACTTCCAAGTTGTGAAAGTAATCACAAACCTCCACGAAATTGTAGTTATTTTAATTTGGTTCTTTGATCTGAAGACCACTTAATTGTCCCATGTTCTGGATCATATGGATGATTTCTGGCTTGATTTCAGTGGTATAGGCTGGAATTATTGGGTGAATGATGCTTTTCATCACAACATTTATTGATGGAATTATATAGTCCATGATGATATTTTTAGGGTGAATTGTGTGTTCCCCCTTTATAATTTCATGATTTGGTGGGTTGGGTTCTGCATTATGATGTTGCTCAGCCATTACTGGCTGGTGGAGTCAAAGAAGGTGCCTTTCGATATCGGGATTGAAGGCCAACGGTTCTGGTGCTTCAAGTTTCCTTTATCTGGTCAAGGTACCTTGGTACATGCACTGAAGAAGAAGGATAAGATTCAAGGGTGTCTAGAAATGAATGATAGAAAAGGGTGAAGGAAATGTAATCCTATGTTTTATAAAACCCATAGTTATTTTACAAAAATGCCGTTGTATCTCCTGCAATAGCTCTATAAATTTTATGGCTTCTACATGACGGTGTCATTAATTACTTCAGCATGAATCAAGTATGAATTTATAATTTGTCCCAAACATTCAACAAGTAATAAGATTTAGTGTAGTGGGAGTACAGGGTCGAATCCACAGGGATACTCCTGTTTAATTTTGAGATGATATAGTTTCTAAACATATAAGGGAGTATTTTCTAGAAGTCTATTGTTTTGGTGTTCGTTTTAAGTTATATTTAGGATTATATTAAACGAAAAATGAGGGGTCAGGATCATGTCGAGTATCTGGGTGAAATATCTCTTTCAATTATTGTCACGACCTGTCCCAGTGGGGCCCTCTCAGCGACTCCCCAAGCCCGCCTGCAATAGGCCAGGGGCTGGTGACTAGCACCGAGTAGGCATATTGGAGGTGGGCTTGGGGAGTCGGGGTGCGAGCCCCACTAAGACAGGTCATGACAGAGTGGAACCAGAGGTTTTCAGTTCTACTTAGGACCAAGAGTTTGTGAGATAGGCTTATAGGAATAGTGTTTAGTGTTTCAAGCTCGACTTTCAGACCAGAGACTCCAGTGTTGGTTTGGGCGGCAAATGTATCCATACACCAGGACTCTGATAACATTCCTTTCAACTTAGTACATGAAAACACTAGTTGCGGGGAAATAACATAATGGTACATGCATCATATAGAAATAGGTTGTGTTTTCCATGTCCTTGTGTCAGCTATCCAGATATACTCATTGACCATGTACATCTTGTTTCCTTACAGGATGCCTTCATGAAACATACCCACTAGGATTTAGCTGCATGATCATGATGATGACCCCCTCAGTGGTGAGGCTTCGATACAGGTACCAGTTCCCCAAGTGTTTCCCCCAAGGGGTGCACCTGCTATACCATCACCAATGGAGTAGCATGTGGTACCTGCAGTACCGACCGATGAGGAGCGTAGGCTGAGTATGCTCCATGAGTTCCAGAGATAGAGACCGCTCATTTTTTGAGGCGAGCCTGACCCTCAGGCGGCTGAGGACTAGCATGAGGTGGTGATAGATTTTTCTGTCTAGTGAGGACACCAGCAGACCAGATGGTGATCCTAGGAGCGAGCCTTATTCAAGGATCGGTGGGACGGTGGTGGAGTCTGACCAAATATACTCATGACATGGAGACTCTTTTGTGGACTGAGTTTGAGAAACTCATCAGGTAGGAGTTCTCTCCGGTTACACTGAGAGAAGTATACATCTAGAATCTTATTCAGCTTCAGTAGGGCAGTATGATGGAAGCTGACTATTCATCGAGGTTCACCAACCTCGCTAGGTACTTGAGGGATATGTTTAGGGATCACTAGTTCAGAGCACAGACCTTCTAGAAAGGTCTACAATGGAACATATGAGCTAGTGTTGTGATTCTATAAATTTTGACTTATACTGGAATGCTCGAGTGGGATTTAGTAATTGAGAGCTTCTTGGTTGAGTAGAGACAGCCGAAAACAGTCAGCGGCAGGAAGACAGGTCTGGAGACCTCTATAGTGGGGAGCTGACATTGGACACATGGATCAGGACGTGGGAGATTCTAGAGGAGCACCCAAGACAGGGAGTCAACATTCTAGGGCTCTCAGGATAGATCCAGTCATCTTAGGGGTAAGCGGTGCAACTCGTGCAATAGAAGGGGACATCTCGCTAGGTATTGTATGACCCGTCGAGCTACGGATAGAGAAGCGGTGGATAGACCACCATGGTAGAGGCAGGGGTGGATCAGGCAGACCCGCTAGGTGTAGAACGTGGAACAATATCAGGGAGAGCTACATGTGGTGGCAACTTCTTTGACTTACTTCCACCACCACCCCCTGGAGGTCCGCACAAGGCTCAGGGAGCTAGGGGATAGGGCAGGGATAACCGCTTGTGGTCGAGGAGTATGACCCAGGGTCTCCAAGGATGATCCAAGGTACAATTTGTGTCTTCTATACCTTATCTTCCATACTTATAGACACAGGTTCCAGTCATTCCTTCATCACCACATTTATTGTGTGAAACCTTGATATTCTAGTAGAGTCATTGACTCAATCCTTACGATTGGAGACACCTACGGGAGGAGACTCAATGTTCACACACCTTTGTTGGTAGTGTGATCTTACCCTTGGAGGTGAGAGTTTTGATTAGAACCTCTTGGTGTTAGCGTCGAGGCCTTATGATGTCATTCTCAGTATGGATTGCTTATCATCGGTCCATACCCATATTGACTACTTTAGGCAAAGAGTGTGCTGTGTTTGCAGTGATGGGATGAGGTTTTCTTTTTTCCAAGAAAAGGACTCCTAGGTAGCATAGAATGAGCTCATTTATAGGATGGTTAATCTTGTCACTCATGAGTTGGATAGCCTTGCCCTCGGAGTAGTCGATGTGATGAGAATTTAGTTCCTTGTAGTAGTGGCGGAGTATGAGGACGTCTTTTCTGAAGATGTTCTGGGACTACCTCCCTACTGTGAAATCAACTTCTGCATCAACTTACACACTAGGAAGACACCGATTTCTTCATCAGCGTATCAGATGTCTCCCACAGTGCATTGTGAGCTGAGGGTGCATTTAGAGGATTTTCATAAAAAGTGTTTCATGGGACCCATCATTTCACCCTGGGTGGCCCCGGTCTTGTTTGTCAAGAAGGTAGATGAGATTTTGAGGTTGTGTGTGGATTACCAGTGCCTGAATTACGTAATGGTGATGAAAAAGTATCCACTGCTGAGAATTGATGACCTCTTTGATTATCTAAGAGGGGAACAATGGTTCTCGAAGCTTGACCTTCAATCAGGTTATCACCAGTTTTGAGTACAGAATGAGGATATACTGAAGACAACATTCAGATGACGTTATGGTCACTATGAGTACTTGGTGATGCCTTTTTGCATGAAAAACGCCCCTGCTGTGTTCATGGGACTGAGGAACCAAATCTTCCAGCCGTACTTGGACTGGTTCATAGTGGTCTTCGTCGAAGACATCCTTGTGTACTCGACGTCAGAGGAGGAGCACGTGAGACACCTACGAATGGTTCTAGATGTACTCTGAGAGCACCAGATTTATGGGAATCTCTTGAAGTTCCAGTTATGGATTCAGGAGGTCCACTTTCTGGGACATGTCATCTCAGAAGATGGAGTAGCTATGGTCCCAGCCAAGGTGGAGGCAGTGTTACCATGGGAGCCACCTCGGAGCGTGATGAAGGTGCAAAGCTTCCTTGGGTTTGCAATATATTACCAGAGATTCATTCCTGAATCCTCTCGAATATTAGCACTGATGATAGCCTTAACCAATAAAGAGAAACCCTTCATATGGACAGAGAAGTTCCACTAGTCTTTTGAGATGTTGAGATAGAGTTTGAATAGTGTCCAATTTTTTAGATTGCTAGAGGAGGGTGTTAGGTACGTAGTTTTCTACGATGCATCAGGAACCGTGCATGGTTATGTCCTGATGAAAAGGCAGGCAGTGATTTCTTATGGTTCGTTCCAGCTTAGTCCACATGAGCAGAACTATGAAACACATGACCTTGAGTTGGTAGTGGTAGTCTTCACATTGATTATGTAGAGACACTACCTTATGGGTGAGCGGTTCATCGTCTACTCTGACCACAAGATCCTCAAGTACATCTTCTTTCAGAAGGATCTTAATCTGAGACAGAGGTGTTGGCTAGAGTTCCTCCAAGATGATGATTTTGAGATCATATATACTCCTGGGAAGGGGAAGAAGGTGGTGGATGATCTTAGTATAAGGTCGAGATTGTAGCTGTTGAGTGATGCGACAGAGTAGTTAGCCACACTGTAGTTATGCTTTGTGTATGTAGAGGATATAGCTTACCTGTAGTCGATGGTTATCACCCCTCCAATATTACAGTGAGTTAGGGTGGAACATCTTGGGGATGTCGACTGTAAGGATTTAAGTGCTCAATTATCCACAGGACATGCTCCCGATGGATATTCTCAAGGTGGGGAGCACATACTTCTTTTTAGAGGACACACTATTTGTAGGACCCCACGACACCGTGAGAGGGGAGGGGTAAATCAGGGTGACAACATTTTATATTAAAGAGATTGATCTTGTTACCATGTTTGTAGGAACTTGTTAAACCTGTATGATGAATATTATCAAAAAGAAAACATAACCAACCATAGTGATGACACAAAACTTTTTACTTGGTTCAACACTAAGGGCTACATCCAAGGAGCATACGCCGACAGGTTGTTGGCCATACCAAATTCTACTATTCTGCACTTGTTGTGGAATACAATGGTTCGGGCACAGTCACTTTGTCCCAGGCTCACTTCCTTTACAAAGGTTCAGGGATAGCACACTGTGTCCCTCGGGTCACTCCTGTTGACTCCCCTGGGCTCACTGCCTTTGGTGAAGTCCCACTCAATTTATAGACATGAAGGTCTCTTCATCATCGCTAATTAGTACATCCTCTATTGTATGTAGATGCTCTATTGAAGTCGAACTTTCACCCATAGATGTATCTCACTTTCCACCGAGGGTACCAGGCAATCTCCTATCTTTCTCGTAGCTCAAAAACACTGTCGCGCTTCTTTACTACCTGGAGCGCAAGTCACTTGGGGGACACAAATTCGTCACAGAAGTGTCACTAAAAAACTTGCAAGACACCTCTCTATTCAACTCCAAACTTGTGAGACTCCTCTTATTTTTCACCCAAACCAGCACGGATGTGGAACCAACAACTGGCGCGCAACTTCTACTTGCACGACCAAACTTCCACTTGCGCGACTACAACACTTGCACGATGGGAGCTTGAAAAATATCTAATTCTTGAACTCCGTCCCAAATGAGGAGGGGTGGTCCTCTATTTATAGGAAAACTGGACACCCTGTATGGTGTCACACAAGCCTCTTCTTGGCGCGCACGTTCCAGTTCGCAACTCCAACCGCCCTAGGCTCTGTCGCGCTACTCACTTGTGCGATCAAACCAAAACTTGTGCGACCCTCTTTACATTGACATATTTTGACGTTCTGATCTTGAAAAACATATGTCGTGAAAATTCCCAATCCTCCTAGGCAGCGGCGCAGAAGTCCTTTATCAGCGCGCAAGTCACTTACGCGACACATATCCGGCACGCAAGTCCCTTTCCCAAAAAATACTGTTTTCCCCTTTTTGTCAATTTTGAGATCCAGAAATTTAGAAAACATTGGAAAATGGTGCCACCTTCAATACTGTTATCTGCTTGACTTGTATGAGTACTTTTTGGTCACACATTCTGAACCTCCTCTGAGGATTGATAGCAAACACAAACCATACTCGAATTCATGCATAGATGACCATGGTTCCAACAATCTCTTTGTTTGGGTTTGTTGGAAATCAGTAAATAAATTCAATAGATCACCATCCACATGAAAACCAAAAATGAAAGAATCAACTCAGCCAACACTCTATGTCTACGTGAGTTATGATCAGTGTAGAAAATAAGAGAGAAATCTTGAATTGGGTTCCCGTCCAATGAATTCCTTCCCATCCTATCACCTACACATGATTCCCAATGTGTCACAAAAGCATTACATGCCTGAATTTATTCTATTCTCCCCCATTGAAAATAAACCCAAATACCGATAAATTTTCATTCTTAATCTCAAACCACACTCCCCTGGATAATATCTCCCCCATAAACCTTCATCACATCCATAAACAGATTAAAAACAATTTACTTAACATGCGAGAGGGGATTTTCGTAACCTCCTTATGCACTGGGAGGTGGATGAACACTGAGGTTCAACCGATGCTTCTCAAACACAACCGTTGACCATGGCTTGGTCAATATATCATCCACTTTCTCATCAATTCCCACATGATCCATTCTAATCACACCTTGTTCAACTTTCTCTTTGATAAAGTGATACCTAATTTGAATGTGTTTTGTATGAGAATGATGAACTGTATTCTCCATAAGATCAATTGTACTCTTGTTATCATAGTAAATCACCATTTTTTGCTTCACCTCATCACTAATATCTTTTAATTTTTGCTTCATCCATAGAATTTGAGTGCATGCCATTGTGGCATAGATATACTCAGCTTCAACAGAAATAAGAGAAGTACTTTCTTGTTTCTTGCTCAACCGGCCAACACATTTATTACCAATATAGAATGCTCCACCACTGGTGGAATTTCTGTCCACAACATCGCCAGCCCAGTCAACATCAGAAAATGCTGATAATTCACTATTCCTTCTTGAAGCAAAGTATAATCCACAATTGTGAGTACCTCGAATATACCTCATTATTCTTTTTTCTTCTTCCATATGTTCCTCCATTGGATTACTCTGAAAGCATGCTATAAGGCATTTGGAAAAGACAATATCTGGTCGTGTCATTGTCAGGTACAGTTGGCTTCCAATGATCCTCCTGTACATAGTGGGATCTATAGAGGTCTCATCCTCATGCTTTCCATGTTTAGTTCCAACTGTAATATGAGTTTACATTGGTTTGGAGTCTTTCATATTAAACATCTTCAACAGCTCTCTTGCATACTTTTCCTGGGAAATGAAAGTGTAATCCTTATTTTGAATCACCTGCATCCCCAAGAAATATTTGAGCTCCCCCATTATAGACATTTCAAATTCTGATTTCATGTGATTGGAAAATTCATCCATTGATTTCTGCATGCTGCCACCAAATATGATATCATCAACATAGACTAAAACCATGAATTGATATTTTGGAGAATTATTTACATATAGATTGTGATCTAATCTTCCTCTTTTGAATTCCAGCTTCTTGAGATAAGAGCCCAGCCGAAAGTACCACGCCTGTGGTGCCAGTTTCAAGCCATAAAGTGCTTTCTTTAGTTTACAGGCCATTGTTTCATCAGTACCTAGAAGAAAACCCACTGGTTGTTCAATGTAGACTTCTTCGTCGAGTACTCCATTTAATAATGGTGTCTTGACATCCATTTGATATACTTTCACTACTGGAAAACCAGTCTATACCCACAGTTTAGCAAAAAACCGTGCGTATAGGGTACCCCTATACCCACGGTTTTCCAAAACCGTGGGTATAGGGATAGTAGGTGACCCTATACCCACAGTTTTCCAAAACCGTGGGTATAGGCCACCTATACCCATGGTTCTGAACAAAACCATGGGTATAGTTTTCTTTTAAGACATATACCCACGGTTTAGGTGAAAACCATGGGTATAGGGTATTTTCCGAAGACCTATACTGACGGTTTTTGAAAACCGTAGGTATTGCGGTTTTTTTTGAAGACCTATAACAACGGTTCTCCAGAACCGTGGGTATATATTTCCCGCATTATGGAGGGGAAATAAAATTCGGAGGGACACGGGAAAATTTTTTCAGGAAGAAATTTTTTCACGGTTTAGATTAATATATTTATATACATATAAATATAAAATTTCAAAAATGAATTAGCTCGGTTGGTCTGTAGGTTAGGCGCGGTAGTGAGCTTCTGTGCGAGGTGCGGGTTCGAAACCCCGCGGGTGCTTTTTTATAATTTCAATTCCGAATATTATTATATATTAGCAGATATATGTTTATACTATAGATAAAGATTCCTGCTCGGTTGGTGGCGCGATTGTGAGTCGTAGCGCTAGTCCCGGGTTCGAAACCCGCTATCTCCTTCTTTGAATTTAAATATAGAATATTAATATATATAAGCAGATATATGTACATATAATAGATAAAAATACCAACTCGGTTGGTGGACTTGGTTGCAAGGGTTAGCACCAGTCCCAGGTTCGAAACCTCTTGGGAGAGTTTTTTGAATTTTTATACCCCACAGTTTTCAAACAGTGGGGTCTTTTGTGTGCCACGCTGGGACAACCCGTGTGCCACATGTGATGCCCATATACCCACAGTTTGGAGAGAACAGTGGGTAGAGGCTAAGACCCCTATACCGACGCCATTCCATCCCATGGTTCCCAAAACCGTGTGTATAGGCTATACCCACGGTTTTGGGGGCTATACCCACGATTTTGAACCGTGGTTATAGGTCATTTTTCCAGTAGTGTTTATATCCCCTTTGGAGAGCCATGGAAAGGAACAACTTGATTAACTCTAGTCTAGCCACTGGAGAAAAGGTTTCATTAACATCAACACCTTCAATCTAGGAATATCCCTTACATACCAGTAGAGCTTTGTTTCTAATAACACTTCCATGATCATCAAACTTGTTCTTAAAGATCTATTTCGTACCAATCACATTGTGACATTCAAGTATCTGGAGAAGATCCCATGTTTGATTATTGTCAATTTGTTCTAACTCTTCATTCATGGATTTCACTAAAGATTCATCCTTTGCATCTTCTTCGAATGAGGATGGCTCCACAACTGACAAAAATGTTGATTTCATGTTATTAATCATCCTCCTTGTTTGTGTGGGTGCACTCCTATCCCCAATTATGTTATATGGATAAATATCATATATATGATTTCTCATACGCGGTTTAGTTGCATTCTCTCCAGCCACATTTTCTTCTTTAGATTCTTCTTCTGAGTCAACTTCATCATGTTACTGATGAATGTCTTCTACAGCTTCCACTATTTTTGTATTTGTATTTTCTCCACGTTCACATTCTTCCTCACTTTCTATCACATCAATATATGAAACCCATGAAGCATTTGCGGTTTTATCTTCAATTATATTAACATCACTGATTTCTACAGTCCTTCCTAATCACTTGTTGAAACACTTGTAGGCTTTTTCTGTTAATTGGATACCCAAGATAAATTCCTTCAATATCATTTCCACCAAACATACCTTGATTTCCTTCTTTATTCTGAATGAAACATTTTCTTCCAAAAACACAAAAGTATTTCAACGAAGGCTTACTTCCATGCCACAATTCATATGGTGTCATCGTTTCTCCCATATAAATCCTTGTTCGATTCTGAATGTTCACTGTAGCTTCAACAGAATCCTTCCAGTAATGGAGAGAGATACCACTCTCAATCAGCATAGTGCTGGCCATAATTTTGACTAGTCGATTCCGGTGCTCAACAACTCCAATGTTTCTATGGGGTTCTCTCAACAACTACCTCATGTTTTATTCCATGTTATTATAGGTAATTCTCAAACTCAATGGACATGTATTCCCCTTTATTTTCAGATCGTAGGACTTTTATTGTCCCTCCAGTATCATTCTCGGCAATTCAGTGATATGTTTTCATGCAATCAAGTACTTCTCGCTTCCTGTGAATCACCATTACAAAAGACATTATACTATAATCATAAATGAAAAGGACAAAGTACCTTTCTTCATGAGTTACGAAAACATTTATCGGGCCGCATACATCTGTATGAATTAGATCAAGAAGATGGGATGCCCTTTTCTTCTTTGGCCGATATGAACTGCAGTCCAGCTTCCGACGAATGCAAGCATCACAAGACTTTTCACACTCACACTTCAGGTTGGGAATGTCCATGAAAAACCTCAATTTTGATATTTTCTCAATGTATTATTGATTGATGTGTCCCAGTCTCTGATGCCACAAATTGTTTTCTTCTTCAACAGTCATGTAACAAACATTTTCTTTACTATCAAGCTGATACAAGTTTCCTTCTGTTCTGCATCCCTTCATAAGTGAATTTCCTGTATTTATCTTGATAGTGTAGCCTTTCTGATTAAAAGTAACTATAAGTACTAAGTCACAGAGTTGACTCACACTGAGTATATTATGACGTAGGCCATCTACATAATGGACTTCAGTCTTTTTTAGCTCTCCATTAGCTAATTCAGTACTTCCACTGCCTTTGATTTTTAGACATCCATCATTACCAAATCGTACTATACCATCAACCATCCTTTTGATATCCATTAATAGGACATCATTACCTATCATATGAGATTAACAACCACTATCCAGAATCCAGGTACTATTTCTTTTTGTAGCTTTGAGGGCCACCTCTGCAAGATTGGATTTCTCAATTTTCTTCCTTTCTTTCCATGAGAAATTGGATTGAGTATATAGCACTGATGGCCTTTCAATTATCTCATTTGCGTGCATTGGTTCTTCATAGTCGAAGTCTTCTTAGAGAGGAGAAAACCTATTTGTAAGAGCAACACTATCATGTTGACGAGATTTGACTTGTCTTGAACTCTGGTATGAGGTGTCCATGTCCCTTATCTGCCTGAAATTAACAGCCTTATGACCAAAGTTTGAACAACGAAAACAATATCCATAGAAGTTTTTTCTTCTAAAAGAATTAGGATATGAATTTTTTCTCCTTAGTTGACCTCCAAAATCTTCCCCATTCAAGTAGCTCCTTGTTTCTTCTCAATATGACATGGAATGGCCCAAATAGCCACATAACTGACACTTCATGAGAGGAAATGTCTTCTCACTTGAATTTCTCCTCATACCTTCTTCCTCAAGAGAATAGTTAGACTTCATGTCATTTCTGAATGTATGAGGATAATTTTTACTTCTCCTTTTAGTTTGGATTAAGGGTTCCTTTTTCAGCACATTAGGCAACGTTTCAAAATTTCCAACTTTCATATTTTCTTTATTTTGGATATTTTCACTTCCAACAGTTGATGTCTGAGCTTCACAGCCAATTCCACTCATTCCCATGCAAGCAGGTCTTGGATCACTCATGTTTTTTCCAACCCCATTTGAACCACACCTGGCTCTTCCTAGTAATTATGCATCTGAGAATCTTCCAAAATTAATTTTCTTCTTACCATCATTTGCGGTTGATTGACATTCAATTTTACTCATAAGAGTAATAAATTCTTCCTCAAGACCCTCAATAGTCTTATACTTTTCTTCCAATTTGGAAGAAAGTTCATTTATGACCTTTGCTTGTTCTTAAATTCTATGATTTAGTTCCACAACGTCATCTATGCTTTCAAGGATTGAAGACTGAAATTTAACTAGTTATTCTAGTATTTCAATTTATGCTTCAAGCTCATCGAAATATTCTGATGATTCTCCCACCATTTCCCTCCTCTTATTGCATCTCATTCATTTATTCCCAAGCATTGAAATGGAATCCTTAATTTGAATCTTTGGACCACCATTAGCCGTAATCTGATTATCTCTACCTTTTTTTATTTATGGTTCTGACTTTTCAATGGTAGCCTTCATGGATGCATGGATTCTTTTTTTAAATTTTGTTTCTTCTTCTTCACAAAATTCAATATCATCATCTTTCTCTTCACAGACAAGACTCTTCCTCTGTATCTTCTTCCCAGATTTGAAGACTCCCTTTTTGAAAAACCTTTTCTGAGGATTCTAAATGTCTTCTACTTCACTTTTATAATCATCAAACATTCTTTGGCACTTAGAGGCAATGTGCCCGACTCTTCCTCAACGAAAACATTCCAGAGGTAGCTTACCTTTGAATTTACCTTTTCCCTTCTTCAAATTATTAGCGATGAGAGAAATAATTTACTTTTCCTCTTCATCTTCACCACCACTATCTTCTGAAATTTTCAGTTTTTCCTTGCCTTTGAATTCCATTTACTTACTTACATGAGTCGTGGCATCTTCGAGTTTGAATATCATCTCATATTCCACTAGACTTCTTAAAAGATCATCTTGAGAGAGTTTAGATAGATCTATTTCTTCTAGAGATGACACCATTAAATTTTATATAGGAGGAATTATTCTCATTATTTTCTTTATGATATCAATGTCTTTTATATCTTCTCCAAGACCTCTAATTTCTCCCACAACTTCTGTAATTTGATTGAGGAATGAATCTGCATTCTCATTAGGATGCATCTTTAGATCATCAAACCTGTTGTGTAGGTTTTGTAGTTTTTCCTCCTTCAATTTTCTATCTCCTTCATAAATAATTTCAAGTTTATCCCACATGGACTTTGCTAAGGTGAACCTCATTACCTTTAGATAGATTTGATCAGAAAGGGCTACGGTGAGAGCATTCTGCGCTTTAGCATCAGCATCAAGAATTTTCCTATCGGCATCCATCATAGCCAGCCATGTTGGATCAGTAACATATATACCTTGGATAGTGGGAAAAAGGACATCTATTCCAAGGGATCTTAGATGAGATCTCATTCTATTCTTCAAGATCTAGAAATTTCTTCCATCGAAGAGAGGGACTCCCCTGACATTGACTACATTCTCCATGATGACAAAGGACGGATTCAACACTAGCAACCTTTACCCTCTGATACCACTTGTAGGACCCTGGGACACCCTAAGAGGAGAGGGGTGAATCAGGGTGCCAAATTTTTCTTTTAAAGAGATGTATCTTATTCCCATATTGGTAGGAACTTGTTAAACATTTGTGATGAATATGATCAGAAAGAAAACATTCACATGTGGGGAGATGACACAACAATTTTTACATGGTTCACCACTAAGGGCTACGTCTTAGGAGCATACGCCGATAGGTTGTCGGTTGTAAAAAATTCTACTATTCTTCACTAATTGTGGATTATAATGGTTCGGGAACAGTCACTCTGTCTTAGGCTCACTACCTTTACAAAGGTTAAGGGATAGCTCACTGCATCCCTCAAGTCTCTCCCATTGACTCCCCCTAGCTCACTGCCTTTGGTGATGTCCCACTCAGTTTATAGACATGAAGGTCTCTTCATCATCGCTAATGAGTACATCCTCTATTGTATGTAGATTCTCTGTTAAAGTCCAAATTTCCCCCATATATGAATCTCACTTTGCACCAAGGGTACCTGGAAATCTCCCAACATCCTTGCAGCACAAAAACTCTATCATTCTTCTTTAATGCCTGTTGCGCAAGTCACTTGCGTGACACAAATTCGGTGCACAATTGTCATCAAACCACTTGTGTGACACCACCTTATTCAACTCAAAACTTGCACAACTCACTGTCTTTTGCGCCCAAACCACCACGGACATGTATCCAACAACTGGGATGCAACTTCTACTTGCGCTACCAAACTACCACTTGCACGACTACAACACTTGCGTGATGGGAGCTCGGAAAATAAATAAGTCTTGAAATCCATCCCAAATGTGGAGGGGTGGACATATATTTGTAATCAAATTGGACACCCTACGCGGTGGTGCGCAAGCCTCCTCTCGGCGCGCATGTTCCGGCGCGCAACTCAAACCGCCCTAGCCTCTATCGTGCTACTCACTTGCGTGATCGAACCAAAACTTGTGCGACCCACTTTACTTTTCCATATTTTGAAGTTCTGATCTTAAAAACATATGGCGCGCAACTTTCCAATCCTCCTAGTTACCAGCGCGCAAAGTCCTTTCTTGGCGTGCAAGTAACTTGTGTGACACATATTCAGCGCGCTAGTACCTTTCCCAAAAAACACTGTTTTCCCCTTTTGTCAATTTTGAGGTCCAGAAATTTGGAAAAAACTGGAAAATAGTGCCACCTTCAATACTGTTATCTGCTTGACCTGTATGAGTACTTTTCTGGCACACATTCTGTACATCCTCTAAAGATTGACCAAAAACACAAAACATACTCCAATTCATGCATATATGACCATGGTTTCAACACTATCGTACCAGTGGAATTGCGAGAAGATGTCCTGAAGGAGTTTCATACATCCCGATTAGCAGTACATCCTAGAGTGGAGAATATGTACTGGGATATCTGACGATAGTTCTGGTGGTCAAGCATAAAGAAGGAAGTAGCATAGTTCGTTTCTTGATGCCTTGCATGCAAGCAGGTGAAGACTGGGCACTGGGTTCCAGCAAGATTAGCTCACCCCTGGAGGTTCCAGAGTGGAGGTGGGATGGAATATCAATGGAATTCATGATAGGATTACCACAAATGTCCAAGGGGAATGATTCCATCTGGGTGATCATTGAATGACTCAACAAGTTGGCCCACTTCCTAGATATTAGGGAGCAGAGTTCCGTAGAGAGAATGAGATGACTCTACGTGCATGAGATAGTTCAAATTCATGGAATCCCTTCAACAATAGTCTTGAATTGAGATGCCCACTTCACATCCTATTTGTGGAAGGGATTACATGAGGATTTTGGGACTCATCTACGTTAGAGCATGACATTCCATCCCCTGACTGATGGTCTGATGGAGAGGACCATTTAGGTTCTTGGGGATTGGTTGTGGGCCTGTATATCAGACTTCAGTTGTAGTTGGGTGGACCACCTACCACTAGTGGAGTTTGCGTATAATAATATCTACCACTCCACCATTGGTATGGCTACGTTCAAGGCCTTGTATGAGAGACCCTACCGATCACCGATTTGCTGGACCGACCGTGGAGAGTCAGCACTCATGGGTCCAGAGTTGGTGTTAGCTAGCACTGAGAAGGTGCAGGTCATCTGGGAGCAGATGAAGACTTCACAGAGCCAGAAGAAGTCTTATGCTGACTAAAAATGGATAACCCTGGTGTTTGAGGAGGTAGACCATGTCTTTCTTTGGGTCTCACCTTGAAAAGGGTTATAGAACTTTGATCAAGGCGACAAGCTATCTCTGAGGTTCATCGGACCTTTTTAGATACTTTTCAGAGCTGGAGGGGTGGTGTACCGCCTAAATCTATCACCGTAGTTGCATCTGGTACACGATGTCTTCCATGTGTCGTAGCTAAGAAGGTACATGCATGACCCATCACACATCATCAACTACGGAAAGCTAGAAATCAATAATGGGGTGACCTTTGCTAAGTACCTGGTGGAGATCAAGGATCGAGAGGTGAGTATCCTTCATGGGTGAAAAATTCCCATGGTGTGAGTTCGGTGGAAGCATGGGAATCTTCAGGAGAGCACGTGGGAGCGGGAGGCTCAGATTTGTGACCAATACCCACATCTTTTTGAGCAGTCTTTGTTTTGGATTTTTGGGGATACAAAGCCCCAAGGTGGGGAGAATGTAATGTCACAAATTTTCTGTGTTTTATTTTTAAATATTATATGGAATTATTATGAGACCAGGCCTAGAGACGACGCATAATTTTGAGGCCCGGTGATCCCTGAATTGAGGTTTGAACTTTTTTTAAGTTAAGTGAGTCGGCATATGTGTGCGGTTGTGGTAGTTTCCAAACGGATGCCCAGATTAAAAATATGAGGGCACTATTGCATTCATGATTATAACTTTACCTAAGAACGAGTCTAACCTCGACTAGAACAGTTCGAGGGAAAATGTTAATTTTTGGACGTTTTTTGTAAAATAAAATAAAATAAATTCACAAAGTTTATTTTATTTTATTTGAAAACATCCGCTGTAGAACAGTGGCTGGGAAGCTGTTTCATTAATTAATGTCATTCCATAATAACTATTAAATAGAAACACTGACTCAATAATTTCACAACGTTATGGAATTTCAAAATTTGTTTCCCATTTTTAATGGGATAATGGTACATTTATCATTGGAAAAGGTTGAGAGAAAACTCTGGTGGAATCTTGGAAACTTGGAGATAACTCTCGGTGATGATCAATGACGAATCAAAGCCAGGAATTGTTTTGCCAATAATGTTGAATGATCTTGATGACAACGACATCATGACCCTATCGTCAGTGATTGATCCCTCTTTGAGGTAGGGGTTGTTATTTTGATTCTTCTTTCTCCATTTTTGAATTTAAATGACGAATGCAGATCAACCACGGACATGTTGATCCGCAGATTTGTGCATTCTTGCGGGAGGGTTTTATTGGGTTGATTTTGGGGAATTAATCCATATTGAATTGTTGTTGATTTCTGCTACATTTGATCCTACTAACAGGAGTAGATCAGCGTCGCGAAGAACAACACTAGAGGTTCATTCCTTGATTTGTTTATTGGATTTCTTCCCCCTTTATTTTCCTCGAGCGTTCTTCCCGTTCATCAAGGGGTGATGAGCAATGAATCGCTATGCATTAATTTTTCTATGCAACAATCCCAATTTGATGATCTGACATCGTGACAACCTAGCGGAGGTGCGACGACGATAGAGGATGATGAATCAGACCGAATCGAGAAAGACCGTTCTTCGATCATTCTTAACGCAGATGGATTGTTACTTGTTTTCGGGACCAATCAGTGGCCCGAAAACAACAGAATCAGATTCATGGTGTTGGGGCGACCAAAACCCATGAGTTTCATTGGGATCAGATGACCATATCGATGAATGGGGCAGCACGGAAGGCGTGATGGCAGAAGTCCATGATTCTAGAAATTTCTAGAATACATGGTGTGTATATTGAAGAACAAACTATGTGGATAGGCTCAGAGGTGGATATGGTTTTGGGCATCAGACAGGTATCACACGACATGTGACCCAAGTCACACAGCGTGCTGGACCTTCCCCAAAGCTCGGTGTGTATTCTGGGAAATACACGGACACGAGTTGGAATAAACGGATTTGGAACATGACGTGTAGACCCTATGATGCACGGGAGAGGAAACAACGTAGGACTTGGCATGTATCTAAGGGATACCAAGACACGGGATGGAGTACATGATCGTATAATCCACTACATGGCCAGGTGAGTCCAGTGGCGCGAGTCACCCCATGTACAAGTTACACGGGTTGGAGTACATGGGTTGAGACCATGTACCGACATATGGATAGCATACACAGGGTGGACCCCAGATACATAGACATGTCGTGTTATCATTTATACACCATGTAGTTTCATTTTTCCCGACCAGCCATGAGACATGGGCCATTGTACACGGGCAGTACCTGGGGTCAGAGGACACAACGTGTGACCTTACTACACGCTGTGTACTTTTTGGAAAATGGCTTGGTACTCTTGTCCACCATTTCTTTGACATGTTTCATTTGGGTTAGTTCCCCTTTTTCACATTCCCCTAAAGTTCATGAATTGTTTTCTTCTATAGTAGTATGATTCATTCTGCAAGACTTTCTGTGATAGATTCAGGCATCCCTCCGAGAGGCCCAGAGTGAGATCCTCTATCCATTCTTGACCCTAGGTAGATCCTGTAATCAATGTGAACAACTCCAATGGGCATCGATCCTCTACCTAGCTGGTGAATCTGGATGAGTTGCGGTATCTGCCATGGCCCTAGCAGTGATCCTCATCTATGTTTTGTGATCTTTCCAACTCAGAAGTGTGTTCTCCCATAATTATTGTATCTATTTATCGTGATCCTTCCACTAAGGATTTTGTTCTCTTGTAATGAGTGTATCTATCTCTCATGACGTTTCTAGATTAACATTACTTCTCGGATGGACATCATCAAAGCTACCAGACTCGTGGAGTGAGTTCTCCTGGAATTAGTGCTTCGTGGATTCTTCAAAATGAATTCCCATTCGGGGTATGAGGTTGTGTGGCTTGTCTCTAGAATATAGGTCTGGGTTTCGAGTATATGTTGATTGTGTTCTTCTATTATATGTTTAGTACACATATACTGTGTAGATCTGATAGTTCCTTTATTTTGTGTATTTTCATTGTGGTTTTTGGTGTCCTCTACTGAGTTTTGTTATACACACACATGTACAAGCTTTTCCTGCATGTGTCATGTCTTGTGCAGATGAGAAGCCTTCTGAAAGAGTCTAGGGTATACCAGGAAATGACCAAGATTTCTAAGTTCCTCATAAGTTGAGGTGTTCCAATGACTACGAGCAACAGTCCCAGTACCACTTTGTGTTACAGGTTGGAATTTGTAGATCTCAGACTCATGTTTTGGTGGGCTTGTATTCTAGCCCAGTTTACATTCAACAGTTTACTTTCTGTCATACTCTGTTGTTTTGGTTTAGTTGTATGCATGTATTTTCTTCCTTAGTGGTTTTTACATTTCATAATTTATGGGCTTGGAGATGTGTCCGTGTGTACAGGTTCTTATGCAATGCCTCCCAAGTTAGTAATATGCATACTCGGTGCTAGTCACCAGCACCTGGCCTATTGGAGGTGGGCTTGGGGAGTCACAGTGTGGGACCCACTGGGATAGGTTGTGACAATTCTAATCTTCTAAAGATGCTATATCTTAGTCTTCGAAGCAAAATCAGGTCACTAGTTGACTTTTGTCTTAGCCTCATAGACCTAGTTAATAAGTAGTTATTCCATGGTCCACAGGTAGCTACATGCTGGCTTAATTAAGTCTAGATTTCAAAGAAAAAAGCCTCTTAATATAGTGGTCATAGATCATTCTACTCCAATTAGTATAGGGTTATTTTTCTGACTATACCATGGTCTAAAAAATGCACACAAATTGGATAGACCAGTGGTTCATATCCTAGGTACTAATTCAATTAGGCTTTCCATGTTTAGATTAAAAGGAATATTTAATTATGAAGATGCATCAAGCATAATACCTACCCCTATGAAATTTAACTACTCATTTATGATAAAGGAACTATAAAATAAACTAGATTAATAATTTTTAACAGATTTAAAAAATGATATTCTATGATTACAAAGAGAAATAACCCATAGAAGAATTATAAATTAAACTAAATTACTTACTTGAGACAGAAATCAAAATTTAAATTTAAGCATGGAATAGAGAAAAGAAGGTGTTGAAGAATGTAATATCCATGACTCTTGAATTGAATGAAATGTGATAAAATAATGAATAAACTGATTTAAAAAGGGAAAAGAGTAAGAATGGATCATAGGGAACCGAGAAGGGAGAATGAAGAGATCTCTCTATATCCCCTAATTCTCTACCCTCCATTCCTAATATAGGTGTTTTTGGTCATGATGTGTACCTATGGTATAAAATGTGTACCCTCGATCTGTGTTACTTTCCTTTAGATATCCAGTTTGAAAAATGGTTCTCATGGATAAGATGTTTTACCAGGTACATGGGGTGTAGATGTGGCTCACAATGTGTACTCTGTTGTGGTATCTTTTTTTGTGGAATCCTCACGGAATTTCAGTATCCGGTTTGACTGGGGGTCATGACTTGTTCGGTCTGGTCATGATGTGTAGTATATTTTTTTCCTTCTGTATTCATGGTCATGACTTGGCTTCACATCTTGGGTTAGGCTGTGATCCTCAGGTAAATGACGTGAATTCCATTATCACGATGTGTACTTGGCCGATTTTTCATTTTTTCTTCCTTTTCTTTCTTGAAAACCTAAGATGTTTTCCTATAAAATTAGAAATATACCATGTTCATCATCTAAAAATTATATAAAAAATTATGAATAAATGAAAATGAAGTATATATATAAATGCGGCTTATCGGTTAATATTCATAAGGGTATTTTAATATTCACTAAAGATTATTTGGTCTTATCAAACTAAAAATAACATACTAATTGAAATCTTGTATGTTTTTTTTAGAAATTAAAAACATTATAGAAACCATGAAATGTCTTCAATGCACAATTTTCACCAAATGTGTTCAACCGAGCACAAAAATTTAATGGTGTGACTCTGAATTTGTCATTAGGGTTAGTGATGGTAACACAGCTGGTATCTCAAAGGTCTGGGACCACCGACTAGAAATGATCCCAAGCAGGGGTGCAGGGGAGCAGTCCCCATGGTATGGAGCAATAAATTTGGATAATTACATAAAGCAGTACCCACGCTACCTTAGTGAAAATACTTGCACACCCCCATGATGGAGCAGAATGAAGCAATTATTTTGGATAAGTCCTCAATGTGGTTCCCTAGTTAAGAAAAATCATCGGTGATGCCGAAGCCTAGTTGGGCGCCACCCATCTACCGTTCAGACACTTGCAAACCACAAATGTGGAACACAACATACTTACATGCCCAATCTCAATTCACCCAGGGTCTCTTATTTCCCTATAAATAGACCCATGGGGCCTTCATTTGGACGAACGAATTTTCCGAAATCCTAATTGCTGCTTTGGTTTCATTAGTGCTTAACCCAAGTCTTCTGAAATATTCAAGGTTGTTCTTCAACACCTAGAGTGTAGGTATTGAAGGAGACTAATAGGAAATAGGTCCCTTTAGTGTTTTAAATCCATAACACTTATGCATCTAAAGCTCCCAACCTCCCTAAATCAGAAACACTTTCACGTCACTTATTCCACTCAAAGGAACCTGAGCGCCCCAATTCTGGGAATACCTATGAATACAATTGAAGGCTTGAGTCAAGTCTTTCCTAGGTATTACCATCCAGGTTGTTCATCCCTTAATTAAACATCAGATTTCCCAATCCTACTTGCACTCCCATACGTACACGCTAGATACTTACTTGGGTTCCCTTCCTTGGTTCACTTAATCTCTTCAGTCTATGAAATCTTTTCATCAAGACTTTTTCAAAGCCATTGATTGTAAGGATTCTTCTTTATTGAATCCTTTGTATGAAAAGGATTATGTAGAAACTTCCACTAAAACCTCTTGACTTATAAAAACATTGGGAATGGAAGATCAACCTGTCTCCTATTTGGTTTTTTATAACCGTAGTTATTGGTTCCAATTTTTTTAGAAATGAGGTTAGGATTCATGGAGTGTATGTGGGTTTGTATATCTACAGTCACATAGACCATTATCCTAGGAAAAATGTTGGCATGTTCTCAGTTTGGAGGATTAGGGTTTCTGTCATGACCTTCCCTACTCATCTATAAAACCTGGAACCACAGGTCTCTGGTAGGAAAGGTATGGTTCACACCTACCTTTTCTTTTGAAAAAATGAGATGTATCGCTCCCTAATCAGGACCAATTTGAGGGAAACCATCCTAGTTTGATCGCCTATCCATTCATGTAGAAGGTTTTGGTATCACTCTTATCTAATTCCTTCACCTACACTCATTCCTTACATTGGAACATTATATAATTTAAATTCAAGTTGTGAAAGGATCATTGCCTCGACCTCATCCACCATCTCTACCTTAGGAAAATCCTCTTCCACTAGTGGAGGAAGAAAAGTGTGTGTGATTTTTTGAATATTTCACATTCTTAATCATGACTCATGTGGTTTTAGATAACTTTGATGACCACAACATGCACATAATCCACCTAATATACAATGTGAACTCTAATTCCCATTATAACAGGGAAATATAGGAAGCCTTCCTAAGCCCTAAGATCCATCTCATTTCATCCATAAAAGGCATCCTTTTCATGAAGTAAGCCCAAAATCATTTCTCTCAAAGTAATACACACTCCTATGAGACTCACTAAACTATGTGGGCTTTGATTTCCATCTGAATGGGATACGTAGGAAGCCTCTCTAAGGTTCAAACCCAATAGTAAAAAACAACCCTGATCTTCTATGGCTATTTTCCTAATAGGGTCTAATCTAACATGGAAACTTATATCACTCCCTGGTTCCTTGGGCTGGTTATGCATAAATCCCACACCAAGCTTTGACTAATCCATTTCTTCATAGATTTCTTTACCACATTTCATTAAACTGTATGACTAGGACCTGATCCCATGACCTTAAAATGTATGACATGTCCCCTTAAGTGGCACCAAACTATGAGGTTTCTGATTCCTTTTTTAAGGATACATTGTTTGACAATTTATGGGTATGATCCTAACATCAAAACAAAATTTTGTCTCCCTAATTCCAGAGTACCCCACTTAGTTGCTTAAAAACTAGTAATATCATATCAATCGTTAAAATAATCTCTAAATAGTATATGAGAGGATAACATTGATGGAGAACCTCAAATAAATGCAGATGTATCCATTAATGAATAACCTCAAATAAATATGGGTGATTTTAAATTATATATATGCTAATAATTGATTTAAAATTCCAAGTGAAACATATGTTGTACTTGGTGAATTAGTATGGATTCATGAAAATATCTCAAATCTAAAAGAGAGTGCTAGAGTAAGCAATAATTCCCCCCAAAAGGGTGTGATGAGTCTAACCTCCCATCCTCTCAACCAATTCACGTTCTTAAGTATTGTATGTCCAAACCTAACAAATGCCTAGCTTTGGAAAGAATGTCCCTTTTGGATACATAACCATTGGACGTTTCTGATTACATAAATAAATCCAATGGAAATTTCCCTAAGGTAGTGATTCCTAATCAGAACACACATTCTAAGGGAGATGAAACAAAAATGCAGAACCCAATGTGAATCCTTAAACAAGTTGATAGTATCACCCATTTTATTGTCACCTATCAATTGAAAAAGGAAGGAAGGACAAAGAAATTAATCATGCATGTTTCCATATAAAAGATGTTTCTTTAATAGAGTTCAATTATTTCATGTTTTCTCAGTAGTCCCTTCACTCCAAATGTCTTCCTTCAAGTTTTCACCCGTGAATGTCTCATTCATTGCTCAATCTAAATACTTATTCGCTAGAAGGATGTCATCACCAAGTTAGAATATTCAATGATGGGTCTCAAATATCATGGTATGGTAATACCATCAATATGGTACAATACAAAGAAATTCCCTCCAAGTTATCAACAACCCTCAATCATTCGGTCAACAACGATCAGTGTTCAAGAAGTAAACGGTTCCAACCACCATATACAACTGTTTCAGGTCCTTATCCCAAGAACACAATAAGCACTCACTCAAATATTATAGGGAGGTGGATTTATAGGTCACTAATGACCTCAACTCAATGATATGGGGGTCCTTCCTGAGGGATCCCACCATCAATCACCACTAGCAAAATCGAACGACAATAAACCCCCAACATGATGGGGGTGTTACCTTCAGTTGTTTGGACCAGGTCTCTCAGACCTGGGCATGCAAGATGAACTTTTGGGAACAACTTCTAACCAATAGGGGGAATTTTCTTACTTCTTCTCCCTCTATAGAGGTCCATCAACCTAACATGGTGGAAAATAATGAACATGCTCATACAACCATCATTCCCAATTTCACTATCCAGTAGACTCATCTAGCAGTGAACAACCAATCCCACTAGTTAATTCTAGAAGAGTATCATGAGCATACACATACATCTGTTTAAAAAGTATCAACTAGTCAGTAGACTCATCTGACTACACTCATGGAATCCTTCCAATCAAATATGATGAAAACTGGTAAGCAGGAACATACACCTGTCTATACTCATCAATCCTATCAGTTGTCTGGTCTGCCAGAATTGAATGCAATCTATCAACCATGATCGATGGAAAATAACCAGTAGGAATATACACCTGTCTTCATTCATCAAGCCTGTCAGTAGTCTCATTTGGTAGCACTGAAATACGTAATCCAGAAAGATCCGATAAAAAACCTAGGACAGACTCAAATCTCTTCCCCCACTATACTTGAGTACTGTCAGTATCTAATAATAGGAAAGGGATAATAGAACATGGCACATACACATACTCCAGATACAGAGTGGATGTATATTCTCATTCTAGATACTGAAGTCACCAAACACATTTTAGAAGTGGTGAAAGGGTAGACACACATTCATTCCCATATTCTATAAGCCTACCTAAATATCATTACAAAAACATCAGTAGTACCAGTAGAACATACACATAATCCTATTTATACACCTAGGATGAATTTTCTGAATTCCATCATAGAGTAGAAACATACATGTATTATAATCTTGGAGGGATATGGGGCATACTCCACCATATCATATGGAAAACTATATTGAGAATATACACCCTTTACAATTGAATATAATTTCACTATTCTGATGAACACTCCAAGTCATGAATATACACAAACCCATTCTAACCACATCTCCTAGAATGTGGCACCAACTATGTGTAAAAGATCATCTAAGAAGAATTATCGTCAAACACAATTGGAAAATTAAGAGCCAATCTGTGATCTGGATCCTCTTAATACTGGAGCTCTTTATGCCATCATACATTTATTTCATGAAACTCAAGAACCTACTATCCAATTACCAAATTATTAGAGGAGTAGTAGTAATTATGATGTTCCACATCAAGAACATAATCATGAATTCTTTCTTCATGAATATTTGGTTAATCTAGAGAGCCAATATCTCAATGAGAGCCACAGAAACCCTCTGTGTGGCAAAAGACTAATGAGCACGAGTATTTATACCTTTTTGTAATAAAAAATGGTGGTCCTCCCCATGATGGAAATATCTAAAAAATTTCTCTCAATAGTATTATTTTTCATTTTCAATATGATTCTCCAATTGAAAATATTATGATGAGAAATCCCTCTTATCTCAAGACACATTCAAACATAAGTACAGACATGTCTGATGACTTGTCACTAATAGATGAAATACTTTCTCAGCCAAAAGACATCCTACAGTGACATCCATTCTCCAAACATACCTAGGTCATTTGTCTTCTTATATAGCAGAGGGAAAAGCAACTAATTCCATTGTTTATAATAAAAAAATAGAGAAACATACACTATGATAGGACCAAGTAGAGAATCTTCTAGAAAAAGATGATGAAGATATGTTGAATATTAGAAATAAACATGCTAAAGGTGAAATACCAGTCAGGTTCGGGAACTTGGAAAATTCACAATACAACATTCTAGAATTGATGGCAGAAGATTGCATTCATGATATTCACATCAATATATGGAAGATTCATTATCATTTGAAAGCCAATGTATTACTGTATGACGAATATGAAAGTAATGTAAAGGTTATATAAGGGTTACAATGAAAAATAGACTAGGAATCTCTCTTATTTTCACGATATCCAATGATTGAGAAGTAATAGGGAACCCTTTGGCGTGCATGCCAAAATTCTCTAAAGAGGCTATGCCGGTTAATTACTCATACCCTATCTGGTGTTCAGATAAGAGAATGTGGTGCACAAAGAGAATTTCATTTCACGGTGCTCCAAAATCTGAAAAGCCCGCAAAAAGTGGTCTCATGAAATGTTATTGCCTATGTCCAGCTACAATCAATAGATTTTGTGTCTAATCAATGAAACTCTCTAGAAAAGACCTTGAAAACATCTTATTAGAGATAGGACCAAAGAGAGAAATATGTTGAGATACTATTTCACCAAGCATCTGAGAACATTAAGAAGGC
This sequence comes from Viscum album, assembly GCA_963277665.1. Lineage (NCBI taxonomy): Eukaryota > Viridiplantae > Streptophyta > Magnoliopsida > Santalales > Viscaceae > Viscum > Viscum album. The sequence continues at coordinate 77,418,798 of OY728159.1, forward strand.
CTCCCAATTAGTGGATGTAATCCAACAGATTGCACAAAATATTTAAATAGCATAGTGGTCTTCCAAAACAGGTTATTTAAGTTGTTTTAGGATAATGCACCCAATCAATGTTTATACCAAAATTAGAAAAATTAGAAGAGCAGCTGCAAAAATATCAACCATAGCATTTCAAGATCCACCCAACCTATAGTGAATGGGGATTATTCAACCCAACCTTCGAATTCAATAAACAATGTTTGATGGTTTGAGAATAATAACAAACCCAGCCTGTAGGGTTGCAGGGTTTTTCATAGAAACAATCCCCTCCTCAATGGAATTCAGTTTTATATCAATTAGGGAAGAATCCACAATGTGAACACACAACTGAACTATCAAAATATTCCCTTATGGTTATTTTCCATCATACAGTTTGTGTGGAATTCGACATATGGGAGAACAAAGTCTCATGGAGGATATATAAGGAGGGGATCTTGTAAGGATACTAATAGAATTATGCAAATACCATATGCATCAGTGAATATCCTTAATACCATTATCAAATATCCTCTATAAAGTGTGACCATTTTAGGGAAGTTGGAAGATGGAGTTCTTATTCCTAATATGGTACAAAATGAAAAAAATGAATAAGGTGTGCGTACTCGAAATCAAAGTCTTACCCAGAATCTAGGTACTCCTTCAAGTAACCAAATCCCACCCTTTTTAAAGGTGTTTAACAAGGGGAATGGTAAAGGTCAGATCATGTATCACTTTTCATCGTGAGAAAATAAATCTATTTTACTTGACGAGATATTTTCCTAGTAAGAAGAGGAGATGAAGGAGTTAAAAAGACTCAATGTAGAGTAATATCGAAGTAGAATTTCTGCCAGACATACTCTGTAGCTAGATCCTCAACTTTAAAATCATATTGGAACTCCTCAGCAAAGATAATTTTTTGTAACTAAATATGTGGATAATTAATTCCCTCCATTTGGTACACATACAAGACAAGATCAAACACATCAGTATAGGCTTGTCCCCATGGGTTTTCTAAGGAAAATACTCACAACATCAACACCAGTGGTTTTTTCAGTCATCATGGTAGTTCAAGATCTAGCTACTATACCTGTGTAGATCCCAACTCATCCAGATATTCCCCAAATTCCTATGAATAAAATTGAGTAATTAAGAAATCGATTGGAAGCTATAGAAGAATGGTGTGTAGTACAACAAGAAATGAACACTTACCCTGAATGGTTATATCTAATTCATCCCCAACCAAACTGTGTGAATACCATATTTCCAATCTTTAATGGTTCTGGAGATCCGATGCTGCACTTAAGGAATATTGTTTCTCATTATGATCCCATTATAGGGACCCCTCAACAATAAGAAGTGGTAAATCATAGATGTTTTCGGAAATAATTATAGGTTTCAGCCTTTGTCTGGTATACAAGTTTTTTGTCACGATCATTTACTAGATTAGAGGACCTCCGTTAGAAATTTCTTATCCAATTCAGTTCAATGCTACTGAATAAAATAGTTTTTTCTCTTACAAATTTCAAACAAATAGAGAATGATAGATTTTTAGATTTCATTGTTTGATGGAAAGTATTAATATATTCCTTAAATATAATACTCCCTTGAGTAGAGTTTCTGCCAATTTCTATGGAAAATAAGCATCATGAGTTACGCACAATAGTAATCCATATAAAATACACAAGAGGGTTTCAAGTCCTTGCTTCAATCTCCCAAAAAGTGAAGGATTACATTGTTGAAACCAAAGCTAAATCTCATGTAATTCCATTAGCTATGGGAAGGAGAACAAGGAATGTAGAGGCTATCACATTCACACTGAAGCCAGCACATGCACCTACATCTACTTCAAAACCTTCATCATACTGAAGGGATCCACCTTCTGAGTGTTAGCAACAATGACCACCTTTTCAAGATGATCAAAAAGATCGAAGCCAGAGACAGTTTGATGAATTAAATAACAATTTTTATTCTTTTTAGAATGAATAGGTTCCTTTTCAATTTATTTCAGCTATGGAAAACAATTTGGTTCAATTTCCAAGGCTGAAGAAACTGAATAAAGAAGGATACAAAGATCTCCCAAATTATTTCCCCTTTCATTAAATATTGAGGCATCCCATTGAAAAGTATTTTGTTTTCAAAGGACTCCTACAAAAAATAAATTCTATGGAAAAATAAAACTAAGAAATTAATCATCCCACATAGCATGTGTTACTGCTACCGATCCATAAGAAGAAAGCGAATGAAAGGATTTCAAAAGAAAAAATGTGCAGAAGTATGATGATTAGATGGTCAGGAAAACAATGAAATGAAATCCTGGAATTCTATAAACATAGTTGAAACATCCAACTATGACTCTTTCCACTTCAGCAATAGAAAAGCCATTTTTATCAAAAGATCGGTCTACTAATCATCCATCCTCAAATAATTGACATGATCAAAAAGATAAAGAGTAGTCAGTAGAAGATGAGCTCATGTAAAGGACAATGTTGTCCTTGACTTTGCAAAATTTCATTCCATCAGCCTCAAAACCACAGGCACTACTCCTCCAAATAGAACAACCAGAACCAACCTATCACAAAGAATCATTATCAAATGAATAATTGTTCTTCAGTTCTATTAATCTTATTCACTTAACAAATCCCTATTCAAATAATGTTTCTGGTTATGATGAGCTTGAATTCCCTATACCTAATTGGGGACCTTGAGGAAGAATCCATGGTTTAGGATACAGCGAAAGGAGTTGATATGATAGAAACCACTATTTTAACAATACCCCTACTTGAATCATATATGCTGCAAAAACTCATTTGATATACCTTTAACGAGATCAATAAGAACAAGGAAATTCTCCCACACATGATAGGATCGGCCCTGACATGATTGTAACACCCTGAGCTTTCACGATACGCTTCTCTTTCAATAATGCAATAGCTTGCATTGTACGCAAGTTCGAGATTCTGACACACCACGACTAATCAAAGAAGCCATTATGAATAGTAATACCCACATTTTAAAATTATAGAAATTTTATATTTCAAAATGGAATTCATTTTTGTATTCATAGTATCGAAATTATCCTAAGTTAAATTTTTTGTAATTTTCTGAGAACTTCCATTTTTTTATAGTGATAAATACTTAAAACAACTTTTTTAATCAAAATAATTTATAGTGATAAATTATACTATTGAGTGGTTTTAAAGTATAATTAGAATATATTATTACCATTTTATCCAATGGTGGTCATTATAATTAATTTAACATTGAAATTGGATATGAAAAATTGTCAATCTTTTGATATATATTGTTTATTAAAAACACGCTATTTGTTGTGACAACGGGAATTAATTATAAAATTAATTAATGCAAATTATATGTTTGGAATTTTTTAAAATAAAAATCATTTTTGAATTTGGAATATCAATTATAGCTTATGGTGAAATTTTGGCATTGTTCTGAAAAACTTTAATTTTTGATGAATAGTGAAACCACTAAGTGGTAGTTAAAAAAACTGATTTTTTGTTTAAATGAAACATTACCACTTCTGTGATTTGTTTTTTAAAAAGCCTACATACATGGTTGTCATTAGGAAGTAAAATGTGGTTCAATGGGATTAAATTTTTTTTGGTGAATAGTAACTTTTAAGTTTAATTAATCGCGATTAAAGGTAATTAGTGAAATTTAAGGTAAAAATGATATTATAAAAATATGAAAATACCTTTACACTTGTCCTACCCCTATTGGATGTGTCATTGCCGACCAAGAAAATCCATGGGTCAACTTGGGGACCCCATGGAGCCACTTTGGTAGGAAAATGACATAAATAACTTTTATTTAAAGTTAAAATAAAAATGTCACAAACATAATTTGTTTTACTAAAACAATTATTAAATGAGGTTATACAAGTCATATTTTTTACTATAAATATTCATTAGAAAGATAAAAGGATTTCATACATCATGATATCTTTTTTTAATTTTTAAACATTAAATAAATTAAATTATTTATGACATCATGATGATGCAGCGATTACCTCATTAATAAAGGATTTAAATAAAATGAAAATATAATGTAAAATCTATGACCTCCACATGTCCAAAACCTATTTTATGGGTATATTTAGAACCATTATCACCTTATCCTCAAATTATATCAATGTGGGACCTCTTAAATCCAAATCTCATTTTAAAATAAAGTAACTTTTTTTTTTTACTTTCCAAGAGTGCCCCTCCTCTCCTCTTATAAAAGGCCCCCACCTCTACCTCCTTACCCACACTTCCAAAGCCTTTGGCTTGGCCAACCCCTTACCATTTTGTTTCTACACTTCTCTCTCTTACTCCATGAAGCCTCACTTTGGGCAGAAGTCTTCCCAAGGAAGCCTTTGAGCTCAAACCAAAGGGAGTTACCCGATTTTAAGGTAATGTCTTCTCTAATGTTGTTTTGTTTTATTTTGCTTCTCCAACCCCTTAAACTCTTTTTATTCATTTCTTTTGTAAAAAAACCAGTATACTAAATATACTAGGATGTTCTTATAAGAAGTATTCGAGCTACACTTACACAAACCTACATCTAATGGTTAAAGAACATATTGTTTCTGTGGATGGCGAATTTCTGCCTCATGAAACGATGATTGTTCTACACTCATATAACACCTTCAAAGGTGGACATTAAGATTTCACTATATTTATATATGATATATATTATTTTTATGTTTTTCTTATGATTCTGTATTTCTCATTTATGTCATACCTTTATGATTTCCATTATGGGTAAACGCGATATTTTCATTTTAGGAAGTGCGGACTACCGCCCCCTCAAAGTGAATTGAATCGTTAATGCCATATGTGGGATGAATAAAGGATGGATTAAATGGTATTATACATTATATTATACTGGAATTATATTATACCTTTATATAATTATAAATTCATTCCATTAAATATGAAATGGAAATGAAACTAGCGTTCATGCGTACATACGGCTTACCGTCTCCATGAACGGTGCATTTCATTTCTTACCTCTAAATGTTATGTAATATTATAAATGAATGTATATACTGGATATATGTGATTTATATGATATATACATCATGAATATAATTATCGATATAATGGATATATTACCACATGAACAAAGTGTAATTAAAAGAAGTTTATTTTTGACTCAAGTACCTAAGATCGTCAAAACGACCGTTATTAACATAAATAATTACATAATGTTCATAAAATGGTAATAAGTGATATAAAAGGAATAATTAACATGAAAAAGGTTCTTAAGTAAATAGAAATTAACTCTAGTTTATTATTCAGGAGGTTAAAGAATGATCGAATCAAGTCAGACACGAGGTAAGTGAACTTCTTAACCCAATTTCCATTCTTTGGGTTAATCTCCTACTTTCAAATTATGTCATGATATTATTATGTTCTATCTTATATTTGTACTTCCATTTTGTGTACTTATAGTGAATACACATAATTGGTCTATTTTATTTAAAAAAATGATCTTTTTAAGTGACTTCGTCTCAATCTCCTTTCATTGAGGCATATTTTGTTTTATACACAATTTTATTGTATATGGTGTATAAAACCCTTTGACTTTTACATTTATTCAAAAGGAATCTTTTTATACGAAGTGTTTTACTAAACGACAAAAAGGAATGTTTTTTTGTCGTACGTATGCAGCGACAATGACTTCTTTATCGCCGTGACCATTATTTGAGTTTCGGCTTCCTCTACAAGCCATAAATTTTTTTTAAATGAAAAATAAATACAAAGATTTAATTTTCTTTTATTTTGGTATTGAAAATGGTTTTGAATGTGTTTTTATTATATCAACGTGTTGTATTGATATCTTGTGATTGAATTGTGGAAATGTTATGTTTCCTTTATGCATGTTTTATGTGATATGTTTATGTTATGGTTTATGATATGTTTAAACCTATTCATAAGAGGAATGCATTGGACTTAATAAGTGAAGGGTGGAGCCCGCTATAGCTCCTCGATGCATCGGCAGGTCTCATGAGACAAACTAGTGTCTTGGCACGAGGCCTTGACAAAATCTTATTTTTAGTCTTGGAAGGAGGCCTTGGATATGTGGTTATGATATTCTGTCATTATGCATTCCATCATTATGAAAGTGGTTATTGATATTTCATGTGATTATTAGACCAGTAGAATATCCATATAAATAAGTAAATGGAATTATTTCATTTTACTTTTTCCATATTATGTTGAAGTTCAAGTTTAAAAGGCTTTTGTTTTACATTGCCTTAAATGTTTATGTTTATGAAAGCTTCCGCTATATTGTTATCCTTATTGAGCATCTGAGCTCACCCCTTTCAATTTTTTAATATTTTCCAGGATGTGAAGAAGTATTTTATGAATGACCTGCAGGGATAGTCCGAAGAGGATAGAAGTGTGGACTATGGAGACTTAGTTATTTTAGTTTATCACTTTATGATGTAATGTATCATTTATGAATGTATTTAGTGTTTCTAAGGCTACTAAACTAATCGGTATTTCGAGACTTGATCATTTGTGATCATGCCAATGTTACGAGGTATTTCACTGACTCTAGGTAGCTGGGGTTGGTGCGTTACAGTTGGTATCAAAGGCAGTTTAGTACTAACCTTGGAAGCTAGATTTAGATAAACTCTGATTAGATCACATAGCCCAAAGATAGACTTTGAGGATTAATATAGAATAACTTCCTATAATTTTGTTGTTGTAGAGATTTTGTGAGTTTTCCGAGCAATACATCCCTGTCTGGATACGAGCAGGTAGAGGCGGCTCTGGCACAGATGTACCTAGGGGTAAAACCCGAAAACACCGCTTTGAGCTAGACTCGAACGGGAACTGGTGCACGACAACGGGCCTTGCTGCACTCTTGGTTACGACACTCCCGGGGGATATGCTTAGGATAATTCTCATTTTCTTTACAAACCACTATGAAGGGTTATGAGTATATACTTCCTCAAAGAAATTTTTTTTATGGATTATATCCATAAATAGTTCAATTTATGTTAAGTATTTTACAAGTATGGAATTATGTATTTTGATTCATAAACTAATCTACTTAATACCAATGTTTAGAAATGGCGCCTAGTGGAAGGAATGGAAACCGTATCACTGCACGCACTCCGTGTAGGGATTTCCCTCCTACTGAAGATAATTATTGTGGATCTGGAGATACAACTGGTGCTGATCAACTTATTACCATACTGGGACAACTCACTCAGGTTATGAATAATAACCTTACTCGTATGGAGCACCCTGATCCGCAATGTGGAGGATCAATGTTAGACCGCTTCATGAGGCAATAACCACCCACATTTAATGGGGGTACAAATCCATTAGTAGTTGAGCAATGGATAAACTACTTAGAAAAAATATTCCATGCTTTGGGGAGTAGTGAAAGGGAGAAGGTTGTCATGGCAGTCTACCGCCTCACTGGAGATGCCGATCAATGGTGGACACTGATTCAAAACACAAAGGAAGATGATGAAGTATCAAATATGGAATGGAGAGAGTTCAAAGATATTTTCTTAGAAAAATACTTTCCACATGACCATCGAGCAGATATGGAAAGACAATTTTTGAGTCTGAGAAAAAAAGAGGATGAGAATGTCGCAAAGTATGGGGCCAAATTTACAAGGTTAGCGAGGCATGCTGCAAATTATATATGTAACCCAAGAAGTAATATTGATCGTTTCTTTGATGGGTTAAAACCATTTATCCATCGAGCATTAGTCTCACAAACCTTCTCGTCATACGAAGATATTGTCTCGTGTTCTATCAAGACAGAAAAGGAATTCTCTAAGTCTTATGACAACAAAGTAAAGCAAGAGAAGAAGAGAATGGTGGAACAAGAGACAGATAAAGGGAAAAAGGGAATGAAGGATTTTCCATTATGCAAAAATTTTGGGAAGAATCACCCTGGTACTTGCCTAAAGGGAATGGGATTTTGTTACAAATGTAGAGAAAAAGGTAACCAGGGTCGTGATTGTAAGGGAATGAAAGAGGCTATCAGTGTTGAATGCTACAATTGTAGGGAAATGGGGCATTATGCCAATGAATGTCCTAAGCGTCAGGGAAACTTACCTCAGAAAAGGCCAAGGGATCAAGGACAATCTTATGCTATTACTACAGTAGAAGTGGAATAATTAATGTATTGGTGCTTTTGGACTCAAGGATTATATTCCGGTTATAATAATAATGTGATATATATAAGGATTGTACTGCAGTACTTGTTTTTTTTCATTAAGGTTTTAATATGATGAAGGTGATCATATTTTTAGTATGTGAAAATAAGAGAAACTTTACATTGTTTGGGGAATCTGATGTTACAATTGATTTTGGAATTTAGAGACCTTTTAGAGAAATTCTGTATAGAGGTATTTTGGATAACTATAAAGGTTGGAATGAATTAAGTTGAACTTTGGATAGTATTGTCTAAGGATAAAACATTTATGAAGATTATTTTTGAAATATTATAATACTATAGTTTTAGGAAAAGGAAAACCTGTAGGGTGGGGCATAACCCTTCGCGTCGGACAAAGCTGCAGGAATCGAACCCACAACTATAGTGTGACAGGCCTTTACTAGCTACCACTAGCCTACAAGAAGTCCCTGGTTATTAAAATATATTTTTCCTAATCTAAATGGCATGTGTTAATATTTGGAACCTTATACAATTAGGATAAATAGAATATTTTTGACTTCTATTACCTTTTAGAGTGAAATATGGGTTAGTGGTAAAAATTTATTAAAGAATGAAAGCCTACATGATAAGTATGTATATTCCCTTACGTTCTTAGTAAATCTTCTAAATAAATTCCTCAACATTATAAAAGGTAACTTAAAACAAAAATGTTGCTGGTTAACTTTTCCAACTGGGGATTCAATGACCGTTTAACCAATCACAAGTTTTTGATTTTCTTATGGTTAACTTTCTCCTAATCCAGTTTTATACAACTCTTTATCAGACCTTGATGGTTTGTTTTTCTTCCATATCCATATTTTTATAGAATCCTAGTATGGGCTATCTCGGGTGACCTTTGTACTTATCTTTCTTTCTTTTAAAGTTATATTTTTATTAACCTTATTTCCGATGTGGGTTTTCCACAACGGTATATTCTATTTTCAACCTTTTATTTTCAATGAAAAATTTCTACTTGCGAGAACACAATTTATTGAAGGAGGGGAGAATGTAACACCCCAAGCTTTCACGATACTCTTCTCTTTCAATAATGCAATAGCTTGCATTGTACGCAAGTTCGAGATTCTAACACACCACGACAAATCAAAGTAGCCGTTATGAATAGTAATACCCACATTTTAAAAGTATAGAAATTTTATATTTCAAAATGGACTTCATTTTGGTATTCGTAATATCGAAATTATCCTAAGTTAAATTTTCTGTAATTTTATGAGAACTTCCATTTTTTTATAGTGATAAATACTTAAAAAATCTTTTTTAATAAAAATAATTTATAGCGATAAATTATACTATTGAGTGGTTTTAAAGTATAATTAGAATATATTTTTACCATTTTATCCAATGGTGGTCATTATAATTAATTTAACATTGAAATTGGACATTAACAATTGTCAATCTTTTGATATATATTGTTTATTAAAAACATGCTATTTGTTGTGACAGTGGGAATTAATTATAAAATTAATAAATGAAACTTATATGTTTAATTTTTTTTAAAATATACATCATTTTTGAATTTGGAATATCAATTATAGCTTATGGTGAAATTTTGGCAATGTTCTGAAAAACATCAATTTTTGGTGAATAGTGAAACCACTAAGTGGTAGTTAAAAAAACTGATTTTTCGTTTAAATGAAACCTTAAAACTTTTGTGATTTTATTTTCAAAAATCCGACATACATGGTTTTCATTAGGAAGTAAAATTTGGTTCAATGGGATTAAAATAATTTTTTGGTGAATTGTAACTTTTAAGTTTAATTAATCGCGATTAAAGGTAATTAGTGAAATTTAAGGTAAAAATGATATTATAGAAATATGAAAATACATTTACACTTGTCCTACCCCTATTGTATGTGTCAGGGCCGACCAATACAATCCATGGGTCAACTTAGGGACCCAATGAAGCTACTTTGGTAGGAAAATTACATAAATAACTTTTATTTAAAGTTAAAATAAAAATTTCACAAACATAAGTTGTTTTAATAAAACAATTTTTAAATGGGGTTATACAAGTCATATTTTTGGATATAAATATTCATTATAAATATAAAAAGATTTATTACACCATGATATTTTTCTTATAATTTTTAAACATTAAATAAATTAAATTATTTATGACATCATGATGATGCAGCGATTACCTCATTAATAAAGGATTTAAATAAAATGAAACGATAATGTAAAATCTATGACCTCCACATGTCCAAAACCTATTGTATGGGTATATTTAGAACCCTTATCACCTTATCCTAGAATTATATCAATGTGGGACCTCTTAAATCCGAATCTCATTTTAAAATAAAGTAACTTTTCTTTACTTTCCAAGAGTTCCCCTCCTCTCCTCTTATAAAAGGCCCCCACCTCTACCTCCTTACCCACACTTCCAAAGACTTTGGCTTGGCCAAACCCTGCCCATTTTATCTCTCTACTTCCCTATATTACTCCTTGAAGCCTCACTTTGGGCAGAAGTCTTCCCAATGAATCCTTTGAGCTCAAACCAAAGGGAGTTACCCGATTTTAAGGTAAGGTCTTCTCTAATGTTGTTTTGTTTTATTTTGCTTCTCCAACCCCTTAAACTCTCTTTATTCATTTATTTTGTAACAACACCAGTATCTTAAATATAATAGGATGTTGTTATAAGAAGTATTAGAGCTACACTTACACACACCTACATCTAATGGTTAAAGAACATAATGTTTCTGTGGATGGCGAATTTCTGCCTCACAAAACGATGATTGTTCAACACTCATATAACACCTTCAAAGGTGGCCATTAAGATGTCACTATATTTATATATGATATATATTATGTTTATGTTTTTATTATGCTTCTGTATTACTCATTTATGTCATACCTTTATGATTTCCATTATGGGTAAACCCGATATTTTCATTTTAGGAAGTGTGGACTACCGCCCCTTCAAAGTGATTTGAATCGTTAATGCCATATGTGGGATGTATAAAGGATGGAGTAAATGGTATTATACATTATATCATACTGGAATTATATTATACCTTTATATAATTATAACTTCATTCCATTAAATATGAAATGGAAATGAAAGTAGCGTTCATGCGTAAGTACGACTTACAGTCTCCATGAATGATGCATTTCATTTCTTACCTCTAAATGTTATGTAATATTATAAATGAATGTATATAATGGATATATATGATTTATATTATATATAAATCATGAATATAATTATGGATATTCTGGATATATTACCACATGAACAAAGTGTAATTATAAGAAGTTTATTTTTGACTCAAGTACCTAAGATCGTCAAAACGACCGTTATTAACATAAATAATTACATAATGTTCATAACATGGTAATAAGTGATATAAAAGGAATAATTAACATGAAAAAGGTTCTTAAGTGAATAGAAATTAACACTAGTTTATTATTCAGGAGGATAAAGAATGATCGAATCAAGTCGGACATGAGGTAATGGAACTTCATAACCCAATTTCCATTATTTGGGTTAATCTCCTACTTTCAAATTATGTCATGATATTATTATGTCGTGATATTATTATGTTATATCTTGTATTTGTACTTCCATTTTGTGTACTTATAGTGAATACACATAATTGGTCTATTTTAGTTAAAAAAATGATCTTTTTAAGTGAATTTGTCTCAATCTCCTTTCATTGATCCATATTTTGTTTTATACACAACTTTATTGTATATGGTGTATAAACCCCTTTGACTTCTACGTTTATTCAAAAGGAATCTTTTTATACGAAGTGTTTTACTAAACGACAAAAAGAAATGTTTTTTTTCGTACGTATGCGGCGACAATGACTTCTCCACCGCCGTGACCATTATTTGAGTTTCGGCTTCCTCTACAAGCCATAAATTTTTTTAAATGAAAAATAAATACAAAGATTTAATTTTCTTTTATTTTGGAATTGAAAATGGTTTTGAATGTGTTTTTATTATATCAACGTGTTGTATTGATATCTTGTGATTGAATTGTGGAAATGTTATGTTTCCTTTGTGCATGTTTATGTGATATGTTTATGTTATGGTTTATGATATGTTTAAACATGTTCATATGAGGAATGCATTGGACTTAATAAGTGATGGGTGGATCCCACTATAGCTCCTCGATGCATCGGCAGGTCTCATGAGACAAACTAGTGTCTTGGCATGAGGCCTTGACAAAATCTTATTTGTAGTCTTGGCACGAGGCCTTTGCTACATGGTTTTGATAGTCTGGCACTATGCATTCCATCATTATGAAAGTGGTTATTGATATTGCATGTGATTATTCGACCAGTATAATATCCATATGAGTAAGTAAATGGCATTATTTCATTTTACCTTTTCCATATTATGTTGAAGTTCAAGTTTAAAAGGCTTTTGTTTTACATTTCCTTGAATGTTTATGTTTATGAAAGCTTCCGCTATATTGTTATCCTTACTGAGCATCTGAGCTCACCCCTTTCAATGTTTTAATATTTTCTTGGATGTGGAGAAGTATTTTACGAATGACCTGCATGGATAGTCCGAAGAGGATAGAAGTGTGGATTATGGAGACTTAGTTATTGTAGTTTTTCACTTTATGATATAATGTAACATTTATGAATGTATCCAGTGTTTCCAAGGCTACTAAACTAATCGGTCTTTCGAGACTTGATCATTTGTGATCATGCCAATGTTACGAAGTAATGCACCGACTCTGGGTAGCTGGGGTCGGGGCGTTGCATGATTATCTTGGAGGACCGATTAGTGGTTACACCATCATTATTTAAGTAAGTAGATAAACATAATTATTATAATCTACCAAGATTAAAAGTATTTCGAGCTTCTACCCCAAAACATTGTACTTCTACATCAGGAGCATCAAATTCCAAGGCAACTGCTAAACCACATCTCCATGCTGGAAAACCTAGACCTTTGGATAAAAAATATGATGTTTTGAAACATCTATCCCAATTAATGTCCATGATATCAATCTTGGATGCCTTTAATTAATCAAAATATTTTTGAGAATAACTTATCGAGGATTTTTCAAGTCCTCAAGAGTTTGAAACTAAAGTTGTTGCTGCTAAGGTTTACCATATAAGGAATGATCCTATAAAATGTCATGCGGTTATATATTTCAGGAATGAAGATGAGGATGATGTTGTACATTGACACATCAATCCCTTGTATATATCTGGATAAGTTAACGATAAAACACCTGATGAGCCTTCATTGATAACGGATTAGGAGTCAACGTCATTCCCATCCATAGAAATTGTTGATTGGGTATCACTGAATATGACTTATCTCCTTCCACATTGAATTTGTAAGTTTATGAAAATAATGAACAATAACCAATATGAGATATTACACTCAAAACCCAGTTTGGGGATCTTGTGTCTAATTCAGACTTCATGGTTATCTGATAGGACACAACATTCAACGTCCTGCTTGGAAGGACCTGGATACATTAAAATGTATCCATTCCATTATCATATAACAAATGTCTTGCTTCAATGGAAAAATTAATCATTGTATAGAAAGAAGGCTCCATTCCGATCATTTGAATCTCAGTACATTGAGGCATAATTCTATTACACAAATGGAATAAGGTTAGTGAAAAAATATATAACAAGAATAAATGCTCCGAATGGAATGGAAAAGATCCCAACTAACTCATTCAAACTTCTATGTATATATTATTTGTTTCCTATCAATCAAATTAAAAGGATATACCCAAATCCATGTACTCATTAAGGGACTTACATAATTTCAATTGCATAAATCAAGCCTGAAAGCATGGGATAAGTTGTTGATAGTGAAATCTTAAATGGAATTTTTTTTCCTTTCATCTACTGAACATAAAAAATAATATGCTTCATCAATAATTCTAGAATAAGTTATAGCAGTAATAATGAATGAAAATGAAGTTGGTCCCAAAACCATCATATTCTCTTCAATGCTCTAGTAAGACCCTTCATCATCAGTAGGGTCAGAAATGATTTTCTCTTCTTCAGGATGTCAAAATACTGACTCCTACTTTGTCTTGGAACGTTTTGCTTCACCACCAACTATGCAAGTAAAAATAGAAGAAGTAAAATATAAGGAATAAGATGAATAAGATCTCAAGTATCCTCCTCCAACATTTGAGAAAGGCATCTCCACCGTTGTGGATGAGCTCAGAGAAATAAATATGGGTATAAAAGAAGATCTATTCCCCACTCTAATTAGTGCAAACATGACTTATGAAGAGAAAGAAATGTATATTTTATTTCTAAAGAACCAGACAGATATATTTTATTAGAACTATATATAAATTCCATTCCTTAATCCTGATGTAGCAACTCATAATTTACGTTTTTCAGAAGAGCATCGAGGATTTAAGCTGGCAGCAAGAAGAAAACACCCAACTCACGCATATAAACTTGAAGCTAAAGTCAACAATATTATCAAATATAACTTTGTCAGGGTGGTGGAATTTTGCTAAATGGCTGGCCAACATTGTCCTAGTGGAAAAGAAGAATGGGAAAATCAGAATTTTCATTGATTTCTGAGATTGTAACCAGTATTTTCCCAAATAAAACTTTCCCATTCCAATCATAGAACTTTATATTGATGCAACAGATGGCTATAAAGCTTTATCTTCCATGGATGGCTACTCTGTGTACAAGAAAATCCAAATGACCATAGAGGATGAAGATTCTATAACTTTCAGATCCCCACAAGATGTATTTTTCTACCCAGAAATGCCCATTGGATTAATGATTGTTGGGGAAACATATCAACATGATATGCACAATATCTTCAAACCATTATTAGGAAAATTTGTAAAATGTTATTTGGACAATCTATGATTTAAATCCTGACAAATTTCCCTTCACCTGACTGATCTTAAGACCATATTTAATAAACTTCAACATCATAATTTGAAGACGAATCCTTTGAAATGTACTTACGGGGATACCTTAGGAATATTCATCGGAATTTTTTTACGCCACTATGGTATCAAAGTTGATCCTAAAAAGACAAAAAAAAAATTCTTGGAATGTCACATACTCCAAATTATAAATACTTAAGATGAATTCAAGTACACTTCACCTATATTTGGCTCTTTATCGCCAATTTGTCTAGAAAGTGTTTACCCTTCACTAGATTAATGAAGAAGGTAGTTACATATAAATGGTCCAAAGACTACCAAGAGGCATTTGATACCCTCAATAAATATCTCTTGATTCAACTAGTATTAATGACACCTATGTAAGGAAATCCACTTATTCTCTATGTGATAGATTTAGAGCAATCATTTTGCTCCTTCCTTGAACAAAAGAATGATTATGGTAATGATAATAGCATTTATTATCTCAGTCAGACTAAGCTCAACATAGAGACTAGATATTGATTTATTGATAAGTACTTCATGTCATTAATCATTATAGTTTTGAAGTTGAGGCACTACATGCAACATCAAGATATTCACTTGGTATCTCGCAATAAACTGATCAAATTTATCCTCAATTTTCCTATGCTTATAGGACGTTTGGCACAGTGGGAAATTATTTTGCGATAGTTTGATATCCAATTTGTGCCTCAGAAAATAATAAAAGGGAAAGACTTAGAATAATTTATTTCTAGACACCCATCCATAGAAGATACATATTTAAGTACTGAACTTTATGAAGAATAAATCTTCTCTATTCAAGATAATTCCCAAACATGGGAAATGTACTTTGATGGTGCTTCCAAAAGTACAATGGGGAAGAGAATGGAATAACCTAAACTCAAAAAAATTGGGTTTAGAATTGTTTTTTTCTCTATAGAAAAGGAAGTGTTTCCATATTCCTTTATGTTGTAAGAAGTCAATACCAATAATGATGCAAAATATCAAGTTCTCATTGCAGGCCTATAATTGGAACTCTAGGTTCAATTGAACCACATGAAATTGAAAGGTGATTTAGATCTGGTAATCAAATAGATCAAAGGGGATTATTCTATCAGAAAAGAAGAGTTAATCCCTTTGTGAGATTATGTAAGAGGGTTAATGGATGAATTTCTCTTAGATCCAACATTGTCATATGTCCCATGATCACAAAATTCCCAAGTTAATGCACTGGATAATGTAGCCACAACCTTGGAAGTTCCAAATCAGGATGAGACAATCATTATTATTGCTCATATTCATGTGGTATCACCATTCTCTCAAACTATAATAGATTAAATTAATGAAATTAGCCCTATTTCTGAGCCATTGGCCATAATACAAGATGGATGTAACCTATCGCGAAATGCCATCAAAATGGCGTACTTATATTGGATAGAGCCGAAAAAGAATAGATCCAGTGATGAGTTATCAATTGAACTCTTAATGATAGATCAGAACACCAAAAGATCCTCTAAAATGAGGCTTTGATGGAGTCCTCTTAATATGTATTAATGGAGAAGAAACAACAGTTGTGATGAAAAAAGTACATCCAGGATCTTCTGGTTCTCACCATTTTGGGCATAGGATTTCAGATCAAATCTGAAGTCTTGGATACATTAGGCCTTCATTGACATTGGATTGCACATATTTCACCATGAAATTTCATCCCTTCCAAATTCATGTGAAACTCATTCATCAACCCCCTAAGTTTATACATACAACTAAATACTCCTTGCCATTTTCCACATTGATAATGGATATTGTTGGAATTTATCCTCCAACTACGACTAAGAAATTCAAGTATTTTCTTACTACTAACGATTTCTTCTCCAAATGAGTTGAGGAAATTCCTCTCAATGAAGTGGGTTCCAAAATAATTGTTTTCTTTGTCAAATATAATATCATTACTATATTTGGTTTCCCTCATATATATTGACAGATAATGGCACCAATTTCTATTCTGTTGAGGTAAAGAAGTTATATCCAGAACACAATATCAAATCCAACCATTAAAATTAGTATCATGCAGTGGAAAACAGAAAGATAGAGTCATTCAATAATACCATATAAAATATACTCCCAAAAATAGTGGATAAATATAAGAAATATTTTCATGATAATATTTTTCAGGATTTATGGGATCTTCATGCTACTACCCATACAACCACTCAGGAAACTCCATAATTGTTGGTGTATAGAAGATAAAAAATTTAGCTAATTTAAATTCAATAGTATTCACTCTGAGTCACAATCTATGATTAGTTATCTACATATGAACATTATCAGAAGTTATTTGATGAGGTAAAATGATTAAATGAAAATATATTGAATACCTTTTATCATTTTTAAGTTTATCAGAATAGAATAACATAATATTTTTACAAGAAAGTTCACCCCTGCTCATTTATTCAATGATAATTGTTACTTATCTTTAGGACTCCTATGAATCCTGGAAATAAGCCTCCAAAACATGATCCAAAGTGGTAAGGGCCTTACTCTGTACATAAGGTATACTCTAATGGAGCTTATTCACTAATATAAATGGATGGAGAACATATTACTACTCCAACCAATGAAAGATTATTAAATAATCACTTTGTTTAATTGATCATTATAATTTCCTTTCTGCATGACTCTAAACTACATAGCACAAAGTCCTAATTTGAATACATTAAAATGCATAACAACCATATGTGTTCATGCTTCACGATGTTAAAATGTGTAGTATCTTTGTTATAACAACCCTACTCTTTATTACTCACATAATCAGAATTTATTACATAAAACCATAACTTGATAAAACATAGAATATCAAAAGGTATAGTTTCTTTGGGCTTAGTAACATTACATAAAAACATAAAACATAAAACACAACATCCTATTGAAATTTTCTTTTACATGACCACATCATTCCTTCGTACTTAGAATTGCATGGGATAACCTGAGGACATGAATAATAAAAGGGTGATCTATAAAGCCCAATAAGGGATTAAAAAGGAAAAACATGAGGAATAAAATACATTTTAGGTAATAGGCACATCAATGGGGGCATAAGAGAAACCTGATCATAAAGGCATGATCATAACATGGAAATGTGGGAACAATATTTAACATGATTTTAGCATGAGCCAAGGATCATCACACATGGATCATGATTAAACCCTCATTGAACTTGAATTATCATGAGTAAACCCTCATTTCACTTGATGTATCATGATATTAATCTTCACTCCTTGCATTAGAGCACTATCGGGGCACACCCTTCTTAATCATTTTATTACATGAGTAAGTGTGCCTCATGGATCATATAACATTGATTCATTAAAAACCATAACTTATTCCATGACAAAGGAATTTTGAATTCATACATGAAACTATATAATAAATTTGTAAATGTGCATATAGGTGAATACCCTTGATAGAGAAATGGGCATGGTATTCACTACCTAATGACTTTGGCTTGGAAAATCTCGGTGCAATTTCAGCTGCATAAGGACATGACAATCGAATTTATAAAAATGGTTGATGAGATAGAAATGGAAGAATCATAATATATAAATTAAATGTAATGTAATGGGGTAATATAGAAACATTTCCCAATATATTTAATGGAATTTAGAATCATAATAAAAAATAATTTCGTGAATGTAAATGAGGAGAGATAAATTCCTTATAGAATTTCAACATGGTAACAGGAGTATATGGGAGGCATTAATGAAAGAGAAATGGGTATCTCATAATTAAAACATAATAAGGCCAGTATGGGGGATGTGATAAATCATTCACCAAAATTTTCAATTGAATATTAAAGGGTATAAAAATATAAAGAAATTTGGACAAAAATGAGAAAGGAAGAATTCCCTTACGAAAATTCGGCATGGTAATAGGTGTACACGGAAGGAATTAATGAGAGAGAAAAAGGTATCACATCATAAAAAACAATTAGGGAAGTATGGGAGAGGTGATAAATCATTCCTCAACATTTTTAATTGAAAATAAAAGGGCATAACAATATAAAGAAACATGGACATAAATAAGGAAGGAAGGAAAGTGGGGATCCATTAATTGGAATTGTGACCCCAAAGGCATGGGAGATGCTTGAGAGAGGAATATTGGGAGCTTGGGGAACCTTGGGAGGATTATAGAGAGATTATAGAAGATTTTGGTTGGGCTCCAAAGGCTTTGAGTGAAGAGGAATTGGGAACATGGGGGGATTTATATAGAAAAATAGAGGAATTTCATTATTATTTAGGTTTTGGACACCACACATTAAACCAATCAAAATGACAAACCAACCCATGGTTTTGCCTATGTTTTTTCTTCCAAAGTGTATTTTAAGAAATTATTTTATAAGTCCAATGGGAGATATTCTTAATATATTAGGCTTTTCTTATATGGTGGTGAGTCACACTCTCAAGAAAATCAATTTAAAAAGATAAAATGTTTTATAAGTCTTGGAGGTTCCACTAAGGCTCTATAAAATAAATCAAACAAACCTAAAATCAGATTATTTTATTGGTAAAACATATATAGTCCAAAAAAAATTTATATTAATTTATTACATCACTATTTGGTCATTTTGATGTCATAAACCACATTATATAATTAAACGATATTCAGTTTTTACCCAAAAATTCAACTATCTCAGAAAATTAAGAAAAATTCACCATTGGATAAATTCGACGTCCTAATTGAAAAAATAATATTTATTTTATTTAAATAATATTTTAAATAAGTGAAATTCGTTACTTTTAAAATAAAAACTGACATTTATTGAAAATTTATGTGTTTTGATAAAAATGACTTTCAAACTATAATAAAAATTCCAATTGTATTCATAAAAACTATATGATCATATATTTTTAATAAATATTAACTTAGTAATTATATTTTATTAAAATATTATTTAATTCAAAAATTCATTAATTCATCAAAATATATTTTTTCATTGAATAAAAACTAAAAATACTATTTGTGCTTTAAAATATATTTATAAAATAACAATAGTAAAATGAATGTATATTATATATTATATACTAAAATAATACACATAATCATAGTTCTATGGTATTGTTATATAACCCCTTATAACACCTACATAATATCGAAGGGTAAGGTGTGCGATGGGGACATACTCTTGGGGTGGCTCGAATAACGTTGCTCAGGTGGTAGTCTCTATCAACATCCAATTATTTCGTAGGTGGTTCCATTCAAGCTTAACGGGTTGAATCTTAGCTTGGGTATGGTCATGAGCGAAGCCCAATGACACCACCTCTTTTCTGAGCTCTGAATAATGGGCTTTGTTTAGGGAAATTATGCTGGATGAGGCCAACACTCTCTTTGTCTAAGTAAATTGGATTTGATAAAGACCTATATTTATTCTAATCATGTGACCACTGTTAAAAGACTATATTAGAAATAGTCACAATTCGTAAAAGTATTTTAAAATCCAAAAACATAAAACCACGAAAGTAAATATGTTTTACATTACCATTTTGAGTTATAAGATAATTAATTAGATCAAGAATATTTTTAACTAATGAAATTTTGGGTCTGTACCATCTTCCCCCCTTAAGAAATTTCACCCTTGGGATTTCATTTTCCCACCCTAAAACAGATACAGGTAACTTTTCTTCATTAGTTCCTCCAATTCCCACATTTCCTCTTAAAATGTGTGGTTTCACCACAAAACATTGATGAGGGGAATTGTCTTATTTCGTAGAACATGTTTACTATGATCTATGATCTTTACTAGCTTCTCTTCATAGGAGATGTAATTATCCAATGGTACCACCTAAATATTGAGTACATGCGATGGGTCTCGTATGTAATTCCTCAAGAGTGATACATAGAATACATCATTCAGTTGAGACACGATTGGTGGGAGTGCTAGTCAATAGGCTGTTGCTCCAATGCTATCAATGCTCTCAAAAGGGACAATGTACCATGGACTTAGTTTTACCTTCTTCCCAAATATCATAACTATATTCCATCGTGTTATGCAGAGGAATACCATGTCTCCAACATCAAACTCTAGGTCTTGTTGATTATTATTAGCATAGCTCTTTGTTCAACTCTAAGATGCTTTAATGTGCTACAGGATGGTCTTAACCATCTCCACCATTTCTTTGACCATTTATAGAACTCAATGTTTTTTTCTCCCCAACATCATCCCATCATGCTGGTGTTTTGCACCTCTTCCCATAAAGGGCTTCATAAGGATCCATTTGGATGATTTAGTAGAAATAGTTGTTGTAAGAGAACTCAAATAGAGGAATATGTTGATCCCATTCTCCTTTGGAGTCCATTGAGTATGCTCTAAACATTTCCTCAAGTGTTTATATAGTCTGATTAGATTAGACATTGATTTGAGGATGATTAGCCACACTGAAGTTCATCTCAATATCTAGATCATTTTGAAGACTTCCAAAACATAGAGGTGAATCTTGGATCTCGATTGGATACAATTGATAGGGGTACTCCATGCAGATTTACCACATATTTGATGTATATCGGTGCTAGTTGAACCAATGAGAAATCTTCTAGAATTGCAATGAAGTGTGTAGTCTTTGTAAGACGATCCACAACAACCTAGATGGAATTTTTTCCTTTGGATGTCTTCGAAAGTCTAGTGAAAAAGTCCATGGTTATGTTCTCCCATTTCCATGCAGGTATGGGTAATGGTTCCATCATCCCCTTAGACTTATGTCTCTCATCCTTCACTTACTAACATACTAGGAACTTTGATGTGTACTCATTTATCTCCTTCTTCATGTTATCCCACCAATAAAGATCTCAGAGATCTCGGTATATCTTTTTGGTTCCGGGGTGAATGGAGAAATTCAAACTATATGCATCATCCAAAAGTTCTATCTTCAACTTTAGATTTCAGGGAACACGTAGTCTTGAACCTAATCTCACAATTCCTTATTCATTGTCCTTGAACTTTGAGGATTTCCATTTTCTGATACTTTCCACTTTCTTCTTAATTCCTAAATCATCCTTTTGAGCATCCTTTAACCTTCCCAAAAGTGATGGTTGAGAAATCATTTGTGAAAGGATTGATGATGATACCTTCTTTACGATTACCGTGTCCATCTTAATCAAATCTATGAATATTGGATCCTTCTAAATTCTCATCTGTGATAGAATCGCTGGGTCCTTTTTATTTAGAGCATATTCCACCTTGTTCTATTTCTTAGGGTGGTAATAGATTTTGAAGTCACAGTCTTTTATCATCTCTAACCATCTTCTATGGCACATATTCAACTCTTTCTATGTGAATATATACTTAATGTTTTCTAGATACATGTATATTTCACATTGTCTGAATCATAGGCAATGACATTGTCATTTTGCATTAACAGACAACCCTGTCCCTTCTTTGAAGCATCACTAAATACCAGAAAAATTTCTTCACTTGTGGGTAATGTGAGAACTGGTGCTGTGATAAGCCTCCTTTTCATCTCATTGAAGATATCTTCATATTAATCACTCCATGATAACTTTAATCCCTTCTATGTTATCTTGGTAATTGGGATTGATAATCGTGATAAATTTCTCACAAATCGGCGCTAATATCAAACTAACCCTAGGAAGCCACATATATCTATTACCAATGTTAGAATTATTCATACCCCAATTGCAGCTATCATGAAGGATCCATAGATATCCCATTTCTTATTATGATATGACCCATGAATGAGACCTCCTTCACCTATAATACACATTCTTTATACTTTTCATAGAGATTTTCCCTTCAGAAAGTCTCTAGTACAATGCTTATATGCTCCTCATGTTCCTCCTTACTTTTGAATTATATTAGAAAATCATCAATAAAGACTACCACAAATTTGTTGAGGTAATATCTAAAGACTCTATTCATCAATTCCATTTATATTGATGGAGAATCAGTGAGTCCGAAAGGAATTACTGTGAATATATAGTGCCCATACCTTGTACGAAAAGGATTCTTTGGGATATCCTTTTTCTTCACCCTTACATGGTAACATCCAAACCAAAAATCCACCTTGGAGAAGCATTGTGCTCTACACAGTTGATCAAACAAGTCTTAAATTCATGGAAGATGATATATTTCTTAATCGTGATTTTGCTGAGCTCAGGATAATCAATGAAAATGCGCATTGACCCATCCTTTTTTATGAAAAAGAGGACTGGTGCACCCCATCGTGAAGCACTTGGGTGTATAAACCGTTTTCCATATTCTCTTATAGTTGTTTATTTATATACTCAAGCTCACACAATATGAATTCTATACGAAGTCTTGGATATTGGAAACTCCCCAAGAATAAGATTTATTGAGAATTAAACATCTCTTCTAGGAGTAGGACCAGGATATTCCTTGGGAAACACTTCAGTGAATTCCCTCACAATAGGAATGTCTACAGGGATGGTTTCTTCCTTAGACTCAATAAAATGAGATAAATACACATGATCAAAGGTTCGTAATATCCATTCTTGAGATTATGGTGCAAAAGAAGATTCAACCTCCTCATTTCACTTATACAGAATCCAGGGTCGATTCCCCATATAAAGAGTGATTTACCTCTCACTAAAATGTATGTTGGATTTATATATTGAATTCCAATCCATTCCAATAATTGAAGAAGATTCCACTTGAGGAAGTATAAAGAGATTCTCTAAGAATTTCAATCCAAAAAATTATGATAGGGTATGAGTTATATTCATGGGATTCAATGATTACCTCATTTTCCTTACTCACCCACATATTTAATTCCATGATTTATAGTGGTGTTGGGATTGTTCTACTAAACTTTTAGGAGATAAAAGATTGTGTAGAACAATAATAAAAAAGCACATTCACTATTCATGAATGAATAACAAGGGTACCTATAACCAATTCATTGTCAGGGTTCACTTCAGTGGTAGTGATGTAAAAATCTTGCCTTTGCTGCCTTGGATGTTGTTGGTTACCTCTAAAAACACTTTTCATAGAAAAATGGTTTGCAAAGTGCCCTGGTTCTTTGCAGATAAAGAAATTAAGAATGCGTTGAGGGCCAAAAGGAGTGTTTCTCTCCTCTCTCATAGCCACATGTTTTTCTTTTCTGTAGTTCATAGACAGATTCCCTTCTGTTCCATAACTAAAGCATTTCCTCGTACCCTTTTCCTGGGTGATTCAGTCTGCACCTTTGGAAAGTGGGGTACTGGATTTTCATAGCACTTTCGCATTTATTCATTGGAAATTTATAATTTAATTCAACCTTATTCTTCTAATCCCAATGATACCCCTAATATTCTCTTATCTCTATTCCAACTTTGAGGGTACATCGGACAATTTCCTCGTAGCTCTTGAAGTCACGGATCACTAGGTATTTCCATAGGCTAGGATTTATCCCACCAATGAAGTGTTCAACATTGCATTCCAGGGTAATGAAAAAGCTGAAGGAATATCATGAAAGCCTTGTAATGTTTTACTCATATGCTCTAATGAATTTTTTGTCTTTTTAGGTCAAGTAAGTCCCTTTCCATATTAAGTTGGAGGGTGTGAAAAAAATATTTACCAAAAAACATTTTCCAGAAATCCTTCCATTCAATCACCTCAATATCTTCCTCAGGATTCATATTTTTAATCCATATAAACCAATGATCATCTTCACCTTCCATACGATAAGAATACAGAAGAATCTTCTTCTGTTTAAAACATTGAAGGATGGTGAAGATCTTATAAATAGAGTTGATCCATTGTTCAATGAGTTAGGGATCTAATGATCCATTAAAAGTAGGAGGTCGTTCTCTAATGAAGATCTCAATTGAGACTTATTATTTCTTTGGGGGGTTGAATTTTCCTCTTGACCCATGTTTCTATTCAAAAAATGAGTTAACTAAGAGAGTATCGGGAAACATTTTGTGATTCCTTCTCTCATTGGATTGGGAATATCAATAGAAAAGATTTCACATAGATCTTCACATGAGTTGTTAGCCTGATTCCTCTTATAAATGGTCATTATCTAGAATAAAAGGAAATTTAAGGGTAACTCATAAAGGGTAATCTAAAGACAAAAACAGATGACTTATAAAATAATTTTATTTCCTTAAATTATGAATATATAGGCTTTAATCTAAGTTATCCATGATCTAAATCCCAACATATATTCTTAGGGGAAATTTTTTTATTCCCTAAAAAATGGTTTGTATTAATCTTATAAATTTAAAAAACCATATCCATTGGGAGTTTCATAACCAAGAGTGCAGCAATTCCCATTGTCATGCAACTGTTCCTGTTTGAGTCTAGATCAAAGAAGTGTTTTGTATTTCTACGCCTATAAAAATCTGTGCCAGAGCC
The DNA here is from genome assembly GCA_963277665.1 of Viscum album. Classification (NCBI taxonomy): domain Eukaryota; kingdom Viridiplantae; phylum Streptophyta; class Magnoliopsida; order Santalales; family Viscaceae; genus Viscum; species Viscum album. Next base: position 77,444,246 of record OY728159.1, read on the forward strand.
ACCTCTACCTGCTCGTATCCAGACAAGGATGAATTGTCTCGATAAACCACTTACTCAATACTTAACAAAATTTAGGTATTTTTTTAGTGTATGTAGTTTTATCCCTAAGAATTTAACTAGGGGTTTCTAATCCAAATCTCAAAAATAACTAAACCTATCCTCTGATACCAACTATAACAACCCTGCTCTTCAATACACACATAAAAATAATTTATTTCATAAAACCATCACTTGATATAATGTATATTATCTATATATCTAGTGTCTTTGGAGATTAGGAACATTACATAACAACTTAAAACATAAAATGCAACATCTTATTGAAAACATATTTTATATGACCACATCATTCCTTCGTACTTAGCATTGTATGGGATAACCTGAAGGCATGCATAATAAAAGAGTGAGATATAAAGGCCAGTAAGGGACTAAAAATTCATAACATAAATAATACAATATTTTTTAGGTAATAGGAATATCAATGAAGCATAAGAGAAACATGAACATAAAGGCATGATCATAAAATGGAAATGTGGCAACAACAATTAACATGATTTTAGCATGATCCAAGGCTTATTTCAAATGGAGAATTATTAAAACCTCATTGAAATTGAATTACCATGAGTAAACCCTCATTGCAATTGACACATCATGATACCAATCTTTACCCAATGCAGTGGAGCTCTATCAGGGTGCACCCATCTTAATCATTTTATTACATGCATAAGTGTGCCTAATGGATCATATAACATGGATTAATTAAACATCATCACTTATTCCACGACAAAGTAATGTGGAATTCATATATGGAAATATCTAATCAAAAAGTATATGTGCATAATGGTGAATACCATTGATAGAGAAATGGACATCGTATTCACTATACAATGACTTTGTCCTGGAAAATCATGGTGCAATTTCCACAACATAACAACATGACATAAGAATTCCTAAAAATGGTTGATGAGAGTGAAATGGGTGTCTCATCATATTTAAATGAAATTTACAGTAATGGGGTAATATAGAAACATTTCCCTACATATTTAATGGAATTTATATTCATAATAAAATATAATTACTTGAATGTAAATGAGGAGATAGAAATTCCTTACGAAATTTCATCATAGTATCAGATGTACATGGGAGACATTAATTCGAGAAAATTGGGTATCTAATAATTGAAACATAAGTAGGGAAGTATGGGGGAGGAGATAAATCATATCCCAACATTTTTAATTGAAAATAAATGGGAATAATAATATAATGAAATTTGAAAAAAAAGTGAAAGTAAGAAATCCCTTATGAAAATTTGGCATGGTAATGGGTGTACATGGAAGTCATTAATGATAGTGAAATAAGTCTCTCATAATTCAACCATAATTATGGAATTATGGTGGTGGGGAAAAATAATACCTCAACATTTGTAATTGAAAATAAAAGGGAAAAAAATATAAAGAAACATGGACATATATAACGAAGGAAAGTGAGGATCCTATACTGGGAAGTGTGATCCTAAAGGTATGAGAGAGGCTTATTAGGAGTTTTTGTTTCCTTGTATGTATTCTAGAGAGAGGAGGACATAGGTTGGTTGATCTCCAAAGGATTTTAGTGCAGAGGAAGTAGGATGTTGGTGGGTTTATATAGATAAAGGGAGGTAATTCATTTTTATTTATGTTTTTGACACCACATTTTAATCTAATCAATGCCACAAACCAGCCCATGGATTTTTACAAAGGGAATTTGAAAAAATTATTTTATAATTCCAATGTACGAACTTCTTAAAATATTAGTCTTTCTTATGTGAAGGTGAGTCACACTCTCAAGGAAATCAATTCAAAAAGTTAACATGTTTTATATGTCTTAGAGGGGTCACTAAGTCTTTGTCAAATAATTCAATCAAACAAAAATTCGAATAATTTTAATGGTAAAACATATATTTGACGAACATACCATTTATAGTATTTTATTACAACACTATTTGGTTATTATGATGTAATAAAACACATTATATAATTAAATGATATTTATTTTTTACCAAAAAATTCGACTGTCTCAAAAAATTATGAACAATTCCACATTGAATAATTTTAACATCCTCATTTGAAAAATAATATTCATTTTATCTAAATAGTTTTCTAAATATGTGAATCATTATTTATAAAATAAAAACCATAATTTATCGAAAATTCGTGGGTTTTGATAAAAACAACTTTCAAACCATATTAAAAATTCAAAATATATCCATAAAAATTATATGATTATTTATATTTAATGAAAATTAACTTTTTAATATTATTTTACTAAAATATTTTTTAATTAAAAATTCCTTAATTCATCAAAATAGTTTTCTTAATTGAATATTAACTTAAAATACTATTTGTGCATTAAAAATTATTTACAAAGTAACAATAATAAAATGAATGTATATTCTTTATTATATACCAAAATATTGCACATAATCATAGTGCTAAGGTCTTGTTATATAACCCTATATAACACTAGCATAAGACCGAAGGGTAAGCTGTGTGATGGTGACATACTCTTGGGTTGGCTAAAATAACTTCGCTCGGGTTGTAATATCTATCAACTTAAACTTATCTCATAGGTAGTTTTGTTCGAGCTTAACATGTTGAATCTCAGATTGGGTTTGGTCTAGAGTTAATATTAATGACACCACCTCATTTATGAGCTCTAAAAAATTGGATTAGTAAGAGGAAATTCTACAGGATGAGGCTATCACTTCATTTGTCTGAGTAAACTGGATTTCTTAAAGCCTTATATTTCTACAAATCAAGTGATCACTATTAAATGGACATATTATCAATGGTCACAGTTATTAATAGAATTTTAAAATCCAAAAACATAAAACCAAGAAAGTGCATATGTTTTACATAAATTTTTTTCATAATAGTACATTTTATTAGATCAAGAGAAATTTTCATTAATGGAAGTTTGGGTCGTTACATCTTCCATTGTTACATGACGTTAAAAAACTTGACATCATTTTTCCTCACTACATGATATTAAACAGTATGGCTAATGTCTTATTTATTTTACATTAAAAGTATCCATGAACAAGAATCACTTATGTAATTTCTACTCCTTAGTTACACATGAGTTCTATTTCTCCCTATGTTTGAATCAGATCTACATAGATATCTCATTTCAAGAACATTGTGTAGCTTGATTCTCATTCTAATGGGATATATAGAAATGCCTAGATCTGAAATCTTGGGCCTAGCTGTAACCACAAAGAAAATTTATTTCCCATTTATCCAATTGTATATGAACTACCTTTTTTAGATACATGGTTTGTTCTTCATACCATTTTTTGGACTTAATTTTTACAATTCTTCCAGAATGTATTAAAAGCCCCTGTATCTCACTGAAAACTCAATTGGTGTGAGAAATGATTATTTCAAGAACTATGTTTGTCTTGATTCTCATATCAATGAGATACATATAGACACATAAATATCCAATCTTGATCCCATCCTCGTCAAAATACCCATTATTCCCTAGGTGTATGAATCAAACCTGTATAGGGAATGTTTCAAGAACTATGTGTGGCTTGATTCTCATCCATATGAGATATGCAGTGACACCTGGGTTTAATTCCTTGGTCGAGCTGCAATATTCCTTTTTCATGTCATAATCGCTTCATATCTTTTCTACTTGACTCTAAATTGCATATCATAATTTCCTTGTAACACAACCTTAATCGGAAATGTATCCAAAGAACTACATATGTCTTGATTCTCATCCTACTGAGATACATTTTTTATACTAAGACTTTGTTCCTAGTCTTAGCCATGAGATATATTTTTATCTCTATTTCACATATAATTAACAATATGTGTGGGAGACTTCATTTTTGGGTCCTCTCATAGAGAGCCCACCAAGGAAACAAGAAATGACCTCCTTTTACATATGAGTTAGATCTACATAATGGAATCCAAAATCATGGCCATTTTGATTCAAATATTTCTCTTTTGAATTGATAATTACACCATTTCATATTTCACACTCCAAATCTTGAATAGTTTATGATCTCCACAATCGTTCTTACAGTTTTTTGGTGGTAGAGTTTCTGATACCAGAGTGATCTTTTGCTTGACTATACAGTATGTGACCCTAGGTGACCTTGCATAAGACACCTATATAAAATTTCAGTAAGTCAAAAAATGACACTATTTATCTATTCCACACAATCCCCAGTTGTCCCTGCATAATACATCCCCCATAATGAGTTCGTCAAACAATGGTAACATCATTCTTGGTAAAATCATATTATATCCCCTTCAAACATTGATGACAATATAAAAGAATCTGTATCTTAAAGCGGTCATCCATGTATATTTTTTCCATCACCCTCTTCTCGATCCGAAAGTATCCAAGACCATGGTTTACAAATTTTCTCTCTCCATGTGTTCAAAACATATTGAAATAAAATTGGATCATTAGACCAAATATCATCTACTATTTCTATTATATTTTGGTCTTAGTCCTATGACCTAAATCTATAGACACCACACTTCCTAAATTTGGGTCAATCCTTCATAGAAAGTTTTTTTCTTAGATTCATTAGAAGTAAGAATTTAAAATACTATTTTTATACTCAGGTACCATTCTCCTTAAACCAAACCCTATGCTTCAGAAAACATGAATCTCCATAAACTTTCTTTGGATTTTTTCAATAGAATTTTTGATACTTAAGAGTTCTTTTTCATGAATATGCAGTAAGTTACCCTTAGTGGCCTTGCATAGGTCACCAACATAACAGGCCAATCAGTCAAAAGATGCCACTATTTAGATATGCAACACAGGTCCCAGTTGGCTATGCATAATACATCCCCCATAATGGGTTCGTCAAAAAATGGTAACTTTTTTCTTGGAAAAGACTTCCTATAATTCCTTTAGACATTTTCCCATACCATTCTCCAGATCTAGAAAATCCCAAATCACAATTCCTACTTTCAATATGTGAACATGGTTGTTTTTTTCTATAAAAATTATCAAGGAATTAGAGACTCGTGAACCTTGAGTCCAAGATAAATGCTATAAATTAAAGCCACCAAATGTCCTCCCTATATGACTTAAAACTTCATAGTATAACATCCTCACTACATGACATAGAACTTCATAACATGATGTTAGAAATTCCATTTTCGAATACTTTTATCCATACCTCACACACCAAATTTGTATAGAAGTAGTTTCCTCATTCATGACCTATGTCATCATAGATGACCTTTAATTCTTAAAATCCCTTTCCCTAGAAAAACCACCCACTATGGTCTTGAGTCACAAAAATCTTATTTTCTCCCTTGTTTATAAAAAATAAAATGTTACATTCTTGAGAGGTCTTTTTCTTGATTATGAAGTACATATCCCTAGGTGGACTTGCATAATATTCCTACATAATAGACATGTCGGTTAAAATATGCCACTATTTGGTTATAAAACATATACCCTAGATTGGCCCTACATAATACAGCCCCCATAATGGGTTCATCAAATAATGGTAACCTAATTCTTGTAAAATACCTTATTTATGTTTATAAAAGTTTTAGATTTTGTGACCATACAAAAACCATGTCTCAATATTTCCCTTGGAAGTATTTAAATAATATTAGGGCAACTTATAGCCACAGATCCTTGTTTGGGATCTAGTTTCAAAATTTATGGTCAAAGCTGTTAGAACTTAAACACTATCCTTTTTAGTCCAAAATGAATAAATCTAAAAATCTAATAACTAAGATACATAATACTTTCCAGATTGAAAACCTATGAAGTGAACTCTGATCAAAAGTTGAGCCTTAGCTCACTAAACCTACATTTTGTATGGTTTTGAAAATATTGAGCAATAAAAAAACAAAAGATAATAGTTTGTGGGGTTATCTACATAACACTAGTAAAAATCAAAATATGAATTCTATGACCCATGTATTAGGAAAAAATTAGATCATATTTATGAACATTATGTAGCTCCAAATATAACCAAATGATGTTGGAATGCTTCAAAGTTCCCTAATTTTACCTTATAACGAGATTCTTTTTGTTCCGAACGAATCAAATTCTAGGGGGGGGGGGATTTTGTAGACACCCTGAAATGTATTCCCTAAGATTTTTTGGAAAATTTCTCAACCATGTTGGAAACATTCGTGGTCTGACTCTGCATTTTTAATCATGGTCTATGATTGTAGCGATGGCAGCAACCCAAAGTGCTTGGACCTAAGCCTGACAGTGATCCCAAGATAGGGTGCAGGGGCACAACCCCCGCAATATTGTTCAATAAATTTGGTTAAGACCCTAAAGTGGCGCCTGAGATACCTATATGAAAATACCTTCAAGACACTATTCTGTAACGTAATGAATCCATTATTTTTATGTAACTCTTAAATGAGGCACCCTAGTTAGGCGAAATCACAGGAAGTGTGCAAGCCTACATGGGATCCATCCATTGGGTGCACAGAAACTTTTGCGCCACTAATATGGAACCCTACATACTTTCATTCACAATTTCAATTATTCAAGGGTCTCTTATTTTTTTATAAATAGACCCTTTGGGTCTTCATTGGGATGGGTGAATTTCCCTTAGGCATAATTGATGCTCTAGTCACCCTAATGCTTCACCCATGTCTTTTGAAACATTCAAGGTAGTTCTTTAACACTTGGAGCAGTGGAATTGAAGGAGGATCATAGGAAATAAGTCCCTTTAGTTTTTTAAATTTATAACAGTTGCGCGCCTGAATCTACTAACCTCCCTAAATCAGAAACACATGCACACCACATTTTCCTCTCAATGAAACTTGTGCACCCCACTTCTGGTAATACCGGTTAATAATGTTGTAGGATTGAGTCAAGTCTCTCCCAAGTATTAACATATTTTTTTCATCATGTAAGTCAACATCAGGTTTCCCATGCATACTTTTACACCCATACCTGCACTCCCGGTTCTTAAATGGGCACCCTTCCTTGATTCACCTAATATCTTCATTATATACTAGTCTTTCCTCAGGCCTTCTTTAAATCCATTAATGGAAAGGATTATTCTTCATTGGATCCCTTATACTAAAGAGATTATATTGAAACTTCCACGAAAAATTCCTGAATTATCAAACCTTTAGGGAGGAAACATTAGCGTGTCTCTTACTGGGGTTTGTATATTCACAGTCATAGGTTTACCATATTTGTTTTTTAAAATGATTAGGATTCGTGGAGTTTCTCTAGGTTTGTATATATATATATATATAGTCACATAGAGCATTCCCCCTGAAATAGTTTTGGTAAGTGTTCTATTTGAAGGATTGGGGTTTGGGTCCTGACTTCCCCTTCTCATCTCTAAAACCTAGAACCCCAGGACTCTAGTAGGAATGGTACGGTTCACACCTAATTTTCCTTTGGAACAAATGAGAAGTTTCCCTCCCCTACTAGGAAAAAGTTTAGGGCAACCATCCTGGTGTAAGCCTCTTTCATTTCTTGTAGGAGGTTACAGTCTCTCTAATATCTTCTTCCTTCACCTTCAGTCCTTCCATACATTGGAACCTTGTCTAATGTAAATTGAAAAGGTGAAAGGATTATTTCCTCAGCCTCATCCACCATCCCGACTATAAGCCTGTCCTCTTCCACCAGTGAAGGAGGAAAATTGTTTGTGTTTTGTTGAATCTTTCTCATTCTCTTGTTTCTCTCCCCAAGCAAGACTCACATAGTCTTAGAGAAATTTGATGATCACAACATCCACATAATCTACCGAATGAACTACGAGAAATATGATTCTCATCTTAACTGGGATATGTAGGAATCATACCTAATTCCTGAGTTCCATATCATTTCATCCATAAAAATAAATTCCTTTCAGAAAGTAAGGAACAACTCATTTCTCTCAAAGGACTAAACTCTTCTATGAGACTCACAAAACTATATGGGCTTTGGTTCCCATTTGAATGGGATACATAGGAAGCCTCTCTGAGGTTGAAACCCAATACTCCAAAACAACCCTTCTCTTCCAGGGACATATTCCCAACAATTTCTAATCCAACTTGGAAACTAATATCCCTTCTATGTTCCTCGGTCTACTCATGCATAGGTACCACACCATGAATTGGATAAGACCCTTTCTCTTAGATGTCCTTTCCATATGACCATAAAATGTAAGGCTATGCCATTAGCACTTATCCTTAAATGGTATGATGTGTCCTATTAAGAGGCATTGAACTTCGAGGTTTCTTATTATTTTCAGAGGGATACATAGGTATCCCATTTGTGGGTATGACCCCCAAATAAAAACTAACTTTCATCTCCCTAGACGACAAAAAATTTTAGAGTGCCCCACTGAGTATCTTAAAAACCAATATTATCATTACAACAGTTAAATGAATATTTAAATAGTATATTAGATTATACTATTGATGTAGAACCTCGAATGCAAACACATGTTTATATTAATGAAGAACCTAGAATAAATATGGAATATTTTAAATTTCACATATGCAAATAATTGATTGCAAATTCCAAGTAAAACATACATTATACTTGTTTAATTAACAAGGATTTCTAAAAATATCTCAAATATATAAGAGAGTCACAAAGTAGGAAACAATTCCCATAAAATTGTGTGATGAATTCAACCTCCCGTAATCTCAACCAATGCATGTTCTTAGGTATTGTAGGTCCAAAACTAACAAATGACTGCCTTTGGAAAGTAGGTCCCTTTTGGAAGAAGAATCAGTGGATATTTCTGGTTCCATAAATAAATATAATGGAAACTGCCTATGAGTAGTGATTCCTAACCAAAATACACGTTTCGTGGGAGATGAAACAAACATAAAATCATAAAAATTATATTTAACAACTAGTTTATAACTATCTACTTAAAAAAGGTCAATAAGTAGAGAATCAATGTTTTATGCATTAAATTTATTTTATTTTTATAACCTTAGGGTGTTACATTTATTTTCTAGTAAAATACCCCCAATATTATTCCATAAATTCCTCAAGTGGGTGAAACCAACAAAACATGGTGGTAAAACCCTCTACTTTGTTGAAATATAATTGAAGTAGTGGTGCAGACAATACAAGCTATGAAAAAAGGTGTGGAACCTACCTTTGTTCATTCTAGGGAGGATAAAACTTTAAGGGATTGGGATAAGAAGTGGGAATAGGATTTTTTTCACTAGAATATAGCATCATTCATTGGGAAGAATATTTCTTAAGTGTTAGAGGACTGATTTATAATTCTCCTGATTATTTTTTAATTCCTATAGAGCCATTATTTAGTGAAAGTGGAGGGGTTAGTCTTCAAGATTGAAGGCATGAGTAGAATGTTGTGGTAGTCAGTTCACATGGATAAAAAGTATGATGGAATATATTAGAAATATATCAAGGATAACATTAATCATTAGTTATACCAAGAATCTATGACCATGGTGAAATACATGTAGTTTTTAAATCTTGAGAAAGTGAATCGGTCAGGGATGGAGTATTCTAACGTTATTTATTGAGTTTAATGTGTTTTCATTTTCGGTCATATATAATGGTAGGATGGAGGCTTGGTGTTTTTATATAGTTATTTGAGTTGATATCAGTTCACATATCAACATGTTAAAACTAACCACCTACGTTGAGGTAGGTGATATTGTATTGATGGTAGAGTATGACCTGGAAGGTAAGTTAGGATTGGCCTGAGTATCTTTTCCCTCTAATAGTTTAACCAATTGATTATATATGGGAAAAAAGAAGTGGATGAGATTAAAAAGGGATAAAATGGATATTTTTATCAAATTTATCTTCTTGCACCACTATTAGTAGCTAGTGACTTTATAAGATTATAGGGTTCCATGATAAGACACATGAATAACTTTTTTGTTGTTCTTCTAATGGTTTTCAAAATATATGGGCATGAGGATAACTTTCCGAAGCTATGGTATAACCTCATAAACTCCTAGAGTATCAATATTACTATTAGATTCTTGATGGAATATATGATTATTACTAAAACACTCTAGATTGAGTTGTTACACATAGTGGAAGAGTATCCTATGAAACTTGATATGGGTCTTATGACTATAGACGGTACCATTTCTATTTCTTATACCTTAGTGAATGATGTATTTAATATATATTCCCATAATCCCTTGTATTGACTTGTTTGATGGACCTTTTAATACTTCCAATATATATAATAAAATTCATTATAGAATTTGTGAAGCCTCTATTAAAAATTAATGATCAGGGTGTCCATAGTTTCTCAGTATTTTTCTTTATATATGAGATATAGAAGGTTTGGGATTTCTTTGATCATGAGTTGAACCTATTCAATGTGATTATTGATATGGATTGGTTGAAAACTCATAAGTATCAGATTGATTAAAATCATTGATGGTATCTATTCACCTTTTTCGATGGGATCTCCCATTTGTTTCATGGATGATGGGATCTAAGGTCTAGTTAGGTAGTGTAATGCCCTAAATCGGTCCAATGAGTCTAAGATAGACATTATCATGACCTCATGTGTCCCTCCCCATATGAAAAATGTTTTTGACTAGTATTGCGGGTTCAAATCTCATCAATGGGGAGAAAATACCTTTAGTATCATGTCCTGGAAAAAATAATGTAATAATAAAATAAAACCTCAAAGTATTCAAAGTGGAAGACCAAATATAAAGTATAATAAGATATGAAATACCATTCATATAAATAAATATACACTCTCCAAATGTGGTAAGACAATCTAGATTATAAGTTCATAATATAAGTAAATAAAATTATGGAATCTTTCAGAGTCTGTCTAGATCCCTCCACCAATCCCATGCCCCATAGATAGACCATTCACCATTGGACCCTATTGCTTTCCTGGATCCCTATACATGAAATCAGCAGATTCACCAATATTCTCATACACATGTTTTTTAATAAATCCTAGTTGTACACCGCCATTACATCCTTAAAAAAGAATATCTTGTATAATATTTTAATTTAATGATATAATAAATTCATATACAATAAAAAAATATACCTAGAAACATGGGATAACCAAGACACCACAAGACACGACCATACCTTATTTTTCCCTATGTTGGAAGGATGATAAAAATGATGAAATTGATCTAGAACTATCGACATGGATGTCTACATACTACTCGGTATCCTCAAGGCATCGAGTGTTGAGTCAGCACATAAGTATAATTAGTTAATTTTTACTTGGTATATCAAAGACATCATGTTTTAGAATTTATGCATGGTATCTACAAGTAATTGAGTTCATTTTAAGTCACAATACTACCATGATCCTAACTAGTGTTGGTGTCCACTACTCTCATCGTCACAAATCAAGTGAACTACCAAACTAAGGGCTAATCATATGATGATGGTCACCAATCATGTATAAAAAGAAAAAACCTCCAATGACATGGTAAAAAAATCTTAGGGAAAACAAAAAGACAATAATAATATAAAATCAATATCATAATATAATAGAAAAAAACAAGACAACATGATATCATCATCAATATAGAAACAAGCTACTTTAGAAAACTCATGACATTAATGAAAATATATATGACATCAAGACATACTCACACACCCACACATTATTACTCTCATGAATGGAAAACCACATGAATATAAAATAATCACACTACATAAACAAGTTAATACAAGAGCATAAAGTAGTAGGTAACTTCCAACCTCAAGGTTGTCATTATCCTTGTAAAATATTCCCTAAGGAATCATTACATGAATCAAATCCATGTTATAGTTAGTTGAAACTATATTCCAATGAGTCCTAGAACCAATTACTTATATTTATTTCAACGAGAAAAGATAACACCACATGCGATTACACTTTCTCACTCATGAATAATTTCTATTTTAACTATTTATGCAATAGATTGTGTTATCAATTTATTTCTCAAATAATAATTATAAAAACATATGTGATAATATTCTATCTATATAGAATAATATATGATAATCATATGATAATTATTTATTATTTTGTAATAAATCATAGTTATTATCATTTAATAATTATTTATCATTTCCCTAGAAAACATCATAAATCTAAAATAAAAGTTTTCCATAAATAAGGAGGAATGAATAAAAACCCATATATTTTATTATCATTTTATAAAGATACACCCAATAATATAGGATAGATGGTGGGAGGTTTCCATTCATAAAAACATGATCAATGTTTTAGGATGATTGAAAGAGGCTTCTCCAATCATAAATATATGAATTTATTGATTGATCAGACTCAAAAGGATCACTAAAAATATAATGGAAGAAATATTTGGATATTTTAAATAATAAAACACGTGTACAAGTCTATAGCATTAACAACCACATATAAAATTCAACATTTCATTTTTTAATAGATTATAAAATGTTGATAATTTAATGATTTTTAAAATGGTGTTAAAAGAACTAAATGAGTCAACGGAATTGATATCCCTGATATTCGGCTTCCAATATTTCCAAAAATAATTTCATGTTCTTGATGGGTAAGGAAAATTGAGTAAAAATGTTTTTAAAACATTTTCTCCCTAAAAGGCCTCTAGGTAAAGGTTAATTGGTTTTATAGTTAATAATCTTATAGTAATCATATGAGGGTGAGGATTTTATCCTTTTGTATCCTTTGAAATGTAGGGTTAACCATTAATAAGTTACTAGATACCCTTATAAATCCTTTATAATAAGTGGTTACCTTTAGGAAACACTATAGTTACCCTTATGTTTCCATTAGAATTTTAGTTTCACCCTTATGCACCTAAAGAAACATCATCTTACCCTTACAAAGTTTATTTTATTTGGTCTTTACCCTTGTACAATGTATATAAACATTTTTACCCTTTCTAGCATCTAAGTTAACTTTACGTAATCCCTAGAATATTATAGATTCCATTATGAAACTCTATAAAACAAGCTTGCATAAGGGTAGAGTGAATTTTAATTTATGTTGGAAAAATTCCATATGAAAAGCTAACAAATTATAAATTTTTAATTTTACATGAAATTTACATATAATTTATAACCAAAAGGAGGTTTTATAACCTTTAATATTTTAATATTAAAATTTTACCCCTAAAACAACATATAATCCTAGATAATTATCTTCAATGGTCTTTATCAAATAACTCAAACAACTGACCAGGAACATCATCTTCTCACTCCCAGGTCTCCACCTATATCTATCGAAGACACCATAGAATTATTACTAGTGGTACTATATTCCCTCAAAGTACATTCTAACTCTATCCCATGATTTTAAATAGGTTCCATACATATGATGTGTCACGCTCTATCTCAAAATCCATACAATATAAAACATGTGTATGGTTGAACATCTTCCTCCAATAAAAGGACATAATAAATATGTCATTAATTCCATGATAACATGGAGGATGGTCCAAATGGTACATAATTGTACCAACCATTTTGGTGACCTTAAAGTGTCCAAAACACAAAGTGACATCATCCTATACTTCCACAAATAACGATGCATCAATAGAGTTGACACCCAAATGAAAAACATGATTCCAAAAGAGAACTCCAAAGATCAAATACTTCAGTATGTATTTGACCCATTCTATAATTGAGTTGTAAAAAACCACTTCATAATCCACTCCACGTTATTTAGGGTCCCATGCACTATACTAGGCCCAACAACTACTACCTAACTCACCTTATGTAAGCATAGAGGTGAGCTGAACATCTTCCCATAGAGATATTCCAATGGTACCATATGTATAGAATCAAGGCTGATATTACTGTAAGGAAACTAAATTAATGAAAGGTTCTCATCCCAAGATCCACCAAATTTTAGAACATAGTCTCAGAGCATATAATCTAATATGTGAATTATCTTCCTAGATTTTCCATCTGTCTGGGGATGGTATGTTTTGCCCAATATTAATAGATTACATAATTCCTTCAATAATACCTTAAAAAAACATGATTTAAATAACTAATATATTTTTGATATTATTATCAATGGAACCCCATATAAATTTTCTATCTCATAGACCTACAACTTTCCCAATTCATTTACTGAGTGAGTCTCATGGATCAACAAGAAATGTACAACTTTCATTACTTGATAAATAATCACCCAAACAACATCAAAGATCATCAAGATCCTAGGTAATCACATCACAAATTCCATCATGACATCCACCCACATTCACATGGTTATAGAATGTGTGAGGAGTAATCCACCAAGATTTTGGTGCACATCCCTAATCCTATTGTAGGTAAGGAATTAAGAAAAAAATACGGCCATGTCCCTCTTCACCCCCGACGATTAGAACTATCCCCTGAAGTCATGGTAAATATTTTCCACTCTTTTATGTATTTTACACCTAGTGGTATGAAAGTCTCTAATTAACTCCTCATTGATTGAATAAGTGACTAAAAGTCCCCACATAGATCAAGATCACATCCTCTTCATCCGACAACCACTAGGGTATCAAATCACCTCTAGTAAGTTGTTCCCACAGTAGAGAAAACAATGGGCCTGACTACTATTCAACTTTATTCCAATCTGTGATGTGATCCTAGTGGGTCACATTCCATTGATTCCAAGTCCTCATAATCATCAACTCTCTAATTGAAGAAAAATATCGTCAGGTGCCATTATTCCTATGAATTTCTTTTACTAAGCTCAAGATCTATCAGTGTCTTATAACTCGATGCATCTTCAATGATATCACCTTCACCTTAGGTATAATCCACCTCAATGTATTACTTTTTTAGACACACTACCTAAAAAATATTCTTGAAGATCATCTCCTATCGTGTGAGGATATAGGTAATCCTCTTATGGTCAGTGTAAAAGAACATCTCATATAAGATATATTGTCACTAATAATTCAATTTTCCCCCATGGATACTAGATCCAAACCGTGGGTAGGATATTTATTTTTACAGGGTCATATCTGACATGACCTACAAGCTATAGCCCACCCCATATACATTATTATTACTCCCAATCCAATACCTAATGCATCAGTGTGTGTAGAAAAACCAATCCCTACATTAGGGAGTTTCAACATTGGAGTTTTGGAAAACCTCTTCTTTTTCTTAAGAAATGCCTCTTTACATTGGTCTAACCACTAGAGATTCACTCTCTTTTTTATCAGCACAGTCAAGGATTCTTATAATTAAAAGTATCCTTGGATAAAACTATAATAGTATCTAGGTAAACCCAAATTTATCTTGATCTTGAACACATTATGAGGATATTTCATGGAAATCAATTCCTTATCATTATCTAGATTCATAGATAGACCTATCATAGATACCTCTTTCCCTAATAATTTCTCCACCTAAGTAAAATATTTACAATTAGTTAGCACAATATAAAGAGAATTTTCAATATTTGTATGCAAGGAAATCACAATATATATACCATTTGGATCTCAATTCAATGAATATATAAGTATTTCCCCAAATAACACCATGATAAATGAATCAATATATGGTTGGAAGATTTTATTCATGAGTTCCATGAACATAGTTACTTCATTCAACAATCCAAACATTATTACTAAGTAATCGTATAGATCATATTCACTCTAATATGTCATATTCAAAATGTGTTCCTCTATAACCCAAATCTAGTGATAGCACGATCAAAGATTAATCTTGGAGAAACACCAGGCTCCCCATAACTAATAATATAGATCATTGATCATGGGAAAAGGATATATGTTCATTAATATCACATGACACAACTTCCAAAAATCAATGAAGAGTTTAATACTACCATCATCATTCATGTTGAACAAGAATGGTACACCCAAAAAATAATTACTTGTCCTAATAAAGACCTTATACACTACGTACTTGAGTTTTTCCTTGAGCCCCATCAGCTTGACCAATTTTATACTATAAGGGAACTTCAAAATGGGAAATTCAACTCAAATGAATTAAATATCAAATTAAACATCTATATCAGTGATAAGTCATATGATGTTATATGTGAATACATCTTCAAACTAATCCAAAAAATAGAGTATAAAATGATGGAGTATCTAATGATTATACTGAAAGAGTCGAGCTGATAATTTCCACTATGATTATCCCAAACTAACTCTATTCTGGGAAAAATTGTATGGCTCTCACTTCCCATTATATGGTAATCATGTAATTGTCTCTCTTTGATGATGTAAATGGTAAATATATCTGATACAAATCAATGTGAGTTCCGAATCTAGTCAGCTGACCCGTCTTTAGAATTACATTAATTCTCATCATCATTAGAATGATGATGTGCCCTAGATGTCCATAACCAAAAATGACTATTAGAAACTATGGTCATCACTATTGATGGTACAATTTCATCCCCAATAGTGTATCAAGAGAAAGTAACTCAAAAGTCAACCTAAAATGTAAATCAATTCCAGCAATAATATGGGTAAATATACTAGAATAGAAGAACTATAGAGTCATAAAATCCACAAGACTATCTTGTCGATCCTTTGGATTATCTACTCGGTAAAATATTTATACTATGAAGTTAACCCATTATTTAGTATCTTGAGGCCCTATAGTTCCCTATAAAGATAGAGAATGCTCCAGTTGAATGTAATAGAATACTTGACCATAGATTTAAACACCTATGACAGGAATACAAATTAATTGAAAGAATTATAGAAAATGAAACCTTTCTTCTTAAACTACAAATCATGATTTGGGGAATGATAAATCACATTCATGTACCTTCTTGGTGGTAGAGAAGAAAATTCCTCCCTTGAAAGAGTATTACAACAAACATTTAAAGTTGGCTCACAAGACTTTATTATAGTGGTATTATATGAAATACAAAAATATTGTTTTAGACATTTGAAGTTAATAAATCAAGAAATATCCTATCCAGTATATGGGATCACACAATGGTTTACCTATGAGTCTACCCATAACACAAGGTATATCCCTCCAAGTACTAACTAAGGTTCTATGTATATGTACAATATTCACAACTACATATATGTATAAATAAAAACATAATATGATTCAACTAATTAACGCTAGAATATATATATCACAACTACATGGGAAATTTGATATATCAATCAAAGATATAATTAAAATCTATCTTTAAAAGATATCACACATCAGGGAATTAAATTAAATTACATGTATATAATAGACAACAAATATATACATGGTATGTGATCATATGATCACATTCATTATGCATGAATGAACCCAAATATAATTAACTCTTTCTAGAAATCCTTCCATTGGTTATGCAATGTTATTTTACACATGATATAGCTAGGAACATGTAAAATACCATATTCAATTCCCAAAATTATTATCTCATTTATACCATGTCACAGGTTGATCAAAAAGAAAATCATGGAATCATAGCTCTACAATTTCCAAATTCATCACTCTGATAAGTTTAATAGAAGATATGATCAAATATATAAGGATAGAACTTGTAAAAACCATCCTATAAAAAGAGTCCACACCTCTATTCCTGATCCTAAATCATAGTCTATGTATTCAGGAATATCACTATAGATCACAAGAGACACTACCTACTACCCATGAATAAAGTTGGGCCAGGGTTAAGGTCTCACATTACATAGTCGAGGTCCCAATATACAGAGTTTGAATTGAAAGTTATAGAGAAAAACACTATTTAATTTACAATTGGCATCAACATCTAATGGTAAAAATTTCATTTAAGAGTTTAAATTCATTTAATATCATACTTATATAGGTGCATGTATATATATCACATTCTATTCATATGATTCACTATCCCCAATTTATAAATGCCCATGCTCTTTATTAATTTTAATTGTCATGTCTTCTAACCCTAACCTACAACTTACATCTTGTATCTATATTTAATAGGTTATATTGAATGATTTGATTATATGAATCACTATTACTAATTTATATAAGTAATTATTCATAAATTATAATTTTCATTCATTTAATCCAAATCATCTAATGTTTGATCCCATGAAACTAGGGATCCATTGTTCAAACAATACACAATTGGTTAATTATGGTTCCACCATCTATATATATGAGAAAAACTCATTTAGGTTGATGCATACAATTCAATTAAATTTTTTATTTTATTCTTTAAAGAAAATTATCCCATCTTCACATATAATAGTAAAGGAATTTATAACACTCATAGAAAATACCGGAAGTACATAAAAATACATACACACATATAGAATGGAATAATGAATTACATGTGAATTATGAAGTTCTTATAATGATGCATGAGATGATACCTTCTAATTGAATGAGAAAAAGAGAAAAAATTTCATAATAATCATAATATCAAAAATAATAACACAACAATTTTTTTTTCACCCAAAAGTGAAATCAATACAACTATAATAGGAACAAACTAAAACATCCATATCACTACCAATGTAATTTGGATTTTCCCGTATATGTGGTTTATCTACTCCCCATCACAGTCTCATTGCCAAGTTTTGATATGATCCATGTCTCTTATCTTAGACCAAAAAAGTAAGAAAAAAAGAAAAAAGTGATTTGATGCAATTTTGTAGTATCCTGGGCCTAGTTTACTCATAAGTAACCAAAGTTGATTATCCCTATACCCTCAAGTTCACCTCCTTATGTTCCAGAGCCTATGAACTAGAATTGAGGTCCTAGGGTATGTTAGTTGGGAGAATATTCCCAAAAGTTAGAGTGTATCACAGTGGCATACAATAATGATATACAACATGAGAAATAATAAATAAACATCATCAAAATAAATAATCATCACCATAAAATATATAGGTCCAAACATAATCAATATCATATATAATATTATGACCATTCCATGTGATATATAAAAATAGGAATTAGGTTCTATGCATATACATCATTCTATAAAAAAATAAAAAAGGCTAAAAATTATCTCTACTAAAATTATAAGCATAAACTTGGTCTTATATTCCTGTACTCTATCCTAAGTAAACAATCACACATCCCTAGCCAGACACTTCCCTTTTCCCTACTTGTATCCATATGATCTATTCGTGTACTAAGCGGCAACCCAAATAGGGTGTGATATGTACTTAGTAGGTCACCATCTATGATATCAAGTAAAATCTAGCCTATGAAAATAAAATGAGTAGTGTTCATGTATAAAATGTAAGGAGAAATATAATAGGTAAAAATGTCAACTCTAGTTCCTAAAGATTTAGAAGCTGACACTACATAATTTGGCCTAAGACGAAAGATCTCCAAACACGTGTCTATAAATATATGGATGTTTACCTATTTTTATGGTCTATATACATAGTGATGTTTATAGTTATATATAAAAATACTACTACTATCCTAGAACTGAGGTTTAACTCAAGTATCCATGGATAATATCATGATTATCATAAAATGTCAAGGGACACCAATTTAGAAGCCATGAATCATATGGGTCTTTATGACCATGTATCACCATATGAGATGTCATGCATGTATTTCAAATTTAATTAGGGATCACAAGATTGTATTTTATATTTTCATTGGGAAACACGATCATATATCACATTTCATTAGGGATTCCATGACTGTATATCACATTTCATTAGGGAAGTAGTGTCCATATATCACCCACATATGAGACACCATGCTTGTGAATGATATATAACTAGGGAGATCATGGTCATAAATCACATGCATATGGATTCCATGCCTGATTATCAAAAATAGATGGGACATCATGTATGTTAATAACATTTATATAATAATACTCTTCATGGTTCAATACATTCCAATGGTTGCTTTCAATGTCATTTAATATTACATTTAACTACAGGAACAACCATTATTCCTATGGATGTCATGTAAAGTGGTCGTACCACTCATTCAAATTTGATTTAGGTAGTATCTTTAAAAATTAATCATTATATGACCACTTCAAAGTTGGTTTAGCCATATAAAAATTTACTAATTTAGTTCCATCACATAAGATCACTCTAAGGTGAGTCACTTGTTGATAGAGATTATCTAAAATATATAATTAAGGGTATATGAGTAAATTCTATCTTGAGTAATAGTTTAGTTAACAAAAATTTATTTATTTAAGGAAATGTGTGGAAAGTTTGGTGTACGACATAGAGATGAAATATATAAAATAACTTGGTATTAATGGAAATTTATGTGATCACATAACACTACTAGAAAATGAGGCTACTTCCACAGTCCTATAGACATGGTTTTAAAACTGTGTCTATAAGCAGTTGCTATAGCCACAGTTTTGTGGAATATAGCCACATTTTTAAAGCTGTGGATATAAACAAATTTTATCGAGGCCTATAGCCACGAGTTTTTCAAAACTGTAGAAATAGGGTTCCCGCGCTTCCTTAGGGAAAATTTTTCACACAAAAAATTTTGTGGGAAGACCTATTGCCATGATTTTGAGGCTATTTAAATGATTTATATATATATATACATACATTAATTTTCATGCGGTGTAGTGGTTATTATGCTGGTTTGTAAAGGGGAGGTATATGGATCGAAACTCACTAGGGACATCCTGTAATAAGGTTGTTGCCATGCTTTACCAAGTCTATAACCACAGTTTAAACTTTGGACATAGGTCAACTGCCTCAGTGGCAATTTTTGAGGACTACTGCCAAAATTTTCAAAACTGTAGAAATATGAAGCTATTTCCATGGTTAAAACCATGTCAATAGGCTAGGACCTATTTCCATAGAGATAGCAGCCACAACTGGCCAAAACTGTGGCCATAGGCTATGGCCACATATTTGAACCATGAAAATACGCCTTTTCTCTAGTAGTGTAACATAGGATTCTATATGTACCCACATTCGTTGTTGGATTCATATTCATATTATATTGGGAGAAATAGTAAAATTATACAAATGTGCTTAATATAGGGCATATTATCTAGCACCAAAATAGAGGAGAAGACAGTGAGTTAAATAAGGTACGTAAGGGATCAAATATTTTATTAGTATGCATCCAATATGACAAAATCTAATGAAAAAACACTGATGAATAAGGTGGATCAAATCATAATGAAGAAAGAAGTAGTAAGATCTCACATAGCCATATTCTAGATAAAAATAAAGAAGAAATAGGGGTTTTATTTTTGAAGATGAAAAGGAAAAATGATCTTTTTACCTAGTTTTTAAAGGGCAGAATGATTGGGCTACATGGTCTTCAAAAACATGCGCCTAACTGGGTGCCTATAGTAATTAAGTGGAACTAAAGAGGTGGACCTAGGTTCACAGGTTTGACAAACCATTCTACCCTTACAATCCATTGAAGTACCCTACACAGTCATAGGACACATTTTGAACTAACCGCGTAACCCTGTATTGTTTACAACAATTCATTCATGGTTGAATTGTATGGCTATCAATTACCAAGAACTATCTAGGTTTCTTAGCATAACTTTCCAAAAATATAGAGATACAGGAATTGAACGAGCCCTAGATTATCTCAAACCATTCATCATCTTGTTAATCAAATTACTATCATAAAATGATAGGTTTTCTAAAATAAATTAAGTAATTTTACCTCTTTGAAAAAGTAAATACTTTATATTTAATCCCTGTGAAATATCATTTTAAATGGTTGAATGAGAAAAAAATCTCACTAAGGTACATAAAAATAAGTAACTCATTATTCTATTTTTAAACCTAAAAACTCTATAATAATGCATTCCTTTTCCTAATAAACATTTTAACTCAAATATTCATTTATTTTTCTATGAAAAAACTTAATTTATTAATAATATTCATGAAAAAGTTTTAATAAAATCATAAATAAAAATAATTATCATATTATTTTCAAGGAAACAACAAAAATTCCTAAATACCATTCCTTTAAAAATAAGCATTTTAACTTTATTTTAAAAAAAATCATAAACATTCCTTATAAATATAATTTCATTTTATTACCTTTTAAAATAAAAATATTTCATTTATAAACAATTACATGAATATCATATAGGTACCTTGGGATATTATCCCAATATTCACCTTTAGAAGAACCCATACAATAGAATAACCTTACCAGATAATGATCATATATCTTAAGAGTAACCTATACATAGTAAACTCCATCACTTTAACCTATTAATTAGAGATATATATGGGCCTCACCCATCATTAGAACTATTCCATTTTCCCACATCATTCATATAAACTTTTGAAGAACCATTTCATAAATTAAAAACAATTATCATTTAATTTAATTATAAAACCCATTTAAATTTTCATTCAATCCCAAAAGAAATAACACTTTTAGTTATCTCATAATGTTGAGGAAAAATTTTATTTTTCTTAGACAAAAAATTTGAAAACTAAAAATTCTTAGAATATTAAGAGTAATATTTTCTTTAAAAATAACTATAGAAACATTTAGAAGAATATTTATAATAAATATTGGTTATAATGGTGGAAAACATGGTCAATATATGTACATTAAAAAAATTATTTATGTGAATTGGTATAAAAAATCAAATGACATGTTTCGTAACTCTTTAAAATAATCCTTTTAAAACAATTAAAAAGTAAAAAATAGTTTACAAAAAACATTTTACAATATTTGGTTTATAAATAATAACATTACTATTAAGTTTTCAATAACAAGGATATAGATGATAACATTTTTAAATAAATACATTCAATAAGGGTTCTAAAGAAAAAGCTATTACCTTAAGAATTTATTAGAATCATACATTCTCTAACACCAAAAAATTAATTTTATTAGATTTATACTTGATTAATAACCTTTTTAATGTTAATTTAACTATTATTATTCATTTTATTTCATTTATTAGCATGACCAAATTTGTTAATAAAATAGTTATTTTTACGTTGGATATTTTGGGTTCATTCAGTTTATTACCTCAAAACAATATCAATGTGTCAACCATGGTTAAAGGGGTTATGTTTAAATTTATTATATAATACTAAACATATTATAATTATCATATTTATATATTAAATAAAATTTTAAAACCAATTATATAAGGAGGTCATGAAAAATGAACCACATTAATTTATTGAGATGATATTCCCTGTGTACGAATGAATGAAATTTTCATTTCTCTAAGAGGTGGAAAAGAAATTAAGTAGTGTTAGATTTGAATATAACCTCTTTATTTTAAGGATCCTATATAATTTTAATAATTTCATTTTTTTCAGGGTGAGTACCTCCAAAGGCGGTGATTTGAGTACCTAAAGAAAATTTTTATTTAACAAGTTTATTTAATACCCCCCAATTTAATAAAAAACATACTAGATAATAAAAACAACAGATCAATATAAGGTTTGAACTTTTAAAAATATTTCTAAAAGATTGAATAATTCTCAGTAAATGCAACATGAAAACTATTTTAAATTTTGAGATCAATTTACCAAACCAAAATATTATATAAACACTAATTAAGATTAACCATCAATGTATTGGTTTATTATAATTGAAAGAAAATTCAATTTAATGCTTATAAATAAAAAACAACAAAACAAATAGAATAATTAAATCATGGGGTTTAGTCTCAAGATGATACCTAATCCCCTAAAATTATAAATCACCAACTCTCAAGTATAATATATAACATAATATTGATCTAAAAATGAGATCCGGTTAACATACAACATTTAACTAGCTTTTCGAGCCACAAATATACCATTTCCATAATAAAAATGGGAAGAAAAAAATAGGACACACAAAAACATCTCCCATAAGACCATTATAAATCAAATATAATGAAAGTGTATAAGATATATTGTATCTTCTAGTTAAATCATATGAGTCATTGTGTGTTTGATAAATAGGTTATACCACACACTTATTGAAAGGAAAGGAAACAAACAAGATAAGATGGTTTAAAGATGTTTATAATGTTGTGTTGCCTAATTTGATGTGATCTAAAATACAATGTATCCTCTGATGTGGATTGGAGAGGAGCCCGAGTTGTTTCTCAGAAACATATATATTAAAAATATAATTATAAGATCTCTTTGTTAGGTCTATAGGTAATTTTATGAATGTCCAATATATTCTACTCTTCCAAATTCATGTGTATGTAAGGATTAACATTGTAATATATCTTTAAAGTCACACACTTCACTGAAATCATATAGTTCTTATATTATTGTTCCATATCTCTATTCATGCACACTTGAGGAAGTCTGCTTTTAAATATATATCTGTGACATGAAAGAGTGTCCATTTGATGAACAATCATCTGGTTCTTCTAATCCATATACTGAATGTTGAAACACACTTTAATTCATATATAAAATTTTTAATGAAAAAAAATTAAATAAATAATTGTATTAAATTCAATAATATAATCATTACAACCATTTAAATTAAATTAATAAGAATAGAAACAGTGACTATTATGGTGGTGAGAAAACTCATGTGGTTACTCATCCCAGTGGTGACATAAGCTGGTAGTGAGTCTGTGCAGTGGAGATTTAGGATGATGGTATGTTATCTAGAGGATTTTTATGCTCAACAGTGACTCATCCCAATGGTGTGTCTTTTTGAGTAGCAGGTCTTTTCATCACATTCCCAAAATTATTAGTGATGGGTAAAGTTTGACATAAGGTCTTCATCAATGGTGACTAAATTTCAATGGTGATTCATGTTTGGTAGTGACTTAATTCTGGTGGTGATTCATCAAAAATAGTGACTCCATTCTAGTGGTAGGTATCTTCATCACTTTTCCAAAAACATTTCTTAATAGTGACTTAACATTGATGGTGGGTCTTTCCTATCGAAGAGTAATGTCTGATGGTAGGTTCTTTCTACACTTAACCAAAATTTCACAAAACTACCTTATACTATAAAATGCTATCATAAAGAAAAAAAACCATAAAAGAATAATTAACATGATATTTTATCATTAAAACAAGAAAGTTCCAAAAAATAACCCCTTTTGGTGATCAAAACTCATTGAATTTTAAAATTAGTAAAAGGATAAATTTTGGGTAAAAATAGATGTAGATGAATAAAGTAGTTATATTTTCATAACAATTAAAAAGATAATGTGAGGGTTTCAAACATAAATTGTATCTAGAAGAAGAATGGAATCAATGATATTAAATAAAAATAATATAAAATGAAATTAGGTATCGAAGACTGACATAATTTTTAATAACTTCCATAATCATTATCCACCTTTTTATTTTATCAATAAGATAAAATAAAAGAGGAAATGAAAAGAATAAAAATATGAGTAGTAAATTAATTCCCATTAAAAGTAAAAAGTATTTGAATTACAACCAAAAATAAATAAAAAAAAGTAATAAGTTAGTACTTATCAAAAATACATCCTAATGTCAATGCTTCTCAAGTTTGGAAGGAGAAACAATAAGTTCTTTTCCCCTAAATTTATTAGAGGCATATGGTACAATGGTAGAAGCTGAGGAAACTATAGTGGAAAAAGTATAGACAATTGGTAGAGAAAGAGAATATATAATAATAATAATAGGCTTGAGATGCTAGGAATTTTCTCTAGGAGTCAAACCAAAAGGATGTAATAGAGAAGGTAAAGGTTCATTTGGATCTCTGGTAATAGCTACTCTAAAAATATCTATAGTAGTGGCTGGAGGAGTGATATGAGTAGTCACTAGAATAGATTCTTGGTCCACTACTATCATGATTAATAGATGGATAAATGGATTCATTATATTGATGGAATCCATGATAATATTTTATCCTCTTTCCTTATAAATAAAAAGTACTTTTCTCCTCCATAGACAACATGATCACTAGGTTCATCACTTTCAGTTGATTGACTTGTTCTTTGAAGGCTTGAGTGACTAGATACATCCTTATGTTCTTAAAAAGGAACTTAAAGTGGGAGTTGATATCATGCTTAGTGTAGATCTTCTAGTTGTAATAATTTTTTTCATCTGTAATGGTATCTCTATTATCTATTAATTCATTGAGTTATTACTTGACTATATTATAAACATGGTCACTGTTATGCCTGATTTTCTGTAAAATCAGCTGAGGAATATCAGGGATGTCTCCATAAATAGATCAAATCTCTTACCTAAACACTGAACGGATCAAATCAACATACAAGTAAGGTGGTATATCACTAGAATTAGAAGGTTACAATGTAATAATCTCCAACGTCTTTAGAAAGGAAAATATACAGGAATCAAAGGATGTCTACATCACTTCCAACATTGTTTTCAAATACTCCAACTCACTATAAAGTCTTACGTTCTTTA
Organism: Viscum album; assembly: GCA_963277665.1. NCBI lineage: Eukaryota > Viridiplantae > Streptophyta > Magnoliopsida > Santalales > Viscaceae > Viscum > Viscum album. The sequence continues at coordinate 77,470,471 of OY728159.1, forward strand.
TCTCTACATCTTAAATATGATGCATTATCTTAGGATGGATGTGGTGTATCATAATTTCAAACAATTATCTTGTATCTCTTTAAGTAATCCTAGTGACACGAGGTGCTTGATTTTTCAACAGAATAACAAAATCATAGAAAACTCTTTATATGAAGGACTCTACGTAAGTTTTGGATACACTGTTGATAGGAATATCAACAAAGGTATGTGATACAACATCCTTTGATGGCTCAAATAAAGTAGGAATATCAAAATGAAACCTTTGAATTACTTCGATAATATCTATATGACCCACCATTGATCAATTTGGATCCAACTCAATTCAAATTGGAATGGCATGCCCACCATGATTTTTTGGACTGCTATCATCATTTGAGTCAGGGTATTCCTTGACTAGTACCACATATCCTAGATACCATTTATATTATTCAATATATAATCACCCAAACTTATATAAAGAACACCAAAAGACTCAAAAACTACAGGTTCATTAACTATAGCCTCAACAACTATATTCTTATCTGTTTTGTGCACATTATCATTATACATAGTAGATTCTCTATTAGTATGAGGAACAAATGTATGTCTGACACCCATATTCTAAAAAATTGTAGGTATATAATGGTATCAATCAATATGATCGATAGGGTGACTAACAAGCCTTGGGTATTCCTCCCCTTGAAAAAATTCTCCCAAATTATCACTAGAATCGATATCCATATCTTTAACTAAGCTTAGTCTATATTTAGACCTAGAAGCAACAGATAAACACAGATAAAAAGAAAGTTCATGTGAAATCTCAACATCCTCAGCTACAATTAAGTCATCAATACCATCATGATCTGAACCACCTCTATCGCCACTCCCTTATCCACCACCATTTCCCTCATCTTTGGTGTCTCTATAATCCTTACATTTTCCTTCTTTATTTTGTTCTCCTTTTATTCTGTCATCTCTATTTTTTTAACTTTAAAGTCATTTATATTATCACCATATTCTTTATCACATCCATTTTAGTCTCCATTATAATCATCATAGTTATCACTTATATTTTCATCTCCATTATCATCATATGGTTTAGAATATATCTTATATTTTTCTTCTTCTGAAACCCCGATTTCTTCTTCTTCTCTTACTTCCATTAAAATAGTATCTCTACCAGGGAGATATAGGAGGACTTGGTTCAACAAAATATGGTGGAATCTAATCCATATTAGGATCACTACCTGTATCAATTTACATTTCTTTATCTACATCACTAGAAGTAGTATCCTCTTATTCTTCTTTATGTTTCTCATTGATATACTCTACCACTTTATCTGGCTCTAAGTCGGGTTCCACATTAATTTTCAACATTTTTGTTTGAGCAGCTAGACTAAAATCCTCATAAATATTATCATCGTTAATAACCCACTTCCATAACCATGGGTTCCAACATATCTTCAATATATTAAAAATTACTATTGTTAGGTAGAATTATACACATTTTACTCCTTATTCATCTTTATATACCAATCTCTTAGCCTCAAGAATGGCTGAAATGAATTTTGGGTAGATAAGAGAGTGTGACATGGATGATGTTTTAGAAATATCTATTATATGAATCATTAGATATCTATACAAATTATTCATTTATCCATTCTTTATAAGACATAATATATATATATACATCTTGATACCTCACTGTGATGAAATCACCTTTCTTCAGGAAAAATATATCTTGAATAAACTTGAATATAAAACATAACTCACCATCTAACTGTATTGAAGATACTCTTATTATAATTCCATCTCTAGTAAGCTATAATAAAGCATCCACATACAACAAGGAATCACGATCACTTGGAATAGATATTTGATATTTATTATAAATACCTCAATGAGTAACTTTCAAACATCTAGTCTATTGAACTGAGGAGAAAACAACATTCTACCCATTTATATTACTTCAAACCAAGTCTTTGTTTTCTTGAATGATAAACTCAATATTTTGATAAAACTGATGCACTAACCAAGGATAGAATGAAATATTTTTTTATTACCACTCTAACCATCCCTAGTCTCTGATTGCCTTAAGCACCAAAGATATTCATGATAGAAACCACTCAAAATTTATATCCTTCTCATGTAAAACTATTTGATTCATGAGATGAGGGTTTTCCATCTTGAATGCATATCTGATCAATTATCTATTCAACATATTCGAAGGATTTGATTCCTCTAGTGATGAAACATCTTCTTGATTCCATCTTACCATTTATAATGGTTCTTATTTCTTAGATAAAATTACATGAGAGGTGAATGGTCGGGAGAGAAAGTTAATGAATAATGCTAAGGTGAGAGACAGTGTGTGTGAGAATTAAAATTAAAGTAACCCCCCTTTTTATAATTTAGGGATTTGTAAATAAAAAATAGAAATAATAATTAAACTGATAAGAAATTAAATAATTTACTTCTACATATAAATTCTCAATGGTGACATAAAATCAATGGTGGGTCATTACCAACTCTAGGTAAACTCCAATGGTGGGTAAACTCCAATGGTTGGTGAACACCAATGGGGGGTAAACTTCAACGTTGGTTATACTCCAATGGTGGGTAAACTCCAATAGTTGGTAAAAACTAATGGTGGGTAAACAATATGGTGGGTAAACACTAAAAGAGGTTCCTAATAATTTAGGCATAAAAAAATAATTCCTAATTCATATTTGATATTGTTTATTCCCTCAGAATTCAATGGATTAACAAAAATATCAGCAAGATAATTTCATGTACCAATTTAATCAAGAGTTATATCATACTTATCAAAATAATATCTCAATAAGTGATGTCTTAATTCATTGTGTTTTTTATAGAGTAGGAAAAAATATTATTTTAAATTTTTGTAGGAATTATATTATCAGAATTTATAAGGACATGTTGGAAGTGATATCTATAATATACTAATCTGTGTTTCATCCAAAATATGTTAGAACAGAAGCTACATGAGTAACCATATTCTGATTCAGTAGTAGATGGTGCAACCCAATTTTGTTTCATACTAAACTAATATACTAGAGACCTTACCAAAAGGTGACATGTTCCAGATTTGGCTTTTTATCTGAATTTCAACCACTAATATCAGTATCTGAATAACCTACTAAGTCAAATTATTATCTTCTAGGATAGAACAATCCTAAATATGTTATTAACTTGAGGTATTCGAAAATACATTTTACAAAAAATTCAGTGTGACTCTTTTGGGTTTTCATGAAAATGAGAACACACACACACAATAAACATAATGTCCAGTCGACTAGTAGTTAAGTATAGAAGACATCAATTATACCTCTATAACTAGTTTGATCCGCTGATTTCTCTCCTTTATCAATATCTAACATACATGTGGTACTCATAAGAGTTTCACTACTCCTAGTTTTATCCAAACCAAAACGTTTTAAAATGTATTTAGTATATTTACATTGATTTAGAATAATTAGTTATTTATTTTGAAAAATATAGAAAATGGGAATGAATTTTAGTTAACCAATTAAACTAATTTCAAATTAATTTTCCATCAACATTGAAAAATTTGTACATAAGTAATTTTTAGAAGATCCAAAGATAATTTCATCTACATAGATTTAAACATCTAATACTTATTTTGAAATTATTTTTATAAAAAGTGTAGGATCATCTATACCTTTCAAAAATACATTAGAAATAAAACAATTATTGAGAATATCATAAAAAGCTCTAAGAACTTATTTTAATCTATATAAATTTTTTTATATTGAAAACATTATTTATAAAATAAGGGTTTTGAAATATAGGGGGTTTTCAATAAAAACATCCTCAACTATATACCCATTCACGAATGAACTTTTGACATCCATTTGATATATTTTAATATATATATATATGTGTTTCATAGGAAAAAAATATTCTAATTGATTAAACTCTTGATATAGGTAAAATGGTTTCCTTATATCCTATTACTTCTTCATTAATATACTCTTGTGTAACTAGTCTAGCTTTATTTCTTACAGTTATGATATATTCTTCAACTTTGTTTCTAAACACCCATTAAGTTCCTATTGTTACAGTGTCTATAAATCTATCGAAAAGTTTAAAAACATTATTTTTTTTAAAATTTATTATGTTTTCTTACATATCAATTACCAATAATTCATCATTAATTTCATCATTGAGGTTTTTAGATTCATGTTATGAAACTTATTCTTGATGTTCAACCTAGTTTCTTATAGAATCTCTTGTTTAAGTACCTCTATCTAAGTATCTAATTATAACATCTAGAGTTTAGTATTTAAGAGTGATAATAGATATTGAAATATATATTCTGATTACGTCATAGTCCTCTACATGTTGTGGTTATCGTTCTATAAGTTCCTTAAAATTTTATTATTTTATTCATATATACAACAATATCTGTATGTTTGGAATTTATGTCCATAATTGAAAAAACATCCTCATGGTTTTTTATAGGGGTTATGGGATCATTTGGATATATTCAATCAAAATTGACATGGATTGACTCTCCCAAAATCATGGTTATTTTGTTAAACACTCAATCTTATTTACTAGAGGTTGAATTACCAAGGAAAATTACTTCATCTCCCTTAGAGGAATACTTTTCAATATTATCCTTACTGTTAATAATAAATACATTTCATCCAAAAACTATAGGGAAATTATCCATAGTTTCCATATTATTCTATAGTCCATAATGGATCTTCTTTAATATAGGTCTCATTAAAACTCTATTAATTATATAGGAGGTTGTATTCGAAGTCACTTCCCAAAAGTAAATAGGTAAATGATATTAATTAAGAATTACATAGGTTATCTCTTGAATTTTTATATTTCGTTTTTCTGTAACTTCATTTTATTGGGGGGGCTAGGAGTAGAAAAGTTATGGTTATAACCATTTTTAGAAAAAGAACTCAAGGTATTGATTTTCAAACTCCCAAACATGGTCACTTCTTAAGGATTTAATCCTTTGTCTACTTAGGTTTTATAAAGATTTTTCATACCTGGTAAAGTGAGAGCAATCATAAAATTTGTGAGATAGGAATAATTCCCTCGTATACCTAGAAAATCCATCTACAAGTACATAGACATAGTGGTTCCCATTTAAAATAAAAATACTAGATGGTCTTGATAAATCTATGTGAACCATGTCAAGAGGTTGGGAGGTTAAAAATTATTACTTTAATTGAAAAAATATTGTCTGTTGTTTCCCTTTTTTATAGGGATTGAAAACATTGTCATTTAGGAATTAAGGTTTGGGAAGATCACTGACTAACCCTTTCCTAGTAATATTTCTATGTTAGTGGATATTATAGTCACCTAGTCTCTTATTAAAAATACAAGATTCACTAGGAAAGGAACTTAAACATGTTTTTTTCGAAATTAAAGATTCATGGTTAACAACATACACAGTCTAATTTCTAAAAGTTGTAAATACTAAATAATTTTTATTATTAAAATCCTTACAAGCATTTTTTTTAAATTTCACATAAAAACCATCATCACATAGTTGTGAGGTGCTAATCATGTTGTATTTTAATCCATCAAGAAAAGGTGATTTAGAAATTAAATCTAAACCATAGTATCATATTTTTCAACAACTAATGACTTTCCATTTTTCATTATCACTAAAGGTGACATGTCTTTCATCAACCATTATCATATTTTTGATGCATGAGTAATCTCCTATAATATTTCTGTATTAGACATTATCTTGGTACTATATATTTTTATAGGATGTCTTTAATAATTTTCCCTAAAAAACAATTTTATACAAATAATGACTTTGGTACCCAGAAATTCATTGGTCTCAAATGTTTATAATTAGGGATTTAAGACCCAAAATTTTATTAGTGGGTTTATTATAATAATTTTTAGACACTTAAAAATAAAAAAAAAATATTTGATCCATTTCAATAATAAATAGTAGTAGATTTTCTAGAATTGGATTTAGGGGAAAATGTTCTATTAATGATTCTTATCTCTCTATGTTGATATCCTTGACTATTAATTTATTTTGGAGAAATTTTTTCCCTAGTATTATATTGACAGATTCACCAATATTTTAAAATTTCTAAAAATATTTCAATAATTTCTCATTTGACTATTTTGGCTTAGTATTCTCTTTCAAAAACTGAGCATTATTTTCTTTTATAAAGTTATGTTAGTTTTAACAGTTGCAGATAAAGCATGTTGTTTTTTCATTATATTGTATTTTAATTTTATATCATTAATACTATATTCAAGAATATTGAAATTATAAAATATTTCCTCTTTTTAAATATCATAATCATCATTTATTTCATCTCTAGAATGATAAAAAGTATGTACATTAGAGATAGTAGGTATGAAAGATATTTTTTTTAATACAGCACATGTTTTCTCTTTAATGATTTTATTCATGAGTCAAGTTTGAGTCATTGGAGCTTTCCTCAAAGGTACTCCAGGTGGATACATTTATTTATTATACTTTAAATCTTTATTAGCAAGCTTATTTTTTATATTATCTTGGAAAAGTTATCCATAACATGTAATTTTATTCTACACTCATAGGATGTAATTTTATTTGTTTGATCAGCTATTTTCAGTATTTCTTCCAATTACATATATTATAATACATTCCCATGAAACTAGGTTTTATGAATAATTTATTCTCTTTATATAATTTATTAGAACTTCAATCCATATGGGTCATTTCGTCATCATGGTCGGCTGATAATTATTTATCACTAGAGCCTTCAGCTTCTAATTTTACCTTTTCATTCTATTTTGATGTAGTAGTCTTGAAAGCTAAATATTTCTTCTTTGGATAATAACACTATTATCAATTATCCTTAATATCTTCCTCATACAACATTATCTTTCCAATAAGTTACTTTATAGGTTTTTTTCGATATCATAGTATTCTCTTATTGAAGCTGATGTTCCTCTCCACCTTTTAGGAAGATATCTCTACAATCACAAGATTTGACCTTTGTCTAAAACTGATCATCCAAACGAGATCATTTTAGTCACTATCTCATTGAACCTAAGATAGATATCAGAAATCATCTCATTAGGTTTCATGTTACATGTTTCATATTTAATTGTATAAGTATTCAATCTCATTTCACTAACATTAGTTTCTCATTTGTGAGAAATACATAATAAGTCCCATATTTCCTAAGCATTATTACTAGCAGAAATCCTTTTAAATAATTTGTATCCTAAAGAGTAGTAAATAGATTTCATGGCATTGTAGTTTTTATTATAAGAATGTTAATTTGAATAATCCCATGTATTCCTATCAGTCTTAGTTAATTCATATTTATCTTCTATGGTAGACCATTTTTTACCCATTATTTCAATGTTCATTTTAATATTTATTTTCCAATAAACATAGTTATTTAAATTAATTAAATTTGGTATAAGAACCTTATATTATATTATCCATTTAAATAATGAAATTTAGAACAAATATAAATTTAGGATATTTGAAACACAACTACAAATCATGGTTGAAATGATTTTTTAAATCCAATTCTAGCATATATCAGTTGTTGTGAGTATCTCAATATGGGTGAATTTTGTACCCAATAAAAATTTCTGTTAAAAAAGATTAAATAAAATCTAATAGTTGAATAAAAAACAACTCAATTAATAAAAATAGCATATCAATATAAGTTATGATATATTAATAGATTTATCAAATAATGATTCTGTCTCAGGACAAGACCTAATCCCAATAACTTGGAAATCAATTGCTTCTAAGGAAACCCATTTCCGAACAAACTTGATTCAAAATGATATATAAATTGGGCCCACTATATACCTCCAGATGGAACTACATCACATAAGAATCATTTTATAAGATAAAACCATCGGTAAATCCATTATGGTAACTATTACAAGTAAAACTCTAAAAACCTCACACATAGGTGAAACATTCTAGAGAAACCACAACACAAAGCGTCCTCATTAATGATCTACTAGAGAATAATCTATCCAAAACTCTAGTGTTTTCCAATAATCATCATAATTTAGTTAGTTTTATAATCCTAAACATTGCTAAGTGAATTTGGGACACTTCTGAGTCAACTAGAGTCAATCCAGTAGAAGAATCTGGGATTTCCTCTTCTGAATCACTAGCATACTAGTTCAATTACTTAGACCTTAGAACATGAGATTCCCATTGTTCTCAATTTCAAATTCACATATCACATATATAAATACATTAAAAAAATAATAAAACTATCCAAAGAATGAAATGAAGTAACCACTTCCACTTAACAAAAACCATTTCCAAATTCCACAAACACAATAAAACCATTAGGAAGTACATTTTACAACACTTTCACAGTTTATGAATCTTGTTTGAGATCATAACCTAAAGATATCATTTTAAATCCAATAATTTCCATGGTAAAATAGCATTTTAAATCCACACATGAACCTAACCCATTGTTAAAACATGTTTCTCATCAATTAAAAAAATTCACAATTCACATTAAGGTTGCAAAATAAGTAATCCAATATGAAACAATTCTCATTAAATTTAGAAAACTTATTCACTCTTTTAAAACCCTTTGAAATCCCATTTTCACCTTCCACACAATACCTAATACCCTTTTCAATAAACATCACAATGAAACATACACAAAGCACAACCATTTCCTTTATAAAATCCACTTTCATCATATATTCATGAAAAAAACCAACCAAAATATATTTATCACCACATAATTAAACCATAAAACACTTTTATGAAAGCAATCAAGTGTGTCGAAATTATATATCAATGTAAAAGCATGGACCCACCTACCCAACACTCAAAAACTTATAGAAATTGGTGAGCAACCACAACCGCACCACCCCATGACTCTATAAAAGAAATATTTGATAACCATCATCCAAATTGAACCATAATAATTGAAATTCAACCCAAAATAGGTCTCCCAACACACTAGAGAACAAAACCCTGATGAAGGATTAAGAGAAACCCTAGAAGAAGCATGAAATCTAAGGAAGAAATTCTTACTTGATGATTTCATGGAGAATAAATAACAAAACCACCAAAGGATGGTAGTATAAGGGAGCCAATAAGAAGAGAGGGAGGCACCTAGGACTGGAGAGATTAATGGGGAAAGAAAGAGGGGATGTGGGGTTAAATCCTAAGAGGACACAAAAGTAATTTTAAAATTATTATTGACATGGACATGGGGCACGATTTTCCTCATGATTTTCCAAACCATACGGTAATTGTACACCCTCAATATCTAAGAGGGACACACCACATGGTTAGCCATCGTGGTTTATAAACCGTATACAGACCATGTGGGTCGTCACTAACAAAATTTCACTTAACCACATGGTTTCCTCAGAATGGTACAAGGTTTCCCTTAACCATGTTCCACGATTTTTTCCACCTACTACAAAGAAATTGTAATAAATTTATAATTAGAAACAATTTTATAAATTGAAAATTAACTAAGGGTCATAATTTTAACTGAGAAATACATAAAAAAATCACAGATGTTACAATTCTCCCCACCATGGAAACATTCTATACTCGAAAACTCATTCCAAGGATTTTTCCAAAAATATAAACTGCTATTCCTAAAAAACTCAAAGAAATTCCTAACAACCTCAAATGAGGAGAAAATAATAACACCACAAATAGAAATAGATATTCGAAATATTTATATTGAGATGCTAGAATGGACTCCCCACCATATGTCTTCTACACCCATAAGGCCACAACACCCCCATTTGATCAATCAAAATAAAAAGAATTATCATAACTACATTATCAAATCTCTCAAACTGAGAACACCTCAGACATTACCAATTGAAACTCATAATTCTTACCTAAAATTAAAAAACAAACCCAAACTACTTTTCAAAGAGTGTTTTAAAACTCTAACATTTTTTTCAATTATTGATTCTAATATTGATGTAGAGTGCACTCCAAATGTACCACATTCACAAAGAGGGGAAGATCATAGCCAATATCTCTAAATGAAACTTCTCAATGCCAATGAAAATTAGAGTCTGAACCAGATTATCAAAATTGGAGGCCCAAATAGACTCCCTATCATGAAAAAATCTAACATAGACCAACACTAGAAGAAACCCCAAAGGGGTCTTGGGTGGGTCGTCCCACTATTTAAAAGAATAACATTATCATGTGAAATGAATGAACCCATCCTTCACAACCCATCATAGACCAAAAAATCACCAAAAAGGACCCAATTAAATATACTATAGCCCAAGTATAAAGCACTTCACAATTTTACATACTCGCAAAACATGACCATTTATAGATGAGCCCAAACCAAAACTAAAACTGATTCATAAAGATGGATACATAAGAAAAACCCAATGGAGATTCACATAAAAAAATAACCATTATAATTAAATTAAGATAAAACCACCAATATTTTTTCATCAAGGTAAATCTTACAACAATAAGAAAAACTGCCAAAATCACCCTTACACTACCCACACCAAAACAGTGGAGAAGAGAGCCGTATCAAGGATCCTCACACCCTCTGTGGTTTCCTGACTACGTGAAAAGCCTCACTCTAGGAGATATGGATGGAGATATAATGTATTGAATAATCAACTAACCCATAGTTAGAAGCTAACAACCCCCAATCGGGTCTCCTTTTTTGGTTTCACAAGTTTCCACACTACAATCCAGGAATAACCAACATATCACAACACACCATGGAACTCACTTCGCATCAACATGGAACTTCAATAAAATTTATATTTAGGGGACATGTTACCATCATCCTCTTCTATCCGAAGGAGAAACATCGGGAAGAAAAAACACACACAAGAGACCTCTATTTGGAATGGAGAAATTCATAATTTCTGAAAGAGAAAAATGTTTCAATTAAAACATAAGTTATAAAAATATTCCACAACACACACTTTTTTATTTTAAAGAAAATAATACACTAGAAAACACTACCATATTGGACAACTGTAACCAAATAATCATTAAAAAGAAAGGGGCTATAAAGAAAGTACCAAATAAAGCACTACTCCTGCAAATAGGCTATGTTTAGTTTCAAATATGTGTGAGTCGCTCTATAATGATTCATTGAAACACCCCAAAAGAACTATTTCAAGTTACCTATACATCCATTGGAATGACAGGTCTTCAGAGCATTCAGACATGAAAAATTTCTATGACTAGAATTACCACACTAATGGAACATCATGATCATATTCCAAATAGAAGCTGATGAGAGATCTGAAGGCCTTCTAATTCTATGACTAGTGCCAACAACTTCAGGATACTTTCCATTACTATAATTCCATTCACCACTTACAAGATGGATATTCAATCATAAAGGTGTAAAAATTCACCCTTAACAACTCAAGAAAATTAACTAAACTAAATTTTCCATAATTACACTCTTCTACTTCGAGAGGATCTTCTTGACCATAAATGAGAGGAGGAATCAACATCGGAAACTGAAGAGTAAATTCTGTGGGTTGATCAAATGGAGGATATTTTGATGGTTAACCACTCATTGGCACACATCAAATATCCATATATTCATGTGGAGTCATACCTTGTCCAAAAAGAAAACCAAAAACCCAATCAAACTAATCCATCATCTAGAACTCACCACAAAAAAACACCGAACACACATAGAGAACAAACTGAAAGGATTCCCAAAACATATTTTAAAAGAACCCTCTAACTATTATATAAAATCCAGTTCATCAATAAGAAATCAAACATGAAACACAACTCAAATAAGTGTTCTAAAAATAAAGACACTTCATGAGAAACATTCTCAAATTACAAGGTGACATAACATATAAATATTGGTGGTCAAATCATCAAAACATCTCTTAAAATAACTTTTTAAAAGAAATCAAGCTTGGTGGGTTGCACACTCACCAACAGTATTCCATAAAGCCTCACATATGTATTTTCATTTTCCAAACTAGGCACTAATTACAACATGTTAATTCAATAACTCATATAAATATGAAAGTTTAAAAAAATATTTCCACATTCCAACACAAACCATTCAACTAACTCTTTAAACTTCTATGTCAAAATAAAACTCTTTAAACTTATAAATTTACTTCCCATTTAAAATTTCATTAAACTTCTCAAAATATCACTTTCCACCAAGCCAAAAATCATATTCACATCCCACACATAAAATAATTTCATCTTTTATAAAAATAAAATCTCATGGATTGGATCCAAAAATTAAAACTAACCCCATTAAAAATATATTTGATAGCTCAAAAAATTCCATTTAAAAAAGTTTTCCAAAACCCTCCTTGATATAGTTCATGTTTTACAAATAATAAATTTTGACAAATCACAAATTCTGAATATGAAAATAAAATTTTGATAAAATCATCCCCATTTATTCAAAAATAATTTTATAAAAATGAGACATAGTTTAAACCCATTTTATTGGAGCTTAAAATACCTTCACTAAAAATGAAATGCAAGGTAATTGATTTAGTCCCAACCTCCTTTCATTAAGAAATAGTTTGATGTCCTACACTCACCTTCTTTTATGATGTATGTATACAACCCCTTTGACTTAACATATAATTTATTAATTTATTATAAACTTATTTAATATTTGGATATATATTATTCTTCATTGGGATTATTATATAAATGTTTAAAGTGGTATGGGAAACACTGAATTTTTAAAGAATTAATCCATTCCCCATTTCAATATTCTTGATATTATCATACATGTTTATAAATATGTAAAAAAGGGTTATAAAGAACATTTTATGTCTATTTTTAATTTCATTCAATTTTTTTCAGAAAGAACATTTTTATGGTTTTCTGTAAGAATTGTTTTGAAATTTAAATATTATTAGATATTTTTTATACCTATGTATCAATTTGTGGTTTTTTTCATCCATATCCATGTTTCATAAATGAAAATTTAAAATAACATTAATATTCCTTTCAAATTGTTTAAATTCATTTTTGCCGATGTTTTAATTTTTATGAAATGATTTGAAAGGAATCCTTCTGTCATTTTCCTAATGAGGTAAATTATGACCTTTTCAACAAATTAAGGAATGAATGTTTTTTAACTAATGTGGTATAGGTGGGGTTTTCCTCCTTTCTGGTTAAATAATGTTTTAGAGCTTCCCTTATAAACATACAAGGTTATTTAAAAAACAAAAGTTTTCTTTTATAATTTTTCAATTTTTGAAAGATTTGAAAGTAAAAAGGGTTATTTCTCTAAAATATTTTCAATGAATTTATTAGATTTTTTTCATCTATGTCAACATACTTTGTTATATTTTGTGTTTAGTTAATGTTGATTTCTTATGATTCAATATAAAAAAATGTAAAGAATGGTTTACAATATGTTTGAATGTGGATGTAATTTTTTATTCCATTCACTGTTTATGGAGAATGTATTAAAATTTTGAATACTAGTTTTAATAAAAAAATTATGTTTGTTATGTTTCATCCTCTTCATATGAGGAACGAATTAGAAGTAGTAAGTGAAGGGTTGGAGATTAATTAATGAAACCCTAAAGGTTGGGGATGGTTAATGAAAGATCTATTAGTTAGGGACCAGTTAATTAATGAACCTCCATTCATTAGTAGTTCTCATGATACAAACCTGTTTGGGATTTTACCAGTTTATGTGTGGTCTTTGAATGAGACCTTGTCTATATGGTTATGATGTCGTACATTATTCATTTCATTATTATGAGTTTATTTATTAATATTAAATGTAATTATTTGACTCATATAATTTCTATATAAATGTTTATATGGAATTATTTTATTTATTCTTGGCATATTAGGATCAAGATTTTGTTTAAAAGGCTTGTGTTTTAGTATTACACCTTTCTTTAAAAGTTTATTCTTATTTATAAAAGTTTATTCTATATTTCACACCCTTAATGAACATTAGATCTCACCCCTTTATTATGTTTTATTTTCCAAGGATGCCACAAAATGATTTATGATTGATAAAAAGGGTTAATCTAGAAGAATATTGATGTTCTTAAAGAATTATTTTTGTTTCATATTAAGTTTTAAATTATAATGAAAGGTTTATTTATTAATATATTTTCCAAGACTGCTAAACTGATCAGTCCTTTGGGATTTGATTCCCTATAATAATGCCAATGTACTAAAATAATGCCCCGACTTCTGGATTCTAGGGTATGGGCATTACAGTTGGTATTCGAAAAAATTTAGTAGTAAAAATGAAAATTATATTTAGAAATACTTTTTTTAAGGAACATTACCCTAAGATAGTATTTTAGAATAAGTATAGAAGAATATTATAGAATTTTGGTAAAATAGGGATTATGTGGGTCTTTTAAAAAATATATCTATGTATGGATACTACAAGTGGATGTGGTTTAAGAAAAGATATAACTATGAGTAACAACTCTGACAAGGTGTTTTGGGCCTAACTCAAGGTAACCTGATACACAACAATAGGGCCTTACTATGCACATGGCTCAACACTCCTAGGGGATATACATCGGATAATTCAAATTTTCTTTACAAACAGATATGAATGATATTAAAATAAGATGATAATGAATAACCTTTGTTATAACTAAGGTGTTTTAGTTTGGAAATATGGTGTCATGGTATTCTTTAAAGAATTAAATGACTATTGTTACACAAACTATTCATTCATATTTTAGTCAATGGATGGAACCTGAAGGAGTTATATTAACATTAGACATGACATACAAGGTTTTAGAGAAGAGAAATGAAATAGAATGTTTATATGAGTGAAGGATATCACGTTCAGGAATAATTAGTTTTCGAAAATACGATTAACAATAAATACATTAACCAACACCAAAATTCACCAATGAAGAGAATGTCTGAGAATGTTAAGATCTCCAGTGGTATAGACTATAGTGAAAAGAAAGATAATTTACCATTATGAAAGAAATATATATTGAGAATCCAATGAATGTGATTCAAAGGAACAATGAAATAATTTTTCTGTGGGAAAGGAAATAAATAAACAAATTACCGAGGAAAAATTAAGACTATGATGAAAGGAAATAAAACTAATCCTAAGAATCCATTTGTAGTTATTTTATATAAATGTATGGGACTTGGGTATTACCTGAGTCAATAATCTATTCTCTAGGATAAACTCTTGGCCAAGGAAGATTCTATGTGGAAATAAATGGATAATATACTTATATATTGATGTTTTATTGAAACCCTTAGTTAAAAGGCTATTTTGTGATTATCCACATTTCAAGAATGGAAATTATATTTATTTTTTACATTATATTAATATAGTTTTAGAAAATGGAAAACCTACATGCATGGTGACTACCTATTACACCTGGAAAGGTCGTGTGTCTAGAACCCCTAACTGAAGGGAAATAAGGGTTCAATGCTTACCACTAGCCTACATGAAGTCATATTTATCATGATGTTTTTTTATATGGATAAAGGTTATTTTTATTAATGGGAGATTTTTTTAAAAATAAATTACATCAAGCTTAGAAAATGATTTGGGGATTAAATAATTAATGTTATATTTGAAGACATTAATTATTTTTTGAATCCTATATAAAAAAGGAAAACATGAATATTTTAATGAATAATAGTTGAATAATATTTTAGAGTCAAATATTATTTTATTGTGGACTATTGGTGATTCAAGTTATTTATGTAAATTGTTAAAAAACCTTTGATATTATGAGATTTAAACAGTTAAATTTTCTACGAGGAATTACAAGTGGTTTATTGGAAGACTATATAATCAAATACATCATAATTTTTTTTCAACCTTAGTGTATAATATTTTTGTGGAAGGGTAGTTATTTTCTAAATGATCTAGGTAGAACTGTGGGGTTTTACTATATAATTTTCGAGATTCCTTTTGAGAATTATTGCAACACCCCAGGTAAATAAAGAATATGAAATTTTCATATTTATCCATATTTGTGAATAAAATATTAATATGAATTTAAAGGGGACGCTATGCTCGATGGCGTACCCAACACGCAACAACGAGTTTCTTGGGAGTCTTACGTTGCACTCTAATAATAGAATAATATTATTTTAAATGGCAGTTAACATGTAGCCGTTGTATTGGAGGTAATGGATAGAAATAACTAAAATATGATTATATATGTTTTTAAATGTTTTTACATTTATCCAAAAAAGGATAAAGGCTTAAAATACGGAAAGAATTCAATTTTAGGCGTATATGCCCTAGTTTTCACTAAAGGTTCACTTATCGCCTTTTGATGGAAAACCGTCATTAAATATAGTTTTTTTCACTCTTATAAATTCTATTGGACCAAATAAAACTCTTCTTAATAATTAGGACATCAAAATTCACTTTGTGTAAATTTTTGGTATCTTTTTGATAAAGTTCATTTTTTTAATGAATAGTGTAAAATGTTGTATTTTAATTCAAAACCACTTTTTAATCTAATTTATTTATATGATTAGATTATCTTTTGAATTGGTTTTAAAGTGAAATTAGAATATATATTTACCATTAAATCCAATAGGGGTCGTTGGAATTAATTTCACTTTGAAATCAGACTTAAACTAGTGTCAATCTTTTGATACTTATTGTTTCATAAAAACACGCTATTTGCTCTGACAGTGGGAATTAATTATTAAATTAATTAATGTGACTTATATGTTTTGAAGTTTGTAAAATAGACTTCATTTTTGAATTCCGAATATCAAATATATCTTAGGGTAAATTTTTGGGATTTTTCTGAAAAACATCAATTTTTGATGAATAGTGAAACCACTAAGTGGTACTTATAAAAACTGATTTTTCCGTTTAAATGAAACTTTTCCATATTTGTGTCTTGAATTTCAAAAATCCGACATACATGTTTGTCATTAAGAAGTAAAATGTGGTTCAATGGGATAAAAATAATTTTTTGGTGAATAGTAACTTATTAAGTTTTTAATCGCGATTAGAGGTAATTAGTGTAGTTTAAGGTAAAAATAATGTTTTAATAATATGAAATGAACTTGACACATGTACTACCCTCATTGGTTGTGTCATGGACGACCAATAAAAGCCATGGGTCAACTTGGGGACCCCATGGATCCACTTTGGTTGGGAAATGACATAAATAACTTTTTATTTAATGTTAAAGTAAAAATGACACAAACTTGAGTTATTTTACGAAAACAATTTTTACATGGGGTTATAAAGATCCTATTTTTTTATTATAAATAGTAATTGGAAAGATAAAAATATTTCCTAAATCATAGTATTTTTTTATAATTTTTAGACTTTAAATAAATTAAATTATTTGTGACATCATGATGATGCAGCGATGACCTCATTAATGAACAATTTAAATAAAATGAAACAATAATATAAAATCTAAGACCTACACTTGTCCAAAAACTATTGGATGGAAATATTTAGAAGCCTTATCATCTTATATTATAAATATATCAATGTGGGACCTTATAAATTCGAAACACTTTTGAAAATAAAATAATAGTTTCATAATTTCCAAAAGTGCCCCTCCTCTCCTCTTATAAAAGACCCCCACCTCTACCTCATTTCACACACTCCTCAAGCCTTTGGCTCGGCCATACCCTGCCCATTTACTCTCTGCACATCCCTCTCCTAATCCTATAGGATTCCCTTTGGGCATAATCCTTTCAAAGGAAGCCTTTAGGCTCAAATCAAAAGGAGTTACACTTTTAAAGGTAATTCATTCTCTCATGTTCATTTGTTTTATTTTGATTCTCCAACCCCCTAAACTCTTTTTATTTACTTATTTTGTAACAACACCAGTATCTTCAATATACTAGTATGTTTTTATAAGATTTATTCGAGCTACACTCTCACACAACTACATCAAATGGTTAAAGAACATACGGTTTCCGTGGATGGAGAAATTCTACCTCCCGAAACGACGATTGTTCAATACTCATTTAACACCTTCAAAGGTGGCCATTAGGATGTCACTATTTTTATATATGATATATAATATGTTTATTCTTTCCTTGAGCTTCTGTATTTTTCATTTATGGCATACCATTATTGTTTCCATTATGGGTAAACACGATATCTTCATTTTAGGAAGTGTGGACTTCCGCCCCCTGAAAGTGATTTGATTCGTTAATACCATATGTGGGATGTGTAAAGAATAAAGTTAATGATATTATATATGTTATTATACTTGAATTATAATATACTCTTAAATAATTATGATTCCATTCCAGAAAATATGAAATAGAAATGGAAGTAGCGTTCATGCGTACGTACGGCTTACCGTCTTCATGAACGGTGCATTTCATTTCTTACCTCTAAATGATTGTGTAATATTATAAATAAATGTATATTCTGGATATATATGATATATATGATATCCAAATCATCAATATAATTCTGGATATAATGAACATTTGACCACACGAACAACATGTAATTGTAAGAAGACCACTTTTGACTTAAGAACCAAATATCGACAAAACAAACATTATTAACTTAAATGATTACATAATGTTTATAACATAGAAATAAGTGATGTAAAAGTAATAATGAACTAGAAAAAGGCTCTTAATAAAGTGTAAATTAACTCCAGTTTATTATTCAGGACGTTAAAGAACGAT
This sequence comes from Viscum album, assembly GCA_963277665.1. NCBI lineage: Eukaryota > Viridiplantae > Streptophyta > Magnoliopsida > Santalales > Viscaceae > Viscum > Viscum album. The sequence continues at coordinate 77,489,108 of OY728159.1, forward strand.
CGAGTCAAGTCGGACCCGAGGTAAGGGATCCTACACCTCTCTTTCTTTTAAGTACACTCCTTTAGGTCATTCCTTTTAAGCTCATCTTTCTTATGATTGGGATGTTCTTTTATATTACTCATACTGTAGTTATTATGTTCATATGATGAGAAACCTTATTTCCTCTCATCAATCCATTTTTTGGAAGTTTTGAGTGGCGCCGTTAGGCTGCCGAATTTTTCGTAAGGGATTTTTCATCTCACTTTTATTCCAATGAGATTTATGCTACATTTGCCACGATTTCCTTTGAGTGGTGTATGTACTGCCCATTATTTTAATCATTGTGTAATATAAATTCTTTTATGAGTATTTACATCAATGTTGTATTGTCCTTCTTTCACGAGGTGTATGTTTTGAAAGATACCCATGTCGGTAAGGGAACCTTTCACCCTTCTCATTTTAAAAGACTTCGTTTGTTATGTCTTTTAATTCACATACTATTATGTTGGGATATGTTCTTCTATATCCCGATTTATGTAAATTTTATGTACAAGGGATGAGACTCCCTTTTATATCTCATCAACTCATTTTCTAAATTTTTGAAGTGACGACGTTTAGGCTGTCGAATTTTACCAAGGGAACGTTTTAACCCAATTTCGATTTCTTTGGGTTCAACTTGTAGTTATTGAATATGTCATCCTTTTAATATGTGTGAATGACCTTTTATTGTTTTACACTTAATATCCAATTATATTGGGTGTATTTATATTTGTCACACATAATTTTGAGATTGATTTATCCTTAATTTAAGGATACCTTCTTTATAAGGGATTTCACCACATTTTACATCTCTATTGAGACTTCATTGTTGTTATACACCAATTCACTCATATATGGTGTATATAATGTCCTTTGTAATATTATATCATGAATCCATTTATTCTCATGATATTATAAATTTCTGATTAAATGTTATTCATCAATTATTGTATTCAAGTGTCACTAATTTTGGTAAAACCCCTTTAACCAAAATATCACTTTAAATGTTTTATTTATTTGTTCGTATTAATATCCATGTTTTCAAAATGGTTATAAGGACTTATTTATATGGATATTAATGGTTTAAAATGTTAAAATCTTCTAGGTGGTATGAGACACTTTGACTCAAAAAAATCTTTATTAAATGTTTTAAATGGTTTTGAAAATGGTTTTTTAATGGATTCATTATTTCAATATCCTAAAATGTTATATTGTGATTGAAATGTGGAAATTTTATGTTTCCTTTATTCATGTTTTATGTGATACGATTATGTTATGGTTCTTGGGCATTGTTATAAAGAATGGGTGGTTCCGTGATAAACTAAGGGCGAGTGAGCCCGATATAGCTCTCCAATGCCTTAGGTAACGTGAAGGAGTGAAACGTAAAGGTTTCTCCAAAGAGATTTAGGGAATATAATGTGATGGGTATTCCAAATGTAACCAAGAGGGTTACTCCCTACGTAAGAATGTTATGAATGCCTCAAGTTACCTTTATGTCTCATGTTTTCTATGATTTTTTCATGGTTTGATGAGGTATGTTAAAGTGCCTATGTTTTATGGGTAAAGTATGATTTCATTCTTATGTATATATGAACTCATGTTTCCTTTCCATATTTTTATAACCCTTACTGAGCTTTTTATGCTCATCCCAAGTTTTTGAAACGTTTTTCACAGGTCAAGGGAAAGGTACATGATGTGATGATAGTGTCAAGGATGTGTCAAGAATGAATCCGTGTTTTATTTTAAATATGTTTCCGTTGATGGGAAGAATGAATATTGTCTTTTATGTAACCACTTTGTTTAAATGTGGAATGTAATGCAAGTTTCATGATCTAATTCTCTAAAACTCTAAACCAGAAAAGATCCTCAATGTGTAATCTTGTAATAAATCAAGATTAAGTAAGGTTTAAGGCTGGGGCCTTATAGTTGGTATCAAAGGTTGGTTTAGATAACTTTAGAGGATAGGGTATTCTTTAAGCATAAGTGACATTACCATAATGGTTAAGATTTCAGAAAGAGTCCTAGTTTTGGATAAAGTGAATGAGTAAGTATATCTTAGTTTTTATCTTCCTCATTAGTACATGATTGTTTTGTTGATATACTCACACTGAACTTTTTGGTTTTAGTAAATGGCTGGATCTAGCAGGAACCAAAGTAACAGTGGATGTGAAGGAAATTGTGACAGTTTTTTTGAGAAAGAAACTAAATGATATGGGAGCTACAATGAGAACTCATTTGATTATCCTCAACCAACTATCTGGATTCATGATCGACCACCTAAACCTTGGTGATTTCTCGAAGGCATCATATATGCGAGAAACAAATCCCTACGGAAGTACAGGTAATAATCATAAAGGTAAGTGTGTTCAAAAACCTATGTGTCAAAGATGTGTAAAGAAAAACCTAGGGAAATGTTTCAAAGGGATAGGAATATGCTATAGATGTGGATATGAAGGTCATAAAGAAAGAACCTGTAATGGAAAAAGGAAGCATCCAGTTGACTCGAGGAAAGGGAAAGAAGTTCTTTCTGGGGGATCAATTGAATGTTTTAAATGTGGTGTGCATGGTCATTATGCAAACACATGTCCTATGAAGAAGTTTTGTGAATGGGATCTCCAAGAGCGTACAAATGTTCGTTTACCAATACCTAATGCCATTCCGATTGAGGATGAAGAAACTGACAATGACCAATCAAAGGTATGTATTATTTCATGACTATTGTTTTCCTATTTTGGAATCTTAGGATATGATTCATGATTTTGTTTGTAGGAAATAGGTATTTCGGAATAAGTTGTAAAGGAATGGTTAATGGATCATGAAGAATGTCGAATGAGTAAGATGTCAACATATAAGGGCTTCAAAAGTTATGGTGAAATTATTAAGAGTATTAAGTCTCTTTTGATGATGGGGTTACATTAGAAGACTTTTTATATTATGTCTAACCATGATGTTTAATATAGGAAAATTTTATTCAAGGAATATTTATCTTTTCTTTTATGGACATAGTTATAAAGAACCATTTGGGTTTATAAGATCCTTACTTTTGAGGTAATTATGGATTATTATATGTTATGATGGAAAATGAAAGGCATGAGATAAACTTGAGGTTAAAATATGTTATGATCATCTTTGAAGATTTTATCTCATTTTGGGTAATTTTTTAAGAATTATATAGTTTTGGAAAAAGGACAACACGCAGACCGTGTGACTACCCGTCGCGTCGGACAAAGCTGCGGGAATCGAACCCACAACCAAAGTGCGACTGGTATTTATCGCCTACCACTGGACTACATGAAGTCCCTGGTTAGTTTGACTGATTCTTTCTAGTTATATGATTTTATCAATTAAGAGTAAGTTGATTTTGGGTTATTTATGAAAATTATTAACCTATCATGGAGGATATGTGATTAGGTTAATTACTTTTCAATACGAGACTTTAGGAGCAACTGATGTTGTTTGGAGATAAATGTTATGATTTAACATGGAATACTATGTGACTAAATCCTTCAAATATTTGGATTTCAATCATAGTTTGGTTTACTTTGAATAATTTTATGGACAAATTGATTATAGAATGGTCCTCGTTGAACTTTGGGTTTTGTTGGACAAATTTTGGAGGTTAAGAATAGATTTTCTTTTTATAAAGGGTTATCCTTTTCTGGATTTTCTGATCTTGTAATAACCTTTTTGGTTTTGGTTAAAGTCTAAAGACATGGGAAGTATATAGTTCTCTTTTTTTGGATTAGGTGACTCTCTAGAAGTTGATTATAGTACTCTTAATGCGAACAAATCTCCCTAAATACTCGTCTTTTGGGAAAAAATATGAGTTTGATTAAGGAATCCAGTAAAGGTTGAAAGTCAACATGATAAGTGATTGTGTTTCCTTATGAATAAATTCCCTGATAAAAAGTATCTTAAAACAAAAATGTTGTCTATTAACTTTTCCTATTGGGGAATCGAATACCGTTTAACCCATCATAAGTTTGTGATTTTCTTATTGTTAACTTTCTCCTAAACATGTTTTCTATCACTCTCCATCAGAACATGAACCTATGTTTTCTCCTCCATGTCCATATTTTTCCACATGGAAACCTAGTATGGGTTAACTCAGGTGACCTTTGTACTTATCTTCCTTTATTTTAAAGTGATTGTTTTAACGACTCTTGTTCCGATGTGGGACATTCAAGGATGTTTCCAAGCTCAATTTTAAAAATTACAAGGACGCAATTCCCAAAAGGGGGGAAGGATGTAACACCCCAGGTAAATAAAGAATATGACATTTTTATATTTATCCATATTTGCGAATAAAATATAAATATGAATTTAAAGGGGACTCTATGCTCGATGGCGTACCCAACACGCAACAACGAGTTTCTTGGGAATCTTACGTTGCACTCTAATAACAAAATAATATTATTTTAAATGGAAGTTAACATGTAGCCGTTGTATTGGCGGGAATGGATAGAAATAACTAAAATATGATTATATATATTTTTAAATGTTTTTACATTTATCCAATAAAGGATAAAGGCTTAAAATACGGAAAGAATTCAATTTTAGGCATATATGCCCTAGTTTTCACTAAAGGTTCACTTATCGCCTTTTGATGGAAAACCGTCATTAAATATAGTTTTGTTCACTCTTATAAATTCTATTGGACCAAATAAAACTCTTCTTAAAAATTGGGACATCAAAATTTACTTTGTGTAAATTTTTGGTATCTTTTTGATAAAGTTCATTTTTTTAATGAATAGTGTAAAATGTTGTATTTTAATTCAAAAACTGTTTTTAATCTAATTTATTTATATGATTTGATTATCTTTTGAATTGGTTTTAAAGTGAAATTAGAATATATTTTTACCATTAAATCCAATATCGGTCGTTGGAATTAATTTCACTTTGAAATCAGACTTAAACTAGTGTCAATCTTTTGATACTTATTGTTTCATAAAAACACGCTATTTGCTCTGACAGCGGGAATTAATTATTAAATTAATTAATTTGAATTACATGTTTTGAATTTTGTAAAATAGACTTCATTTTTGAATTCGGAATATCAAATATATCTTAGGGTGAATTTTTGGGATTTTTCTGAAAAACTTCAATTTTTGATGAATAGTGAAACCACTAAGTGGTACATATAAAAACTGATTTTTCCATTTAAATGAAACTCTGCCATCTTTGTGTTTCGAATTTCAAAAATCCGACATACGTGGTTGTCATTAAGAAGTAAAATGTGGTTCAATGGGATAAAAATAATTTTTTGGTGAATAGTAACTTATTAAGTTTTTAATCGCAATTAGAGGTAATTAGTGTAGTTTAAGGTAAAAATAATGTTTTAATAATATGAAATGAACTTGACACATGTCCTACCCTCATTGGTTGTGTCATGGCTGACCAAGACAAGCCATGGGTCAACTTGGGGACCCCATGGATCCACATTGGTTGGGAAATGACATAAATAACTTTTTATTTCATGTTAAAGTAAAAATGACACAAACTTGAGTTATTTTACGAAAAAAATTTGTAAATGGGGTTATAAAGATCATATTTTTTATTATAAATAGTCATTGTAAAGTTAAAAAGATTTCCTACATCATATAAATTTTTTTTATAATTTTTATACTTTAAATAAATTAAATTATTTATGACATCATGATGATGCAGCGATGACCTCATTAATGAACAGTTTAAATAAAATGAAACGATAATATAAAATCTAAGACCTACACTTGTCCAAAAACTATTGGATGGAAATATTTCGAAGCCTTACCATCTTAGCTTATAAATATATCAATTTGGGACCTTAGAAATTCTAAACACTTTTGAAAATAAAACAATAGTTTCATAATTTTCAAAAGTGCCCCTCCTCTCCTCTTATAAAAGGCGCCCACCTCTACCTCATTTCACACACTCCTCAATCATTTGGCTCGGCCATACCCTGCCCATTCACTCTATACACATCCCCATCCTCATTCTATAGGATTCACTTTGGGCAAAATCCTTTCTAAGGAAGCCTTTAGGATCAAATCAAAAGGAGTTACACTTTTAAAGGTAATTCATTCTCTCATGTTCATTTGTTTTATTTTGATTCTCCAACCCCCTAAAATCTTTTTATTTACTTCTTTTGTAACAAAACCAGTATCTTAAATATACTAGGATGTTGTTATAAGATTTATTCGAGCTAAACTCTCACACAACTACATCAAATGGTTAAAGAACATACGGTTTCTATGGATGGTGAAATTCTGCCTCCCGAAACGATGATTGTTCAATACTCATTTAACACCTTCAAAGGTGGCCATTATGATGTCACTATTTTTATATATGATATATAATATGTTTATTATTTCCTTAAGATTTTGTATTTTTCATTTATGACATACCATTATTGTTTCCATTATGGGTAAACACGATATCTTCATTTTAGGAAGTGCGGACTACCGCCCCCTGAAAGTGATTTGATTCATTAATACCATATGTGGGATGTGTAAAGGATAAAGTTAATGATATTATATATGTTATTATAATTGAATTATAATATACTCTTATATCATTATGATCCCATTCCATAAAATATGAAATAGAAATGGAAGTAGCGTTCTTGCGTACGTACGGCTTACCGTCTCCATGAAAGGTGCATTTCATTTCTTACCTCTAAATGATTATGTAATATTATAAATACATGTATATTATGGATATATATGATATATATGATATCAAAAACATGAATATAATTCTGTATATAATGAACATTTGACCACACGAACAACATGTAATTGTAAGAAGACCACTTTCGACTTAAGAACCAAATATCGACAAAACAAACATTATTAACTTAAATGATTACATAATGTTTATAACATAGAAATAAGTGATCTAAAAGGAATAATAAACTATAAAAAGGTTCTTAATAAAGTGTAAATTAACTCATGTTTATTATTCATGACGTTAAAGAACGATCGAGTCAAGTCGGACCCGAGGTAAGGGATCCTACACCACTCTTTCTTTTAAGTACACTCCTTTATGTCATTCCTTTTAAGCTCATATTTCTTATGATTGGGATATTCTTTTATATTACTAATATTGTACTTATTATGTTCATATGATGAGAAACCTTACTTCCTCTCATCAATCCATTTTTTGGAAGTTTTGAGTGGTGCCGTTAGGCTGCCGAATTTTTCGTAAGGGATTTTTCATCTCACTTTTATTCCCATGAGATTTATGCTACATTTGCCACAATTTCCTTTGAGTGGTGTATGTACTGCCCATTATTTTACTCATTGTGTAATATACTTTCTTTTATGAGTATTTACATCAATGTTGTATTGTCCTTCTTTCACGAGGTGTATGTTTTGAAAGATACCCATGTCGGTAAGGGAACCTTTCACCCTCCTCATTTTAAAAGACTTCGTTTGTTATGTCTTTTAATTCACATACTATTATGTTGGGATATGTTCTTCTATATCCTGATTTATGTAAATTTTATGTACTAGTTATTAGATTCCCTTTTATCTCTCATCAACTCATTTTCTGAATTTTTGAAGTGACGCCATTTAGGCTGTCGAATTTTACCAAGGGAACGTTTTAACCCATTTTCGGTTTCTTTTGGGTTCAACTTGTAGTTATTGAATATGTCATACTTTGAATATGTGTGAATGACCTTTTATTGTTTTACAATTAATATCCAATTATATTGGGTGTATTTATATTTGTCACACATAATTTTGAGATTGATTTTTCCTTAATTCAAGGATACCTTCTTTATAAGGGATTTCACCACATTTTACATCTCTATTGAGACTTCATTGTTGTTATTCACCAATTCAATCATATATGGTGTATATAATATCCTTTGGAATATTATATCATGAATCCATTTATTCTCATGATATTATAAATTTCTGATTAAATGTTATTCCTCAATTATTGTATTCAAGTGTCACTAATTTTGGTAAAACCCCTTTAACCAAAATATCACTTTAAATGTTTTATTTATTTGTTCTTATTAATATCCATGTTTTCAAAATGGTTTTAAGGATTTATTTATATGGATATTAATGGTTTAAAATGTTAAAAGCTTCAAGGTGGTATGGGACACTTTGATTCAAAAATCTCTTTATTAAATGTTTTAAATGGTTTTGAAAATGGTTTTTTAATGGATTCATTATTTCAATATCCTAAAATGTTATATTGTGATTGAAATGTGGAAATTTTATGTTTCCTTTATTCATGTTTTATGTGATACGATTATGTTATGGTTCTTGGGCACTGTTATGAAGAATGGGTGGTTCCGTGTTAAACTAAGGGCGGGTGAGCCTGATATAGCTCTCCAATGCATTGGGTAACGCGAAGGAGTGAAACGTTAAGGTTTTTCCGAAGATATTTAGGGAATATACTGTGATGGGTATTCCAAACGTAACCAAGAGGGTTACTCCCTATGAAAGAATGTTATGAATGCCTCAAGTTACCTTATGTATCATGTTTTATATGATTTTTTCATGGTTTGATGAGGTATGTTAAAGTGACTATGTTTTATGGGTAAAGTATTATTTCATTCTTATGTATATATGAACTCATGTTTCCTTTCCATATTTTTATAACCCTTACTGAGCTTTTTATGCTCATCCCATGTTTTTGAAACGTTTTTCACAGGTCAAGGGAAATGTACATGATGTGATGATAGTGTCAAGGATGTGTCAATAAAGAATCCTTGTTTTATTTTAAATATGTTTCCGTTGATGGGAAGAATGAATATTGTCTTTTCTGTAACCACTTTGTTTAAATGTGGAATGTAATGCAAGTTTCATGATCTAATTCTCTAAAACTCTGAACCTGAAATGATCCTCAATGTGTAATCTTGTAATAACTCAAGATTAAGTAAGGTTTAAGGCTGGGGCCTTATAATTATATTTTCTTATAATAATTTTTTTTTTCAGTTATTGGATAAAGATTGTAGAAAGGCATAGTCAATATTCTGGAGATTATGTGATTCTCTAAAAGGTTAATCTAGGGCTTCAAACATAAAAATTCATATTGAACACTAATTGTTTAGAGAAAAATATGATTATGTGGTGGAAATTAATTAAAAGAGGGAAAATGTACTAATTATGTAAGTATGTTTCATTTTTTTGTTCTATTATGTAATAAAATTCATCAAATCTTGGGAAAATATAAAAAAACCAAAAAAATATCTTAATGCTTTCTTTTCTGATGAATCAAATAGTCCCATAGATCATCACCAACTTCAATATTTGTGATTTTTAACTTTCCCCAGATGATGTTCTATATCACTCTCCATTAGAACTTGATGGTTGGATTTATCTTCTTCACCCATTTGTTCATATATGAAACCCTATTATGTGTTATCTCTGGTGACCTTCATACATCCCTTGATTTATTTTAAAAGTGGAGGTCTCATTGATCCCATTTTGGATGCGGGATTTCATAAATGATATTTTGAAAAATAAAACCCCAATTTTTTTATCCTGAGTTTAAATTTCAAGGAGCCAATTCATTGAATAAGGGGATGATGTAACACCCCATGATTTCTTATTACGTCTCTTTTAAGTTTAATCTCTTCAATATCTTTCATTGAACGCAACATTGAGCTATAACGCACCATGATTCATCAGAATAACCATTTAAAAAGTGGTTATGAGTAGTGATAACCATATTATGAAATTTAAAAATTTTACTTTTCAAAATAGGCTTCATTTTTTAATTCATAAAATGAAAATTATATTAAAGTGAATTTTTGATATTTTTCTGAAAAGTTTCAATTTTGGATGAATAGTGAAAATTGACCCTTTATAGTTAAAAAGACTTTTTGTATAAATAATTATTATACATTAAACATATTTTAAAGTCACAATATAAAAGTAATACATATATTAACCCAATTTATGATATTGGAATAATTTATATATTGAAATTTGATATAAAAAATTATTGATCTTATGAATTATCTTGTACCCTCCTTCAAGCCACATCTGCAGGATTTGCATTAAATGTAATTTTACCACTTAATTTAATGTAATTTTAAAAAATGGACAATCATGGTGGTAATTACTATGAAATATGTTTCCTAATAAAAACAACATAATTTTTTGGTGAATAGTAAATTTAGTAAATTTTTATTTATTACAACTGTTAAGGGTAAATCATGTAATTAATTATAAAAATAATATTATATTATTTACAATTTACCCTAAAACTATTTATAATTTCATTAGATAAGTGGGTTTTGACCAAAATCATCCTCATTATGATATTATGATCTCATTAATCCACTCATGTAAGAATAAATCTGTTATTATATTATATTTAAATACATGTTAATAATTTAATACTCATAATTTTAATAATTAAATAAGTTCTAATATAAGGATATAAATAAGATAAATTAAAATATAAATAATAATTTGAATCTACTAAATATATATTAATCATTATAATTTATTTATTATTTTTTGAGAAGAAATATTTTAATTTAAGGATTTCACAACGATGATGTAAAAATTGTTTAATTAAATAAAATATTAAATAAATGATATTAAAAAACACAAAATAAATATTATTTGACATAATTTATTAAGTAAAATAATTTTATAGATAAGTTATACATGTTATAAATATATTATATGTTTTATATTAATGTTTTCATGTGGTGATTATATTTTTTAAAAAGTAATAAATAGTATCCAAATTGACATATATGATACTCTAAAATAAATAATATGTTATTAAATGACATAAAAGCCATAAAAATATATAGTTCATCCAAATGGATATTATAATGTTAAATATATCATAAATGATCCAATTGGTGTTTTTTTGGTTTTATATAGCAACTATATTAACCCTAAATAGTAAAAAACTTTGTTGTCACGATAAGAGTTAAAGGGTTTAACTGAAGGTTAAATCCAAAATATTAGGATAAATTTGTGACCTAGAATTGTCAGAAAATAATTGGTTGAGAGGATATTGTATTATTCTAATCGAATCATCAAAATAAGTCACTTTTGATCTATTTGAAATAGATAATAAATTTATATTATTTTATTATTTTGAGTGTTCACCAAATTGCCCCTCACCTACTTATAAAAAGAAACCACCTCGATCACTTCATAACCCCTCAGTGAGATTTATATCTAGTCCAAACCCTACCCATTTATCTTCACAACATCATTAGAGAAGTTTTAGAGGTTTTGGAATTCCATAGAGACCATCCCTAGTGTATGTAAGAGGATATCCAATAAGCGCCCACCAAAGAAGAGGTAATTATTTTACCAATTCAGTTCAATTTATTTCTTATTCTACATTCTATTACTTTGTTATCTCCATAATAAATTAATAAATCCAATATAATCTATATTATTATGAGTTATAATTATTATGCTACAACTATATTATTATTTTTATCAATCTTACAAAAAACAATATCACCATGTTCGTGTATATACAGCTTACCATCTCCATGCCATTGTGAAATTTTTTTTTATCATAACTTTATTTTGATGGGTATAATTATGAATATAATGGATAAAAATAATTAATATGACATGTTAATGATTATATATAATTAATATACCATCAAATATCCTTTCATTGAGACATAGTTTGTTGTTATATACTCTCCTTATTTTATGAGGTTTATAAATATATCCCAATTAACTTAATATATAATTAATTTATTTATTATAAACTTATTTAACTTTTGGATAAATATTATTCTTCATCGGTTTTATTATTTAAATGTTCAAAGTGGTTTGGGATGTTTTGACTGTTTAATGAATTATTAATTTCTCTATTTCAATATTCTTGATATTATCATACATATCTATATATATGTATATATAATATTATAAATATAACTTTTTTATATTTTTAATTTCATTAAAAAAATTTCAAAAGGATTATTTTTAAGGTTTTAGTGTATGGATTAATTTCTCAATCACAATATTATCCGAGATTTTTTATATTTAAGTATCTACTGTGGAATATTTATTATCCATGTTCATGATTCCTAAAAATCTATTTCAAAATATTCTTACTATTACATTTAAATAGTTTAATGTCATTTTTACCCATGTTTTAATTTTAATAAAGCCTTTTTAAAAGAATATTTCTGCCATTTTCCAAATGAGGTACTTTGTGACATTTTTTGAAAAATTAAGGAAAAATTTAATTAAATTATGTTCTATGAGTGGCCATTTATATAGTCATGGCACATTATTGTTTTGAATAATACCTTAAAATATTAAGAACTTATTTTAAAAATAAATGTATTATTTTAAAATTTAACTCTTTTAAATGATTTCATAGATAAATATCTTTATTTTCATCAATTTTTTTTAATGAATTTATTAGATTATTTTCATCTATGTCAACTTACATTGTTGTATTTTATTTTTAATTGAGTTTGTTTTATTATGATACAATCTATCACATTTTATTGAATGGTTTGTGATATGTTTGAATATATATGTGATTTTTTGACACCATTAATGGTTTGTGGTAAATTTATTAGCATTTTATATATTAGTTTTAATAAGAATGTTTTTTTGGTTGTGTTTCACCATTTTTATATGAGTAATGAATTGTAATTTTTAGGTTATGGGTTGGGGACCAGTTAATGAAATCCCTTTGGGATGGGGGTCAGTTAATGACCTCCCTATGGGTTAGGGATTGGTCAATTAAATCCCCTCGATGCATTGATAGTTCTCACCGGATGAACTAGTTTTGGTTTTTAACCATTTATATATGGCCTTGGTACGAGGCCTTGAAAATATGATTATAATGTCTGTTATTATGAATTCACTCTTTTTGAGATTAGTTATGGATATTAAATTTAATTATTAAACTATTATAATATCAATTTGAATGTTTATATGGAATTTTTTGATTTAACCTTTCCATATTATGCTAAAGATTATTTTTAAATTTCTTGTGATATAATTTTATACCATGAATTAAAGTTTTGTGATTATTTATAAAATAATTTTTTATATTTAATACCCTTGATGAGAAATAGATCTCACTCATTTAATATTTTATATTTTCCCATGATTCCAAGTAGTCTTTTATTATTGATATGTAGGATTATACTTAGAGAATAATATAATTCTCAATGAACTAACTATGTTTTATATTATGTTTGGAATTTTAATTAAAGTTTTACTTATCAATATATTTTAAAAGACTACTAAATAGATCAGTCATTTTGGATTTGATTCCTTGTAATCAATACAATGTATTAAAATAATGCATCGGCTCTGGGATTCTAGGGTTGGGGAATTATAGTTGGTATCAGAGAAAGTTTAGTAGAAAATTGGAAATTATATATATAGATAAACATTTATTAGAGAACATTACGCTAAGATAGAAATTGAGAACAAGAAAATAAGAACATCCTAGAATTTTGGTTTTTTAGAGATTATATGGGTATTCCAAGAAATACATACCTGTCTGGATAATACAATAATAAGTGGTTATAGAACAGATGTACATAGGAGTAACAACTCTGAAAATGTGTTTCAAACCTGACTCAGGGTAACCTAGTACTCAACAATTGGCCATATTTTACACCTAGTCTAACAATCCTAACGGATATGCTTAGGAAAATTCATATCATCTTTACAAACCGATATGAATTATATTAATATAATACTATAATTAATATCCTTAGTTAAACCTATGGTGTTTTATTTTGGAAGTAATTTATCAAGATTTTATTTAAATGATTATATGACTATTTTTACTCAAAAAATTATTTTTTGTTTTGTTTAATGTTTAGAACCCAAAGGAGTAATTTGAGCATTGAACATAATGGAAAAGGTATAAAAGGTGGTGTAAATGAGCAACAAAATGAAATGCTGATAGGATTGAAAGATATCTTGTTAACTCCAAATCAGTTTTCAAAAAAATATGATTAAAAACATTTAAATTAAACGACATCAAAACTCACTAAAGAAGAGAAAGGAAGAGAACGTTAAGAGCTCAATTAGTGGAAACCATAGAGAAAAGAAATATCAATTTCTATCATGCATGAAATGTGGACGGTGAAACCAAGGAAAGTGGCTCAATGAAAAAATGAAATGATGTATGTGTGGTAAATAAGGACATTAAGTAAATAATTAATGAGGGAAAATGTAGATTACGATGGAAGGATATTAAACCGATCCTAATAATCCATTTCTAGTTATTTTCCATAAATTTATGGGACTTAGGAATAACCTAAGTCTATGCCTTATTTTATAGGATAACCTATAGGGCAAGGAAGGACTTATGTGGAAATAAATTGATAATTTATTTGTGTATTGAAGTTGTATTGAAAAATTTATTTTAGTGGTTATTTATTGATTAGCCATATTTTAATAATGTTAATACTATTTATTTAGGATGATATATTTATATAGTTTTAGAACAAGGATAACCCAGAGTCTTGGTGATAACACATTATGACTTGCAAGGCCTTGGTCCATGAACCCCTATTCGAAGGGAAACGAGGGTGATACACCTATGACAAGCTTACTTGAAGTCCTGGTTTGAATGATTTTTTTCATATGGATAATTTTTATTTTTATTTAAGTCAAATTTATTTATAAATTTTAACATCCCAAGCTTTCACGATACTCTTCTCTTTCAATAATGCAATAGCTTGTATTGTACGCAAGTTCGAGATTCATACGCCCCGTGACCAATCAAAATAGCCATTATGAATAGTAATACCCACTTTTTAAAATTATATATGTTTTATATTTCAAAATGAAATTCATTTTTGGATTCGGAATATAAAAATTATCCTATGATGAATTTTTGGTATTTTTCTGAGAACATCCAATTTTTTATGAATAGTGAAAAAAACTTAAAAAAAACTTTTTTAATCAAAATAATTTATTGTGATAAATTATACAATTGAGTGGTTTTAAAGTGTAATTAGAATATATTTTTACCATTTTATTCAATGGTGGTCATTAGAATTTATTTAACATTGAAATTGGACATAAAAAATTGTCAATCTTTTGATATATATTGTTTCTTAAAACCACGCTATTTGTTGTGAAAGCGGGAATTAATTATAAAATTAATTAATACAACTTATATGTTTGGAATTTTTTAAAATAGACATCATTTTTGAATTCGTAATATCAATTATATCTTAGGATGAAATTTTGGCGTTGTTATGAAAAACATCAATTTTTTATGAATAGTGAAACCACTAAGTGGTAGTTTAAAAAACTGATTTTTCGTTTAAATGAAACATTACCACTTCTATGATTTGATTTTCAAAAATCCAACTTACATGGTTGTCATTAGGAAGTAAAATGTGGTTCAATGGGATTAAAATAAATTTTGGTGAATAGTAACTTTTAAGGTTAATTAATCGCGATTAAAGGTAATTAGTGAAATTTAAGGTAAAAATGATATTATAAAAATATGGAAATACCATTACACTTGTCCTACCCCTATTTTATGAGTCATTTCTGACCAAGACAATCCATGGGTCAACTTGGGGACCCCATTGAGCCACTTTGGTAGGAAAATGACATTAAAAACTTTTTATTTAATTTTAAAATAAAAATGTCACAAACATGAGTTTGTTTTCTATTTTTTTTAAATGGGGATATAAAAGTTATATTTTTGACTATAAATATTAATTAGAAAGATAAAACTATTTCCTACATCATGTTATTTTTTTATAATTTTTAGAGTTTAAATAAATTAAATTATTTATGACACCGTGATGATGCATCGATTACCTCATTAAATAACGATTTAAATAAAATAAAAAGATAATATAAAATCTAAGACCTACACATTTTAAAAACCCATTGGATTAGTAGATTTCTAACTCTTATCACCTTATCCTAGAAATAAATAAGTGTGGGACCTTTAGAATCCGAAAAATCATTTCATAATAAAGTAACATTTCAATCTTTCCAAGAGTGCCCCTTCTCTCCTCTTATAAAAGGCCCCCACCACTACCACCTTACTCACACCTTCAAAGCCTTTTGGCTCGGCCAACCTCTGCCCAAATAATATATAAACCTCCCTCCCTTACTCTTAAAATCCCCACTTTGGGCAGAAGTCTTCCCAAGGAATCCTTTGGCTCAAATCAAAAAGAGTTACCTGATTTTAAGATAATGTCTTCTCTAAAGTTGTTTTGTTTTATTTTTCTTCTATAACCCCTTAAACTCTTTTTATTCCTTTAATTTGTAAAAAAACCAGTATATAAAATATACTAGGATGTTGGTATGATAAGTATTTGGTTTACACTTACACACACCATCGTCTAATGGTTAAAGAACATACTGTTTCTGTGGGTGGCGAAATACTGCCTCACGAAATGATGATTGTTCAATATTCTTTTAAAAACTCTAATGGTGGCCATTTTTATGACACCATTTTCATATATGATATATATATTATGTTTATGTTTTCCTTATGCTTCTGTATTTCACATTTATATCATACTTTATGATTTAAATTATGGGTAAACCCGATAATTTCATTTTAGGAAGTGAAGACTACCGCCCCCTCAAAGTGATTTGAATCGTCAATTCCATATATGGGATGTATAAAGGATGGAGTAAATGGTATTATACGTTATATTATACTATAATTATAGTATAACTTTATATAATTATAACTTCATTCCATTAAATACTAAATAGAAATGAAATTTGCGTTCATGCGTACATACGGCTTACCGTCTCCATGAACGGTGAATTTCATTTCTTACCTCTAAATGTTATGTAATATTATAAACGCATGTATATACTAGATATATATGATATATATGATGTATAAATCATGAATATAATTCTGTATATAATGGGTATTTCACCACATGATCAACTTGTAATTATAAGAAGTTTACTTTTGACTCAAGTACCAAAGATCGACAAAACAATAGTTATAAACTTAAATAATTACATAATGTTCATGACATGGTAATAAGTGATATAAAATAAATAATGAACTTGAAAAAGGTTCTTAAGAAGTTAGAGATTAACTCTAGTTTATTATTCAGGAGATCAAAGTACGGTCGAGTGAATTCGGACATGAGGTAAGGGAATTTCTTAACCCAATTTCCATTCTTTGGGTTAATCTCCTACTTTCAGATTATGTTATGATATTATTATGTCCTATCTTGTATTTTAACTTTCTTTATGTGTACTTATATTTAATGCACATAATAGATCTATTTTATTTAAAAAATGATGTTGGTAAGGACTTCGTCTCAATCTTTTTTCATTGAGGCATATTTTGTTTTATACACAACTTTCTTTTATACGGTGTATAAACCCCTTTGAATTTTACGTTTATTCAAAAGGAATCATTTTTATACAAAGCATTTTACTAAACGACAAAAAGGAATGTTTTTCTTGTCGTACGTATGGGGTGAAAACGACTTCTCTGCCTCCGTGAGCACTATTTTAGTTTCGGCTTCTTCTACAAGCCATAACTTTTTTTAAAAGAAAAATAAATACCATGTTTTACTTTTCTTTTATTTTGGTATTGAAAATGGGTTTGAAAGTGTTTTTACTATATCAATGTCTTGTATTGATATCATGTGATTGAAATGTGGAAATTTTATGTTTCCTTTATGCATGTTTTATTTGATACGATTATGTTATGGTTTATGATATGTTTAAACCTGTTCATATGAGGAATGCATTGGACTTAATAAGTGACGGGTGGAGCCCGCTATAGCTCCTCGATGCATCGGTAGGTCTCATGAGACAAACTAGTGTCTTGGCACCAGGCCTTGACAAATTTTTATTTGTGGTCTTGGCACGAGGCCTTGGCTACATGGTTATGATAGTCTGGCATTATGCATTCCATCATTATGAAAGTGTTTATTGATATTGCATGTGATTATTCGACCAGTAGAATATCCATGTGAATAAGTAAATGGAATTATCTCGTTTTACTTTTTCCATATTATGTTTAAGTACATGTTTAAAAGGCTTTTGTTTTAGTTATACATTGCCGTAAATGTTAATGTTTATTTATGAAAGCTTCCGCTATATTGTTATCCTTACTAAGTATCTAAGCTCACCCCTTTCAATGTTTTAATTTTTCCAGGATGTGATAAAGTATATTATGAATGACCTGCAGGGATAGTATGAGGGGATATGAAGAAAGGATGTTTATTTTAGTTTTGTTTTACTTTATTATGTAATGTATGACTTATGAATGTATCTAGTGTTTGCAAGGCTACTAAACTAATCGGTCTTTCGAGACTTGATCTTTTGTGATCATGCCAATGTTACGAAGTAATGCACCGAATCTGGGTAGCTGGGGTCGCGGCGTTATAGTTGGTATCAGAGGAAGTTTATTACTAACCTTGGAAGCTAGATTTAGATAAAATATGATTAGATCACATATCCCAAAGATAAACGTTGAGTATTAGTATAGAAGAACTTCCTAGAATTTTGGTATTATAGATATTTTGTGACTTTTCCGAGAAATACATCCCTGTCTGGATACGAGCAGCTAGAGGCGGCTCTGGCACAAATGTACCTAGGGGTAAAACCCGAAAACACCGCTTTGAGCTAGACTCGAACGGGAACTGGTGCACAACAACGGGCCTTGCTGCACTCTTGGTTACGACACTCCTGGGGGATATACTTAGGATAATTATCATTTTCTTTACAAACCATTATGAAGGGTTATGAGTATATACTTCCTCAAAGAAAACATTTTTATGATTATGGATTATATCCATAAATAGTTCAATTTATGTTAGGTATTTTAAAAGTATGGAATTATGTATTTGGAATCATAAACTAATCTAGTTTATGCCGTTGTTTAGAAATGGCGCCTAGTAGAAGGAATGGAAACTCTATCAATGCACGCACTCCGTGTAGGGATTTCCCTTCTACTCAGGATAATTATTGTGGATCTGGAGATACAATTGGTGCTGATCAACTTATTACCATACTGGGACAACTCACTCAGGTTATAAAGAATAACCTTACTCGTGTGGAGCACCCTGATCCTCAACGTGGAGGATCAATGTTAGACTGCTTTATGAGGCAACAACTGCCAACATTTAATGGGTGTACAAATCCATTAGTAGCTGAACAATGGATAAACTCCTTAGAGAAAATATTCCACGCCTTGGGGAGTAGTGAAAGGGAAAAGGTTATCATGGCAGTTTACCGCCTCACTGGAGATGCAGATCAATGGTGGTCATTGATTCAAAATACAAAGGAAGATGATGAAGTATCGAAAATGGAATAGAGGGAGTTCAAAGAGCTTTTCTTAGAAAAGTACTTTCCCCGTGACCATACAACAGATATGGAAAGGAAATTTCTAAGACTGAGGCAGAAGGAGGATGAGAATGTCGCAAATTATGAGTCTAACTTTACATGGTTAGCGAGGCATGCATCCGATTATATACATAACCCAAGAAGTAAGATTGATCGTTTCTTTGATGGGTTAAAAATGTTTCTCCGTCGAGCCTTAGTATCACAATCCTTCTCATCGTACGAAGATATTGTCTCGTGTGCTATCATGATAGAAAAGGAATTTTCTAAATCTTTTGACAATAAAGTAAAGAAAGAGAAAAATAGAACGGTGGAACAAGAGACAGATAAAGGGAAAAAGGGAAAGAAGGATTTTCCATTATGTGATAATTGTGGGAAGAATCACCCTGGTACTTGCCTAAAAGAAATGGGAGTTTGTTATAAATGTGGAGAAAAAGGTCACCAGGCTCGTGATTGCAAGGGAAAGAAAGAGGCTATCAATGTTGAATGCTACAATTTTAGGAAAATGGGGCATTATGCAAATGAATGTTCTAAGCGTTAGGGAAACTTACCTCAGAAAAGTCCAATGGATCATGGACAATCTTATGCTGTTACTACGGTTGAAGTGGAATAATTAATGTATTGGTGCTTTTGGACTCAAGGATTTTATTCTGGTTATAAGGATAATGTGATATATATATAATTATTGTACTGCAGTACTTGTTGTTTTCATTAAAAATTTAATATGATAAAGGTAATCATATTTTTAGTATGTGACAATAAGAGAAACATTACTTTGTTTTGGGAACCTCATGTTACTATTGATTTTGGAATTTAAAGACCTTTTAGAAAAAGTCTGGACAGAGGTATGTTGGATAACAATAAAGGTTGGAATGGATTAATTTGATCTTTGGATAGTATTGTTTAAGGTTAAAACACTTCTAAATATTATTTTTCGAATATTATAATACTAATGTTTTAGGAAAAGGACAACCTTTAGTGTGGTGGATAACCCGTCGTGTCGGACAAAGCTGTAGGAATCGAACCCACAACCATAGTGAGACAGGCCTTTATTACCTACCACTAGCCTACAGGAAGTCCCTGGTTATTACAAAGTAGTTTTCCTAATCTAAATGGTATGTGGTAATATTTGGAACATTATACAATTATGATAAATAGAATATTTTTGAGTTCTGTTACCATTTGGAGTGAAAGATTGGTTCGTGGTAAAAATTTATTAAATAATGAAAGCCTACATGAAAAGTAATTATATTTTCGTACATTCTTAGTAAATCTCTTAAATAAATTCCTCAACATTATGAAAGGTTACTTAAAACAAAAATGTTGTCGGTTAACTTTTCCAACTAGGGATTAAATAACCGTTTAACCAATCACAAGTTTGTGATTTTCTTGTTGTTAACTTTCTCCTAACCCTATTTTCTATAACTCTCCATCAGACCATGATGGTTTGTTTCTCCTCCATATACATATTTTCATAGAATCCTAGTATGGGCCATCTCGGGTGACCTTTGTACTTATCTTTCTTTCTTTTAATGTTGTATTCTTATTAACCATATTTCCGATGTGGGTTTTCCACAAAGGTATTTTCTATTTTCAACCTTTTATTTTTGATTTTTTTTTCAAATTGCGAGGATGAAATTTATTGAAGGAGGGGAGAATTTAACACCCCAAGATTTCACGATACACTTCTCTTTCAATAATGCAATAGCTTGCATTGTATGCAAGTTTGAGATTCTAACTCCCCGTGACCAATCAAAATAGCCATTATGAATAGTAATACACACTTTTTGAAATTATATATGTTTTATATTTCAAAATGAACTTCATTTTTGGATTCGGAATATCAAAATTATCCTATGATGAATTTTTGGTATTTTTCTGAGAACTTCCAATTTTTTATGAATAGTGAAAAATATTTAAAAACAACTTTTTTAATCAAAATAATTTATAGTGATAAATTATACTATTTAGTGGTTTTAAAGTGTAATTAGAATATATTTTTACCATTTTATTCAATGGTGGTCATTAGAATTAATTTAACATTGAAATTGGACATAAACAATTGTCAATCTTTTAATATATATTGTTTCTTAAAAACACGCTATTTATTGTGAAAGTGGGAATTAATTATAAAATTAACTAATGCAACTTATATTTTTGGAATTTTTTAAAATAGACATAATTTTTGAATTCAGAATATCAATTATATCTTAGGATGAAATTTTGGCGTTGTTCTGAAAAACTTCAATTTTTTATGAATAGTGAAACAACTAAGTGGTAGTTTAAAAAACTGATTTTTCTTTTAAATGAAAAATTACCACTTCTGTGATTTGATTTTAAAAAATCCGACATACATGGTTGTCATTAGGAAGTAAAATTTTGTTCAATGGGATTAAAATAATTTTTGGTGAATAGTAACTTTTATGTTTAACTAATCGCGATTAAAGGTAATTAGTGAAATTTAAGGTAAATATGATATTATAAAAATATGAAAATACCATTACACTTATCCTACCCCTATTGGATGAGTCATGTCCGACCAAGAAAATCCATGGGTCAACTTGGGGACCCCATGGAGCCACTTTGGTAGGAAATTGACATTAAAAACCTTTTTATTTAATGTTAAAATAAAAATGTCACAAACATGAGTTGTTTTACTAAAACAATTTTTAAATGGGGTTATAAAAGTTATATTTTTGACTATAAATATTAATTAGAAATATAAAATGATTTCCTACATCATGAAATTTTTTATATAATTTTTAGAGTTTAAATAAATTAAATTATTTATGACACTATGATGACGCATCGATTACCTCATTAAATAACGATTTAAATAAAATAAAACGATAATTAAAAATCTAAGACCTACACATGTCAAAAACATATTTTATGAGTAGCTTTAGAACCCTTATCACCTTATCATCTAAATATATAAGTGTGGGACCTTTAGAATCTGAAAAAGCATTTCATAATAAAGTAACATTTCAATATTTCCAAGAGTGCCCCTTCTCTCCTCTTATAAAAGGCCCCCACCACTACCACCTTACTCACCCCTTAAAAGCCTTTTGGATCAGCCAAAATCTGAAAAAATACTCTCTAATCTTCCCTCCCTTACTCTTAGAAGCATCACTTTGGGAAGATGTCTTCCCAAGGAATCCTTTGGCTCAAATCAAAAAGAGTTACCTGATTTTAAGGTAATGTCTTCTCTAATGTTGTTTTGTTTTATTTTGCTTTTCTAACCCCTTAAACTCTTTTTATTCCTTTCGTTTGTAACAACAACAATATATAAAATATACTAGGATGTTGTTATGATAAGGTTTTGGTTTACACTTACACACACCTTCGTCTAATGGTTAAAGAACATACTGTTTCTGTGGGTGGCGAAATACTGCCTCACGAAACAATGATTGTTCAATATTCTTTTAACACCTCTAATGGTGGCCATTTTGATGGAACTATTTTCATATATGATATATATATTATGTTTATGTTTTCCTTATTCTTCTGTATTTCTCATTTATGGCATACTTTATGATTTCCATTATGGGTAAACACGATAATTTCATTTTAGGAAGTGCGGACTACCGCCCCCTCAATGTGATTTGAATCGTTAATGCCATATGTGGGATGTATAAAGGATGGATTAAATGGTATTATACATTATATTATACTGTAATTATAGTATAACTTTATATAATTATAACTTCATTACATTAAATATGAAATAAAAATGAAAGTGGTGTTCATGCGTACGTACGGCTTACCGTCTCCATGAACGGTGCATTTCATTTCTTACCTCTAAATGTTATGTAATATTATAAATGCATGTATATACTGGATATTTATGATATATATGATATCTAAATCATGAATATAATTCTGGATATAATGGATATTTCACCACATGAACAACTTGTAATTATAAGAAGTTAACTTTTGACTCAAGTACCAAAGATTGACAAAACGACCGTTATAAACTTAAATAAATACATAATGTTCATGACATGGTAATAAGTGATATAAAAGGAATAATGAACTTGAAAAAGGTTATTAATAAGGTAGAGATTAACTCTATTTTATTGTTCAGGAGATCAAAGAACGGTCGAGTGAACTCGGACACGAGGTAAGGGAATTTCCTAACCCAATTTCCATTCTTTGGGTTAATCTCCTACTTTCAAATTATGTTATGATATTATTATGTCCTATCTTGTATTTGTACATTCTTTATGTGTACTTATATTTAATGCACATAATAGATCTATTTTATTTAAAAAAATGATCTTGGTAAGGACTTCGTCTCAATCTTCTTTCATTGAGGCATATTTTGTTTTATACACAACTTTCTTTTATACGGTGTATAAACCCCTTTTACTTTTACATTTATTCAAAAGGAATATTTTTTAAACAAAGAATTTTACTAAAAGACAAAAAGGAATGTTTTTCTTGTCGTAAGTATGCACCAACAATGACTTCTCCACCTCCATGAGCACTATTTGATTTTTGGCTTCCTCTACAAGCCATAACTTTTTTTTAAAAGAAAAATAAATACCATGTTTTACTTTTCTTTTATTTTGGTATTGAAAATGGTTTTGAAAGTGTTATTATTATATCAATGTTTTGTATTGATATCTTGTGATTGAAATGTGGAAATTTTATGTTTCCTTTATGCATGTTTTATTTGATACGATTATGTTATGGTTTAGGATATGTTTAAACCTGTTCATATGAGGAATGCATTGGAATTAATAAGTGACGGGTGGAGC
Organism: Viscum album; assembly: GCA_963277665.1. Classification (NCBI taxonomy): domain Eukaryota; kingdom Viridiplantae; phylum Streptophyta; class Magnoliopsida; order Santalales; family Viscaceae; genus Viscum; species Viscum album. The sequence continues at coordinate 77,513,175 of OY728159.1, forward strand.
CCGCAATAGCTCCTAGATGCATCGGTAGGTCTCATGAGAAAAAATTGTGTCTTGGCACGAGGCCTTGAAAAATTCTTATTTTTGGTCTTGGCACGAGGCCTTGGCTACATGGTTATGATAGTCCGACATTATGCATTCCATCATTATGAATGTGGTTATTGATATTGCATGTGATTATTCGAATAGTAGAATATCCATGTGAATAAGTAAATGGCATTATCTCAATTTACTTTTGCCATATTATGTTGAAGAACATGTTTAAAAGGCTTTTGTTTTATTTATAAATTGCCTTAAATGTTAATGTTTATTTATGAAAACTTCCGCAATATTGTTCTCATTACTGAGCATCTGAGCTCACCCCTTTCAATGTTTTAATTTTTCCAGATGTGATGAAATATACTATGAATGACCTGTAGGGATAGTATGGGCGGATATGAAGAAAGGATGTTTATTTTAGTTTTGTTTTACTTTATGATGTAATGTAATACTTATGAATGTATCTAGTGTTTCCAAGGCTACTAAACACATCGGTCTTTCGAGACTTTATCTTTTGTGATCATGCCAATGTTACGAAGTAATGCACCGACTCTGGGATGCTGGGGTCGGGGCGTTACATAAATAGATAAGTTAATAATTGGAAAATGAATTGGTCATTAAGTAATAAATGTTATCCAAGAAAAAAAATTAATTTTGGGAATCTTATATGTGTAAGGTAAAAATAATATTTTAATGAATAATGGTTGAATTATATATTAGAGTTAAATATAATTTTATTTTGGACTTGGGGTGATTAATGTTATTTATGGAAGTGGTAAGAAAACCATAGAGATTATGTGATTTAGAAAATTAAATTTGGTATGAGATGTTATGAGTTATTTATTGGAAGACTATATGATGAAATACATCTAAATTTTGTATTTTAACCTTTTTCTAGAATATTTTCAAGGTAGGGAATTTAATTTCAGAATGATCTTGGTTGAAATTTAATGTTTTACTATATAATTATGGAGATTCATTTTGAGAAATATCATATTTTTTACTAACATTTATTTTTAGTCTAATGACTACATATAGTAGAAAAATATTGTTAATATTTTTATGGATTATCTAATTCCATAAAAGTTGAATATAGTACTTTAAGACGGAAAAATTCATCGTGAATATGAATCGTTTGGAAAAAAATATGATTTTGTAGTGGAAATTGATTAAAGGAGGAACCTATACTTGTTATGTATGTAAGTATATTTCATTATTTTTTTATTGTATAATGTAAATGAATTCTTCAAATATAGGTAAAATATCACAAAACCAAAAAAATCATAGTACTTTCTTTCCAGAAGAATTGAATGCTCCCTTAGATTATCACCGACTACTAGCTTTGTGATTGTTAACTTTCACCTAATCATGTTCTCTATCACTCTACAACAGAAGATAATGGTTATATTTATCTTCCATATCTATGTTTTCTAATATAGAACCCTATTATTTTTTATCTCTAGTGAACTTCATAAATACCTTTCTTGATCTTAAATGTGGATGTCTCAGTAATCATTTTTTTAATATATGATTTCATTAATGGTATTTTGAGAAATCAAACCCCTATTTTTATACTGAGTTCAAATTGAGATCTCATACTTTATTGAAGGAGTGGATAATGTATCACTCTAACATTTTATAGTATATATCTTTTAAATTTGGTTTCTAAAATAGCTTATGATGCACACAACACCATGTTCGAGCGCACCACGATCCATTAAACTATTAATTTAATAAGTACTTATGGATTGTATTAACCACATTATGAAATCTATAAATTTTATTTTCTAAAATAGACATAATTTTTGAATTTAGAGTATCAAAATTAGCTTAATGTGGATTTTTGGTATATTTTTTAAAAGTTTCAATTTTTGATGGGTAGTGAAAAATATTTCATTGTAGTTAAAAACAATGTTTTCATATAAATAATTATTAAAAATTAAATTTATTTTAAATTCTCAATAGATAAGTAATACATAGAATAATACAATGTAGTCTATTGGAATCATTTTTATATTAAGATTTGATACAAAATCTTGTTGATGTTTTGAAAGTCTCTTCTACCCACCTTCTGTATGATCGAAATATGAATGTATATGCTCAATTGCAAGAGTGGGGGGGGGGTGAATTGTAAGTTTAAAAAATATCATTTTTATCCTTAAGTAAAACTATATTTAACAAGGTTAAGAAAAGAAAATTCACAAGACCTATTTTAGTTCTACAAACATGATAGGTTCCAGAAATATTGTTCCGGAAATGAAACATAAGGAATGTTTGTAAGAAAAAGATTCTACCTTAAAGCATATAGAATCTTACTTATCAGAGTAAAAAAAGAATAAGAAATTATAAAAAGGTTATACTTTCTTCCTTTTTTAAAATAAAACGGAATTTAACTTGAAACAAAAAATGTAACAAGTATGAAATCTTTTAACCCAAAGAGTAGGGTATCCAAAAACATTGGATAATGGTACCTTGATTTATATATTTAAGAAAGTATGTCTTACCCACACCAGGATAAGCCCTCTATAAGAATATGAGAATCTGTATTTCTATCCCTGCAAGCCCTCAAACTTTAAGGTAGTCAGAATATAAGGACCTAGCCTTAAACATTACTTAATCTTGAGATATTTCAAGAATACACCTTGAGGATATTTTCAGGTTTAGAGTTTTAGATAATTAGATCATAAAACATGCATTACATCCAACATTTAAATAAAGTAGTTATAATAAATGATAGTATTCATTTTTTCCCATCAACGGAAACATATTTAAAATAAAACATGGATTCTTTTTGACACATCCTTGACACTATCATCATATCATATACCCTTCCCTTGACCTGTAAAAAACATTTCAAAAACATGGGATGAGCATAAAAAGCTCAGCAAGAGATATAAAAATACAGAAAGAAAACATGAGTACATGTATACATAAGAATCAATGAAATCATACTCTACTCATAAAACATAATCACTTTAACATACCTCATCAAATCATGAACAAATCATAGAAATCATAATACATAATGGTAACTTGAGGCATTCATAACATTCATACGTAGGGAGTAACCCTCTTGGTTACGTTTGGAATACCCATCATAGTATATTCCCTAAATCACTTCGGAGAAACCTTAACGTTTAACTCATCCACATTACCCAATGCATTGGAGATCTATATCAGGCTCACCTGCCCTTAGATTATCATGGAACCACCCGTCTTCATAACAATTCCCAAGAACCATAACATAATTGTATCACATAAAACATGCATAAAGGAAACATAGAATTTCAACATTTCAATCACAAGATATCAATACAAAACATTGATATAATAAAAACATTATGGAAACCATTTTCAATAACAAAATAAAATAAAAGTAATACATGGTATTTATTTTTCATTTAAAAAAAAGTTATGGCTTGTAGAGGAAGCCAAAACTCAAATAATGGTCACAGCGGCAGAGAAGTCGTTGTCGCCGCATACGTACGAAAAAAAAACATTCTCTTTTTCCTTTTAGTAAAAGCTTCGTATAAAAAAGATTCCTTTTGAATAATCGTAAAAGTAAAAGGGTTTTATACACCGTATAAAAGAAGGTTGTGTATAAAACAAAATAAGCCTCAATGAAAGGAGATTGAGACGAAGTCCCATACCTCGGGTCCAACATGACTCGATCGTTCTTTAAACTCCTGAATAATAAACTTGAGTTAATTTCCACTTTCTTAAGAACCTTTTTCAAGTTCATTATTCCTTTTATATCACTTATTAAAATGTCATGAACACTATGTAATTATTTAAGTTAACAACAGTCGTTTTAACGATCATTGGTATTTGAGTAAAAAATAAACTCTTTATAATTACAATTTGTTCATGTATCCATTATATCCAGAGTTATACTCATGATGTAGATATCATATATATCATATATATCCAGTATATACATAAATTTAAAATATTACATAACGTTTAGAGGTAAGAAATGAAATGCACCGTTCATGGAGACGGTAATCCGTGCGTACGAATGAACGCTCCTTTCATTTCTATTTAGTATTTTATGGAATAGAATCATAATGATATAAATGTATATTATAATTCCCATCTAATATCATATATAATATCATTAATTATATCCTTTATACGTCCCACATATGGTATTAACGAATCAAATCACTTTGAGGGGGCGGTAGTCCGCACTTCCTAAAATGAAGATATCGCCTTTACCCATAATGGAAACCATAAAGGTATTCCATAAATGAAAAATACAGAAGGTTAAGTAAAACATAAACATATTATATATCATATATAAATATAGTGTCATCTTAATGTCCACCTTTGAAGGTGTTATATTAGTTTTGAACAATCATCGTTTCGTGAGGTAGAAATTCACCATCCACAGAAACAGTATGTTCTTTAACCATTAGATTTATATGTGTGTAAGTGTATCTAGAATACTTCTTATGACAAAATCCTAGTATTTTGAAGATACTGGTGTTGTTACAAATGACAATAATAAAAAGAGTTTAGAGGGTTGGAGAAGAAAAATAAAACATAAGAACACAAGAGAAAACACTACCTTTAAAACGGGTAACTCTTTTTGATTTGAGCTCAAAGGATTCTTTGGGAAGACTTCTGCCCAAAGTTTGGAGAGACAAAATGGACAGGGGTTGGCCAATACAAAGGCTTGAGAGGTGTGGGTATGGTGGTAGAGGTGGGGGCCTTTTATAAGAGGAGAGGAGGGGAACTCTTGGAAAGTTATAAAAGGTTACTTTATTATAAAATGTTTTCCGGATTTAAAAGGTCCCAAAATTATATATTTAGAGGATAAGGTGATAATATTTCGAAATACACCCATAAAATAGGTTTTTGACAACTGTAGGTCTTAGATGTTACATTATATTTTCATTTTATTTAAATCATTAAATAATGAGTTAATCGCTGCATCATCATGGTGTCATAAATAATTTAATTTATTTAATATCTAAAAATTATAAAAAAACAATAATGATGTCTTAGATCTTTTTATCTTTCTAATGACTATTTATAGTCAAAAATATTACTTGTATAACCCCATGTACAAATTTTTTTAGTAAAACAACTCATGTTTGTGACATTTTCATTTTAACTTTAAATAAAAAGTTATTAATGTCATTTTCCTACCAAAGTGGCTCTGTGGGGTCCCCAAGTCTACCCATGGATTGTATTGGTCAGCCATGACACATACAATAAGGTTAGGAAATGTGTCTAGGTATTTTCATTTTATTATAATATCATTTTTTCCTTAAATTGCACTAATTAACTCTAATCGCGATTAAAAACATAAAAGTTAGTGTTCACCAAAAAAAATATTTTAATCCTATTGAACCACATTTTAAATCTTAATTACAACCATGTATGTTGGATTTTTGAAATTCAAAACACAGAGGTGGTAAAATTTCATTTAAACGAAAAATCAGTTTTTTTAAGTACCACTTAGTGATTTCACTATTCATAAAAAATTGATGTTTTTCAGAAAAATAGCAAAACATCACCTGAAGATATATTTGATTTTCCGAATTCAAAAATGATGTCTATTTTAAAAAATTCAAAACATATAAGTTACATTAATTAATTTAATAATTAATTCCCACTATCAGAACAAATAACGTGTTTTTATGAAACAATAAGTATCAAAAGATTGACACTAGTTTAAGTCCAATTTAAAAGTGAAGATAATTCCAATGACCACAATTGGATTAAATGGTAAAAATATATTCTAATTGAAATTTATAAACAATTCAAAATATAATCTAATCATATAAATAAATTATATTTAAAAGTGGTTTGGAATTAAAATACAACATTTTTCACTATTCATTAAAAAAATGAACTTTATCGGAAAAATACCAAAAATTTACCCAAAGTAAATTTCAATGTCCCAATCATAAAGAATAAGTTTATTTCTAAAAATAGAGATTATGAAATTTTCAAAAGATTTATTTAAAAATGGTTTTCCATCAAAAGGTAGTAAAATAATCTTTTAAAAATATTATTGTATTCCATGCTTAAGATTGGATTTATTCTCATTTTAAGCCTCTAAAACACTATCTAATTCATTAATAGATATAGATAAAAATATCTATTATTCATTACGTACTGGGTATGTTACATCCTTCCCCCCTTTAGAAAATTTCATCCCCGCAATTTTATATACTCATCAAAATAAGTGGGGTTATTTATCCCTCATAGAATTTTCAGATTCCCATGTTGCCTCTTCAACCATATGGTTTTTCCACAAAACCTTTACCTGGTGAAATAACTTATTCCGCAACACTTTCTCTCTATGGTCAAGAATCCGGACTGGTTGTTCTTCATAAGATAGATTCTCTTCCAGCTGAACTACCTCTGGACTCAAAACATGAGATGGATCCGGCATGTACTTCCTTAACATTGAAACATGAAAAACATTGTGTACCTGAGATAAAATTGGAGGTAAAGCCACATGGTAAGCAACTGACCCAACTCTCTCCAGAATTTCATATTGTCCAATGAACCTTGGACTCATATTTCCTTTCTTACCAAATCGAATCACACTTTTTCATGGTGAGACTTCGAGAAAAACATGATCACCTACCTCAAAAGAGAGATCCTTCCTCCTGTTGTCCGCATAACTCTTCTGCCTGCTCTGATCTATTCTCATGTGTTTCTGTATCAGCTAAACTTTTTCTTCCAACTCTTCTACCAATTCAGGTCCCATGATCTTCCTTTCGCCCACTTCATCCCAGAAAGCTGGAGTTCAACACCGCTTCTCATATAACACCTCAAATGGTGCCATCTGTATACTGGAATGAAAACTGTTATTATATGAAAATTCAACCAAAGAAAGATGTTGGTCCCAACATCCCTGATAATCCATCGAACAAGCACGTAGCATATCTTCCAAAGTCTAAATTGTTCATTCTGACTGCCCATCTGATTGAGGATGATGAGCTGTACTAAAATTTAATTCAGCACCCAATGACTTCTGAAGGCCATTCCAAAAGTTAGAAGTAAACCTGAGATCACGGTCATATACAATGGAGAGAGGAACTCCATGTACCTTGACTATCTTTTTAAGATACAAACAGGAAAGTTGATCTAGGGAAAAAGTATCTCGTATAGCAAGGAAATGAGCAGATTTAGTCAAGCGATCATCAATAACCCAGATTGCATTATTACCTCAAGGTGTCTTCGTCAATCCCACAACGAAGTCCATGGATATATTTTACAATCTCCACTCTGGAATTGGTAAAGGCTAAAGCATCCCTTTCGGTAACTTCCGCTCTACTTTAACCTGTTGACAATTCAAACACTTCACTATAAAATCAGCAATATCTTTTTTCATTCCATCCCACCAGTAATACTCCCGTAGATCACTGTACATCTTAGTATTGCCAGGATGAACTGAAAACGGAGAACTATGAGCTTCACATAACAACTCTCTCTTCAATTGTGAATAATAAGGCACACACAATCTCTTCCCAAATCTCAAAACACAATCATTATCAATGTTGAATTCAGGCAACATACCCTTCTGAATCAACTCTACCTTTTTCTGCAACTCACTATCTTGCTTCTGTGCTTTCTTGATTCTGTCTGATAGAGAAGATTTCACTGATACCTAAAACAAAACAGAAGAAAATCCTTCACCATAAACTTCTATGCCAAAGTTCATCAAATCCTTAATCAAAGGATCACGTTCCAAACACAACATTGTTAATGAAGCATTAATTTTTCGACTCAAAGCATCAACCACTTTATATGATTTTCCTGGATGGTAATGAAGTGTACAATCATAATCCTTGATTAATTCTAGCCATCTCCTCTGTCTCATGTTCAATTCTTTCTGAGTGAGTATATACTTTAAAATTTTTTGATCGGTATATATTTCACACTTTACTCCCTACAAATGACGCCTCCAAATTTTTAAAGCGAAAACTACAGCAGCTAATTACAAATCATGAGTAGGGTAATTTACCTCATGAGTTTTCAACTGTCGTGAAGCATAAGCAATTACCTAATCATTCTGCATTAGGACACAACCAAGTCCTTTCAATGAAGCATCACTGTAGATAACAAACTCACCATTCCTGGAAGGTAGTGCCAAAACTAGAGCATTCACCAATCTTTTTTTCAATTCTTGAAAACAATCATCACATTATTTTGTCCAGATAAACTTAACACCCTTCCGAGTTAGCTTAGTCATTGGACTAGATAACCGTGAAAAATTTATTACAAACCTTTGGTAATATCCTTCCAAACCAAGAAAACTACGGATCTCGGTTACATTTGTGGGTCTTGGTCATTCTTCAACAACCTTTGTTTTTGCAGGATCAACAGTTATCCCATCTTTAGAAACAATGTGACCAAGTAAAGAAATTTGTTACAACCAAAACTCACACTTGCTGAATTTCCCATACAATTTATTTTTCTTTTATGGTTTGCAAAATAACCCTTAAATGTCTTTCATTCTCCTATTTACTATTATAAAACACCAAATATCTTCAATGAAAACCGCCAAAAACTTATCCAAGAACTCATGGAAAATTCTATTCATTATGACCATGAATACAGCAGGTTCATTGGTTAGCCCAAAAGGCCTTACTACAAATTCATAATGGCCATATCTTGTACGAAACGCAGTCTTTGGAACATCTGATTCCTTTACCTTCAGCTGATGGTACCCCGATCTCAAGTCAATCTTTGAAAAATACCGAGCTCCCAAGTGCTGATCAAACAAATCATCGATATGAGGAAAATGATATTTTTTCTTAATAGTGATGTTATTCAAGGCTCTATAATCAATGAAAAGTCTCATTGAACCATCTTTCTTTTTAACAAATAAAACAAGAGCACCCCATGGTGATGTGCTAGGTCGAATGAGACCTTTCTCTAATAAATCTTGCAATTGCTCCTTCATCTATAAAAGTTCAATTTGAGCTATTCGATAAGGGAGTTTCGAAATTTTCTTAGCATCAGGAACAAAGTCAACAGTAAATTCAACTTCCCGATATGGTATTATTCAAGGAAACTCATCAGGAAAAACATCAGGATACTCATTTACCACTGGCACATCATTAATCTGAACAGTTCCTGTGTTTTCAACGATGTGTGTAAGGTAACATTCATTTCCATATTTTACAAGTTTCTCATCCACTTGATAAGTTAACGACAGTAAGGGTTCATTCTTGTACACAAACTGAAAGCCTTTCTGAAAAGAAACTACTTTATCTCTACAGTAAATCTTATCATGGTAAATAGAGAGCCAATCCATACCCAGGATAACATCAAACTCTACTAGAGGTAAAATAATAAGGTTCGCAAGTAGGTTCTTTCCACGGACAAGGATAGGAGGATTCTTATAAATTATTTTTGCCTCCAAATATCACCCATGTGTTTTTACCACAAGTTAAGGAGTCATTTCTTGAGATGGTATTCCCATTTTAGTAGAAAAGTTTTCAGATATGAAAGAATGTGTAGATCCCGAATCAAACAACACACTGGCATAATCTGAACAAACAAAGTACCTGATACAACTTCATTTGATGGCCCGACATCTACTGATGATGTTGCAAAGGATTTCACCACCCCTTTCTACTTGTAGTCTAACTGCTTCCCATCACTCGAGCTCTTTGTTGGACACTCGTTTGCATAGTGACCCATCTCATTTCACTTAAAACATTTCACTAACTGTAAATCAAATTTAGACTTACCATAACCTTGATCTTATTCAGTGCAATCACAATCCTTATGACCCATCTTAACACATCGGTAGAACATTACAGAATTCAGAATACATTCCCCAGCATGCCTTTTACCGCATTTATCACAAACTGAAAACTTTGTTTTCTTACCATCAGACATTTTTGAAGAATTCTTTCCTTTCTCCTTCCACCTCAGTCTCTTCTTCTGATGGTTGTTATAGAACACTTGATCATCAGAAAACTCCGTTTCCACCTTCTCCGCACATCGAAAAAGATTTTCATAACTTTTGAACTCACGAAAAGCTAAAGCCCTTCGATATTTTGGATTTAATCCTGAGTAAAAATGATTGATTTTACTATCAAGGTCGCGGATAAAATTTGGATCATACCTTCCCAATTGAGTGAACCTTTCTTCATTGGCAGCCACTGAGTCCTCCTATTGCCTCAATTCCAGGAATTGTTTTTCCATCCTAAGTCAAAAAGCCTTAGGAAGATACTTCTCAAGAAACGTACCTTTGAATTCATCCCAATCGAGAGCATCAAAATCATCTGTGTCCCTGATATTTTTAACCATTGACCACCACTGATCTTCTTCACCCTCCAAACGGTAAAAAACAAGACTAACCTTTTGATTGTATAAACACCCCATGACATCGAAAATATTCTCCAGTACTTTAATCCACCCTTCAGCTAGCACAGGGTCAGATGATCCTCTGAATGATTGGGGATGTTGCCTCATGAAATATTCCACCACTGACATGTTCCTCTACGGTTGATCTGGCTGATCTCGTGCATGGATACCGCCACCATTTATCACTTGAGTCAACTGGGCCATTACTACAACAAATTGTTTAGTTCCAATTCTGACCATCTTAGGATGTTGATTCAGAAGGTTATTTCCTTCCGTATGACTTCCTAGCACTACTTCCCTGTTTCCTCTGTGGAAAACCATTTTGAACAAACATGTCCTAGATGAAGCAACATGGTAATCTTGAAATGCTATATCATTTCAATTTGAACATAAAAAAATATTTTTGGATAATCATTTAATAGAATTATAACTCCTAAAGTTATCTAAACTGACCTCTGATACCAATTATAAGGCCCCAGCCTTAAACGTTACTTAATATTGAGATATTTCAAGAAAAAACCTTGAGGATCTTTTGAGGTTTAGAGTTTTAGATAATTAGATCATAAAACATGCATTACATCCCACATTTAAACAAAGTGGTTATAATAAAATATAGTATTCATTTTTTCCCATCAATATAAATATATTTAAAATAAAACATGGATTATTTCTTGACACCTCCTTGACACTATCATCGTATCATGTACCCTTCCCTTGACCTGTGAAAAACATTTCAAAAACTTGTGATGAGCATAACAAGCTCTGTAAGGGATATAGAAATATGGAAAGGAAACATGAGTACATGTATACATAAGAATCAATGAAATCATACTCTACTCAAAAAACATAATCACTTTAACATACCTCATCAAATCATGAATAAATCATAGAAATCATAATACATAAAGGTAACTTGAGGCATTCATAAAATTCTTACGTAGGGAGTAACCCTCTTGGTTACGTTTGGAATACCAATCACAGTATATTCCCTAAATATCTTAGGAGAAACCTTAAGGTTTAACTCCATCTCGTTACCCAATGCATTGGAGAGCTATATCGGGCTCACCCTCCCTTTGTTTATCACGGAACCACCTGTTTTCATAACAATATCCAAGAACCATAACATAATCGTATCATATAAAACATGAATAAAGGAAACATAAAATTTACACATTTCAATCACAAGATATCAATACAACACATTAATATAATAAAAAGTTTATGGAAAGTATTTTCAATACCAAAAGAAAAGAAAAGTAATACATGGTATTTATTTTTCATTTTTAAAAAAAGTTATGGCTTGTAGAGGAAGCCGAAACTCAAATAATGGTCATGGCGGCACAGAAGTTGTTGTCGCTGCATATGTATGATAAAAATAAACATTCCCTATTTTCATTTAGTAAACGCTTCATATAAAAAAGATTCCTTTTGAATAAACGTAAACTTCAAAGGGGTTTATACACCGTATAAAAGAAGGTTGTGTATAAAACAAAATAACCCTCAATGAAAGGAGATTGAGACGAAGTCCCATACCTTGGGTCCAACTTGACTTGATGGTTCTTTAAACTCATGAATAATAAACTTGAGTTAATTTCTACCTGCTTAAGAACCTTTTTCAAGTTCATTATTCCTTTTATATCACTTATTACCTTGTCATGAACACTATGTAATTATTTATGTTAATAACGGTCGTTTTAATGATCATTGGTACTTGAGTAAACAATAAACTATTTATAATTACAAGTTGTTCATGTATCCATTATATCCAGAGTTATACTCATGATGTAGATATCATATATATCATATATATCCAGTATATACATGAATTTATAATATTACATAACGATTAGAGGTAAGAAATGAAATGCACCGTTCATGGAGACGGTAAGCCGTACGTACGCATGAACGCTACATTCATTTCTATTTCGTATTTTATGGAATAGAATCATAATGATATAAAGGTATATTATAATTCCCATATAATATCATATATAATATCATTAATTCCATCCTTTATATGTCCCACATATGGTATTAACGAATCAAATCACTCTGAGGGGGCGGTAGTCCGTACTTCCTAAAATAAAGATATCGTGTTTACCCATAATGGAAACCATAAAGGTATTCCATAAATGAAAACTACAGAATGTTAAGTAAAACATGAAAAAATTATATATCATATATAAATATAGTGGAATCTTAATGGCCACCTTTGAATGTGTTATATGAGTGTTGAACAATCATCATTTCGTGAGGCAGAAATTTGCCATCCACAGAAACAGTATGTTCTTTAACCATTAGATGTAGGTGTGTGTATGTGTAGCTCGAATACTTATTATAACAAAATCCTAGTATATTTAAGATCCTTGTGTTGTTACAAAATAAAGGAATAAAAAGAGTTTAGAGGGTTGGAGAAGCAAAATAAAACATAAGAACACAAGAGAAAACACTAACTTTAAAACGGGTAACTCTTTTTGATTTAAGCTCAAAGGCTTCCTTGGGAAGACATATGCCCAAAGTGAGGATTCAAGGAGTAATATAGGAATTTGGAGAGGCAAAATGGACAAGATTTGTCTGATCTAAAGGCTTGAGAGGTGTGCGTATGGGGGTAGAGGTGGGGGCCTTTTATAAGAGGAGAGGAGGGGCACTCTTGGAAAGTTATAAAAGATTACTTTATTATAAAATGATTTTCGGATTTAAAAGGTCCCAAAATTATATATTCCGAGGATAATGGGATAATATTTCGAAATCCACCCATCCAATAGGTTTTTTACAAGTGTACGTCTTAGAATCAACATTATATTTTGATTTTAATTAAATCATTAAATAATGAGGTAATCGCTCCATCATCATGGTGTCATAAATAATTTAATTTATTTAATGTCTAAAAATTATAAAACAAATATCATGATGTATTAAATTGTGTTTTCTTTATAATGACTATTTATAGTAAAAAATCTGACTTGTATAACCCCATGGAAAAATTGTTTTAGTAAAACAACTCATGTTTGTGACATTTTCATTTTAACTTTAAATAAAAAGTTATTAAAGTCATTTTCCTACGAAAGTGCCTTAATGGGGTAACCAATTCGACCCATGGATTTTCTTGGTCTTCCATGACACATAAAATAAGGTTTGGACATGTGTCTAGGTATTTTCATTTTATTATAATATCATTTTTTCCTTAAATTGCACTAATTACCTCTAACCGCGATTTAAAACTTAAAAGTTACTATTCACCTAAATAAAATATTTTAATCCCATTGAACCACATTTTACTTATTAATGAAAACCATGTATGTTGGATTTTTTAAATTTAAAACACAGAGGTGGTAAAATTTCATTTGAACAAAAAATCAGTTTTTTAAGTACCACTTAGTGGTTTCACTATTCATCAAAAATTGAAGTTTTTCAGAAAAATACCAAAACATCACCCTAAGCTATATTTGATATTCTGAATTAAAAAATTATTTCTATTTTAAAAAATTAAAAACATATATGTTACATTAATTTATTTAATAATTAATTCCCGCTGTCAGAACAAATAATGTGTTTTTATGAAACAATAAGTATCAAAAGATTGACACTAGTTTAAGTCCAATTTCAAAGTGAAGTTAATTAAAATGACCAATATTGGATTAAATGGTAAAAATATATTATAATTTAACTTTAAAACCAATTCAAAACATAATCTAATAATATAAACAAATTTGATAAAAAGACGTTTTGAATTAAAATACAACATTTTCACTATTCATTAAAAAATGAACTTTATTGGAAAAATATCAAAAATTTACCCAAAGTAAATTTCAATGTCCCAATCATAAAGATTAAGTTTATTTCAACAAATAGAGATTATAAAATTGTCAAAAGTTTGATTTTAAAATGGTTTGCCATCAAAAGACATTAAAATAATCTTTTAAAAATATTAGTGTATTCCATGCTTAAGATTGGATTTATTCTCATTTTAAGCCTCTAAAACACTATCTAATTCATTAATAGACATAGATAAAAATATCTATTATTCATTACTTACTTGGGATGTTACACAGAACCTCTATCTTCCTATCCATAAAATTCCTCAAACTTTAATGTAGTCGACACCTCTGTCTTCTTATCCCCATAAGTCCTTGATTTTACACAACAACAATTTGAGTCACATGAAGAATGATGAACAAGATGTTCAGTACACACAAGTAATGATTATATCTCTCTGTAAAAATCACTTCAGTAGCATGCAATCTATATAGTGATGTATTAGTTTCTCTATTTTGTGCTTGTTTAAATCAGATCCTATTTATTTGAATTTTTCCAATAGTCAACTCCCTCCTCCAATAGTCATATTTGTCCATGAATTTCGGAGGGACCTGTACACATGTCACTAAAACAATGGTTATTTAGAAACAAAATGTATGATATCATTTCATAACTATTACCAGTGCAAGTAAAATAAGGTTGCTTAACCAATTCTATTTTTCGGAGTATAAGGAAAAATAAAAGTTCAATGTCTAAGAAAATAATTATTTGGAGACTAAAAATCACGGATATTAATATTATATTTTCCAAAGACATATGAACCTAAATTAAATATAATTCAGAACCAGAATTCTAATGATTTTGGAATCTGAATTCTAACAAATTCAGAATTGTAATTTCTTAGGAATTAGGAGTCCAAATTTCATGGAATTAGGAGTCCGAATTATGAGGAATTTGGAGTCCAAATTACAAAGAATTGGGAATTTGAATTTGAAACAATTTAGAGTCTGAATTTCAGAGAATTTGGAATCTGCATTTAAGAGAATTCAGAGTCTTAATTTCAAAAAATTTTGAGTCTGGATTTCAGAGAATTGGGTGTCTGAATTTCAAAGAATTCGGAGTCTGAATTTCAGAGAATTTGAAGTCTAGAAATAGAATAGTCTATAACCAAGGATTTATATAATTACGAGGTTTTCAGATATAAAACCTAATTTTAACCTTTAAGAATAAAAGAGTTAGATTTAGAGAAACCATAAACCAAACAATGAACACATATGTAAGGATAAAATTTCTATGAGGAAGGAAATTTTTTCTTATTATGATAATTCTTAGGAAAAATAATTTTCCATTAGATAGAGTGTTTATGATTTTCAAAACATAGAGGAATGGAAAAGTCATAAGAAAACCTTATTGACTCAACAATATCCCCCTTTTTGGAAAGAAATAACATTCTCACAAAAAAGAATATATGGACTTAAAATATATCTTTATGAACATAAAATAAAAAATTATCTTTCTTTACATATGAAACATAGTGGATATAACTAACTCCCCCTTATGTTTCAAAATACATATGGATCATATTATTGATTTCCAAAATGATATTTTACATGTTCGTGCATACAAAAATCATCTTTGATAAGAACTTCCCCTTATATGAACTCCCCATTACTTAGGGAAGTCTATTATTTACATAGAATTATTTTTTTTTCATTCCATTATCCCCCATTGTAGGTTTCAAAAATGAATAAAGGTAATGAAGAAACATATATAGTACATGAAAAATTTGTACTAAACCACCAAATATATGATGAACAACCCAAATTCCATTATTATTGAAATAATTTTCAAAAATAATAAAATACAACAAAATATCAGAATGGGGTAGAATTATCCTTCTTTATCCTTAGGTATTAACTTCTTTACAATGGTTTTCATCTTCTTTATCTCATTGTGTTCTTATTCTATATACTTGATGATCTAATCATAATCTTCATTTTTCTTCTCTAATGATTTTATCTTTTCTTCCAAAGCCTTAAGAATATCTACATGAGCCTTAAAAACGTCTTCATTCTTATAAATATTTTCTTCAAACTCAATTCTGAGATCTCTTTTTTTATTCCAATTCATAGCCACTAAATTAAGAATTCCATTAAAGTCCTTGATTTCTTCCTTTCGGGTTGTCTGTTCTAGAGTCATATTTTCCTCAAAGCTCTTAAAAAAATAATTAAGCTTCTCATCTTCAGTGTCGAAATCATATTCCACAATATATTTAAATTCATCAAGGGATCTTAGATATTTGATTTTATTCCTTGACCAACTTGTAATCTTTCTTTATGATCTTTTATGAGCTTCATATTAAATGAAGAATGTTTTGAAATATGTCTCAAGATTTACAAACTTATCAATGAGCATGGTGAAATAATATGATTTCTAATTAAATGAGTGATGAAGAAGCTGGCACCTCATGTCTATACTTGTAAATAAGGGTATTGTATCAACCAACTTCTTCAAAGATTGTACCACAAAATCATGTCCAAGAGAAGATGATTCTAAATCAAAGTGTTTGGTTGGTGATGATTCTTTTTATATCTCTTAAGATTTCATCTTCGATGAAGCACTAACATCATTATTTTTCACCAAGTATTAACTATGTGTATCAACCAACACATGTTTTCCCTTATCATCCCATAGAATTATCTCTTCTGATTTGGGTGATTCATGCTCACAATTAGATAACTAAACAATCTTATCTTCCTCAAGGTTTTCTTTCTCACCACATGCCACAATATCTTTCGGATGAATGAATTAAAAGTTTCTACTTTCTTTTTTAGATAGAATATTCACTTATTCTTAACCTTTTTATTCTTTTCCAATAGTAGCAAGTTTATAAGATTCTTCTTCAGATGTTCGAATAGATAGTTTCTAATAAGGACTATCCATCTCATGATAACCCTCTACTAGAATTATCATCTCTTTGGTATAACCAATACCTTCTTCTTCTTCTTCTCCATATACTTATTCCTATTTCCCAATTTCTTCTGATTGTTCCGGTTCCGGAATTACTACCTTTTTTCTCTGAGTCATAGGATGTGATTTCTTTCAAAAATGATTCTGGTACCTGGATTTTTTCAGAGGCTTTCTTAGCAACCTTGAGAAGAGATTTCATGATTTCTATATCTGCCATCTTCTTTCTCTAATTCTTTTCTTTCTCTTGCTTCTCAAGATCTTTAGCAACATTTATCTTTAATGCTTTTTCCTCAGTAGGGTCCAAGCCAAAAGTAGGCTCACCTTCCTTCTTGTTCTTCTTTTTCTCTATCCACTTATCCACTACTTCATCAGGGTAAGTATTTTTCTTCTTTGGTTTTGGGGGTGTTGATTGAGTTTTCTTAGCCACATGGATTATTTATTTCTCTTCCGGTTCCTTTGCCTTTCTCTTCCTTCCACCATTCTTAGAAGTATTATCCACTTCTGGTATCTTTGATAGAGCATCTATTTCTGATTAAGACAAATCATAAAAATCTTCATATTTACAACTGAATCTAACCTACATCCTTCTCATGGTATCCTCGATAAGTAGTATAACCGTGTAATTTCTTGTCTTAGAACTACAAGGGATTTTGAACTATGGCAGACATAGAATAATAATATTGGGGAAAATTTCTAGATACATGATAATTTGATACTTCAAATATCTATTCATGATATTATAAATTGTTACCAATATATACTTGACCATGTTTATCTTCATGAGATTCAATAAGAAATCTAGAATATGAATGACAATTTTCTTGAGGGAATCCCTATCCCCTTTCCTCTGAATGGTAAAACCTTGAACACATAATTCAAGAATCTAGAAATTTATAGATAGATGGATAATATTTGGTGTCTTTACTTTTTTCAAACCAAGGTACTCTGAAGCCCTTTCATTCTTAAACGAACCAGATACATCTGGTAATTTATGGGTGAAAAATTCAGCTTCAGCTTCACAAGTTAATCCAATTATCCTTGTAGCCTTAGTCTCCGAAAGGGAGTAAGTATTTCCACAGCTCTTGAAGGAAAACTTATCTCTCCATCCTTTGTTGAAGAAACTTACTTTTTTGAAAAATTACAGCAATAACTTTGGATAAAACGGATCATGCACCTTCAGTTTTGATACAAATAGTCTTTCCCATCCATTTAGATTAATTTTATTTGAAATAATTGAATAATACATAGAAAAGAAATTTGGATAGCCTAACCTTTCTCTTTTTATCTTCCACACACATATTTCCTTTACAGTCAGGATTTATTTCTGAGAAGAGGCTTCAGCCTACCTTCAGAACTAAGGAAAACCTGAAGATACATAACAACCTTAAGTAGGGGCAGAACTTCAGCACACAAAGTCATTGAAGATAGATGTGGGGAACCCAATAGGGGGTCTTTATATAGTTGTTTGAGATGACGTTTAAAATTCTGTGATGGATCCGACGGTTAAAAAACTCTTGATCAGATCTGAGAGATGAGATGATAGCTGAAGATAAGATTTGGTAGCTTTAAACTTTAGAGGTTTTTAAGATAAATATTCAAATTTAAGATAAAGTGAATTTGAAAAAGTTTCATAAACAAGATAAAAATACCAAAATTTTATAAGATGATTAAAAAAATTTGTTAAAGAAAACATACCTTTCGTATTTCCAGGAAAATTATTCACAATGAAGAAGATTATTCTTGATGAAAATTATATTTAAAAGAAACCAGTTACGAGAATTTTTATTATGAAAATATTGATTACAAAAATTTTGATTCCGAAAATTTTAACTACAAAAATTTTGACTAAAAAAAGTTTAAAGACGAAAATTTTGATTTAAACAATTTTTATTAAAAAAATTTTTATTACAAAAATGTTGATTATGAAAATTTTAACTAAGAAAATTTTTATTACAAGAATTTTGAAAAAGGAAAATAGAAAAAAATTGACTAACAAGTAAATGTACTCCCTCAATGAAATAGAGTTTCATAATGTAAGGAGAATGGTTTCAACAAGAAGTTAATATGGAAAATTACCTTATGCTTATCATTGATAAATTTTGTTTAATGCATTCAAATCTATTAGAGGTTAATTATTTTTGTGAAAATATTTTCTAGTTGATCTTGAATTCCAATAAATTAATGAATGATATCTCTTTTTTGTGTGTGATCCCTAAGAAAGTGATTTATAATATCTATGTATTTTACATGGGAGTGATGTGAACATATTTTACTTAGGGTAATGACACTAGTATAATCACAAAATATTTGTGTTTTGGTAAAACTCATACCATACTCTATGAGTGTGTGTTGCATCCACAACACTTGAGCACAATAACTTCCAGCTTCTACATATTCAGCTACACCAGTGGATAATGCTACTGAGTGTTGCTTTTTTCATGACCAAGAAACTAATGAATATCTTATGAAATGACATTTTTGGGATGTACTTTTCCTATCCATTCTACATACACCAAATCGAGTATCCAAAAATCATTTTAAACAAAAATCATTTCCAGAAGTATAAAAGAGTCCTAAATCCATGTTTCCCATTAAATAGAAAAAAATTCTTTTAATTTCTTTTATATGAGATTACTTATGATTGTATTGATATATTTCACATAAGAATACTAAAACCATTATTCCTGGATGATTAGATATCAAGTATATTAGACTTCCTATCATACCTCTAAATGATGTTTTTTCTACTAGTTTCCCAACTTCTTCAAGATCAAGTGAATTTGAGGTACCAATGGGAGTACTAATATTCTTAGTGTTTCCATATCTATTACATTTAAGAAGATATTTAATATACTTATATAGGGATATATATGTTCTTTCTGGTTTTTGAGAAATTTGAAAACCTAGTAAAAATGTTAACTCACCCATCATACTCATTTCAAACTCATATTACATTATATTCACAAATGAATTGGTTAAATATTGGTCAGTTGAACCAAATATAATGGCATCAAAATAAATTTGAACAATCAAAACATTTTTCTTATATTTCTTTATAAATAGGGTTGGATTTTCATTTCCCTTAATATAATTGTTTTGTAAAAAAAATCTTATAAGTATATCATATCAGGCTCTAGGGGATTGTTTAAGTCCACATAAAGCTTTCGTAAGTTTGAAAACATGTTCAGGATGTTTTGAATCTTCAAAACTCGGAAGTTGTTAAAAAAAATTCCTCGTGAACATATCTATTATATAAAGCACATTTAACATCCATTTGATATAGTTTAAAGTTAAAGAATGCTGTAAAGGCAAGTAGAATATGGATAGATTCATGTCTAGATACGGGAGAATAGGTTCTTTCATAGTATATTCATTATTATAGATTATAGCCTTTAGCAAGTAATATAGATTTATTTATTACTATGATTCCATTTTCATCACATTTTTTTGAAGACCAATTTTAATCAAATAACAGATATTTCCTTAGGTTATTCAACCAGGGTCCAAAAATTTTTCCTATAGAATTCATTTTGCTTGTCTTTCATGGATTTTATCCAATTTTCATCACCTAAATCTTCATCATTTCTTTTTGGTTCTAATTGAGAAAGGAATTTTAGAGGTTCTACATCATTTCATAAGGAACTTTTAGACCATACAGGTTTATTTACAAAACCAATGATATTATAAATAGGTTGATTCTTAAGAAACAACTGATTTGGGTTTTGTAAAACCTATTCATCAATATATGGTAGGAAATATTCTAGGGTAAATGCTTTAGAAAAATTTTCTTGAACATTTTACTTATCAGAAGGATCTTTTATCAAGGTTTGATAATCAATTTTTGAAAACAACCTCGTAGATGTAGCTTGAGATTGTTTAAAAACAAAAGAATCAATTTCATAAAATTTAACATGGACTGTTTCTTCAACAATACAATTATTTTTATTAAAAACTCTATGAGCCTTAGAAGTTGTAGAGTATCCTAAGAAAATCACTTCATCAGATTAGGGTGCGTATATATGAAAAATATATTTAGTATTCAGAATGAATAATTTGTATCCAAATACCTTGAAGTAGGAAAGTCTAGGTTTTCTACCATTCCATAACTCATAGTGGGTTTTGTTAAGAAAAGTTCTGATCAATACTCAATTTATAGTATAACAAGAAGTAATTATGGCTTCAGCCCAAAAATGTTTATCTACCGAATATTCACTCAATATTGTTCTTGTTATCTATTGAAGAATTTGATTTCTTCATTCAACAACACCATTTTTTTGAGGCGTTCTTGGTGCTAAGAAGTTGTGAGTAATGCCTTTTCTACAACAAAATGTTTTAAAATCAAAATTTTGAAATTCTCCACCATGATCACTATGAATAGTTATCAATGGAAGATTTTTCTCATTTTGAACTTGGGATCTAAAAATTTTGAAATAATAAAACACTTCATATTTATTTTCAAGATAATAGACCCATGTAAATCTAGTGTAATCATCAACTAGGACAAAATACATAATTGTTTCCTCCAATGATTCTGGTTTTTGTTAGACTGAAAAGATACATATGCACCAACTGTAATGCATTTGAAGTTGAGACTTCACCAATTGATTTAAAGCTTGATTTATGTTTCTTTATATATTGACAAGGATCAAAAACTTTTGAAGAATCATATCTAAGATCTGGTACATCCTTAACTAATATCTTCTTAGAGAGTTTACATAAGTTCCTAAGGTTAAAATGTTCTAACCTTCTATTCCATAACCATGATTGGAATTCCATTTCACTAAGACAAGGTAGATCTTGTTTCCTAAGGTCTTATATGTTTAGTATGTATACATTCTTTTTCATATGGGTAGAAAGAATAAATAATTCCTTGGAATTGTGTTCTAAGCATTTATCATTCCTAAAATTCACAAGGTAACCTTCATCACATAATTGACTTATGCTAATGAGGTTGTGATTAAGGCCTTTACCAGATAAAATATTTGAAATCAATTTTTTTCCAAGAAGAATAATATTACCTATACCAATAATTTCTCCCTTAGCATTATCTCTGAAAGTTACTTTTCCTCCTTTTGTCTTGATAATCTTTTAAAAGAAGTTTTTGTTACCAGAATTTTTTTTTGGAAAATCCACTATCTATGTACCATGTATTTATATTGGCACTATCTCTATTTTCATGAAAATTAGTGTGTTAGACTTTTGGGACCCAAACATTATTTTATTTAGAAATTTTAGAAACCAAAATTTTAAGAATCCACAAATTCTTAGAAAAAACATGTTGTATGAAAACATAATGAATGATTTTTGTTTAAAGAACAATTTTTTTCCCAATGTACACCACACTGGCATTTAGTGTAGAATGATGCACTTTGAGAAACAAAATAATTATTACTAAAAACAATTTAGAATGAGTATAACCAAATCCATAATTATTCCTTAGTGGTCGAATTTGGGAAATCATTTTATCAAAATATTCCTTACCAATCATAAAGTTTGACAAACACATTCTCAAGGAATGTATTTATAAATTTAGTTTAATAACTATGTTTTTATTCTCAAAAACATTAGTTTTAGAATTATAGTTGGTCTCTATAATATTTTTCTTCTAAATTACATTTTCAAGTTCATTGGAAAGTTTATCCTTCTCAGAATTAAATTCCTCAAGGTTTTTGGAAATAATTTCAAAATCAAAAAATTTCTTATCAATATCATTAGAAAGATATAATACTTCTTTAGTAATAATAAAACATCTTGAATTTTCCTTATCATGATTTTTCTTGAGTTTATAATTTCTATTCTTAAGAAGTATAAAAAACCTAGATACTTCTTCATAAGTAGGTAACATATTACCTTCATTAGATGAAGATTACTCATCCAAAGATTCATAATATTTATTATCACTCTAACTTTAATTTAAAGATACATTAGTTATGGATTCATAATTGGGTACCTTGGCCATTAAAAACTGATTTTCAATAGGTATCCTAGAATTTTGACCAAGATTCTTCTGACCAGAAGATTCATACTCTGAGGATTCATTAGAAGAGTCTCCACCACTAGAACTCCTAGTGTTGTTGGCATTCAAAACATTCTTAACTTTATTTTTAAGTACTTATTTAAATTTCTCTCAAAATTCTTTTCTTTTCTATTCTTTTTCTTAGGAATATGAAAATCTGGCCTTATATTCCTTGCTCTTTTGCATTCATAACAAGTGACTTTCGTGTCTTACCTTTCTTTCAATATTCGTAAATCTATACTAAAAGTCCATCATTCCAATTATCTTGTTGATCCTTCGAGAAATATTAGAAAGATGTTTCTCATAATGTTAAATTTTACATGATTCAGGTAAAACAACGACTTCCGTTGACTTAGATCTAGTAACCCTTTCAGGAGTCTTGGATTTTGTAGCAGTAAAGGCTATACTTCCATTGCCATTTTTCTTCTTATTCATATCAGAAAATCTTTTCATTATTTTCTATTGTTGAAAAATAGTTACAAAAATATCATCAAGAGTAATTTGAGATACTTTCCAATTCTTATCAATAGTTGTTCTCTTATATTCTCACTCAATAGGTATGATATCTATAATCTTTTCCACAAGTGCCTCATCATCTAAACCTTTTTCACCCATTAATTGTAAACTATTAACAATAGTCATAAACCTATTTTATACCTTTCACATTGGTTCTCCATAAAGAAATAGAAATCCACGATATTCTACTCACAACATAGCTCTTCTAGTTTCTATAACCTTTGAAGTACCCAAATCAGTAACCTTGAATTTATTCCAAATACAATTTGCAGGTTCACAAGAAGAAATCTAGCTATATATATTTCTGGTCATGGAACACAAAACATTATTGTGTACCTTGTAGTGTAGTTCATATTATGACTTTTCATGATTAGTAAATTTTTTGAATTATATATCAAGAATCTTGTAATCTCCAGTAATTAAAAAAAATTTCTACTCCAGTATTAATAAAAAAAGTCTCTATATGATCACTCCAATATTCATAATAACTATCATGAAAAAATAGGTGTTCTAGTAGTACTTATATTTTCAATTGAACTATCATTCATTCCTGCCAAATAAATTAAAATATCTTTCCACACAAACTTGTTAATAGTAAATGTTTGTAAACAAGGATAAAAATACTAAGCAAGGAAAATATTTAGACCAATGAAAACTTGAGAAAGAAAAATTTTATTTGAATATAAGAATATCAGAATCCTCCTCTGTTACAAACTGTAGGATTGAAATACGAATGTAGATTCTTTATTACTAGAGGGGGGGTGAATTGTATGTTTAAAAACATACGTTTTTAACCTTAAGGAAAACTGTGTTTAACAAGGTTAAAAAAGGTAAATTCACATGAAATCTTTTAGTTCTACAATCTTTCTAAGTTCTGGTAATATGGTTATAGAAATGAAACTTAATGAAATTTTACAAGAAAAATATTCTACCTTAAAGTGTATATAATCATACATATTAGAGTATACAAATGAACAAGAATGTATAAGAAGGTTATGGTTTCTTACTTTGTCAAAATACAACAGAAATAAACTTTAATCAAAACAAGTAACAAGTATGAAATCATTTAAGCCAAAGAGTAGGGTATCCAACAAACTTGGATAAAGGTCCCTTGATTTATACTTTCAAGAAATTCTGCCTTATCCACACCAATGTAAGACCTCAATAGGAATTTCAGAATATGTCTTGTTATCCCTATAAGCCCTCAAACTTTAGGGTAGTAGTAACCTATATATTTTTATCCACATAAGCCCTTGAACATTAAGTTAGTCAGCACCTTTGTCTTCCTATCCCCATAAGTCCTTGATTGTATATAGAAACAATCAGAGTCACATAAAGAAAGATGAAGAAGATGTTTAGTACACACAAGGCATGAGAGTCTCTCTCTCTAGAAATCACTTCAGCATCATGCAATCTATAAAGTGATGGATCATTTTCGCTATTTTGAGATTTTTCAAATGAGCACCTATCTATAGGTATTTCTCCAATGGTCGGATCCCTCCTCCAATGGTTATATTTTTCCTTGAATTTTGGTGGGACCTGTACACGTGTCACTCAAACAACAGTTAGTTAGAAACAAAATGTACGACATATTTTCATAACTATAAGAAGTTTAAGTAAAATGATGTTACATGACCAAGTCTATTTTTTTGAGTCTAAGGTAAAATAAAAGTTTAGTGCCTAAGAAAATTTTATTTGGATAATATAAATCATGGATTTTCATATTCTATTATCTAAAGAATTCAGAACCTGAATTTAATAGAATTGAAAACCTGAATTCTATAGAATTCCGAACCATAATTTTAATTAATTTTGAATCTGAATTCTAATGGATTTGGAATCAGAATTTCTTAGGAATTAGGAATCCTAATTCTGAGGAATTCCTTGTCCGAATTCTAGAGAATTTGGAATTCGAATTTTAGAGAATTTTGAGTCTGAATTTTAAAAAATTCAGAATATGAATTTCAGAGAATTCAGAGTCTAAATTTTAGAGAATTTGAGTCTGAATTTCAGATAATTTAGAGTTTCAATTCCAGAGAATTTTGAGTTATAATTTCATAGAATTTAGATTATGATCTTCTGATAATTCGTAGTCTGAAAACAAAATGCTCTATAACCAAGGATTTATAGGATTATGAGGTTTTAGATATGAAACCACATTTTAACCTTTAGGAATAAAAGAGTTAGATTTAGAGAAATTATAAAATGAATAATGAAAACATAGTTAAGGATAAAATATCATTGAGGAAGGAAAATTTTCTTTATTTAGATAATTCTTATGAAAAATAATTTGCGGTAAGATAGAGTTCTTTTCATTTTACAAACATAGAGCAATGGAAAATTCCTAAGGAAACCATATTAACTCCACACATTCTAGCCCCATATATGATATAACTATTAACAAATAATTATACCACTCTAGAAAATAAAATTTCTAATAATATACAAACATGGTTGTAATTATTATGAATTTTTGGGCCTAATAAGAAAAACATAATTTTTTGGTGACTAGTAACTATAATGCCCTAGCCTCAAAAATTACATAATCCTGCGTTATGTTAATAATTCACATTAAGGATATTTTCAGGTTTAGTGCTTTATATAATAAGTCCATAACTGTAACAGAACAAAAATATAGAAATACAATACTGAAACTTCCAACAATATATATTTCTTCCATAACATAAAATGTTTTAAATAGAGACATGTTTTTTCATGTTTAATCATCATTACTTTTTCATGATTCCATCCTTGACTTTATTCTCCTTAAAATCTTGTGAAAAGTTTTAATAAACTGGGATGATAACAAAAAGCTCACAAAGGGACATAAAAATAATGAAAATCATTAGTCTAGTTAAAAACTGATAACCCATTCTATGTTCTTTGAGTGGTTGAAAAAAACATTTTCACGTGAATAACCCTTATAGTTATTTCTCAATGAAAAAACACTAAAACCAATTAAAATAAATTAAAACTCCTTTATCTAAATTAGATTATCATATACATAAAACCATTTCAAACAACTTCCAATTGAAATGATCATATGGTTGACTTCCAATTTGGAGATCTATAATGAGGGTCACCCTTCATATAAGCTTTATGGATCTCCCCCATGAGCTCTAATAGGGCTAAAACCTTTGTATAATCTAGGTATGGCTCACTAATGAGCTATAATGGAGCTCAACGCTTCATTTAATCTATATAGGGCTCACCCATGAGCAATAATAAGGCTTAACCCTTCATATAATCTATGTTGAGCGCTCTTGTGAGTTATAATGGGGATCAACCACTCGTATAATCTATATTGGGACCACCTGTGGGCTATAATGGGGATTAACCCTTCATATATGTTGCTTCAGGATCACCCATTTCATATAATGCTCATTTACCATTTTATGAATAAAACATGATCATCACAAAACCAATTTTTTGAAAACTTCTTTTAATATCATATGAAAAAAATTCCGTATAAAAAATACCATTTTTATTTAAGAACCTATTTTCAATTCCAAAATATCTAAATAAGGGATTTATTTCCCTTTTCAAAAATATTAAGGCTTATAGAGGAATAAAAATATCAAATAATGTTTACAATGGCAGAGAAGTCGTTCTCGTCGTATAAGCTAAAAAAATATTCTTATGATCATTTTCAATTGAAATTAAAATTCTTTGTATCAAAATATTTGATTTTGAAAACTTTGAATGAAATTAAAGATACACATAAAATTTCATTAATAGTCATTTAATATTCATATAAATAAATATATAAATTAATATCATGAAGAAATATATTTCATAATTAAATATTTAAACGTTCAAGGTGTCCCATACCACTTTGAACATTTAAATCATAATCTACCCAAATTAATACATTTATCAATACAATAAATAAATTTATGATAGATAAAATATGGATATGAAATGTCATAGTGGTTGTATATTTTCCTTATAAAATAATAAAGGTTCATATTATCTAGAAATTACTAAATTAAAGAAGATTGAGATGAAATTCCTTACCTTGAGTATGACTCATCACATACAATTTTTATGTTTCAGAATAAAAAATAGGTAAATTTATAATTTCATGAGAAACATTTTTAATTTTATTACTCCATTTATAATAATTATTAAATGTTTATAAAAATTATATAATTTTTAAGTTCATATTGGTCGTTTTGTCGATATTCGGTACTTGAGTTGAAAATGAACTTGTTTGGATGTAAATTGTCTATGTATTCAAAAGTACATCATCTCTATAATATTATTAATGGTTTATACATCATAAATATCTAGTATATATTCATTTATTATATAAATAATATTTGGATATAAGAAATGTAATTTCCCACTCATTGAGACGTTAGGTCGTATATACACATGAACGCTACTTTCATTTTATTTTAATCTTTAAAGAATAATAATAAAATGATAGAAATGTATATTATAATACCAATATTATATATATTTCATTTATTTTCATTGGTTTAATAATGCTATATTTTATAATCTTCTTTTATAGCATGAACAAGTCATATCACTTTTAGGGGGTGGTAGTCCACACTTTCTCAAATGAAATTATCGTATTTACACATTATGGAATGAATAAAGGTATGTTGTAAATAAAAATTACAAAAAAATAGAGAAAACTAAATATAATTTATTTCATATATAAATAATGTTACAACATTATGGCCACCATTAGAGTTGGTAATAGAAAATAGAACAATCATCATTTCGTGAGGTCGTATTTCACCATACATAGAAACAATATGTTCAGTATCCATTAGATGGAGGTTTGTGTAAGTGTAGGTAGAAACCTTACCATTAAAAATCCTAGTATATTAATTAGACTTGTTTTTTTATAAAATAATTTAATAAATATAGGTTTGGGTATGAATGAGGAAAATAAATGAATGTGCTTGAGAGAAGATGTTTCCTCTAAATTGGGTAACTCCTTTTGATTTTAGCCAAAAGGATTTCTTTAATTTCTTTTTTCCCAAGTTAATGTTTCTAAAAGTAAGTTAGGGGCATTGGGAGATTATTGAAGCATAATTTGAAAGATCCAAGAGTATTGGGAGGTGTGTGTATGTGGGTAGAGGTGGTGGCCTTTTATAAGAGAGAGGAGGGTAATTTAAGAAGGTCTTGAAATATTATTTTATTATAAATTGATTTTCGAATTATAATAGTTCCAAAGTGACAAATTTTTAGGATTATATGCATATGATTCGAAATATTCTCAACCAATAATTTTTAGAAATGTTTATCTCACAAAATTAAATGTATCTTTTAGGTTTTACCCTTAGTTAAAAACATTAACGCTCACCATGTCTTCTTGTATTTTCATAATATATCATTACTATAGTTACTATAAAATAAAAATATTACCAAAATAGGATAATTAATTATATTTTTAACATTAAATAAGTCATGTGGACAAATATTCATTTTTAGGACTATTATGTCATTGAATAAAATACTATATGTTTAAAAAACTCATTTATGTCAATTTTGACAGTATTTTGTAATTGATTTTATAAATTTCATAATAACATTATTCCATCAAACCAAAGGCATTAAATCATCCCACACATGTCATTGTATGAAAACAATTAGTGGATGACATCAAAATATATAAATTACATTTATTTTAATATTTATAATATCATTTATTGGAACCTTTCAACAATAGGGTAATCACTACATCATCATTGTGTCATAAATAAATTTATTTATATAATGTCTAAAAATTATAAATAAAATACCATGATGTAGGATATATTTCTAGATTTCAAATGAGTATTTATATTCAAATATATCATTTATATAAACCAAAAGAAATTTTTTCAGTTAGGTGATATAGATTTATGTTATATTTCCCTTTTCGTTAAAATAAATATTATAAATGGTCATTATCCCACCCATGTGACTCTATTAGATCCTAAAATAGACCCAAAGTTAACCATGTTCAACAAATATCTCAAAACATTACATTAGTACACATGTTAGTGTAGTTTTATATTATTATAATATTATTTGTACACTTATCTACCTGATTTACTATTTAACAATGGTAAATAAAAATAATTTCTAAAGTTACTATTCTTAATGTACAAAAATTAAAGCTAGATATTTACACAATTTTGGCCTTATGATTAAAAATAATGAATCTAATTTTTCAAATTTAAGACACATTATTTTCAGTAATTAATTAAAAATTAATTCTCATGGTCAAAAATAGAAATTGGGTTTTAAAGAAGTAAAAAAATATCAAAAGATATACATGAATTTATATCAAATTTCAATGTAAAATTATTTAAAATGAACAAAATTAGATTACAAGTTAAAAAATTAATCTAGTTACACTTAAAATCCAATTAAAATAATAATCTAACTATATGAATAAATTAGATGGAAACATAGTTGTGAATTAAAATGCAGTATTTTTCAACATTCAAAAAAATATGAAATTTATCAAAAAAATACCAAAATTTCAATAAAAGTAAATTTTGATATCCCAATTATAAATAAGTTGTTTATTCTATCAAATACAATATATATTTTTGACAAAAACTATTTTTAAAAAGGTTTCACTATCAAAACATGGTAAAACGACCTTTTAAAAATATTAGATTATTCTATGCTTAAAATTGGATCTATTCTCATATTAAGACTCTAAAATCCATTGAATAAATGTAAAAAAATTTAAAAAAATATGTAAAATCGTGGTATATTTAATTATATTCATTCCCGCCAATTCAACGGTTAGGCGATAACTACTATTTAAAATAATAAGATTATTGTTGTATTATTTTTCGATATAACTCAGTGTTTTGTGCAACAAAAGATTTCAGAAAAACTCATTGTTATATGTCAGGTAAGCTATCGTACATAGAGTCCAATTTAAAATAAAAATTAATATTAAATTTGAAAATATTCATAGGTATGAAAATTTATTATTCCATAAATACATGGGATATTACATCATCCAACCTTTTGGAAATTGTGTCTTCACAATTTTAAAATTGGTCTCAGAAACATCATTGAGAATCCCACTTTGGAAAATGAGTCAATAAAAATATCACCTTAAAAGAGAGTAATATAAGTACAAATGACACCTGAGATAAAAAATACCAGGATTCAATTTATTAAAACATAGATATATAAGGAAACTAAAATTATTGTTTCCCCTACCTTTATACATTAACCAAAACCAAAATGGTTAGTACAAGATCAGATAATACCCAAAAATAATAATCATTTATAAAAATCAATACTACCATTAATCTCCAAAATTCATAAAACATTACCAAAAGATCATCAAATACAATTCAATTGAAAAATTTCCTTGAAATTCCTCAAAATAATACTAACTATAATTGGAACCCAATATTCAGAATGATTTTTTCACATAGTCTTGCCCAATAAATCTTAACATTAATCTTCAGATAACATAGAATAATATTAAAGTCTCATACATAAAAGTAATTAACCTAATCATATATTCTTTATGATAGGTTAATAATTTTCATAAATAACCAAAAACACCTTATATCTACAATAAAAACATAGATTCTTCAAAAATAAAATTCATCCATTACTCCTCAAATGAAATCTCATAGTATTATATTTTTCATAGGCATATTGTGTTTCTATAAGAGAAAATGTATTCCAAAATAACATTAATCACTTAATCACCAAATAATTTTCCTATAATAAGGATGTCCATTTGATAAATATAATTTCCCAAATTCAAATTATTCTAAATCCACAAAATTAATTAACTAATAAGAATATGTCATACTAATTAGGGACTTAATGTAGGTCATTTGTAGGCGATGCGCCCTTGTCACCCTTTGGTTGTGGTTGTGATTGACGTGGTCTTGATGGACGTGATGGGTTTTCACCCATATTGTGGGTTATCCCTTTTTATAAAACTCAAAATAACCCTAACATGTTTTAACTTTAATCTTTGTCTTATACGTCTTATTTTTCATCCCCAAAACTAATACTCCATAATTTCCATAAAGGTGATTGTCACCAAATATACCCTTATTGGCCATAATATTTGAGATTATAAAGCCTAAAAGGTGGTTCAAATAAATTGGACATATGACATACCACAAAATTATAAACCCATGACGACAACCCTAACTCTTAATAAAACCTCATAATCTCCAATGTTATCTAAACCGACCTCTGATACCAACTATAAGGACCCAGATATAAATGTTACAAAATCTTGAGTAATGTCAAGAATTGACATTTAATATCTTTTTAGGCTTAGAGATTTAGAAAATAATTCCATAACTATTTCATAACAAAAAACATAGAAATAAAAAGTGGACACTTCCAATAGTATTTTTTTCTTCCATAACATAAATGTTTTGAAAAGAACCGCGGTTTTTTTCATGTTTAGTCATCATAACATTTTTTTGAATCCATACTTGACACTATTCTACCTAAAATCCTATGAAAACATTTAAAATCCTCTAATAATCACTAAAATCATATTAAGAGACATAAAAATAATGAATTTACCCTAGTTAAAACCTGATAAACCATTCAACATTATTTGAGCATATGAATTAAAACATTTTCACATGAATAACACTCATAATTTTTTCTCAATGAAAAATAATAAAACCAAATGAAAGAAATTAAAACTCCTTTAGGTGACTTAGAGGATCATATAAATAAACCCTTTCAAACATCTTCCAATTTGAATAAACATATTGTTGACTTCCAATATGGAGATCTATAATGGTGATTACCCTTTCTACAAGATATATATATCTCAAAAATGACATATAATAGGGACAAAACATTTGAATAATCTATGTTGGGCTCACCCGTGTGCTATATTGGGGATCCACTCTTCATATAAGCTATATCAGGCACACCCATGAGCTAAATTAGGGCTCAACCCATTGTATAAGCTGTGTCGGGCTCACCCATGAGCTATAATGGGGCTCAACCATTTGTATAAGCTATGTTAGGATCACACATGGGCTATAATCAGTCTAAATCCTTCATATATGTTGTGTCAGGCTCACCCATTTCATATAATTCTCATGTATCATTTCATGAATAAAATGCGATTATCACAAAGCCCCTTTTTGGAAGCTTAATCTAATCCCATATAAAAAACATTTCCGTATAAAAAATACCATTTTCATTTAAGAACCTATTTTAAATACCAATATTCCCTTATAAAGGATTTATTTTTCTTTTAAAATACATTAAGGCTTATAGAGGAAGAAAAATATCAAAAAATAGTTACAGTGGCAGAGAATTCATTATCGTTTTATATGTTAAAACAAAAAACATTCCTCTAATCATTGTTTAATGAATGTAAAACTCTTTATATCAAAATATTACCTTTGTAAAACATTGAATGCAGTTAAAGGTACAAAAAAAATGTTCTATATAATCCTTTTAGGTCTATATAAATAAATATGTAAATTAATATCATGAAGAAATAGATTTCACAATTAAATCATTAAACATTCAAGGTGTCCTGTAACACTTTAAAATTTTAAATCACAATTTCGATGAATTAACACATTTATCAAAACAATAAATAAAATTATTTTTGATAATATATGGATATGAAACGTCATAGTTTTATTTATATTTACATATAAAAGAATAAAGGTTCACATTATCAAGAAATGCCACCATGAAAGGAGATTGAGATGAAATTCCTTACCTTGAGTTCGACTCGTCACATACAATCATTATTTTCCTAAATAATAAACATAGGTTAATTTAAACTTTCGTGAGAACCATTTTCAATTGTATTATTCCTTTAATATAAATTATTACCAAGTTATAGAAATTACATAATTATTTTATTTAAGTTCATATCGGTCATTTTGTCGATATTTGGTACTTGAGTCGAAAATGATCTTGTTTTTCTGTAAATTATCCATGTTGTCAAAAGTACATCCTCCCTAGAATATTATTATTTATTTAAATATAAAAAATATGAAGTATATAATTATTTATAACATCCATAATATTTGTAAATGAGAAATGAAATTCCCCATTCATGGAGATGGTATGTCATAGGTACGCATAAATACTACTCTCATTCCTTTGTCATATTAAAATAATAATAATGAAATGACATAAATGTATATTATAATACAATTATTATATTTATTTCATGTGTTTGTCATAGGTTTATTAAAAAAACCTTTATATGTTCCATGTATAGCATGAAAGAGCAATATCACTTTAAGGGGGCAGTAGCCCACACTTCCTCAAATGAAATTATCATATATACACTTTATGGAAAGCATAAAGGTATGTTGAAAATAAAAATTACTGGGGAATAGAGATAAAAAAATAATATATTTCAAATATAAATAAAGTTCCATCATAATGGCCACCGTGAGAGGTGATAAGAGAAAATTGAACAATCATTGTTTCGTGAGGCATTAGTTCTCCATACAAATAAACAATATGTTCTCTATCCATTGGATGGAGGTGTGTGTAAGTTAAGGTCAAAAACATAGCATAAAAACATAATAATATATTTATTAAAAAAATTATATAAAAAATGTAATAAATATAGGTTTTGTGGTTTGATGAGAAAAATAAATGAAAGGATATTGAGAGAAGACATCACCTCAAAATCAGGTAAGTCCTTTTAATTTCATCCAAAAGGATTTCTTGAATTGCCTTTATACCATGTTAAGTATTCTAGGAGGAATTTATGGATGTTGGGAGATTATTTTAGTATATTTTAGATGAACCAAGTGTCTTGAGAGGTGTGGGTAAGTGGTAAGAGGTGGTGGCATTTTATAAGAGGGAGGAGGGGCACTTTAGGAATGTCTTGAAAATTATTTTGTTATAAATTTATTTTCAAATTAT
Organism: Viscum album; assembly: GCA_963277665.1. Taxonomy (NCBI): domain Eukaryota; kingdom Viridiplantae; phylum Streptophyta; class Magnoliopsida; order Santalales; family Viscaceae; genus Viscum; species Viscum album. The sequence goes on from OY728159.1 coordinate 77,547,694, forward strand.
AATAGATCAAAAGTGATTACCATAGAGGATAATATGTAAATGGGTCAAAATATTAAAAACCTATAGGTTTTAGACAATTTCAGGTCTCAAAATTAACCGTATCTTTTAGCTTTAACCCTTTGTTATAGACATTAACTCTCACCATGTTTTCTAGTATTTTTATAATATATGGTTACTATAGTTACTATAAAATGAAAATATAACCAAAATTGGATCATTAATGAAATTTTTTAACATTATATAATTCATTGTGCCGAATCCTAGATATTTAGGTCTATTATATCATTTAATAAAATAGTATTTGTTTTAAAAACTCATTTATATCAATTTTGACACAATTTTGTAATTGATTTTTTTAAAGTCTTAACAACTTGATTCCTTCAAAATAAAGGCATTAACTTATAACTAAAATATATTAATCCAAAAAATAATTTTATGGAATCAAAATACTGAAATTACATTTATTTTAATATTTATAATATCATTTTTTTGAATCTATCATTAATAAGGTAATCACTGCCTCATAATTATTTCATAAATAAATTTATTTATTTAATGTCAAAAAATTACAAATAAAATAAAATTCTGTAGTAAATATTTTTTTATTTAAATTGACTATTTATATTATAATATATAATTTATGAAAGTCGAACTAAAATTGTTTTAGTTAGAAGATACATGTTTATGTTATATTTCCCTGTACCTTAAAAAAATATTATAAAAGGTCATTATCACACCGAAGTGGCTCCATGGGGTAATAAAATATACACAAGGATTTCCATGGATAAAAATATCTCATACAATAGGATTTGAACACTTTTTAGGGTAGTTTTATATTATCATAATATTATTTTGTTTTCCATATTTACCCGATTTACACTTTAACCATGGTAAATAAAAATAATTACAGAAGTTACTATTCATAATATCTAAAAATAAAAATTATCTATTTGAAATATTTAGACCTTATGATTCCAAATATTGAATCTATTTTTCCAAATTAAAAATACAGATGTTGCATTAATTAATGTAAAATTAATTCTTGAGACCAAAACCAGAAAGAGGGTTTTTAAGAAGTAAAAACTACCAAAAGACTGGTGTGTGTTTATATCCAATTTCAATATGAACATACCTACAATGAAAAACAATAGATTACATGAAAAAAACTAAATCAAATTAAACATTAAAACCAATTAAAATTACAATAAAAATATATAAATAAATTAGATGAAAATTCCATTTTTAATTAAAATGTAGTATTTTCACTATTCATAAATATATTGATTTTATCATAAAAATACTAAAATTTCATCCAAAGTAAATTTTAATGCCCCAGTTATAAAGAAGAATTGTTTTATCAAATAAAATATATAAAAGTTATAAAAACAATTTATAAATAGGGTTCTCCATCAAAAGTCGGTAAAACGTCCTTTCAAAACTATTATAGTATTTTATGATTAAAATTGGATTCATCCACATTTTAAGACTCGAAAATTCATTGAATAAATGTAAAAAATTAACAAATATAGAAATTCACAATATAGTAAATTCTGTTGATTCCCTCCAATTCAACAGCTAGGAATTAACTACCATTTAAAATAATAATATTATTGTTGTATTATTTTTCGATACAACTCACTGTTGTATGCAACATAAGATTTCTAACAAACCCATTGGTTCGTGTCTGGTACACTATCCTATATAGAGTACAATTTAAACTAAAATTAATATTAAAATTTAAGATATTAATAGATATGAAAATTTATTAATCTATAAATACATGGTATGTAACAATGACTTTAGTAATTTGTTATTTAAATACCATGGGTAAGGGTAAATCAGATAATTAAAGGTAAAAGTGATATTATATTATTTATAATTTTCCCTAAATCTTTTTTTCTAATTTCATTGTATAACTGCATTTCAACCAAAATCAATCTTAATCCAAAATTATGATCTTTTTAAGACACTTGAGTAAGAATAAGACATTTATTATATTTTGTTTAATGATAATATAAAAATATCATACTAATAATTTTAATAATTAGATAATTTTTGATATAGGGTTATACATAATATATATTCGGCTATAAATATTAATTTTAAATATAATAAATTTATCTTTATCATTAGAATTTATTTTAATTTTTTTTAGAATAAATATTTTAATTTATGGTCTTCAAAATGATGATTCCTTAATTGTTTAATTAAATGAAATATTAAATAAATTATACTAAAAAACATACAATAAACATTATTTTACATAATTTACGACATCAATGAATTTTATAAATAACATAGACATATTATATATATATATATATTAAAAGTTTTAGTTCAAATTTATAAAGTTGTTATGATATTGTTTCTAAAACAAATAATAATTAGTATCAAAACAGACAGAAATGATACTTTAAAATAAATAATATTTTATCAAATGATATAAAAGTCACCAAATCCTATAGTTCTCCAAACTAACTAAGATAATGCTAATAAATTCATAAATGTTCCAATTGGGGTTTTTATGTCATTTTATAGTAACTATATTAACCCCAATACGTAAAAAAACTAACTTTTCATGGTAAGAGTTAATGGGTTTAACTAATGGTTAAATCCAAAACACAAGGTTAATTTTGTGACCTAAACATTTCTAAAAATAAATTTTTGAGAGTTTTCTACCCATACTCATCTTATATTTGAAATCACTCACTTTGGATCTATTTTAAATATTAAATCAATTTATATTAATTTAATATTTTGAGTGTTTCACAAACTGCCCCTAACCTCCCTCATAAAAAGGCACCTCCTCCCTCACTTTCTCAGACCAACAAGAGCCTTATTGCGAAAAAAACCAACCAAATTATCTGCACTAAAATATTATACAATTTTTGGTGGTTCTTCTCTTCCAAAGGGACCATCCCTAGTGTCTCTTAGAAGAGATCAAAAGGATGACCACAAAAGAAGAGGTAAATATTTTACCAATTCAATTCAATTTATTTTTTTCTTATAATAACTCTTCTTTTGTTTTCCCCAAAATAAAGTAATAACTCGAGAATAATCTATACTATGAGGTGTTATTATGATTATTGGACATCCATATTTTTCATTTGATCTATATTTCAAAAATTAATATCATCAGGCATGTGTATGTATAACTTACCCTCTACACGTTGTAGTGTATTTTGTTTTTTTATACTACATTATTTTAATGGGTATAATGATGAATATAATTGTTATAAATCAATTATATGACCTGATAATGATTCTGTATTGTAAGAACCCGGCCTTAAACCTTACTTAATATTGAATTAAATGAATAATTCACATTGAAGATCTTTTTAGGTTTAGAGTTTTAGAGAATTAGGACATAACTATTACATCTCAAAAGATTACAAAGTAGAAACTTTTACTAAGTTTCCATAAAATAAAAACTCTTAAAAAGAAACATGTCTAGTTACATGTTTTAGGTTGCATGACTTTCCCTTGATCCCATCCTTGACCCTATTCCACGATACGTCCAGTGAAAAACATTTCAAAAACTTGGGATGAGCATAAAAAGCTCAGTAAGGGACACACAATGAATGAAAACTGTTAGTTTTTCAAAACAACAAGTAAACCATGTATACTTTATCAAAGTAATACTTTTCACCTTTTCGAAGTAGTAAAAACTCTTCACTGAATAAAATTTCATTACTTACCCTTCTGTAACCAAAATATTACCATAAAACCCATATAAAGATCACATAACATATAAAGGTAACTTGGGATATAAACATACTTAAGTGGAATAACCATAAGGTTGACTTCCCCACATATCACTTAATGGAATAGCCATTCGGCCAACTTCCATACATACTTAATTGAATAGCCATACGGCCGACTTCCATACCCAATGCATTGGAGGTTATAACTTAACCACCCGTCCTGGTATTCACGGCACCACCCATCATATGGTTTATCATGTAACCACCTGTAATATGTCCATGTACCATTATAAAATTATAACACATAAAAACCAATATAAAGGAATGATAACATTTCCACATTTCAATCACAATATATCATTTAAATATATTGTCATAATAGAATCTTTTATCAAAACCATTTCAATACCAAAATACATAAAAGAGTATATGGTATTTATTTTATTTTAAAAACATTACGGCTTGTTGAGGAAGCCAAAGATCAAATAATACTCGCGGCGGCGGAAAATGTCGTTGTCACTACGTACGTTAAAAGAAACATTCTTTTTTGTCGTTTAGTAAAACGCTTCGTAGAAAAAGATTCCTTTTGTATAAAAGTAAAACTCAAAGGGGTTTATACACCGTATAAAATAAATTTGTGTATAAAATTAAATATGCCTCAATGAAAGGAGATTGAGACGAAGTCCCTTACAAAGATGGTATCCTTGGTTTAAGGATAAATCAATTACATAATTATGTGTGAAAAACGAATACACCAAATATAAGTGGATATTAAGTGTAAAAAAATAAGAGGTTATTCACACATATTCATAGAAATACATATTAAAGGAGTATAAGTTTATCCCAAAGAATCAAATTTGGGTTAAGAAGTTCCCTTGCAAAAATTTGACAGCCTAATGGCGTCACTACAAAATTCAGAAAATGAGTTGATGAGAGATAAAAATGGTATCTCATCACATGGAAATAAAATTTAAATCAATAAGGATATTGAATAACATATCCAAACATAATATTATGTGAATTAAAAGACATAACAAAAGAAGTCTTTTAAAAAGAGGAGGGTGAAAGGTTCCTTTACCGACATGGGTATCTTTCGAAACATACATGCTGTGAAAGAAGGACAATACAACATTGATGTAAATACTCATAAATTAAATTATATTACACAATGAGTAAAATAATGGGTAGTACATACACCACTCAAAGGAAATTGTGGCAAATGTAGCATAAATCTCACAGGAATAAAAGTGAGATGAAAAATCCCTTACGAAAACTTGGCAGCTAACGGCGCCACATAAAACTTACAAAAATGGATTGATGAGATCAAATAGGGTATCTCATCATATTAACATAAAGTTTATATAAAGAGGAATATAAAATAACAAACCCCAACATAACAAAGAGGATCTTAAAATAAGTGACATAAAGGAGAGTACTTAAAAAGAAAGAGAGAGGTTAGATCTCTTATGAAAATTCGGTAGCCTAACAGCGCCACTCAAAACTTCCAAAATGGATCGACGAGAGAGAATAGGGTCTCTCATCATATGAACATAAAAATTACAGTAAGAGTAATATAAAATAACATCCCAATAACAAGAAACATGATCTTTAAAAGGAATGACATAAAAGAGCGTACTTAAAAAGAAAGAGAGGAGTATGATCCCTTACCTCGGGTCCGACTTGACTCGATCATTCTTTAACGTCCTGAATAATAAAATTGAGTTAATTTCTACTTTCTTAAGAAACTTTTTCAAGTTCATTATTCCTTTTATATCAATTATTGACATGTTATAAACATTATGTAATCATTTATGTTAATAATGTTTGTTTTGTCGATATTTGGTACTTAAGTCAAAAGTGAACTTCTTATATTTAAATGTTCTTCACGTAGTCAAATATCCATTATCTCAATAATTATATTCATTATTTGGATATCATATATATAATATATATCCAGAATATACATGTATTTATAATATTAGATAATCATTTAAGAGTAGGAAATGAAATGCACCGTTCATGGAGACGGTAAGCCGTACGTACGCATGAACGCTACTTTCATTTCTATGTCATATTAATGGAAGAAAAACTAAATGAGAGATGTGTATATTTTTAATTCAAGAATTATATTCATCCTTTTGATGTATCATACATCATATATATCTATTATATGTACTTATAATAGTACATTACATTTGAGGATAAGAAATGAAATGCACCGTTCATGGAGATGGTAAGCTGTACGTACGCATGAACGCTACTTTAATTTCTATCTCATACTTTAATGGAAAGAAAAAAATAATGATATAAAAGTATATTATAATTCCAGTATAAAATCATATATAATAACTTTTAATCCATCCTTTATACATCCCACATATGGTATTAACGAATCAAATCACTTTCATGGGGCGGTAGTCTGCACTTCCTAAAATGAAGATATCGCGTGTACCCATAATGGAAGCCATAAAGGTATGACACAAATGAAAAATACAGAAGCTTATATAAAACATAAAAATATTATATATCATATATAAACATAGTGGAATCTTAATGGCCACCTTTGAAGGTGTTAAATTAGTGTTGAACAATTATCGTTTCGTGAGGCAAAAATTCGCCATCCACAGAAACAGTATGTTCTTTAACCACTAGATGAAGGTGTGTGTAAGTGTAGATCAAATAATTATTACAACAACATCCTAGTATATTGAAGATACTGGAGTGTTTACAAAAGAAATGAATAAAAATAGTTTAGGGGGTTGGAGAATCAAAATAAAACAAAAGAGCACAAGTGAAGACGTTACCTTAAAATTGTGTAACTCCCTTTGGTTTGAACCAAAAGAGTTTATTGAAGATCTTCCTGCCTAAGTTAAGGATTCTAGGATGAGGAAAGGGATGTGGAGAGACAAAATGATCAGAGATTGACCAAACCAAAGGCTTGATAGGTGTGGGTAAGGTGGTAGAGGTGGGGGCCTTTTATAAGAGGAGAGGAGGGGCACTCTTGGTAAAGTATAAAATGTTACTTTATTTTCAAATGGTTTTCTGATTTTAATGGACCCACATTGATGTGTTTCGAGGATAAGGTGATAAGGGTTCTAAATCCACCCATACAATAGGTTTTTGATAAGTTTAGGTCCTAGATTTTTTATTATCTTTCTATTTTATTTAAATCGTTAAATAATGAGGTCATCACTGCATCATCATGATGTCATACGGAATTTAATTTATTTAAGGTCTAAAAATTATAAAAAAAATACTATGATGTATGAAATCTTTTTAGATTTCCAATGACCATTTATAGTAAAAATTATGACTTTTATAACCACGTGTAAAAATTGTTTTAGTAAAACAAATCATGTTTTTGACATTTTTATTTTAACTTTAAATAATAGGCATAAATGTCATTATCAAACCCATGTGGTTCCGTGGGGTACCAAAAATCGACCCATGGGTTGTATTGGTCGGCCATAACTCATACAATAGGGTTAGGACAAGTGTTAATGTATTTTAATTTTATTATAATATCATTTTTACCTTAAATCACACTAATTACCTTTAATCGCGATTAATACAACTTAAAAGTTACTTTTCATCAAAAATTATTTTCATCCCATTGAACCAAATTTTACTTAATAATGAAAATAATTTAAATTGGATTTCTGAAATTCAAATCACAGAAGTGGTGAAGTCCCATTTAAACGAAAAATCAAATTTTGTAACGACCACTTTGTGGTTTCACTATTCATCAAAAATTGGAGTTTTTCAGAAAAATAACAAAAATTCACCCTAAGCTATATTTGATATTCCAAATTCAAAAATGATTTATATTTTACTAAATTCATAACATATAAGTTGCATTAATCAATTTTATAATTAAATCCCGCTGTTAAAAACAAATAGCGTGTTTTTAAGAAACAATATCTTTCAAAAGATTGGCACTCGTTTATGTCCAATCTTAAAGTGATATTAATTTCAATGACCACCATTGGATTAAATGGTAAAAATATATTCTATTTACACTTTAAAACCAATTAAAAATATAATATAATCATAAAAATTAATTATATTAAAAAGTGGTTTTGAATTAAAATACAACATTTTTCACTATTCATTAAAAAATGAACTTTATCTGAAAAATACCAAAAATCTATACAAAGTAAACTTTGATGTCCCGATTCCAAAGACGAGTTTTATTTGGTCAAATAGAATGTATTATAGTGACCAAAACTATATTTAATGAGGGTTCGCCATCAAAAGGCGATAGTTCGGCCTTTTAGTGAAAATTAGAGTATATATGCCAAAAATTGAATTCTTTTCTTATTTTAAGCCTTTATTTTTTATTGGATAAATATAAAAACATATATAATCATTTTTTAGTTATTTATATTCATTCCCGCCATTAAAAAGGCTAGGCATTAACTACCATTTAAAATAATATTATTTTATTATTAGAGTGCAATGTAAGATTCCCAAGAAACTCATTGTGGCGTGTTGGGTATGCCATCGAGCATAGCATCCCCTTTAAAGTTATATTAATATTTTATTCACAAATATGGATATATGTGAAAATTTCATACTCTTTATTTATCTAGGGAATTACATGTATAATTAATATACCATCCAATTTCATACCCTGTTACCCTTAAAGAAATGATATCGTCGCTCGTCCGTACGTATGGCTTACTGTCTCCACGATGCGATGAGATTCATATTCCATGTTATAAATTCAGGAATGATTATAAAAATGAATATAACGAATAAATATGAAATATATGAAAAAATAATGTTACCAAAATAATATATATATATATATATATATATATTCCTTCTTCCATTAAATATGATAAGAATACGAAAACAATATTCAAGAGTACATACAGACTACTATCTATATGAACAATGTCTTCCATTTCATATATATACATTATATATATATTTATATAATGCATAAATATGATATATAAATATTTATTGAAATTATCTAATTAAATAAATCACAATATAATTAATATGATCAATAATTACAAGTCAAAATATGTGCGATAAACAAAGCGGTTATTACCTGAAATGTTGTTTTAATGTAAAATTTTTAATAAATGAGTAATATATTGTCATAAATGAATAATTTATGATATTATAAATATACTAATTGTTATTTTATAAGTTAATGACATGTTTAAACCCATTATACTAGAGGATAAAATATTTTCACTCAAAAGGAAACACAAGGTAATGGATTTTGTCCCAATCCCCTCTTATTGAGACACAGTTTGATGTTATATGCTCAAACTATTTTATGATGTGTTTATAAATACCCTATGAAATAATTTACAATTAATTTATCTATTGTAAGCTTATTTAAAATTTTGTTAAATATTATTCATCACTGGTCTTTTTATTTAAATGTTCAAAGTGGTATGTGGCTGTTTAAAGGTTTAAAGAATTAATCCTTCTCTATTTCAATATACTTTATATTATCATAAAAATTTATTTATATTTATATAAAGGATTATGAATAAAATTTGATGTCCTTTTTTAATTTTGTTAAAATGTATTCCAAAGGAATATTTTAAAGGTTTTTTGTGGGGATTAAATTTTTCAACTCAATATTATTTGGGATTGATTATATATAAGTATCTATTGGGGAATATTTATCATCCATGTAAATATTTCCTAAAAATGTATATCAAAATAATATTAATATTTCTTTAAAATATTTTAAATTCATTTTTACCTATGTTTTACTTTTTATAAAAAAAATTTAAATAAATATTTTTATCATTTTCTAAATGTTTTACTTTATGACCTTTTTGACTTGTTAATGAAGGAATGAATTTCTTAGCTTATGTTATATGAGAGAATATTTCCACCATAAAAAAACCTTAACATTTTGAATATTACCTTATAATAATTTATGATTATTTCCAAGAGAATTGTTTTATTTTATAATTTTTTGTCTTTTAAATGATTTCAATTTAAAAGGGTATATTTCTCTCAAATAGTTTTAATAAATTTAGTAGATTATTTTCATTTATGGAAACATCAGTTATTGGATTTTATGTTTAATTTTGGTTTTCTTTTTTTGATATAATTTAACATATTTTATTTTATGGTTTATGATATGTTTGAATATGGATGTGATTTTTTTATACCATCCATGGTTTATGGTTAATGTATTAACATTTTGTATGAAAGTTTTAATATGAATGTTTATATTTGTTATGTTTCACCAATTTAATATGAGGAATGCATTTGAATTAGTTTGTGATGGGTTATTAAGTTGCTAATTCAATTTATATAGGTTTGGAACTGGTTAATTAAATCCCTAATGGTTGGGGAGAGGTTAATTAAATCCCCTCGATGCATCAATAGTTTTCTTGAGACAAACTAGTTTGTGTTTTTAACTATTTATGTATGGTCTTTCCATGATGACTTGATGGTATAGTTATGATGTTCAACATTAAGAATTACCTCATTATGAGTTTATTTATTGCTATAAAAATTGATAATTTGACTAGTAGAATACCCATGTGAATGTTTATTTGGAATTATTTGATTTATTCTTTCCATATTATGCTCAAGATTATGTTTAAATGGGCTATGTTTCAGTTTTATACCATTATTTAAAAGTTTATGATTTTTATTAATTTATTTTTATTTCATACTCTTGTTGACCATTAGAGGTCACCCCTTTATTATGTTTTATTTTCCCAAGATTACAAAAAGTGTTTTATGATTGATAATAAGGGCCAATCTAGGAAAATAACGGTATTCTCAAAGAAATATCAACATTACATATTATTTTTTAAATTTTAATGAAAGTATTATTTATTAATATATTTTAAAAGACTGTTAAATGGATTGGTTCTTTAGGATTTTATTACTTGTAATCATTCCAATTTATTAAAATAATTCACTAGATCTTGGCTTCTGAGGTAGGGGTGTTACACATAGGGAAACATCTCAAAGGTTTCATTTTTTTTCAAAAGAACCCTATAACAATTATTTTAAATCCAATTCATAAGCAATAAATCAAACATGAAACACCATTCAAACAAACAATGTTCTCATACTCAAATCACCTCATGAGAAATATTCCCAAATCATGAGAATACACATCTCATAACTACTTCTTATCAAAGTATCACACCTTCTATTAAAATAACTTATGAAAAGAATACATGATTGGTAGGTTGTACACTCACCAATGATATTCTATAGAGCCTCACACTTTCTTATTTACACTTTCCAAGAAAAAAATAAACCTACTCTTTCGACTTCTCAATTTATTTCCAATTTCATAATTTAGAAAATGTTTCAAAATATCACTTTCCAATAATTCGGAAATCACATTGAATTCCCACAAATCAAATAATTTCTCCTTTTCTAAAAATATTATATGATGTATTTGATCAAAAAATTCCATTTCATTTCATTAAAAATATTTTTGAAACCTCAAAAAATCAAATATAATATATTGTTTTAAAGACTATATAGAAATAGTTCAGGTTTTTCAAATAATGAATTTTGACATAGCACAATTTTGGATTTTAAAAATCCAATTTCGATAAAATCATCCCCATATATTCAAAAATCAGTTTATAAAAATCCAATTTATTAAAACTTACATAAAATTTTTCTGAAAACTAATATTCCATATTTCCAAAACCAAACCATTGACACATTAAATTCAATTTTAACACTTCAAAAACAATATTTTTCAACAAAATTTCCATAATTAAGAAGGAACCAAAACAAATCACAAGGGGAAACTAGTGCTGATGGGTGACTTGGCTATATGTCTAGAGGCCCCGTACCATCCACACTTCCATCATATAGAGTCTGCATGGACTGTTTCCACATTTCCACAAGGCATTATAGGCCCCTCAATTTCACTATGACCATTTAACCAACTGTCTTTTCATTTCCCAAACACAAAACAATCCACAAGAACCAAAGATACCAAAAGAAACCTGACTTCCCATGGGAACACAACGTTCGAACCAAATTGTGTTATCAAGAAACTCCCCCAGAACTACACCTCAATATTTTACATCTATCCTCCATATAACCTAACATACCATATAACATATGGTTCTCTATATATTAGGTCTCCAAAATAACCAACCTCCTTTTATATAATTTTTTCATGAACCAATCTAGAGTGTCATCCAACCCAAAAACTGACCCCGTCTATGGCATGGCCTAAAGGGTGTTCCTAATCCCCATGGGATAGACTAGGTATCAACAACCTACCTTGGGAATGATTTCACCCATTTATATAATTATAAACAACCAACAATAATGGATAACACAATAACCAATAACTATTACCAAAAGATGTACCTCAAATTTCTGCTACACACATTCACAACATAAAACAAAAACAAAATCACAAAAATTGAATGGGAATAACTAATCTATAACACAAAAATATACTAAAAAATAGGTAAATCACTATCAATACACCGCCACCATAACCTACAATATGTGTAACCCTAGTAATTAGAACAACAATCACCACCTCGACCCATATTTCCATTATGTGGGTCATACATAACAATGTCTACATACACCCAATGGTGTATGTAGGGTTTAATCCAATCATAATATTATGCCACCCAAAATAAAATATTCTATTCTAAAACATTATAAAAAAATTTAAGAAGAAAAATTATGAAAAATACTTTGAAATATTTTTAGAAAAACATTGTAAAAATAATTCTCAATGAAATAATTTCAAGGTTAACAATTCCTCAACAATTTTGATTCAAAATTAAATATACACAAATCCCAAAGTATTCTAATGGATTCAACCACACCACATAGGCATATTATTATATGAGAGTACTATGGGTAAATACTTAATGGTAAATTGAAAAGTTGAAACTCTAGAGACCTCGTACCTATGTGAAACATGGTATAATAGCCACATCCCACTGTGTCCTCATGAATGAGCCACTAGAGAGGAATTTATCCAAAATTATATTAGTATTTAATCATTTTCATATTATAGTAACTGTTTTAATATTCAATCATGCTAATTTAATTTGGTTTTTACTACTCCCGAGTCAACTAGCATTAATCGATGAGATGAATCTGGGCTTCCCTTTTCTGAATCAGGGGTGTACTAGTTCTAGTCTACCCACCTAGGTACTTGGGATTCCCTTTTTTCTCAATTACACATTAACATATCACATATATCAATACATTGATAATAAAATCCAGTCATCCCAAGCATTAAAGGAAATTACCACTTCTATATAAAAAACCATTTCTATTTTCTACATGCGCATTAAACCTATTTGGAAGTACATTTCACACCACTTTCATTGTTTATGAAACCGATTTTAAAACATAATATGAAAAATGAATTTGTAATCAAACCATTTCCATGGGAAAATCTTCTTTTAAATCCACATATGAACCTAACTCATTTTAAAACATGTTTCTAATCATTTACACAATTCAAAATTTATATAAAGGGTTAAAAATAAGGATTCCAAAATGAAACAATTATCATTTCGTTTAGAAAGATAATATTTACCTTTAAAACCCTTTAAAATACCATTTATCACCTTCTACACAATGAATAAAACCCTATTTGAAAAAAATCATAATGAAACATACCCAAAACACAACCATTTCCCTTTAGAAAATTCACCTTCATTGTATATTCTTATAAAAAAGATCCAAAATATATTTCTCACCACAAAATTAAACCATATAACATTTTTATAAAAGGAAGAAGGAAATTCAAACACTTTTAAAAATTTAAAATCATTGAACCACCTACCTTGCTCATGGAAACATTCAGAAATTGATTTAAAAACAATGCACCACCTCAAGACCCTATAATGGCTATATCAGACAAATAATCCACAATATTTAACCCTAAAAATCAACAAACACGCCAAAATAGTTTATCTAAGCTTCTGGAGAACAAAACACCAAAGAAGTAGGAAGTGAAACCCTAGAAGAATGAAGAATTTAAAGGAAGAGATGCTTACTTGATGATTTATCAGACAATCCACCCCAAAACCAAAAAAGGAAGGGAGACCAAGGGATCCAAGTGGAATAGATGGAGGTTCCTAGGGCTAGAGAGATTGAGTTGGATGAGAAGTAGGGGAATTGGGGTTAAATACTGAGAGGGCATAAAGTTAATTTTTAAAATTTTAATGACCTGGACATGGCACATAGTTTTTCTGCAAGGTTTTCCAAACAATGTGCTCCTAATTTCCCAAGAGGGACATACCACATGGTTATATTGCATGGTTTAGAAACCTTGTGAAAACCATTTGGTTCACCACTATCCAAAATAATACTTAGTTTCACGGTTTCCTAGGTATGGTTTATGGTTTCCCTTAACCATGAACCAACCTTGTACCATAGGCTTTCCATAAAAAATTTTCCATTTTTCTTCAAAAAAAACTTGTGGAAACTTTGAGATAACAAAGGGAATAAATTTAAACAAATTAATACCGAAAAACAAAACCAAGGATGTGACACACATGAGGTAGTTTCATTTTTGGTATATTTTAGCTACACGTAGGGGTATCTGTTTGAAGAAAAACCATCCAAATCTTCTTCTCCTTGTACTGAATGTGGAAAGTCACTTTGATGAATTCTTACATTATTTAATTAAAAAAATAAAACATATTCCATTTTATTAAATTCAATAATATATCTATTATAAAAATTTAATTTAAATAAAATAGAATAGTGATGATGACTCTTCTGTTGGTAACACAACTCTGGAAGTGTCTTATCTTACTAGTGACTTAAGATAACAGTGAGTTAGGACAATAATGATTCAGGAAAATGGGAGGATATCTTGTTGTAGTTCATTCTCATTGGTAACTCATCCTAGTGGTTACCCTTTTCCAAAAGAACATCTTTTTAACACTTTTCCACAATTATTAGTGGTTGGAAAATTTTGATAGAAGGTCATATTTAATGGTGGCTAAGGTTCAATGGTCTTTCAGGTCTTGTATTGACTTAATTTTTGAAATGATTCATCCTCATTGCTAACTCCTTTTTTGTGGTAGTTATTTTTATAACTTTTCTAAATTTTCATCTTGACAGTCACTCTACTCTAACATCAAGGAATACCTGGTAGTGAGTAAAGTCTTATGGTAGGTCTTTTATGTACTTATCCATAATTTCACCAAAACTTCATTATATTTTAAAATTCTATCATAAAGAATAAAAATCATTAAAATCATAATTAAGAAGAATTGTGATCCTTAAAAAATGAGGATCCAACAATATTGATAAATTTTCTGATTTCTATTAGTAATTTGTTTACTTGACAAAACATGATTAATCAGATATGTGTGGACCTAATCCTGAGAACTACCACATTTTTTACTCTACCTGGCCACATGAAAAAACTACCTACCATGCATCAGATAAAAAAATTATTTCCAATTCATTAACTCTCCATGAAGTTTATTTGAGCTTATCATTCATTGAGAATCAACTTACCCCGTGTTCAATCAATCTACTATGTTAATGAGATATACTTAATTGGAGTACAAATGAACTAATCATGCGAATAAATAATGATACCATATGAATAAATGAAGTAAACATGAAAATGGAACTTCTAAAAAACATGAATAAATAAATTTGGTGATCCAAGGTATTTAAAATTTCCAAAAATTAATATATGGCCTTCATTTACAATTATATTAACCTTGTTAAGGGGAATTTTTGTCAAAAGTTCAATTTAACTAACTATATGAAGTAATGAACTAACAATGACCACATAAAACATCAATAAACTCTATTAACATACTATATCAGTCTTGATTCAAATAAATTTTCTATAACTAAATACATATCGTCATTTATAACTTAGTAAGGGAGCATTTCAAATCTCCAATGGAAGGTTTTTAGAGCATTAATTGAAGAATCAGTGCATTTAATATTAAAATTATTTTTCTTTAATGGTTAGATTTGTTTGAAAATATTTTTATGAATAAAATATGGTCATTTTAAGGATGAGGGATATATAATCTTATAAAACATAATAAAGGATATTAGAAGTTGAATAGTGATAAAAATAAAAATCATTCAGAAATATCCATGAAACTCTTTTTTTCGAAACAACATGTGAATCTTGTCCAAGATCTATCTAAATACATAATCAAAAGAATCCTCAAAAAATAAATATATATATATATAGATTTGTACAAAATTTCTCATTTTTAATCTCCTTCTCTATATATTTATGATTTTCATTTGATTTATTTTTTTATTTAACTTTTTATTTTAATAAAATTCCTCCTATATTCAACTAGAGAGTACTTGATACTTTATAAAATAATTTAGTGTGTATTCCCACAGTCAAATTTGAAAGAGGTCTTATGTTAATTGGTATTTTGTTTGATCCCTTACATAAATGTTCAAGGGTCTATGTTTCTAGAAACCCTTGAGTTTTGTTGTCTGTAAAAAATGATCCATGTTGTGGATCAATTTATTTAACAATAAACATCTTGGAATCAATTGATTTACTAGTGGAGAGGATAATTTCTCTAATTGAGACTAAAATACTAATTATAATTCTATTATTATTTTTTTAGTTTTATATTGACAACATTTAAATTTAATTAATTTTTTTGTAGTTTATGAAGAAAAGGTTTCTCTAATAGTTAACTAAAATGAGTGTTTTATATACAATGTTTTATACAAGTTTATTTTTTTTAATAGTTAGAGTATCATCAAAAGTATATTAATTGAGCCATGATCAAACATTTGAGAATATTTTCAAAAGATAATATTATATATTCTTAATAACATTTTTAACTTGGAGATATTATTAAATTGTGGTATTTATTCTTCAAATTTGTTCTTAAATAAGACAGTTTTTTTGAAATTCAATTCAAACCCGCTTTATCCCCACACTCCATCCAACATTTGATATCACATGACTTTCAAAAATTACTTTGTACTGTGATATAGTTTAAATTAAACACATTAAATTTATGGTTAATCAAAATTTAATTCATTTTGGAAAATCATAGATAAGAAGGAACATCGACAAATCAACATTTTTATTTTAATATAAAAAATTATTATCAAAGGAAAATTAAAAATAAAATTCATTTAGAATTTATGGGTTTTGATATCTAAAATGTTATAGAAGATAAATATAAAAAACCAAAATTTTCTAGAACTATATTGAGTAACAACACTAAGGGAGCATATAACTATAATTATAAATCCATGAATGATTTATATTATGCTATAGGTGAAGAAAAATTTAATAAAATATATTCATGTTCTACTAATTTTGATATTTTGGATAAACATTCAATACCTCATAATGTAACTTATAATGTTAATTAATATTTTGAAATACCAATACTATTAAATATGATACTTTCAATATGAAACCCGATGAGTCCATTTCTGATAAATATCTCATATTTAATGAGATTGTTAACACAATGCATGCAATGTGAAAATATATTACTAATAAAGATCAATCCTTATGAATACTCATATTGGTACCGAACAGATGGATATGAAGATATGTGTCTATTAGGGTTTCATATGATATTAGTGCACTTCAAATAAATGTTAAATTGGAAATCTTATGTTCTATAAAGAATAATTGTAGGAGAAAAAAAAGGTAGAAGTGGATGAAAAAAAAAATTAATATCCATTAAGACTTATATCTCTAAATAAAAGGGGCAGATTATAGGTGAAATACCAAGTGATGAGGATTAACCATTAGATAATGATGCATAAATGGCTCATCTAGCTAGAAAATTTAAAAGTTTCAATAAAATATTACGTTTAAAAGAAGAAAAAGAATAATGGTAAGTAAATCAGTAAATGGAATTAGAGAAAACAATATAAAAAGGGTGATACAAAAATAATAATAATATTCCATTAGTGTAAACATAAATAAAACATCAAAGAAGATTGTCTCATGTTTAGGAATAAGAATAAATATGAGTACATGGTTAAAAAGTATAAAAAGGATACAGAATCCAAATGAAGTGCCTATGAGGATAGTTTTATTGAATAAAACGTGAGAATATAAGAGAGTAATTATTAATATAATTTGTTACATTTATGATTTGGCCTCCAAAACAAGTTATCTGAACTATTGAAATTGTTTTTAACAATTTTTCTTAGGATTATCAGAGTGAGGGTAGTTTTATTTAGGCTCATTAGTATAGTATGGCTAAGGCTTTCAATATAGGGGTACTAATTTAAGGAATGTAGAGTAATCCTTCTCCTATACTTAGGCCAAGATAGGATGGGATATTTTGAAGTTTTTTTTAACTTTGTACAAGACTAATGTATGTAAAATTTAATTTATGTGATTAGTTCTCTTCCCAGTTTCATGGAAGACCATCAATGCTTTATAGATTTATCAAATTCCATTTCTTAATCTTTTTTGATATGATGATGTGGGTAGTGGGGATGGATGAGGTTAATATCAAGAGACATAGTAATGCTCCTAGTTTTCTATTCTATCAAAGATGTTGTAGAACAAATTATACTCTTCCCTAAGCCAATTCTTTCCATTGGTTTATTCATTAGATTCTCATTAATGATAAAAATTCCAAGTTTTATATCATTTATTATTCTGAGTTGAATAAATGTTCATCTTTATTATTTCTATGACTGAAACATTCCAAGTGGATCTCTTCGTAGAAGCCTCCAGGTGAAATATCATAAAAATGATGGGGTTATATCCTCGAATCTCTTGTTTAAAGAAAGGTAGATGTGTTTAGGGTTAAATTTGTATCATCTTCTCATATTCAAGGGGTCCTTGGTTATTTGAGAATCATGGAATATTACTATGTTTGATGATTGTAGATCTTCTCTTGATGGTATAAATTTTAGGGAAATATTCCTTATAGGGGAGTTATGTGGAATGTTCATTTGGTGGGATATGTATCATATTCTTTAGAGCCTTACATATCAGTCATCTACCCAATAAGGTTCTCTTAAATTATGTGGCCATTGGATGTGTTGGAATAAGCTAGTATTTGTTTGGAAACTTAATATAGACTGGTCCTGTGTACAGGGGATTATTCGAGGTGGTGGTTTGGTCTGGAATAGTTGTGGAGATGTTATGTTGTCCTTTAGTGATTTTGATGGAGCTTTTACATCTCTCGTGGCCAAGGAAAAGTTCATTTTCAATGTTCTCATTATATTTAGGGTTTACAATGTTGTCATTCATGATGTTTAAATGGAATTTTCATTGATTCCAATATTTCTCACAGGACAGTTTTCCCCTCAGTGGTATATTTTTTATCAAATAAGATTATATAAGGCTATGTTAGATTATAATGTGGATTTAAGGAACTCTTAGTGTGGAGGAAATAGGGTGGTAGATTCTATGGTTTTTCATGGGTCTCATCAGGACTCTCTTTTAAATAATTTGTTAACTTAGTCACTTCCCCAAGACTGAGATTCTCTAGGAATCCACCATTTTAATCCCCCTTGATTTTCCAAGGTGTGTTCACCCCAAACAATATTTCTAATTAATTTGACGTTAAATCCAATATGTGTTTTATTATAAACACAGCTAAGGTATTACATATTTTTCTTGAATCTCCATCACATATTTCTATTCCATATAAAATGAAAACAATGATTAAAATATGTCCTTTGATGAATAATGTGAATATTATGACATGTTGGAATACAAATTTATTGAATTAAACATTAAATATAAAATTTTAAATAAGTATCATGATATGTATGCTCACTTAAAAACATACTTTACAATAAAAAATGACAACAATTCTCAAAATCTTATGAAAAATGATCTTTATTTATGAAACAAGAAACTAAATAATGATCTATATATATTTCGAAATGGATGAAAAATCATACTCATCTTCTTGGTGAAAATATACCACAAAAATTTAATTTAAGAATATGACATGAAGTTGGATATAGAAAAATACTTAATAAAATTTTTTCCATATGTTCCAGTTCTTCCAGTTTTATTAAAATTTCTTATTATGATGTACCTAATAAAGTCATTATTCTTGAATTTCTATGATCTTATTGTAAGAAAATGAAAAATAAATTTTGGATTCCAAAATAATTTATTACTAATATCCCTAGAACCAAGAAAATATATGTACCGAATCATATTTAGTATAAATAAATTTTATAAGAAACATAGTTGAAAAGTTTGAGTAAGAAAATATGGTATCTAGATAGTGGATATTTTAGATATATGACTAGAAACTAATTGATCTTCAAAAAACTGATCATAGTTGAAAGGGGACATATCACTTTTTCTGACAATTCCAAATTAAAAACTATTGGGCACACCCAAATTGGTAACTGCAGTACAATGTTTTTCTAATGTTTTATGTGTAGATAGATAAAATTATAACCTTATTAGTATTTCTCAATTTTGTGATGATGATTTTTATATTACGTTTGAAAACAATTATTGATTATTACATGATGCCAAAAATTATTAAGTTTTTACTAATATGATAAATGAAAAAGTTTATTCTATAGATTTGAATTCATTATTTGCATATAATGTTATTTATTTGAGTGTATTTTAAAAATAATATTGGATTTGGCATAGAATTCAACGCGTTTTCAATATGCAGTAACATAGAAAGTGAATTAGGAATGAACTAGTCAATGATATTCAAAAACTAGAATTCCAAAAAGATAGTCTGTAATCCCTATCAAAAGGTATCTATTTTATACCATTGAAGTGACTCTCAACTTTGAAAACATTATAGTCCTTTCAAAATTATTTTTTAGACATTAGAGAGTTTGTAATTTATTGGGAAACCATTATTATTATGTTATGTTTTATGATTAATCTACATATACATGTTTTTTTCTTACACAAAAAAGTGAATCACTTTCCTATTTTTCTAAATATGCATGATCTGTAGGAAATCATAGGGGATATTAAATAAATAATTTAAGAGGTGATCATTCCCATTAGTATAAAAATTAATAGTTCAAATAATTATACTCACTTCATGGGTAAAATCAAAATATTTCTTCTCCAAGGACCCCATAGAAGAATGGTGTAGTAAAGAGAATAAATATAACCCTGTATGAAATTTCCCAAACCCTGCTTCATGGTTTTGATTCACCTATTTATTTTTTGGAAGAGGATATGAATACAACTTGATATGTAACTAATAAAGTTTTAACTATATGTATTTTAAAGATGATAACTTATGAATTAAGTAAAGGTATTATAAAATTTAATTACTTTATATTTTTTTGGTTGTAATGTATTTATTCTCAACATAAAAGATAATCTAGACAAGTTTGCTTCCAAAAGCGATGAAGGAATTTTCCATGGATATTCAGAAACTTATAAATTATATATGTTATTTAAAAAATAAACCAGGATTATAAAATAATCTTTATATATCACTTTTATGAGATATATCCACATGATCCTAATACCCTTTTATAAAATTGGGAAGATTACTTTTCCAATCCAGACATCAATTTTTATAGACATCCTGTAAATAACTCACCTAGTTCTCAAAAATAGTTGAAACCTAAACTTGTAGATGAAAATGATGTTTCAAACCCTTATATTACAATATCTATTAGGACACATAAATATCAACCCATAGATACAACTATTGATAACCTAGATAAAGGATATCGAACTATTTATTCTCTTATAAACCATGTTGAACATCAAGATTTATTATCATAGCTTGAACTTAAGAAACTCAATGATGCAGTTAATTATGAATTCTATGTAATTTCTATACAAGATAATTGAAATAAGTTTTATAGAAATAATGTTTTGGAACTATTTTAATGACCTAAGAAATACCTAACTATTATCATTAAATGGGTGTCTAGAAACGAGGTTTATCAGTCAAGAAAAATAGTTATAAATAAAGAAATATTGGTTAAAGAAGAATTTATTCAAGAAGAAGGTATTGAGTATGAAGAAAAATTTTCATCAATACCTATAATTGAATCGATTAGAATTTTTCTTATATATAAAATAAATTTTAATTTCAAAATATATAAAATGTATGTTAAGAGTATATTCTTAACTATCTATATTGTTAAGGAAGTTGTTGTTAAACAACCCCCTTGATATCAAAACCCTCACTTTTCAATCATGTTTTTTAAATAAAAAAAGATTTATATAGTTAAAGAAAGATCTAAGATCTTAGTATGATAGACTCAGCTCATTTTTTATACCCAAAGGTTTTACCAATTGTATAGGTGGCCATATATTATTTATTAAAATAATTTCAAATGATGTTTTAGTAGTATTAATCTATGTTGATGATATTATTTTTGGATCTTAAAGAATATTTGTGTACTATATTTTCAAAAATGATGCAATGTAAAGTTGAAAGGATTCTGAGGGATGAACATAAATATTTTACTGGTTTAAGTATTTTACAAAATATAGATGGAATTTTTTAAAAATAAAAAAGGACACTAAATATCTTTTGAAATTTTTTGGAATGGATACTAAATTTATTGATTCAACCTTGGGTACAAGTTATAAGCTGGATATTGATGATACTAGGAAAATAGTAAATCAAATCACCTATAAAGGTGTGGTTTGGAGCTTACTATAATTAACTTCTAGTCAATCTGGTATAATGTTTAGTGTTTATAGGTGTGCTTGTTTTCAACAAAATATAAAATAATCTCATTTAATTTCTCTCAAATTAATTTTAAAATACCTAAATATATAAATAATTTATTATTATTTTATTCTATTGGATTTTTTTATTTGTTATTGTTTTCAAATTCTAATTTTAGTGGTTGAATGTTATATAAACAATGTTTGTCGAGAACATTTCACTTTTTGAGAAAGTATCTACTGTCATAGTGTAGTAAGAAATAGAAATTTGTTTCATTATCCACTATTTAAGTGGAGTATATAGTTGCATTAAATGTTGTTCACATATTCTATAGCTAAAACATACATTACAAGACTATGGATATCAATTCCTACATGTTCATAGAAATTGTGACAATAAAAGTGTAATAAATATTTTCATGAAACCAATATAACATTCTAGAATAAAGTACAACTATATAATACATCATTTTTTGATATATCATTTTCAAAAAGGTTGATATTACTATTTAGTTCATTGGTAATGAACAAAAAGTTGTTGATATAGTTACAAGGATTTTGAATTTTGAGAAAATAAATTATATCATAAAAGAATTTGGAATGGTAAATTATGTGTAATTGTTTCAATTTTGGATTATCCATAATTGTTTCAATTTTGGATTTTGAATTTTGAGAAATTTAAATTATAATATTTTCTGGTTGGCGTGATGAATGGTGTAGCATGGGCGGTGGTGGTCTGTCACCGGTGATGCTCACCGGTGAGGAGTGTCTGTCCTCCGGTGTTAAAGTCTGCGGCGGCGCGTCGGGTTTGTTCGCCAGCGATGCTGTCTGATGTGCTGATGGTGCATGGATCGAGGTGGCGACCTTCTCGAGACGGCCCGGTAATCGAGACTCATGATGGTTTTCTGGTTTGAATTTGAAATCTGAATTTTCGGATGGTGGTTTGTGTTTGTAAGCCTGGTTACCGGTTTTCCTTAAACCGGCTTTGGAAAATATAAAAAATGATTTGCAGGTGAAATTGTATAGTGTTGTTCACACATTTAGTATTTTGAAAATGATTTCTTGTTCATACAGTCAGTATACCTACCATGACTTGTCAGTTATGTAGTTAATATACATACCATGAACACTTATTCATGTGGTCACTGTACTTACTATGAATCTTCATTCACAGGTTCACTACTACGTACTTTGGGAATATCATCCATTTAGTTAGAAGAAATACGATGATATCCTGGTCATCATACCTACCTTATTTTTATTTCCATGAATCCTTGGTCTGTAGACCTACCCTGTTAATTTCCATACATATATTTTTGTCAATAATATTTTTTAGGATTTTAATTATGTTTATTATTATTTAATTCCATAAATTATTAAAATTGATTTTGAATTTAAATGTGTGGGTATATTTTCACAAAAATCACTTCAATTATTTTGAATCATTTCTTTTAAGTGAATATCCACTTGTTTTGAATAATGTGTGTTGCTCTAACTCTCTCTTTTTGACCATAACCTTCTAGTATCATGATTATCTTTCAATCCTGAAACTTTTGAGAAACCAAATCTAACTAAAAATTCCAAGGATGAAGTTACTATTGGAAACTATATTTTCTATTCAGTCGCCCATTTTAAAGAAGCTAAATATATTAAAATCCATCTCTATTGTGACAATGAAGCTGAATAATCTACACCAGTTTGAAAATCATGTCTCTACAAAAAAATGAGATCGATGTGATGTAGTTGAAACCAAGAAAATATATGGTTTAGAATGCAATTCAGAAATAGGGATGGTTTACTTGGTTTAAATAGGATTGTAATCCTTTATCTCTGCATATTATTAAATAATTATATTTTCACATTGAATTATTCCCAAGAGATAAAAATGATACAGTTAAATTTATGATAAATAGAAATTTTCTAGAATTTTATTCAATGAGTTGTGATAAGTGTTTGTGTGTTCCTCAAAAATGAGATTTTATAGATTATCAAAGCTTGTATCCTATTAATCATACTCCCTTTCAGTTTGATAGTGATTTCGATGAGATCATCAGAAAATAAACACCCAAAAGGCCCATTGCTGTTGAGTTAAATGGCGAATGTATGTTATTGGTCAAGTTTATCCAACATCTTATTTTTCCCCAAAAATGAGACATTCATATCCTATGGATCTGGATATATTTTTATTATTATAAATGTAGAATGTTTTCAGATCGGGCTATGTAGATATATTGTGATACATTAGGTTGATTTTTGAAATCCAACCTCAAATTTTAGTTCTATTCTAAACAAAAAGAATATTTATTTCTTGATAGAGTAAGAAGTGTTAGTCCATCAGAGGGGGTATATAATTAGCTCATCATAAGGTCTCTCAAATATAAAAAATATATATAAGAAAATGATGGTAAATTAGAACCCATAAAGAAGAATTAGTGGGTGACCAAGAAATGATTAATGAATGAGTTTATCCTATGAAGTACCCAATTAGACATGGGATCTTGTTGATCCAATTCTTGAACACTATGAGATAGTTGAGTATTCAGATGATGATGTGGTCATTGGTGAGAATGATGATGATTAAGAGGATTAAATCGTAGTTTTTTATAAATAATCAAGAGTTTATCCTGTGGATAGTATGTGATCCTATCTCGTCATATATTTTCACCCTCTTAAATCTCCCTTACATTTTCAATAAAATTAAGAAGTGGTTTTGTCTTATGATCTTTCTAACAGAGAGGTTCCATTTATTATTGATAGGCCTAAATTGGATTATCTTGAGGAACCTAAAATTATAGAATTTAGTTTAGGTGGATCACCTATGATTTATAGTACTCCAAGGAAACATATTCTAGATTCACCGTAAGTGGTATAAGTTCCCATGATCATTTTTTGGTACTATATTTTCTAGTTTCATATGATTATGGGGGAAGATCACCAAGATATAGAGGACCTTCCATCCCTTCTAATCAAAGAGTTATAGAAGAATCTCTTAATGGTGCCATAAATACTCAAGAGAGGCTTGATGTATCACCTATGAGACCATTGTTTGACCAAACTATTCATGATGTCTTTATTTCTAATCCAACCGAAGAATGTGAAAATGTTGTATAAGGAATTGATAATGTATAATATGTAGAGAATGATTCTCCTTCTATTCTTGAGGAAAATGGGAATGTTGATGATAAACTTTTAAATTGTCCAGTTAGAATTTAATCATTATAGAATGTCCCTATGTTAGATAGAAGGAAATTGTCTTATGATCCATTTACCTCAATCCCTTCTACATCATATATTATCAAGGATTATTTTAATTTGGTCACATATAATCTTATGGTTTCTTTCAAGAAAGGATTTATTGGTTTTGTAAATTTTATAGAGCATGATAGATAATAATAAATCATAAGAGACTTTTTCTTTATGATTTCTCATTTTCAACATAAATTATAACATGAGAAAATTTTTCTAAAAAATGAGATTATAGATCTCAAAGATTATTTGGGTTTTCTATAATATTATATTAATCATATTATGATTCAATGGTATTATAGGTTTGTAAGTTAAGTCTTTTCTACTTTTAATCACCCTATAAAGTTAATTTTTAATGAATATAATATCATAAAACTCATTAGGTATGAGTTAGAGATGTTTTTTGATGATTTTAGAAAAACTTGAGAATTTGTGTCTGACAGTTTTTAAACACATGAAACCAAAAAAATTTACTGGTTAGAGAGGATTCTATGAAAAGTGTACATTATAGAGAAACCATAATTACAGAAAATGATTACTATATATGTCAAATATTCAGTAAGTATGGTTTAAATGGATGGTTCAAAACCCATTCCTTGGATATGAAGATTCCACTTTGGAAACAGGTATTTATTTCAGAGGTTAAGAAGTTCGAGGATATGATCCAAATTTTGGAAGCTTTCATGGATAATATAGATGATTTCCTTCAAGAATTGTATCATGGATCTCGAGTAGTCAATGATTTTACCCTGATGATGGAACCTAATCTCTAAATATCCCATACACCTATGCAATAGCCTTCATCCATTCCTATGTCTTAATCTTCAACCTCATCAGTGATCAATACTTTTTGCATTTCTTCTGGAAAAGTCTTTCAACAACGACAACTTGTTTCTAGATGTGTAGTTCTTAGAGATCATGCATCCTCATATACTCCTTATAATACATTTTACCCTACCTCAACATCAAAAAATGATATTATCCTGCCAAAAAATATCATAGATATCCCATATTCATATTTATATTGTGATCACTAATAGAAACTTTTTATATCTTATTTAATATATTTTCTTATTAATGAAATTGTACTCCAATTTATATTTTCCATTTTCTATTTTACATATGTTCTATATTTTATAATTCATTTTTTCTTAATCTTAAAAGTGTGAGTAGTGATACATTAAAATCAATGGAATTCATTAGAAAAAGTTTCATGATTTTGGTGAATTTCTAAATTGTTAATTCGATCCTATTCTATTATATATTTGATATTTTCAATTTGTTTCAATTTAAATGTCATGATTTCTGATCATTGAAAAGGGTTAGATTATTGGATTAACCACCATGTCATTATTTAAATTACCGCAAATATTTTTTATAGTGTTAGTGGTGAATATCATGTTTTCTATTATTAAATGGTTTTCTAGAAAAAAATTTCTAGATCTTCTATATCTGGAACTTATTGTGACAACCTACTCTATGTTTCACCCCCCGTGAAAACATGGAAAAGATACCAACCATTCATCATTTGAGAAAATTATGTCAAATTCATGAACCTACCTAAAGATAAGTTGTTATTTTCATTTTTTTAATCACCATACCATAGGTTAAATAACAATACGATGTGATAGATATGTATCTGCTGTGAGTATAAGAAAACTAAACGTGTTATGAAATGAAACTGTAGGGCAATGTTGTTATGTGATAGTGAAAAAGGAGCTACCTAACCATATAAATAAATAAAGTTATCATTCTAAGGTCTGAAAAATTTAAAATAGGTAATATATTTAGCACATCTATTATTTTAGTAATCATGTGTATAGGTACGAATATAGAAAGATAAATTAAACTACCTGGATGTTGTAATGAACAGATAGTGGCAACATTCTATGTCAACTGACCATTCCAACTTAACATTTTAACATTTCATTCCAATTGAATATTCTTTAAGTAAATATCAATTTTCCTTCCTAACATTGTACTTAAGAACTGTAAATCCCCAACATCTAGTTTTTAGATCATTAATTAAATATTTTATTCATTTGATAATGCATTTATTATTCATCAATGGTTACTTTTAGGTGAACATTTTTTTAAGAGGAAAATATGATCATGTGAAGGATGAGGGAAATATGATCTTATTGAGAATAATATACGATATTATATGTTCCCCAATTCTAAAAGTAAAAATATTTCAAAAAATAACAATGATTCATTATTTTCCTCAACCTCATGTGTAACTTTTCCAAGCATCTTCCAAAGAAAAATTTAGAAGACTCTTTCATGACATAATCTATTTTACTAAATATGTTGTTAATTTCTCATCATTAATCTCATTTTCTTTCTGTTTATGATTTTTAATTGATTTGTGTTTATTATTCCTTTATTTTTTTAAAACACATTCTCATGTATTAAATAGTAAATTACATGATACTCTTTTAAATCATTTCATTTGTATTCTTAGGAAAAACATTAGAAGATGTCATGTGTGACCTGGTATTTTTTTATACCATTCAATACCGAGGAATGGGATCTATTCTTAGACATACTTCTGTGATGTTTTCTATAAAAACATATATATGTTTTGGATTAGTTTATTTAAAAAAACTAATTTCTAATGGTTGATTTATAATTGGAGGGTATTAAGTCTCTTTTTCATATTGAACCTCTATTTAGAATTCCATTATTAATTATTTAATAATTTATTGATTATTAATTTTAATTAAATTAGATTCTATTTTAACTTTTTAGACAATTCATTACTCTACTAGAAAACTTAAATTAGATATTTATATAATGTATTTGATAAGAGTAAATTAGTTTCAAAAGTTAGAGTATCATGAAATGTATTTTAATTAATTCATGGTCAATATTTTGAAAATAATTTCAAAATATCAAATTATATATTCCTACTATTATTTTAAACTAGGGGATTTTATAAATTTAGGGGATTTGAGTTTTTTTTAAAATAGATATTTTATTGTAAACTAAATCCCTCCCTCTTGTGTTTTACACTCTGAACAACAAGTTGAAAATATTTCACTTTTTCAAAATAATAAATATGTAATATGTGGAATATATATTAATTAAATTCAACATTAATACCA
The DNA here is from genome assembly GCA_963277665.1 of Viscum album. NCBI lineage: Eukaryota > Viridiplantae > Streptophyta > Magnoliopsida > Santalales > Viscaceae > Viscum > Viscum album. The sequence continues at coordinate 77,576,349 of OY728159.1, forward strand.
TCCTTATTATGAGAACATGAAAAATAAATTACCTCACTTCATAGAGAAGGTATACCAAAGATACACACGAACGACGTTATCTATTTCAAATAGAACAATAGGGAAAAAGGCCAGTAATATATTTTATTTCCATGATTATGATAATTTCACATATATATTTTATATTCATTCATTCCATATTTATAACCATTTGTGTAAGGTGGTTATGGAAAATGAGACACATCACTTCATGGAGGTGGTAGTTCACATATATGAATGAGCGATGCATTCAATTATAATAGGTTGGAAAATACAGAGAAAGGTATTTTTCCAAACACAAAATACCATTTCAATATAGATAATAAACTTATTTTTCCATGTTATAGTGGTTATAGTCTATTTTAAATATGTGTAAAAAGAAATAATCCCAAAATATGTTAGTTAAACTTATAACTTATCCTCAAATATCTCTCTATGTACTATATATTAATTATTCTACGATTTGTCTTATGTGAAAAAAGGACCTATAGGAAATGTGGAGCATTTTTTTGGGTGATATGTGGTTAGGTATTACCCCAACCGAAGTGGTAAAAAGTTGTGACTAATTTAGGATAATAATGTCCCTTTTATAAGAGAGGGGAGTGACACTATTATAATAATTCAATGTTTTAAAATTGTACAGACTCTTATTCATTAGAAAGTAGCACTTTTACAATTCAAATTAAAATATATTGAAATAAGGGTCAAAATAAAGTCATCCAACAATAATTAAGATAAGATTATTTGTCCTTATCATGTAGTTTTACATTAATCTACATGATTTACCCTTTACTACAATTACACGATTTTACCATGGTTACTTTTCATAATGACTCAATATTAAATGAACCTCAATAATAAAAAGTAGCCTCATTAGTTAAAATAATTAATCCATTTTCCAAAATTCAATTACTAGTTGTTTTGTAAATTACCTTTAATAAAATTTTGCTAAATGTAATGATTTTTTAGAACATTGGGTTTTATGCCTAAAAATGAAATTATACCAACAAAATTATAATTTTTTATGGAATTATTTATATTTTTTAGTCAAAATGATATTATGTTACATTAAAACCAAATAAAAATAGAATTGAAATTTTAAATTACTTCATTTAGAGAAAACTAATGACAAATTTTCAAAAAACTACTTTTTTACTTTTCATTCAAAAACCAATCAATTAAAAAAAATCACAAAAATTCACCTGGTTCTATATCAAAATGTTTTTTCAAAAAATTTAACCATTTTTATAGAATCAAATTTATAAAATCATGGTAGTTAACATTAAAATAAAACTATGTAATATGCAGAAAAATAATTTAGTTAAATACAATAATTCCTTTTTCAATTGGAAAATTATATGAAGTCTTTTATATAACTATTATAAATATGGATATATAAAATGAATAATTATAAAACATAATATTTATTTATTGTTATTATTATTTTTTGTTTTACATTATTCTCCTCTTTATATATTTTTTCCTCACAATATTATCCCTTACATAAACTAGTGAGGAAAATTTTCCCTAATAGCATTTTCTAATTCCCATGTTACTACCTCAATCATGTGATTATTTCATAAAACCATATCCTAGTGAATCAAATTATTTTATATTATCTACTCATTATTATCAAAAATATAAACCATATTTACTTTATAAGAGATATTCTCCTCTAATTATACAAATTTATGGATCAAAACATAATGTGCATCATGTATATACATCCTTAGAATATAATCATGAAACAAATCATGTAGCTGAGATAAACTCATAGATAAGTCTATCTAATAAGTAATTTATCCCATTTTATGTACTATTTAATTGGTTCATTGGAATCATATTCTCATTATTCCTTTTTTGAAAAAACACATCACACATTTCCGTGGAGACATTTTATGAAATATATGGTTACTTACCTCAAATTAAAGGTCTTTCCACTAGTTATTTTTATAACTCGTGTCCATGTTATATGCCTCCCTCATGTTGTTATGAATCAAATTTACTTTATTAACAATCTCATTTACTATTTCTAGTCACAGAAAATTCCAACTCACTATCCTCACCCCAAAATCCTATAGTCTAATACCGTTTTCAATATAATGCATCAAAATGTGTCATTTTTATTACTTAATAAAAAGTATTATTAAGAAAAAAATTAAGGTAAATAAATTTATTAATCACAACATCCTTGATAATTTAATAAAAAATATTCAATTATATCTTCTAAATTTTGTATTATATGCTCTAATTATCTATTTTATTTTGGATAAAAAGTTATACACAAATTTATTTTAGTAATCAATGAATTTTGATACACTTTCCAAAAATTAGAGCTAAATAAGAGAACATGATCAGATACAATAGATAGAGTGAGTCTTGTAGTATTATTATATCTATAATATATATTATATTATGATGATATAAAGACATGATATCTTAAATATGAAGAAAATATATAGATTCATCCATTCAGAAAATAATAACGCAATTCACGTTATTTACATGAGTTTCTTAGAAATCCCATAAAAAAAATACATGGATATATTTCCCATTTCCATTATAGCACTAAAAAATACTTAATCATCCCATTTGGTAGTTTTCATTCATCAATAACGTATTAAAAATTCTAACTTTTCATTTTAAAATCAGCTTACTATTTTTTATACCATCCAAAAAATATTCCTAAATGTTTTTGTAGATATTAGTTCTTATCTAATGAATAAGGAAGGGTTATCTATAAGATTTACTAAATAAATCCATTTTCAACTAGTATTAACTTATAATACATAACCTCTCAACAAATATTATAATTCCTTCTTTATCCACAATAAGCATTAGAAACATACCATTTTGACCAATTCGACACTTTCTACAATCCATGATCTTTTTTCCAAGCCTACTTCATTTTTATGACTACAGTGGAATTGAGGTAATGAGAGAATGAGTTTTTACAAAACAAAATGTCTATAAAAACATGTATTAAATAATTAATTAAAGTATCACATTTTATGCATAACATAGTTAATGATGAATTTTAGTTTCAAGTCAAGGAATCGTATATCTTGTTCACATGACCTGGATGATAGTGAATTGTGTAATAATAATATTTAATAAGTCCTATCCATCTTATCTACCTCTTGTTCAACTCTTATTTAGTAAATATATACTTTAAACTTTTATGATCAGTATATATTTCACATTTCATACCATATAGATGATGCTTAAATATTTTTTAGTAAAAAAATACTTAATCAATATCAAGGTAATTTATATTATTTTTTTACTCAAGGGGCCGTAATTTAAGATATGCATGCTGAATAACCATACCATTCTACCTCATGACCTGAAAAAATACCTTCAATGAAACCACATAAAAAAATAACCTTCTATTATGTTAAATGATAACATTGCAAATTAACTAATATTCTTTTTAATTATTGGAAACATTCATCATACAATATTTTCTGGATGACTTTTACTGCCTTTTTAGTTAACTTAATTAATAGAATAGATAACTGATCAATGATTTCAAAAATGGTGTCTATAATAACCTACCTATCCAAGAAAACATTTAATCTAAGTGACATTTTAATACAATGATACTCATCTAAAACGTTTTTAGATGGATCAATAGTTATTCCATTTTTAGAAAATTATTCCCAATAATTGAAATATTTTTTAATCAAAATTCATGTTTACTATTTTTTTGTAGAACATTTTTTCTTTTATGGTATGAAAAAATCTCTATTTGTGTATTATGTTCCTCATAAAACATTTAATAAAATAGAATATCGTTAATAAATGTAACCACGAAGTTATTCAAATATATAAGGAAAACTATATTTTTTAGATCCATAATCTACATGGTTGTATTTGATAATCTGAATGGATTATCTAAAAACATGTAAAGACCACACCTAGTGTAGAACATTGTCCTTGGAATCTATTCCCCATTCACCTTCAGCTAGTGATATCAAAACTTGAGATCAATAATCATATATTATGTTTCTCCCTGAATTTTATAAAACATGTCATTGATCTGATATTAATGATACAATTTCTTAATAGTGAATTAATTGATAACATTATAATCAATGAAAAGTCTCACGGAACCATCTTCAATTCAAAAAAATAGAACAATAGAGCCTCTAGGAAAAATACTGAGGCAGACAAAAAACTGATCAAGAAATTCATGTAACGGATTTTTCAATTCAAATAACTCAACAAAAAGTATTAGATAAGGAGGTTTGGATTTTTTTAGAATCAAGATCTTTTCCAATAGTAAAATAAAATTATTTATTATAAATAACACTAGAAAATTGATCAAGAAATAAATCCATATATTCATGTATTATATGTACTTGACAAATTTGAATACTTCGTTCCTTTTCAATAGTATTTAAAAATAACTTTCACCCTCATATTTTACCAGTTTCTTATATTTTTGAATTGTTATCAAATATATGAATTCATTGTAATATAAAAATGAAAACTCATTCTGAAAAAAACATTTTAGGTCAATAATCCATCTTTTAATGATAAAATTAAAGCTAATTCATACTGAGAATAAGATCAAACTCTATAATGTTCAAGGAAACAAGGTTTTTGGAAAAAATTATACTAATCTAAATATAAATATTTCTAAAAATTATTTTTCCCATTATAAAACACCATGACTTTTACTAAACAAATATCTTAATTTCATGGAATGTTATTACACTTTTACTTGAAAATTTCATACATAAATGGAATTTGTAGAAAATCAATCAAACAAGGAATTGTCATCATCTGAATAATATAATAATGTACCTATCACAACTTCATTTTAGGGTTCTAAATCTACCATTGTAGTTGATAAATACTTTTTTTTATCATTGTGTTTCTAATTTTGAGGATTCCCATATTTAATAACTTACGTTAGACATAATCTTTCATAATTTACAAAATTATTTTAATCAAAAATGTAACTTACATATTTTCATTACCATTATAACCATTACAATTTCTCTTTCCTTTGTAGCAATAATCCTTATATCTAGGACGTTCACATTAGTAACACTTACCATATCTCATAATAAATATTCAAAAGTTATTCTTTTCATATTTATCACAAATGTGTAATTAAATATTTTTAACGTTAAGATTCTTAAATGATTGAGTCCTCATTTATTTCCACTTTTATTGCCCTCTATCCTTATTGTTCTAAAAATGTAGAAACCATTATTTTATCTTTATTTTCATGCCCCAAATTTTCTATTTAACATTTTAACTCACACGTAACTATATTGATTTGTAAACATGGATTCAATCCTACGTAAAATAAATTTATTTTGATATCATATTCCATAATGAAATTCGAAGCATTCCTATCAAATCTATAAAAATTATCTTTATAGGATACAATATATTACTCCTCATTTTTCTTCAAATCTTTTATTTTTCATTCAATTCAAATTCAAATAAATTTATTAAAATACTTTTCGAAGAATATATATTTTAATATAATCTATTACATGGAATAAATTTCTTATATTTCCACAATGTTCTTAATTAAATACCCACATTAACTTGTTTCACCTTCAAAATGATAAATAATAAGTGGTTATATTTGATGTTCCAAATATCCCAATAAATTAAATATATTCTCAAAATCATTAAATTGTTTTTAAAAATTCACTATGTCTAATGATATACCAAAAGATGTAGAGTGATTTTTTATAAAATTATTTACTATCTAAATATTCCTCTATATAAAATATGGTCAAACTATTGTATTATCTCTTTCATTAAAACTATATACTAACAGAGTTAACACCACTATCAAAATATTATTTCCAAATCTAATTATTCAAGGTTGATGGTTTGGAAGGATGTTATCCTCTTGATTCCTCTATACCCTATATACCATTATTTATCTACCAAAAACCATTCTGGAAAAACATGAATAAGATTATGTAACATAGAATTATTTAAAATTTATCTCCTTATAAAATGACAAAATATTATATTCTCTTTCAAGTGATTTTTAATATCAACTTATCTTTTCAGTTGGTCCAAAACATTTCTGATGATAATAATTATAATGAATTATACCTTAATAAACACATAACAACATGATTTATGAAAAGGGTGTCACTTTATTAATTTTACAAGATCCTTTTTGTTTATATTTTTATAGAATTATATAATTAATTACATAACAAAGTGTTCAATTTCATATAATGCCCATTTTTTCTAACAAAACAAGTTCCTTATAATGTCACAATTTCTTTGTTCATAGCAACTCTCATATCTCAGACTGAATTTTTTAACATTTATTCAAGAAATTTTGACCTATGAAAAGTCATTTGAAAGAAAAAATATCTTTAAGGGAATATAAAAAATAAACTAGTGATTTGTTTAGTAATCCAGAAAAATCAATTTGAATGATTTTAGTTTTAAAATAAACATTTTACCTCAAATATTTATTAATTTTCCATGAAAAAAAACATAATTGGTTACTAGATTTCATGAAAGGATTCATATGGATTCGTAAATTAAAAATAATAATCATAAATTTTTATTAAAAACCATGGAAACTCATTATTAAATTTCCTATAAAATGATTATTTCACCATTATTTTTTATATAAAATCCATAAACAGTACTTACAAACATAATATCATTTCCTTACCATTTGAGATCAAAATATTCCAATTATAAGACATTATATATATATCATGTAAGTATCTTGGTAATATATCCTTACATTAAACCTTACACATATCCCATATAATAGAATTATATATCCAGATAACTCCAAAATCTCATTGGAGTAACCTATCATTGGTAAAATCTTTCACCATAACAAATGTATTAGAGAGATATATCTTGTTAACCTTCATTCATATACAATCTACTTGATGTATAACATAAATAAAACATATATTTGTTAAAATTTTATCATAAAACCCTTTTTAATTGGCATTCATTCCAACAAGAAATAACATCTTCAGTTATCTCATAAATATTAGAAAAAGTTTCCATTTCCATTGAAAATTTTTTAAACTAAAAATTATTAAAATAATCAGAGAAGTATTTTATTTAAAAATAATAATAAAAAAATTTTGAAAAATATTTATTGATAATAAATTCTATGAAACTGGTAAAAATAAGTCAATCCATATAAATTAAAAAATATTCCTTTTTTATAATGGAAGAAACATCAAAATTAATCGTATGATAATTTTTTGAAATTTTCATTATTGAAACTCTAAATATAAAGTAAAAAATTTTAGATTAAATTGAATTTAAACAATTTCTGGTGTATAAATAAGAACATTCATGGAAAATTTTGTACAACATGGATATAAATGAGAAATATTTTAAAAGAATACTTTAAAATAAGGTTTTAATGAAAAGTATCTTACCTTAAGTCTTATATAGGTTTGAATATTCTCAAACTCCAAAATAATAAATTTATATTAAAATTATATTTTTTTAATAAAATTTAAAATATTAATTTTTTTTATTATATATATTATATCATTTATTTCCTTGAAATATTTAGTTGTAGAAATGGTTTATCTTATATTGGACTGTTTATGGCCGTTTGGATTACTACCTCAAAAAAAAACATCGATGTGATGAGAATGGTCAAAGAGTTTATGGTTCCATTACATCATTAAAATAAAAATTTCTATAATTATAATATTTATATTTAAAAATTTATTTTTAAAACAACCATGTAAAGAGTTTATAAAAAATAAACCACTCTATTTTATAGAGATGGTAGTCTATACGCACGCATGAATATTGATTTTATTTTCATAAAAGGCCAGCAAAAATAATTTAGATTATATTTAAATTTTAAAAAATCATAAATATGTTATAAATCTCATATTTTTTCATTAATGTTACCTTTATGATTATCCTTTTAATTTTGTGATCAAAAATGGATCACATCGAATCATGAAAGTGTTATTCCACATATACACATGTGTGACTTTATGAATTTACAAATGATAGAAATGATAAAAAGTTGTGTAATATATTATATTTTAATAATACTAATTATTCATAAAAATATTATATATTCATTAAATCCAATTTTATAATCATCATTGTGAGGTCATGTTTGAAAATGAAACATATCCCTTCATGGAGGCGGTAGTCCACACATATGCATGAGCAATGTTTTCATTTACCATTGGATAGAAAAGAGATAAAAAAGTGTTGTTAAATAAAAATAATAATATTTTGTTATAGATAATATATTTTTTCCTCATTTTATTGGGGTAGCATAAGAAGTAAACTTGAAATATGTCAGTTAGGACTTATACCTTTTCCTTGAATATCTCCTTTTGGTTTTCAATATAATCCTTCCAGGATTGTAATTTTTAGATTAACAATAACTCTAAGATGTAGGTAGGGATGTTTCATATTTATTTGGGAATGGATTTTAAGAACTATAGTTCTCAATGGTTTGAGGATGAGAGGATAGGAGGTTGCCTTTTATAAGTAAGGTGGTGGAACTGTTTTAATTATTTAATGTTTTAAAATGATATAAATTATTATTCAGGGGAAGTGGAACATAAACAACTAAAATTATAATATACGGTGATAAGGGTTTAACTAAGATTATCTAATAAAAATTAAAATAATACCATTTTACATTATATGTTAGTTTTTACCATAATTAACCAAATATTTCAGTTACAACATTGACACATTTTTCCCATGGTCCCCAATCATAATGAAAAAATGAAATTAACCTCGTTAATAAATTTCAACCACATATTTAAAAATATAATGTAAAATTTTCAAGAATTATATTTTTATAATTTTCACAAAATAATATTAATATAAATACGCCAAACACACAAAGAAAATTAGTTTTTATACAAATATGTTCTTAAGGATAAAAATAAATATATAACAAAATCAAATATAATGTTCATTAATATTGAAATATATAGATTTGGTTTTATAAAATGTATCCTAAATTAAATAAAAATAGAGTCTAAAATATAATGGAACTATTAAATCATCTGACTTAAAAAAAGAAATGTGATTTTTCCAAAAAAGGTCAATTGTCACTATTCATTAAAAAATAAATCTTTTTAGAAAAAAGCCAAAAAATTAACACAAATATATATTCTAAGTTTTGATTCTAAAAATAAATTCTATTTTATAAAATTCAATTTCAAAAATCAACAATTTTAAAATTTAATTAAAACCATGTATTATATTAGATATATATATAAATAAATCTATTCCTTTTTCAATTGAAAGTTTACAAAATTTCATTTATAAATATATGATTAATATGAATGTATAAAATGAATAATCATAAATCATAATAATGATATATTTGTTGGATTACATAGTTTGTAATATTCTTCCATCCATGGTGTATCCATCAATTAATTGAATCACCCAATGCTTTTGTGGGATCCTCCCACAACCATGATATTCTATTATCTCATGGGTTATATGGAAGGAGAATGAGGATAGGCCAGGAGAATACATTAGATCTTGGTAGAGGACCAAAACCATATCAATTTTAATTATCCCTTAATATAGGCCCCAATAAAACTCCTCAAACTTATATGTATTTAATCATATGTTAGATTATGTTTATGAGAATGGATTCTATTACAACTCTTGTATCATTTTGATAAATGAACTCTCCTAAAATTTATTCATCATATGAAACATTATAAACAATGATATCAAATTTTGGAAGATGATTTAACATTAATAACAAATAGTTTGTATTCTATTCCGATTTGTAGAGTTGTTTTTGAATCATTACATATGAATTTACTCTCAAAAATACTATAAAACTAGGTCAATTATATATTAAAATTAACTAGGAAGTATCATGACATACTCATATTAATGCTTTATGATATAACCTTATCAAGACCAATGATACACCATGTTTTTATTTTATTTCAAAATATTATATATTTATCTTATAAAATAACATATCTAAAACATCATATTCTTTCTATTGGAATTAAAAAATTTATCTATCAATCTGTCACTGACTCTAAATCTATATATACAATATTATATTTAAAATTATACTTATAATATATAATATGTTAAAAAAATACATAAAAACACGCTTTTGAAATTTTGAAGATATTTTTGGAAATATATCATCAATGTCACCTTGTATCACATCCTACGAAATACCTTGTGAATGTCTATCTAAATGTCCTTTTGGATAAACTTTAAAACTATTTTAGTGCATATTTTTTAGTTTCATAAAACCCAAACTCCACTAATTCGACCATAAATTTTGACCCCATGAGGCTTTATAGCCTTGAAAAAAACTATAAATTCTTGAATTCATAAGATTAAAAAAATTGTATCCACATGTAGTTCATCATCACTACAGAAGATAAAAAGATATTTGGTATGATTTCCATCAAACACATGTATCTTCATACCTTTTTCAACCAGCTATATCATATAAATTCATTCCTTTAAAAATTATCACTTTTTTTTAAATTCATCAATCAACCATCAGTCATAGATTACTAAAATAACCTATATATACTAATATGTTCTTGATTCATCTACAATATACTAACTTGGTTGATGAATACATCCCGTTTAATTCTTTATTATAGATGAGCAAAAAACTTTACCCTTATAAAATAAAAAATTTCATCACATGTCTTATATAGGTATGGTCATACACTACTTATTCTTATCTAAAAATATGTTTTATATGGAATAATCGTTATATTTGATAATAAATCCCACCCTATTATACCAAATACAATGTATAAGACACTCTATGTGGTCAATAGAAGGGGTAACTAACACAAAAAAAATAACTTTTTTTGACTAATAGAAAATTTCATATCTCTATAAAAACACATACTAATATTTTCCTAAACATTTCATTACAAACTACAATAATACAGGACAAATATCAGCTATGAAAAACACATATTTAACCTTGAGAAATTTATTATCATTTCACTAAATAAGTAAATGCATCAAACATGAAATAATGATAATGAAAAAAAATCTTTTTTGTATAAAATGATAAATTTTTTATTCCTAATATACAGTAATAATATTAACAAAACCATATATAATATATTGTTTACTCATATCATATATGATAAAACACTATAGAATCCTTATGTTCACTACAAATTTAAGGCATTGTTAATACTATTATATATATATAATTTCTATCACATTTATATAGGAGCACATGATAATAACCACCCACTAAAAAATCTTTATTGATCAATATATGTCAATTTAGGCATTTTGAATTAATATGAGACTGTAGAATCTTATTATTGGTGTTCAATATTTTGAACATAGTATTCCAAATTATTTACTTCAGAAAATGTATTGTTATGACGTTAATAACATATGTTATCTTCTAACAAATATTTTTCAGTTCATCATCATCATATGTCATGGATCAATTTCAATTAAACACATTCATTCATATCACATTAGTAATAATATATATAATTTTACATTATTATTTACCAATATATCCTAAATTTCATTAGCGTATAATGTTTTTCCACTTTTTTATGGTAAATATATTTAAATTTTTAATTTTTATTTACTTACATAATCAAAATACTTTAATGTTAAAGTTAAATTCACCTTGAACATGGGAGGTATACTCATTTATTTAGTCCACTTTAATGTTTATAAATCCAAACACACTCCCAATATCCTTTTAGAAACTATATTCTCTTTAGAGTATCATGATAATATTTGAAAACTCTTTTGAGTGTAGAAAATAACACTTGATTCCTTTAATAGAAAATATTCAAAAAAAAATAAAATATTTTTCCATATCAATTATTGTGTTATATGTATTTGAAGAGTTATTTTTAAAATATAATTTTATTCATTAACTTATGCCACTAAATGGGGAGGGGTTACATCTTTCATATTTCAAAAAATTACTCAAATAAAATCTTTTATCATTGATAGGACATATTTTATCCTTATCTTTTTTTCAAACATGTTACTATATCCAATGAATCATAAACCATGTGTATTACAAATGATCAACCAATTTATTCATTAAAAATTATTTTATAATCATTTATTATTATATAAAATTAAAATAATGAGACCAAAAAATGGAACCCTAATTATTGATTGACCTAAAATTTTATGTAATTCTTGTTTCTAAGTACTCAATATTGAATATTTTTTCTTTATTAAATGAAATAAAAAATTCAAGTTTTTCAATCAACTTTTTTACCAATTTTTAACTCTAGTATATTTCTCACATTTATAAAAAAAATATTGTAATTACCAAGTCAAAATTCACTCATCAATGTCCAGGAAGGTATGTCATAAGAATGTATGTCTTCCTCCTTTAATTATAATGCATGTTAATTAGTGATGGTGAATTAAATCATACATTGGGGAAACTATTACCTTGATATCATAATCATTATTTATAATAAAAGGAACTAAACATCATCCATAATAATAATACTATTATGTATAATCAATAAAACACATCTATTATATAATAACATTAAGATCTATAGAACATACATCACAACTGATCTCTCATTGGGCCAATTACATATTCAATAAAATATAGAAAACAAACTATGGAAGAAAAACTATCATTCCTAGCCATCATCTCTATCATATAAACAATACCTATCATGATTTCCTATTTTAATCCAATGAATACTCAATACATAATCTATACAGAATACCTACGGTCTTCAAATTCAACAAATTACCTATATAAGATCTAATAAGTAAATACCCGTATGGTATAACCATATTCCCTAATATATGAACAGATATATATATTCATGCACCAGTAAATTAAATAACAGAAGTAAACATAAATTTCGGGTAATCATGTGTATGGACCTTGTCATAAATATTGTATAATATTGTAAATTCATCTAGAATTTACCTTTATACATTCACAAATATTTTTTATGTTTAGAGTTTTAGATAATTAGGTCATAAAAAAATATATAAAAACAGATATATTAAAAATTAGACACTTTTACTCAGTATCCATTCTTTCACAACATAAAACTTTTAAAATAAAACGTGATTTCTTTCCATAATAAAACATCACAACATTGGAATTTAATTATTATATTCCTTTACACATTTAAAACCATGTGATTAAATTTTAAAACATAGGATGAGAATAAAAATATCAGTAAGGGACATAAAAGTTTGAAAGAAACCATTAGTCCATGAATGAAATCATTTTCACAATGTTATAACTTTTACACATAGAACATAATCTCTTCATATTACCTTATGAAATAATTAGTTTCATATAAAACCATAGAAATCATAAATAAATCAGAAAATGTAACATGTGGAATAATTTTCAGATCTCATTTAAATACAATGTATCTCTCTCAGCTATATAGGGTTTAACCATCATGGTTCACTTGAAATAACCATCACAGTATATTCCAATAATCTGTTATGAGAAAATTAACTAGTTAACTTCATCTCATTACCCAATTTATTGAAGAGATATAATGTGCTCACCCACCAATAGTTTATCATAGAACTACCCTTCATTATAAAAATTCTCATGAACAATAACATTTTGATATCACATAAATTTTACATGGAATAAGCACTATTAAGGATTGAGAATTTTTCTTTTGGAAATCAATTTTCATTATTAAGAATCCATGTATTTAATAATAAAAACACGTTATTTTAAAATAAACTTTTAAACATGTAAAGGAAATATAAAGTCAATATGGAATCAAGAAATCTATAAATCATACTTATGACTTATGAAAGACATTTCCTTAAGAAAAAAAAGTTGTAACTTGAAAAGATGATTTTTAAAAAGAAATTTTTTACCATATGTCGTAAATCATTTTTCACTAATAAATAATGTCTCGGATAATCAAAATAGATTAATTAATTAATAAATAAATAAATTTTTTTACATAAATTTTATTTATTAACATATTATTAAGTTCATTTATTGAAATTTTATGAGTTATAAATATAATAAATATCATTTCAAGTGCTTTTATTTCATTTCATTATAGTTGGTTCCATTGAGTATAATTATGGGAGTTTCTTTTAAATGGAAGAAAAACTCTAAAAGTGTAATAAAATGGTATTAATATGTTCCCATAATTTTAAGTGACCCCATATATCATTTTTTTAGATATGAGGATGATTTATTAAATAAAAAATTAATGATAATGGTTTGGTTTGTTTTTTGTGGTTTCTCAAACAATCATAAACTCGGTTCATTTTATTAAATTATTATGTCTATAAATTAGTTACAAAATATTAAAAATGTTATTATATACATATTAAAATCTATTTTTTACTTTAATAATGTTTTTATAACCATACATGAAGGAGTAAAAGGAAAATGAAAACTCATTTTCTATGAAGGTGGTGAATTGACATGTCATAGAAAATATTTCATTTTTTTAGAATAAGAGGAGAAGAGGAGAGGATTGATGATGGATATTCAAATAACATAATAAAATTCAAGTATTTATTTGATCCTAGAGTTATAATTTCACATTTTATGTGGGAGGTGACTATAAGGTGGAAAGAAAAAAGTATGAAAGAAAAAATTTAAAAGAGAAATAAAGGAGGATTTTGCCTCTTGAATATTGTCTCTGTGAGAACCTGTTTATGGAACTTGGTTTTGGTCTTGTGGTAATATAAGAAGTTCTTGGACGTGTAGAATAATATTTTAAGGTAATTGGGTTTCATTTATACAAGCTTCATGGATTTTAATGTATGAGGATAAGAGGTAGTGTGGGGTTGTATTTATAGGGAGTGGAGAGGGGTGTTTTTGATTATTTTATTTATTTATTGATTATTTTGGGTCAAGACAATCAATAGTGTTTTTTTCATTGAATAACTATAGTAACTAGTACATGTGAGTTTAAAAGAAGTGGAGATTATATCAGAAATAACTCAAAAATGATTGTATTTAACATATAATGTTAAATACCATAAATTAAAGTATTCAACTATGCACCAAAAATTCAATTATTTCAAAAAAAAATCCCAAAAATTCACTCAATTTATTCGATGTGTAAATTGAAAAAATAGACTCCATTTACTGAAAATTATTTTACACATAAGAGAAATATTATTTTTAATTAAAGTCATCGTTAATTTGAAAAATACTGATTTCAATATTATAACTAATTTTATGACAGACTGAAATATTAATTAATATCCATAAAAAAAATCATATACATATAATAAAAAATATATATTAATTTATGTATCTATTTTATGGAAATAAATTTTATTTTAAATCATTATATAAATTATAAATTTGAAAATAAACATTTAAATTTCACAAAACTACAAACAATTAATTTATCATTTTGAAAACATTTATTTACTTCTTCCATGTTATAAATATATCATATTTTCATTTATGAGATAACAAAATTTTAGTTATACTTTAATAGGTGAGGATATTATTTTACTATTTGTATTTCTCCTCAAATAGTCACATTACAATTACAATAGTCAGTTTACTATTCCATTATTATACATTTCTTAATTTCAATAAATTCCACTTATTTCATTATATATTTATAATGAATTTACCTATTTAGTTATATAATGAAAAAAATTATTCTATTAGTACCTGGGGTGTTACATTCTACCCCCCCCCACCATCTGTAAATTTCAAGCTCATAATTTTATTCACTTATTAAACAAGTGAGGATACCTCATAGCATTTTGAGATTACCATTTATTTCTTAAATGACGTGGTTTCTCCAAAAATCAATAACCTGGTGAATTAACTTATTCTATAATATATTCTCCATATGATCCGTAATCTAAACTGGATTTACTCATATGAAAGGTTATCTTCTAACTGAAAAATTGTAGGGTTTGGAACATGTGATTAATCCACCATAAAATTTCAAAACATTAAAACATAAAACACATTGTGTACCTAGGAAAAATCAGAGGAAAATCTTCTCGATAGGTAATTGATCTAACCTTCACCAAGATTTTATAGTGTCCATTGAACTATGAAATCACCTTCCCCTTATTACCAAAACACATCAAGATTTTTTTAGAGAAACATTGATAAAGACATGATCACCTACCTCAAATAAAGATCATACCTCTGGCTATCCATATATATTTTTATCCTACTCGGAGCTATCCTCCAGTGTCGATGAGTCATCTAAAATTTCTCTATCATTTCCTCTACCAATTTTGGTCCCATCCACTTTCTTTCACCTACTTCATACCAAAATGTTGGAGTTTGAGACAAATTTACATATAAAGATTTAAAAAGAACCATTTGCATAATGGAATGAAAACAGTTAATATTAGAAAACCCAACAAAAGAAATATGTTGCTCCCATCATCGTTGTAAGTCCATTGAACAAGATCAAATCATATCCACCAATTTCTTAATTATTCACTTCAATTGTCCATTAAATTAAGGATGAAAAGATGTTTTAAAATTTCATTTTGTTTTTAATGACTTCTAAAGTCCTTTCTAAAAGATAAAACTGAATCTAGGATCCTTAGTAGATAAAATAGAGACAATAAATAAATGTAACCTGAATATCACTTTGAGGTATAGTAAGGAATGTTGGCCTAATGATATTGTATCTTGAACATGAATAAAATGTGCAAATCTGGTCAGGTTATCAGTAATAACCCAAAATACATTGTTTCTATGATAAGTTATTGTTAATCCCAATATAGAATCCATGTATATGATTTCCAATTCGCACTGTGGAACTATAAAAGGTTTAATAATCCCCTTCAATAATTATCATTCTGCTTTTACTTTTTGACAAGTCAAACATATAATTATAAATTCTGTAATATCTATTTTCCTTTCATCTCACCCATAATAATTCCAATGGTCATTTTATATCATAGTTCTTCATGGATGAAATGAAAACAAAGAAATATAAGATTCAATTAGTAACTCTTTATTAAAAATTTAAATCATAAGAAACAAATAATATCTTCTAAAATCAAAAAACACAATATATTTCAAGGTTAAATTCTAGAAACATAACCTTACAATCCAATTCTAACCCTTTTTATAACTCTCAATCTTCTTCATTTTCTTGCATAATTATTTCTTACAGAGATGAATACACTGTCACCTAAAAAAATAGATGAATTTCTAGGACCAACAACATCCAATCTAGAATTCATCAAATCATTAACCCAGGGGTCATATAACAAATGTGGCAAGCTCAATGAATCATGATTTTTTTGTCACAAGGCATCTTCTACATTGTTATCTTTCCTAGGTTGGTAATTGATCGTGGAATTATAATAAATTAATTTTTACATCCATATTATTTGTATCATGTTCAGTTAATTTAAGTGAATGCATACATCAAACAATTATTATGATTATATATTCAACACTTTTCTCAATATAGATGATGTCACAAAATTTTTATAGAAAAAAACCATAGTTTCTAATTCTAAATCTTATGTAGGGTAAATTATCTCCCTAGATTTTAGTTTCCATAAATCAGAAGAAATTACCTAATCATTATGCACTAGAAAAAAATCAAGTTTGTTTGAATAATAATCTATATAGATAGAAAACTATCTATTTTTGGGATGCATGGTCAAAACCAGTGCACTCACCAATCTTTTTTTAGTTCCTAAAACCAAACATTACATTAATTTTTCTTATAAAATTTAACCCCTTTTATGTCAGTTTTTTACAATTTATGTAACCATTCAATATTTTTAAAAAATCATATATAATAACCTTATATTCCAAGATAACTATGAATAATATTATCATTTGTAGGTATTTTCCATTCATCAACCACTTTTTTGTAGGATTAACTATTATGGATACTTTATTTAAAAAGGGCTAATGAAAAAAATCTATTGTAACTAAAAAACACATTTTATAAATTTATCATATAATGTTTTTCCCATTCGGGTTTGGGAAGCATTGATTATATTTTTTTCATGATCCTCGTAAAGTTTTGAATAAATCCAAACATTATCAATAAAACAAAGCCAAACTTATCCAACTATTTTTCGAAGATCATGTTTATATGGTCTATAAATATGGTAGGGTAATTTTTCAAACCAAAGGGAATAAAAAAACATAAAATTCCCATAACTCGTATGAAATTTTATTTTTTTATCATCATCATCCTTCACCTTCAGATAATGTTATGTTGTTATCAATTTAATCTTGAAAAATACTTAGCTCCCAAGAGTTGGTCAAAAAGTCAATGATATGAGGTGAAGGATAATTATTCTTAATATTGATGTTATTCAATGTTATATAATCAATACATATCCATATATAACCATCATTCATTTTAAAAAACAAAACAAGAGTACCCCAAGGTGAACTACTTGGATGAATGAAACCTTTATCTAGAAACTCTTGAAACTATTATTTCAATAATAGAAGGTTCACTTGATTCATTCGATAAGGGGGGTTTTAAAATAATATTATCATCATGAAATAAATCCACTGAAAATTCAAACCTTCCAATAACATGATATTTTTCATTGAAATTATGAGACATATGACAAAATATAGAACATGGGAAAAGTTTACCATAATTATGAAATCATTTCATAGTATATTTTTAACATCGTTCTCAAAAAATAATAACATAATTTTATTACCATCAAAATTCATTGATGCGTTATTTCATCTTTCAAACCACCTCAGCCTCTTTTTATGTTTGTTTTCAAAGAACACATGATCACCAGAAAACTCCATTTTCACCTTCTCTGGACATCGAACAAGTTTTTCATAACTTTTTAATTAATGATAAGACAATTCCCTTAAATATTTTGGCTTCAATCCTGAGTAAAAATGAATTATTTATCTATCAATATCCATGATAAAAGTTGGATCATGCCTTAAAAACTATGTGATTTTTTCTTTATATAAATCCATTGAATCCTTCTCATGTCTCAATTCTAAGAATCATTTTTTCTTCCAATGTCGAGTCACCTAAGGAAAATATTTTTCAGGGAAACCATTTTTAAATTCGTCCCACTCTAAATAATAAATATAATCATTATCCTTGATATTCTTGACCATTTACCAACACTGGTAGATTTTAGATTCAAAATTTTAAATAGAAAGGAAAAACTTTTAATGTTCAAAGACCCCATAACATCAAAAATATTTTTTAGGTATTTAATCCACCCTTCAGCTACAACTATGTCAGGAGATCCACTAAATGTAGGAGGGTGTTTCTTCATAAAATGTTCTTCCACTAACATATTACTCTTAGGTTGATATAGGTGATCTCAGGCATGGATTTCACCACAACTTATAGCTTGCATCATCCAATCCATTACTATCACAAACTGCTCAGCTCCAATTCCAACAATTCCATGTTTTTGGTTTGGAAGGATATCATCCTCTCAATGTATTTCTACATTAGTTTACCTATTTATTATGAGGAAAACATAGTAAAAATACATATATTAGATAAAGAAATATGTAAATATTAAAAATATATTTCATTTAATCTTAAACATAATGTAAAAATCATTTTTTATGCAATTTACATTATCCAAAACCCTAAAGTTAACTAATCCTTTCTCTGATACCAATTGTAAGGACACAACCTTAAATATTAAATAGTCTTGTTAATTAAACTAGAATTCACATTTATACATTCAAAAATATCTTTTTTTATAGTTTTAATGAATTAGGTCATAACCTCATATATAGAAACTGAAATTTTACAGAGTATATACTTCTACTCAATATCAATTCTTTCACTACATGAATCTTATAAAAAATAATTTCTTTCCATAATAAAACATCACAACATTAAACATGAATTATTATCTTCCTTTACCAATACATAAACCCTTTGAGAAACTTTTTAAAACATGGGATGATCACAAAAATTTTATTAAGGGGAATAAAAGTAAGAAAGAAACTATTAGTCCATGAATGAAAACTATTTCACAAAGCTATAACTTCTATACATAAAACATAAGATCATTATCTTACCTTATAATGTCATGAGTTTCCTATAAAACCAAATAAAAAAATAAACAATAAAATTTAACATCTGAAATAATTTTCAAATCACTCTAACATATATTATAGCTCTCCAAACTATACATGGAGTATCCATCTTTGTTATACTTAGAATAACGAAAGTAGATTATTCACAGAATCTCTTAAGAGAAACCTAACTGGTTAACTTTTTACCTTTACCCAATGAAATGGAGAATATAACAAGATCATCATCCCTTTATTTACTAGGTAACCACCAATCATAATAAAAATTCTAAAGAACCATTACATCATCATAATTCATAATTCTTTCATAAAAGAAACATTCTTCATAAAAATAAAATTTCTACTTTGAAATAACTTTTCATTTTTAAGATATCCTACACCTATAAATGAAAAAAAATACATGGAAATAAACTATTAAAGGAAACAAAAAATCAATAAGACATCATAAAATCATGAAATCCACTTATTCATTATAAAAAAAATTATTAAAAACCGTTGTAACTTCAAAATAGTATTTTCAAAAGGAAATTCCATTTCCTTTTGCCTGAAAGTATTTTACACTTGTACTTAATGTATTGGATAATAGACATAAATTAATTTATTGTTTAATTCCAAATTTTATCAACATATATATATTTTTTTACAATTTTTTTCATTTATGGCCACTTAGATGAGTTAGAAAATCATAATCATCATTCTAGAATCATTCAATTCATGGCTTTATTGTCAGTTCCATTGATTATAATTATATGTGTTCTTTTTCCAGTGGTAGAAAAACATGAAACATTTAATGAAATGGTATTAATATATTTAAATAATTTTAAATGATCCCATATATCACTTTTTTCTAATATGAGTATGATTCATTAAATAAAACATCAATGATGAATTTTTCACATGTTTTGGGCGATTTTTCAGACCATCACAAACTAGTTTCATTTTGTTTTAATATTATGTCCATAAAATTGTTCCAAAACTTTAATCAAGTTATAATATGCATATTAAAATAATTTTTAACCATAATAATTATTTTATTACTGGAATTTAAGGTGGTATTGGAAAATTAAATCTCATCATCCATGAAAGAGGTGTATCGACACATCACAGACCATGTTTTCATTTTTTAGAATAAGCGGATAAGAGAAGAGGTTTGGTGATGGATATTCTCTTAACAAAATAAGATTACAATATATGTATGATAATAGATTTATATTGTCACTTTGTATAGTATAGTTAAGGATAAGTTATAAATAAATAAATTAAAAATGAATTTTAAAAGAGAATGAAAGGGGATTTTACCTCTTAAATATCGTCTCCTTGAGAACCTCATTAAGGCACTTGGTTTGGGACTTTTGGTGATACTAGAAGGTCTTGGACATGGTTAATGGGATTGGGAAGGGTTTTGTATATTATTTATGCAATATTAATGATTTATAATGTGTGAGTAAGAGAGGTGGTGAGGATTGGTTTATCTAGGGAGAGGAGAGGGGTGTTTTTTTTTATTTTATTCATTAAATTTTTTATTTGGCTCAGTACTATCAATAATATTGATTATTGGGACTAATTACCATACCTAAATCATTTTATTTTAAACTAAATGATCTAACATCATCAATAATTCAAAAATTCAAAAATTTAAATTATAATATTAAATATCATAAATTACTGTATTTCACTATTCACCAAAAATTCAATTATTTTAGTAAAATCCCAAAAATCAACCTTAACCATTTTCTGAAATTTATATCTCAAAAATAGACTCCATTTTTTAAAAATAATTTTATAAATATGATAAATTTAATTTTTAATTAAAATCTTTATGTATTCAAAAAATACCTATTTAAATATTATATCATGTTTTATGAAACATTGAAAAAATAATTAAGGTCTCACAAAATTACCTTATAATTATAATTCCACAAAATATTAATTTATGAATAAATTTTATGAAAATAAATTTTCTTGTGAATCATTATATTAATTTCAAAATTATAAATAATCATTCATTTTTCAAAAAAAAAATACGAACATTTAATTTATCATTTTTTAAAAACTTATTTACTTATTACATTATATAAATATATCATATTTTAATTTATGAGATTAAATAAATTTTATATATACTTTCAAAGGTCAGATTATTATTATAATGTCTATATTACAATTCCTAATAGTCACATTACTATTCAAACTGTTAGGTTACTATTCAATTAATATAAATTCTTTAATTTTTATAAATAACACTTATATCACTATAAATTTATAATGAATTTAACTATTTATATCTTGGACCATTCTTTATCACTTAATGTAGTCTTGGGAACACCTTATCTCTCAAGTTGAGACCAACATCAACATCATGATCACCTTCTTATCACTCACGGTAGGGTGTATCATTTTGACCATGTATGGTTACAATATGAGAATGGACAAATGTTTCAAGGGGTGAAATGAAATCATTATAGTTTTTTAAATATTTGTCAGTTTTTTGTTAATTGTTTTGTGGAAAATAATAATATGAATAGAAGAATTTTTAAGATGGTTCAAATCAATGTGATCCTACATATTCTCTTCACACTACCAAAGTGGTAGTATAAAACCAACTATTAATGTAACCTAACATTTGAATGGAGGATACAAACCATTAAAACTGAGTTTTTTACACCCGGATTCATAGCCCAATATAACTATATTTTTATCACCTTGAGGAACAACCCAATAACCCATCCATTTCTCACCTAGAGGAAAACACCAAAATATTCTTCTATAAGTAGATTTAGAATCAAACGTTCCTTTCTTGGGAAAATAGAACACCAAAAAACAACTTCATCTTACCAGACAAAGGTATAACTTGGTATACCTTATAATGGGTGGTAAAACCTGGCACAAATGACTTTATTTTGAATTTATAATAATTAATGAAAAATCATGCATATATATGATAAAATGAAATAACAGTATAGAAACCAGTTTAGATAGATAATTTCTTATGTGTTGATGTAGTATAAATCCCATCAATATTTATGTTCTATAAGTTGATGTTTTCCAAACTAAAGCCTAGTAGTATGATATCACACAAATTTTTCATATAGAATAGTTCATGTATCATCAACAGTTCAACAATTTCTTTCAATTTTTCCCCTAAAAGCTTTACATACAGTTTCTTCATTTAAAAATACTTTAAAAATGATATTTTCATTAATATAATTTTCAAATTATATTTTCCCATGCATTTAAAAAAAATTATTTCAATGATAAAAAAGTACTTCAATGTTTGAAGAAACATCGATAACCTATAGAAAATAGCTTTATAAATAATTTTTTCATAATAATTAATAAACTAAATATTTAATAACATAATAAATATTCTCATAATAGTATATATTAATTATCTTAGAATACACCCAAGAAAATATCCGAGATAGACACTTCATGTTTCAAAAATCTAAAATTCAAATCTTATAATTTTTAATAATAAAACATAATTATTTCAAAAAATTATGACATATTGACTTATTTTAGCTCTTCATGAAAAACTACTAAAAACCATGCATATTATTGATATAGTTGTTAAAAATTTATTGAAAATTTAAAAAAAATGATTGCAGATGAAATATACAAAATATAAAAAATATAAAAAATTGAGAATATTTCTAGTTTTTGAAAAAAAACCAATAGAATCATAAAAAATAAAAAAATATTCATTTAATTTATGATTTATTAAACATAAGTATAATTTTGAATCCACATAAGTCTAACCAAATAAAAAATTTCTTTAAATAAGGATTTCCACATATGTATATTTTCCACATAAAGAGATTCATGTAAGCATAGTCATGTAAGGATATTCATGTAATCATACTCACATAATCATATTTCCTTTCTGAAAATATAAATTTATAACGATGAATTGAAAACTATATTAGAGTGATTTTGAGTTGCATGCAATTCATTCTTGACTCTGTGTACAAATTAGTTGACACTTCAAAAATTTCATGTAAACAAAGCTCGTATGAGTCTTATATAACATTTATATGTGTCATATGACTGATACATATAGTTTATATACCATATATGTATGAGTTATTTTCATTCTATATAGGAATTATTTGAAACTTACAAATAGTATAGAATATGAGTTATAAACAAACTCATATGAAATGATGTTTTGTATGAAATCTGTACATAAGACACATAACAAACATGATTGAAAATTAAAATCCAAATTAATTATATATCAATATCTTCTTCTAAATATATTTATATTTTATTGACCCAACCTGGTTTGACATAACACATCACCCAATCCAACTCTCCTCAAAATACATCCCTAAATGTAATAGGCTAATGACTAGTGGTGAGGGCCTAAATCAAATAGTGGGGATACCATTCCCTCTCTTAAGAGTAAAAAAACTAAAACGTCCACAAGAATAGTCTTAATAGTATACATAAATAAATAATCTGAATAAAAAATAAGATATAACAAATGAAATGTAGTCTTACATACTGAAATGGTCATTCTAAAAAAAATTGGGTCACCCACAAGTCTAATCACCTATAAAAAATTAATAACAATAACTAAATAAATCAAATCAACTAAAAACATTGAGACATACCACATTCCCAGTCTTCACGACTCATGATCCACACCTTCCCGATTATGAGACTTCTCATGATCATCTTTGTATGGTCAAGTAACACTAGGCCTCTGCTCAATCCACTTCACAAATTTTTCTTTATCCTAAAATCATATATTCGTTCTTCATAAACACTAAGGAGCACATAATGGGGTGAGAAATAAATCTCACTATGCTACCCCCAATGGTGAAATGATACAGGGTTTTCATATTAAGTGCATGAATATATAATATGCTCAGCTCATCTGAATACATATAAAATATAGGTAAAAAAGTACAACATATTTAAAGGGGGTAATTAAAAATAAAGAAAAAATCCAACTAGGGGTTATAGTCTAACACTATAGAAAATAATACCCCTTCTTTATCCCATACATATAGATTTATAAAACCTGAATCAACCCACCACATGACACTAGGAATACCTTCTAGATCAATATAATAGTTTCAAGACATCTAATATGAACACATATTGAATTTTAAATTCTAGGCGATAACCATAGGAATTAAAACAAAAACATGCATCTATTGGTCTCTAGGACTCTAAAGGCATGATCCAAACAAGTGACAATAACTCACTAATCACTAAGATACTCTATCCAAAACATAGTTTTCCTATTGTTCTCACCAGATACAAAAAATAACATCGAGGTATCAAATCCTATGAACTCGGTATATCTAATGTCCAAGACTATATACTTACAATCCTAACTAGGTCAATACATCTACATTCCTAGAGAATGTTTTAAATCCTATATATTTTCCACTATCTCCCAAGACCCATATAACAACCTCTAGAAAATTGGACAAGAGAACAAAATCAAATTTAAGGTCTAATTTCATCGCCAATATATCCCAAGGGTCACCTCCATAAACAAATCTTGAGTAATAAATGACTCAATATCATGGAAAAAGGCCCACGAGAATGTTGGTCGATCCAACCCACAATACCAACATAAAAAAACCTAAACTAAAAGTGAGAATACAATATAAAATAACAAATCATGGGTCTCACATGGTCCCATAGATCTCATACTATATAAAACATCCACCATAGGATATCACTAACCCACATAAGGGACAAAAAAAACAAGGGGATCCTATGGTCCTTGGGGTCACAACATAAAAGGGATGTTATAGTAGTGGCTCCCAAATCACAACCAAACTCTATCACCGTACCCATAAAATGATCCTCAAATGGGCATATGGATATAACAAGGTCGAGCTACCCAAAAAAAGTTTCTTCTACCTCATCTGAATCATGAGAAATATGAGGTGAAGAAACATCATAATGCATCCCTCAATGGAGAACAACTAATCCGCAGTAAAAAAATTCCCAAAATAAAATCCAAAAACACCATCATTCCTATAATGACATTTCCAATGATCCATGTGACATAAAGAGAATTAAACGCTATACGGGGTCCTCTACATAAGAGTACTCTCAAGAAAAGACCATCAAAATATAAAACATATATGGTGTCCCTAGAACACAACCCATCCATGGGTTTTATCTCACCCACAATTGCGTCAATAGTAAATCACTTAGAACTATATCCACATCTCTGATATGGCTCGATGTTTTACCCAATACCCAATAATGTCAACCAAACCTGAAGGATCCAATAGAACTAAACCTTGAACACTTGATCTAAAACCTCAAGTGAGTGTTCTAGAACCACAACCAGTCATACCAAGAGAGACATGAATAAAATCATTGATCAAAGACCTCACTAGATCGCATCATCAGAAATCACATAAATTAACAAAAAATGGAACACCTTGTTACACTCAAGCCAAGAAAGTCACCAGGATCACAACCCTTACTAAGGAATTATAGCTCAAAACTCAACCCGCTAAAGGATTTTGAAACTAAACACTAATTAGATCCTCCTATAAATTCTCACATAGTCCAAAACTCTATCTAGATAGTCTCCAAATTTTGAAAGGATTTTATCATCGTGATCTCTATGGAAAACATACATAATGGACTACTCATGGGTCCAATTATAACTCCAAGGTGAGAAAATAAGAAAAAAAAATTTAAAATGGGGAGGTACATATAATGTACCTTATGTACACAATGTTTTCCACCAGCCAACAACATAGGCCATGTACCACTGGTCAACTGTGTGTAAACTTCCCAAAGTACATAGTTCCCTATTATGGTATATAGCATGTCCCCCAACCGAAACACATGGTGTACATGGATATAAACCTTGTTTTATCACCAACAAAAGTTCAAACCATCTATAGTACATGGAAACCAACCATGTACCTTGCATGGGCTCTAGTCATATGCTATGCATAGCCATGTTCCATTACACAAGGTGTTTGGAAGAAAACATAACCACACCATGAGCCAAACCAACATAGAGTGTCCACTATGATTTAATGTATGGTAATCCATTATTTTTTACCTCACTGAAATGGAATAATACATTACATGTTTTATGTAAACTGTATGGAATGTACATGGGTTTTCCAATTGGAAAACCCCCCAAACGGTGTGAAACCACTTATTTCTCCTAAAAACCATCAGATCGACCCCCATGGGGTCCCTATAAATTTATATAATTATTTGAAACTCTAAATAAGAAATTATATGGTAATATACATAAATATCAATAAAATACCCATACTTTATGGTATAATGCAACATAGATTCGATTTCAGATCTAAACATGCACCCATTGCTCCCGGATCTAGATTCTCATTATCTTCTCATGTGATATATATAAACTTATCCCTCTCCTTACCCATGTCTAAATGTGACACCCAAAGTGGGAAACTTGTGTACAAAGAAATATAAGGGAGTAAAGAAATTAAATGGATAAAAATAAAAAGTAAAAAAAAGGAAACTAAAATTGGTTCTTAGCCCTAGCTCTAGTGCCCACAAAGAGGTAATTGCATGCCTATGAAAAACATCATTCTAGAGTCATCCAAATATTATTAATCTAAATTTTAACCTATTAAAAATATATCATCAAAACACATGCATGAATAAATTAATATTTAATTAATCAAATACTAATTATTAGTATTCAATGAAAATTGGAATGTCTTCGATTTCCCCTAAACTCATGTAATTGGGTAAAGAAACTATTTTACGATCAAAGGAGTGATTTGAAAAATTATTTCATTTCATCTTATAGAAATATTTACTTTTCACCCTAAATTACAACCATGAATAAAAATTAAATTATTTACTGATTCTCATAACCAATGATGATACGTAACATCACAAACTCCCACAAAAAAAATATTCTCAACCAAAAAAATACTCAATGGGAAAAAAGTATCATTTATTTTAATCTAAGAATGAGTGACATTGATTCCATCATGACCATCCAATGATTGGTATTACAATGTAAACAACTCTCTTAACATGAGTTCATTAAATAGTTACCAATCAGATTCTCCCCCCCAGAAGAGTATCATTACCATTTCACCATATTACAAATGGAAAACCAAAGGGAATATGATTTTTGTATCACATAATGTAATGTCAGGATGTGAAAAAACTTCTCACAGGAAAGAATAAATGAAAAACAAATAATTATCATCCATGGATCACCGTGAATAGCACTAATTGTGCTCCACAAACCATGTCAATTGAGTTTATTACTCTCCAATGGGATATGTGGAACTCCACTCTATAATTATTTCTATAAACTTCACCTTAACAACTGACCATAATGGGTACACCATTGATACAACAATTGGGTTTCCCCAAAACTAAAAACACCCACGGTCCCATCCACAAGCAATTGTAACAAATCAAGAACCAACTAGTACATTGAAAAAGAAATGTGTACATTCTTTCACTCAACAATACCTCATCCAAAAAAATCCAAAAAATAAACTAGTATCACCATTAAGGAAACACGATTCCCTATGAACCTTTTACTGGTTCTCATGCTCACACAAGATAGAAACTATATAACATAGGCTGACACAACTAAAACCACGTACCATGCTCCTCACATAGCTTAGTTCTAAAAACCCAGAGCACTCTAAATAATCCTCTTCAATATCAATTCATTTCTCCAGTGACACAATCATCCATATGTCCTCCCTCTACTAGATAATGAATTCAAATTCCAGAGCACCTAGCCTTCCTCCCACCACACTAACTAAAGTGAAACAAGAAACCAACGGGTGTAGGTATCCAAACCAACCTTCTTTCTCAAGCTAACCACACTAACAATAGAAATCCTAGAACTACATATCTTATGAATCAGGAATCCTCATGCATAATTGAATTTTTGAAATTGAATACCTTAAAATTCTCACCAAGGTAGATCATCCACACCCACTGAAACCACTGATAATAATATGCACATGATCCCACCATAAGACATAATAAACAATGAGTGACAGGAACAAATCCCTACCAATAAACTCAAAAATGGAACGTTAGGAAAACTACCACCTTATAAAACCGTAAGATTGATACTAACATATCTCATTCATCATTTTCCTCATCTATCCACCAATATAGAATTCATATCCTGCACTTACCCATATGGGTATTTATGAATCCATCGATGAAGGGTATCTACCTCCATCATATGTGAACACATAACCTTGGGATCCACATGCTCAGTTAATTGAAGAAAATATATAGAATAGATTCTACTAAATTTAATGAAACCATGAATTTATATTTGAGGCACCATATATTTCATTGTTGACATTTAAAATAACTATACTAGCATCATCAGAAAAATCAAACATAGACAGAAATATTTCATCTAAATCCTATATTCCATGAATAATTCGTTAATTCTTTCCACTTACCTGATGGAAAAAGTGATAAAAAACAATAAACCATAAATACACAAACTAATGTGTATCACACAAGGTGAAATCACAGAACCCAAAAAATGGAAACCAGGAAATTAATAACATAACTCATCTACTTGTAATTCCTATTGGTATAGTTGTTATTAGAATGCTAGTCTGATATCCATCACATGTTCTCATCCATACCTAGATCACGTGGCTAATGAATCTACAAATCAGAAGGCAAGACACCTATTATACAATTTTATAGGGAACCAAACATTATTAAATTGACTCATCACCTGATTTGTCTCACCACATGGCCTCAAGAATAGCTCCTTATATTCCATAGGATACTAACTAGTTGTGAGGTTCTAAAGGATACTGGGTGGAAAATATACCCTCTAGTCAAAGTATAGTAAATGTAGAAATAACCAAAACAACCAAAGTATAAACACAAAAGTCTTCATAAAAAAATAAAATAAAATAATATCATACTTTAAAAAATTAAATATACTAATATAGGCTCAAATGGTCATATTAAAAACTTAATTGATCTTCAACCAAACTAATCACATATACAAAATATACAATAAAAAAATAAAAATTATCTAAACTAAAAAATTTCACCCATACCACATAACTTGTCTCCAAAACTCATGTTCTACACTCAATTAATCAAGAGACTCCACATAAGTGGTTCTGCGCAAAAAATATGCACTTTTCCTCAACCCAATCCACTAAACAACATATTATCCAACCTAAAATTAGATATGTTTTCTACATGAACACCAATGTGCATGTAAATGGTGCGAGAAATAAATAATAATATGGAATCCTCTATGGTGAACCTATAATATGATATCATATAAAAGAGTGTGTGGTTCTGATACTCCTATCCTAGATGATTAATAATAATATCTATAATAAAATAATAAAAAATGAAAAATAATGGTGGAAAAACAAAAAAATAGAACATCCAACCACATGTTCAATTATGATACCTATGTTAAAATTATCCTCACTCCAGCCAAGACATAGGATTAATATCATGTTTCTCTTCCCACTACATGACACTAGTCACATTCTCCAGATCTACAAAGGAGTTAAAACACATTTAATATAAAACATGCATTAATCTCAGACCCAAGAGTGTAACCATAGAAACCCACATGAAAACTTGCATCTAGTAGTTTCTAAGACTACAATTTCATGATCCAAAATGGAAATAATAACTATAATATCACTAATAGAATGTGATTATAGCACTATAGTCCTGTATTTCTCACTTGTTTCGTAAAAAATAATTTTGGGGCAGCCTAGCTAGTGATCAGGGTCTATATGTTTTATGAGACCAAGAACTCACATTCCCAATATAGGGTAATACATCCAAAATTTTGTAAAAGGGATGAACTTATCTAGATCAACAATTATCTAGGTAAACCAATATAACAACCACAATCCAATATGTGATATAACCAAAAAAACATCATGGACATTTATTGGTCTGAGATATCCCAAGGGTATCCTCCTCAAACTTATAATAGGCACGAACTGTCTCAATATATTAAAAAAAGTCCACCATAATGAAGATCAATCCAACTCTCAAACCCAACATCCAAATATCTAAAATAATAGTGTTACTAAAATCTCATCTACCAAATCTGGGGGATCTTTCAGTCACCGAATCCTGGAATTCATAAAATTTCCACCACAGTCTCTCACTAACCCTCTAATTAGTCAAGTAAACATGAGGCTACCATAGTCCCCAAAGTCATTGCTCAAATGTTTTTCCAACTTGAGGCTCCCCTGACACACCAAAACTCTCGATCCATTCCTATCAAATGATCCTCAAATGGAACTGAGTCCATAACAAGATCTAGAAACCCTAATACTATTCCAATATCTCATCCAAATAATGGGATATAATCAATGTATAAACATCATAATGTGTCCCTCAACAACCCACCACTAATAATCAATAAACAACACACTCAAAATAGTATCCAAAATACACTATCATTCCTAAAAGGACGTTCCCAGCTATCCTAATTCCCTCATGAATAGGAACGGGGTCTTCTATACAAGTGAAACCTTGGGCGAACCCCATCCCATGAAAAATTTATTCATCCCCCCTATTATACAACACATCTATGGATATTATATCTTCTAAAACGAGTCCATTATACCTATATCTACATCTACATTAAAGATCATATCCATATTTTAAATCCAACCATGTTAACCCATCACAAAGGTTATAATAGAACCTATTCTTAAACACTAGATCTAAAAAATTAAGAAAATATTCTGGAACCTTAACCACACAATCCTTGACCAATATGGTTAAAAATACTCAATCCAAAATTTCATTGGATCACTTATTTGAGAATCTTAAAATCGAAATCAAAAGAGAACACCATAGAAAAATAAAGAAAGAATGGTCACTAAGATCACAACCCTTATATGTACCTCACAACTCACAACCTAACCCACTAAATTATTATGAATTTAAACCATATGATTATCCTCTTATAAACTCTCTCCTTGTCCAAAACACCATCCCAAGAGCCTCTAAATGTTGACAGAATTCCTCCATCATGATATAGGTGTGGAAATACATATAATATAATAATAAAATGTATAATTATAACTCTAGGGTGATAAAATAGGAAAAGATAATAAATGTTGAAGGTATAGTGTGTGTAACGCATGTACACAATGTGTACCACCAGCCAGCAACCCAGATAATATACCTTAAACAAAAATGGTGTATACATTCCAAGGTACATAAAATACTCATCTAGCACATATAATTTACCCTTATACATGGGTTCTCTAGTTTTACACCTAATAATGTCCCATACACCAGTTTATGCCAACTACAGTACCTGACCATTGGTCACTACCATGCATAAGTACTCGATGTGTGCCCCACACAACCATGTGCCCAGAAATGGGGTGTTGGGATGAATATTCAGCCACACCCTAAAACAACCCTACCAGATGTGGCCTCTAGGACTATAAACAATGTTTTACCTTCTTACTCACCTCTTCTTACAGAAATAACATATTATTTGTGATCTAAAAACAACACAAGATGTACATGAATTTTCCCTAATAGAAAATCCAAAAAAATGTGCTAAAACCACTGATTTTTCTGAAACTCAAAGATCAACCCCCATGTGTGCCTCAAAAATTGATATATGGACTTAAAGATATAATGAGTAAAATATTCATGGAAATATGTTAAAAACATAAAAACAAGCATACTTCTGGGTGTAAAGTTGTATAACCTCAATCTTGGATTTGTGACACACATCCACCGCACCACGATCCAACTATATACCGACTCTCAACATGATATCCCTCTCCATATTCATCTCTTAACCCTTTATAAGACACAAAACCCAAAAGGATAGAACCCACATACCCAACAAGACAAGGGTGGAATTAAAGAAAATAAAAAAAGGAAAAGTAATAAAAAAAGGAAAATGATAAAAGAATGAAAGAGGGATAAGGGATGGGCCCAATGACATAAATGAGGTTTCATCACACCTATGAAAAACTCTCATTATGGAAGTGACCATGAATTTTTAATCTCAATATAATACTCTGTTCAGAATATACCCCTTCATTAACATGTGAAAATAAATTAGTATTTAATTATTTACATATTAAATTACAATTATTATGTGAAAATTCAAATTTCTTTGATTTACACCAAACATCTGTCCTAGGGTAAAATCTCTCTTATTGAAACAAAATAGAGGTCATAAAAATCACATGAGAAAATATCAAAGGATTAATTCAAATTTAATCTCAAACACTCTTAAAAACAAAAATTCAAATTATTTTTGGATTTTGTGAACCCCTGATGATGTGGTTTATCAGAAAATCTTTTAAAAATCATTAAGTGAGAATTTCCTAATTTATGAAAATAAAAACTCATAATTTGAAGTGTTTTTAATTATTAAAATATAATGGAGTGTCAATGAGACACTCCACAATCTTACCCATTTTGATAATTAAAAAATGAATTATAATTTCAAATGATTTAATATCTTTTCGAAATTATCCAAAAGTAATGAATTAGATTAAACAAAACTCCCAAATTTAAAAAACAAGTTTCCAAATAAATTATAGTTTTATCACCTATTTTTCAAAACAAAAATGAAGTAAATTGATGTAAATAGAACATTTTAGAATCCAAAAATAAGAAAACAAGAACTTAATGATTTAAAATATAATTATAAAAAGTTTAATAGTAAAAAAATATTTAAATATATTATCACTTTCTTAAATAGAATAAATTCAAAAAAATTAGTAAACTATAGAGATAAAAAATAAAAATTGAAAAAAGACCCATTAAAATAATTTTTTTTATTAAACAACAAAACCTATAAAATTAGGTCAGTGAAATTTAAAATTATTGAATAAAGTATTAAAAATAATTATGTGAACATAATACTTAAAAATAATCCTAAAAACATTATAAGAGATATATGGATCCAAAAAACATGTTCAGTGATATTCAATGAATTTATTAAATATTTATAATGAATTAAAAGTATCCAATTATTAGAGAAAATTCTAGAAAACCAGATTAAAAACATATATTACATGTTCACTAACCAAAAATTAAAAACAATATTTAATTGAATTTTAGAAAACCATAACATTGAATTATATTTAGCATGATTAATTCATAATGAACAAATTATGTCAGAAAAATAATGAATTTCATTCTAAAATAATTAACATAATGTGATATTATAAAAGTTAAATAATTTATCCTTCAAAAAGGTAATTGATTTCATTATGAAGACATGATGTAAATAAAAAAATTAAACTGGTTCATTTTGAACTTGATTCCCTCCAAGTTCATTTTTAATTCTCTCAAACATAAGACCCCAAATGGTTCTGTAAAGATATTATATATTTGATCATTAGTTGGACTGTATTCCTAATAGATTTCACCATTTTTACATGGTCTTTCATAAAATTATATCTAAATTGAATATTTTTTTCTATATTGATTTAAAGGGAACTAAAATATAGAATTAGTAGATGAGTTCTCGTAGAAAATATATAAATTATCCAACTAAACACCAAAACTAGTCAAAATTTTCTAAATCATTAATGATTGAGCACAAAAACCTCTAGTAACCATTTTTCATCTTCTAAAACACATAACTAAAATGATGTTTCTTTATTTATGTTCTAATAATATTTTATTTTTACTATAAAGTGACACATTCAACATGTAATGTTTCAATATATTTTTCATCCACAAAATAGTAATCTGTATAGATTTTTAATTCAAGATATCTTTTTCTAGGATTGAATAAATCAAGGTTTAAACAATCCTCAACATACATTATTATTATTTTCCCAAAATCTATATAAAATTCCATAAGTACACTTTGAAATCTTTACCAACAAAACATTAAATATTAAATCAGGTTGAGATACAGTTAAATACAATAAACCTCCAATCAAACATATAAGAACACTATTATTCACTAATTTTATATATTTATAAAAAAATGGTTTCTATAAATTATTCATTGAGTTTTTTTCACTTAAAAAATTCATATGACTAAATATTTCTAATATTTAATTTAAATATTTATGATTATTAAGAAACATTACATCAATTTGTCGAAAATTTTGATGCGTAGGCAAAATTTTCAATTATCTCATTATAATCAAATAAAATTAACTAATCATTAATTATAAAACATCAATGCACAATGTATCATATGAATATACAAAAATAATATCATATACATAAATTTCAACAATTAAAGGAATTTGAATTTTTATTTATAAATAATTTTGGATCAAATATTTATTTTAAAAATAATTTTGAAAAATAAAATAAAATTATATTTCATATCAATATCATAAATATTATTTCAAAACATAAAGTGATTTCGAATTTATTTTTAAAAATGTTAGGATTATTTTTACTTTTAATAATAGGGTGTTTTTTATATGTAGTTTTGTATAAATAAATTTGAATAAAAATATCATTTGGAATACAATTGAAATAATCTAAATCCATGTAAAGTAGAATAAGACAAAACAATTAGTATAGATAATAATATTTTAACTAGTGGAAGTTATTTGATAATTTAAATTCATTATTATATTAAATCACCTTATAAAAATCATATAGCTTTATTTCTAATAATATTTATAATTCATTAGGTATGTTTCTAAAAATATGTTTATTTTTAATTAATTATTGATCTTGTATGGGTTAACAAAATTTCAGAAAATTATTTCTTAAAAAATAGTTTATTTTCTCTTGTATAGCTAGTATAAACTTAGAATAATTTAAATCCTTATAAATATATTTATCAATAAAATATGAAATTATAGTAAAATGATCACAAATATTTCTTAAAGAATTTTTGGTTTCAATTCATAAATCACAATTTCCAATTAATTTATCTAAATGGTGATCTCTATTGGATTTATAAGTACATTCATGAGGGTTATTCAACCCCTCAACTTTTGAATTACATTTTGAGGTTCACCCTCTCAAAATTAAATTCTAAAAATTCTACTTCAATATGTTGTGAATCATAATTCATTTCATTTAAATTATACATTTAAATATATATTTGGTGAGGAGGATGAGCCCGTAAGGGGTGTAGAGATGATAGGGTTCCCCCCTGCACCGCCTTCCTCTCCACTACTGTGGATCGGCGCGTTCATGGCGTGATTCGCCCTCTAGTGGTGGTATTGTGCAGGCTCTCAGATGTCCCTACTGTTCGCTGAAAGGGTTTCATTGAGGCATAGTTTTTAATCGTTCGAGTTTCCACGACTTGAGGTGTCTTTTGTTTTTCGTTTCAGATGTGGGGTGCTGGGAGGATCTGCTCTCTCTATGTGGGATTGAAGGTGGCGGCATGATCTGTAACTCTGGTCGTCTGCAAGGAAATATTCCGGTGAGATTCAAGAGGTCATAATTTTTCTTGCTCTTCATCTCCGCTTTCTTTTTGTTTTTGGTCGTATGATGGGTTGATGTACAGTGATCCTGCACCGGTTTTGGTTGTCCTGCTCGAGGGTGATATTTTTTTTGTCGATGTAATTTTTTTTAAGACGGGTTTCTAAAGGTGAATATGTTGAACGGACTGGTTTGATGGTTGTTCGGTGGTGGTTCGGTGATGTTGGTCTCTTTCTTTTTTTTTTGTTTCGATGTGTGTTGTTTGGTTTATCGGTTTTTGGTTGGACGTTGGACAATTCTGGTCTTCTGGAGGTGCTATGGATTTGTATTTGGTGAGGGTTTGAATGTTTCATATGTAATTGGTACGAGGTTTCACTGCGGTCACCTGCAGAGTAGGGGGAAGCATTCAGATGGCCTGGTCATTCTCGCTCTGTTAACTTCGTCACCCTTTGTGGATGTGCTCTTTTTAGGGCCCATCTCACTTCATTGGTGGGTTGGGCAGAATCTGATTGGAGTCCGATTGGAGTCCGCCGGTGGGTTGGTGGATTTGGGATGGTGTCGAAGGTTTCATTGGTGGGCATTTGAGGAATCCAGTTCTGAGGTTCATCCAGATCTCCTGATGTTTTTTTCCCCTAATTCGTGGTACCTCAACCATTATTTGGTGTCTTCAACATCATCTATGATGGTTTGTCAGTTTGAAGGCTTGAATGTATTTTATCCATTATGTTTGGATGATTTTAAGTGGTAAAGTGGTGTATTTGGATGTGGTGAGGTCATGTATAGTTTCTCACTTTTTCTTTAAAAGTGTTTGCATAATAAAAAAATAATTTTCTGTCATTTAAATATATATCATAAATACACTCTTAAACCACTACAGTTCCTATATTATAAACTATATAATATTAAATAAAGTTTTTGTAACACAAAAATGTTACCTTAATCATATTTTATTTCAAACATATATAAGGACTCATTGATGTCAATAGTGAAAACATTAAATTCAAAGACTCTAAAATATTCAACTTTTGGTTTTATTCCATCGTAAATTTCATAAGGTTTATTCTTTAAAATAAGTCTGAAATGAATTCTATTAGAGACATATAAATATATATTTATATAATTTGTTTAATTTATCTAAGTTTTCTAAACTAATTTATAATTGTTCTATAAATTTTTATAAATTATAATTTTTCCTTTCTAAACACCCTTTTTTGTGTTTGTGGGGGTGAAAAATTATGATTCTAAATAATAACATCAAAAAATTATTAACATTTTATATTTAAAAATTTTCTACCTATATGAATTTTAATGTATAAAAGAATGTCACCCTTCTCATTTTTCTCTAATTTTCAATAAGAGTAAATTTTTGAAATAGTTTGAAATATATAGATTAGAAAACAAACCTAAGTTAATATACTGAAATCATTGAAAATAACAAAACATGGATTTAACCACTAAAACTAACAATAGTTATAGGTATAAATAAATCAAGATGAATTATTTGTAGAGTTATTATAGGTTAATCTTCCTTGATAATTCTGAAACTTTATTTTTTACCAATCTTGAAAGATTCACAAATATTGGTGTTATCCTAATTTATATATGAAATATACAAAACAATAAGTTGTTTTGGAAGCTTATATAGTATCCAAAATATATCATGAAATTAATTAAAAAAAACATTACCCGGATTTATAGCACTTAAACAATTAACGTTTTTATCAGTGGGTTTGAAAAATTAATTTAATATATATTATATTTTTTGTTGTTATAAAATAGCATGGATTAATATTTTAAAAATTATGAACTTTTCATTTTCAAATATCTTGGGGATTCCATCATCACATAACTGAAAAATTATAATAAAATAATTTTTAAAAACATCAATATATAAATTTTTCTAAATGATAATGAATTTTAAGATGGTAGCCTCTCCAAAACCCTTAACATTAAATTTGGAATAATTATCAACAGGGAAATTACCTCCATCAATTTTTTTTTAATTATATATTGTTTTATTAATCACTTTTCATTTTTCTTGAAAATGCACTTTGAATTTACCAAATTTCCATTATCAAACACCGAAGAATAAAATCATACAAGGACAAATTTCGTACAATTTTAATTCCACTGAAAAATTGAGACCATTTGGGACAGTAAAATAATTCTACAAAACCCATATTGATTTCCAAAACAAAATCATAAGTAATCTTGAGGATAAGGATATAGAAATATAGGCTTTAGTAGGACCAAGACACAATGTAAATCTCATTAAACACTCACTTGTATAAATTATATTCATAAAATATCAAAAACATGTAGATATTAATATACTTGATTTTGAGATTTTTACAAAACAATGTTTTGTAAATTTTAGTTAATTGTTTATCTAAAGCAAGAAGAGTTTTATTTTAATTAAATTTATTTATAGAAATTATTTTTTATAATTTTATTATCCTTATACAAATCTAAATACAATTATATTGAACTTTCAACTTCTTTTTTGAAATTTTAATTTTATACATGAATATATTTAATGAATACTTTCATTTATTAATTATTTTTAGAAATATGTTCCTTAAATTAAATATTTTCCATTTGAATGATTTCAAAATGTACAAATATTTTATCATTACTTTTATAAGAAGCGTTCTTTAGTTTTTGATTTTCTTCAACAATGATCCTGTTTTCACTAAAAGAAAATTTATGATTTTTATTTATTTCAATGTATTCATTTGAAATATTAAAAATATAATATTTTAATATTGTATGTTCATCATAAAATTCATCACTTAAAGATTTTTTAGAATTAGATTTATAACTGTCAAAATTAGATTCAGTATCCTAGCTTAAAGAAACCATCAACCATATATTTTCTAATTCTTTTTTAGTTCAACATTTATCATGAGAATTTACTTCCTAGATATAGCTATTTCATACTTAAAGTATTATTTTATCCTTTTCCCATAATCTTCTAATTTTTTCCTCATCTTTAATATATTAAGTTTTATATTCCATTTTCCCCTATATTTATAATAAATATCTTCTAGTACATTTTTTGATATATCATTACATTTTATAATACTCCTGAAATCCTTTTATAGACAGACCTTTGTTCCTTCTTGAGTATACTATGATTCTATGGTTAAATCCTTTTAAAACTTAATAAATATCATACTTATGGTATCTGTGTATCTCATAATGTAATTATTATGATGTGAAATACATTTTTTATTTAAGCGAAATACTTTTTCTTTTGTTACTCATTGTTTGACTATATTTTTATTTTCTAATTTATATTGAAATAAGGACCCAATATGCTCATCCACTGTATATTATTTAATGTTATTTATTTCATAAATATACACTTTTTTACCATTCCAATTATTATTTAATGACCTAATAACTCTTTCCAGAATAACCGATTTATCCAATTATTTTCCTAAGTCACATATACCAGTTTCAATACTAGTAAACATATGAAACATTTTATTAATGGTTTATTCTTCATCAATTTTTCCTTCTTAATATTCCACTCTAAGAATATCATATTAGGTTTTTTTTAATTTATCTATTCCATAATGAGTTACATGAAATATTCTATAAATTTAATGTGGAATTTTCAAGTAGTTATATGACATGATACATTTCATTAAATTTCAATATATAAAAGACGGATTACCATGTAGTTTAAGACATAAGTAAATGCATTATAACTACTTAAAATGTCCAACTCAAATTATAATAACTTTTAAGGATTTATCATAATTTTCCAATATTCATTTTTAAGATGCTTATGTTAAGCTTCCATCGTACAATTATAGTAACCATATTTAGTAAAATAGAAATATAGTGGTGTCTAAGGAAACAACCATTGTTAAAACTTGTTCCTACCATCTCAAAAACATATTTTCCATGGATGGTTATGTTTATGATATGGTTAAAAATAATAAAAAATATATAAAAAAATGGTAATATTTCTTACATGGACCTAAAATAAAACTTTTTTTCAATATGAGAATCGTTGAATGTTAAAGAGGGATCTGAATTGACCACTTTATATAATTTTAAATATTTATTAGAGTTGCGTTAATATTTTTTAGAAAATTATATTATAAACACTTGTAATTTTATAATAGGTTAAATCAATGTGATCTCACATATAGTCTTCACAACCTCAATATAATATTATGACTCCTAACCTTTCTTATAATGTGTAGAAAGAACCGAACATTCCTTTGTTTAGACTAAGGTAAAATTAAAAACCCCTTCCTTTTACAGGACCAAATCATAACCATATGTACTATTTGAAGGGTTGGTATAACATGACACTAAGTTCCTTATTTATATTGAAAAATAATAAACCCCAATCACATATAATAAATGTATATAAAGAAATATCACTTCAAAAAATTATTTATAAAAATAATATCACGAGTGTTGAAGTTGTAGAAATCACTTTGGTAGTCATGATATATGTATATATATATTGGTGTTTTGTAAACCAAATCCCTATTGTATGTGATCATACAAAAGTTCTTCCCAACATAGTACAAGTATCCTAAATATATATATATATATATATATATATACTAGACTTCATTATATATATATATATAGTTCCTTCATTTATAGAGATCTTCAGAAATGATATTCAAATGTATAGATGTTTCAAATTATTATTTCCCATGAATCCGTAATTTTTTCATTCAATGGTGATAAACTACTTTAGAGTTGGAGGAATCATTGAGAAACTATAAAACTAAAATTATTTGTACAAAAAAAATATTAGATTAACTAATTAGTTATATATATATATATTTAAATCAATGTTAAATATTTTCATAACAATTAGTATTCAAGTCCTTAGAAAACTCAGATAAAAACATGTGACACATGAACTACAAATTTCAAAAAAAAAAAAATTTTAAATATTATAATTTATATGGATGTTGAATAAATATTAAAACACTAATTATCCAATGTTTATTTAATTTAGTTATCAAGTAAAAAAACTAATGGCCTTGCATAGGATCAATATAATTAAACAATAGAAATGAAATAATTAAAAAAACAAAAAAACCATGATTCAAAATAAAAATAATAATGAAAAAATAGTATATTTCTAGTTTTGGAGGTAAAAAAGGTTGATTTATAAAACAATCACTTAAGATTAATTCAATGTATGAGTAATTCCATTTCAAATTAGCCCATGTAATAATCATTTGGAATCTATATATGGATAATGGTGTAGGAAAATTCTTCATTGGTGGATATTCATGTTAGAATATTTTCTTTATAAAGAGATTTAGATAAATATTTTAACAAAATTATATTCATATCATAATAATCATATAATTATGTTCACATAATCATATTTCCTTTATGAAAATTCATCATCATAGGGATGTTTTAAAAACTATATTGGAGTGATTTTCATTTATGTACATGTCATTATTATCTCTACGTACGAGTCGTCTGACACTTTGAAAATTTCATATAAAAAAAATATATGAGTCATTTATAACCTATATATGAGTCATATGACATCTTTGTATGAGTTATATTACTTTTTCAAATTATTAATATTTCTTATTTGAATGAGACATTTGATAATTAGAAAATTTTCAATGTATGAGTTATAACCTAACTCTTACATGTATAGATTTTCCTCTAAGATTAGTTGGCAAGAAACATAAAAAATAAAATTGAAAAATAAAATAAACAATAATTAATCATCATTATTTTATTTTAGAAATAGAAAAAAAATTAAAAATC
Source organism: Viscum album (assembly GCA_963277665.1). NCBI lineage: Eukaryota > Viridiplantae > Streptophyta > Magnoliopsida > Santalales > Viscaceae > Viscum > Viscum album. The sequence goes on from OY728159.1 coordinate 77,618,551, forward strand.
ATAAGGTATATTTTTTGTTAATTTATTAAAAGAAAAAAAATAAAGTGCAGTATTTGTAATTATCAAAACATAATTTAGTGGAAATGATCCACCCAACAGACAACTTCCTTCTCACTCATGTTAAGGGTCATGCACCATATCATTGAGTCAAAGACTCACTTTATCCTTTTTTTAATCATAATACACTATATTAATATTTTAATTTAACATATGTTTTTTATCTATGATGAATGTAGAATATAAAACTAATAAATGAAATATTGAAAATATGTGGTTTTAAGTAATGTATATGTTTTTATGATAACTGAAAATACAATGATCTGAGAAATTTTAAAATTATAATGGTTTATTTTTATATTAAAAAAGATTGTTTAATAACTTTGGTTGTGCTAAATAAATTTATTGGTTAATGTAGAGAGTTTATGAGTCCATCAAAAGATGAAAAATTAAACTATAACATATATCATAATAATTTATTCTAAAGAATGCGTAAACCCACTATTATAGTTTTTTATAATGATTTCAATAAATAAATACACACATTGAGTGGTTTATAAAAATAAAAATAAAATAATTTAAAAATATTTAACCACTTAGAGCCTTCAATTATTTGTTATTTAGTATAGTCATGATTCTTTGACTTTGTTAGTGTTTGATACTAGCTTATATTTATAAGGTTTCATGATAGGATATAATAGTTTATATTGTTATAATAATTTTTTTTCTAATACTATTGATCGAGGAATTCCTGGGATAGGAGGAAAAAATGAAGATTTCAGTTTTTAGATGTGGGGATACCAAGATTTCAATTTATTGATGCAAGAACCTACTAACAAGTTTTATCAACGGATTCTTGATGATTTTAATATAGATCAAATATTCTTGCTTATAAAAGATGATACATTTTTATATGTTTCATATCAACGATACCTTGAGTAACATTGATAGTTCACTATTCACATCAGGTTAGTAGTGAGCTTTTTAATAACATCTTTTGAAGGGTACGTTGTTTCAAAACTAGTGATCCAAATTTTTTATTTTTTATGTTATTTTAATTATTATGTTTACTTTTATAATACCATTAGATTAATTTTACACTATGTTTATTGTATTTCTCAATATAATTGAAATAATTAGTCATTTACTAGTGTGATAAATTTTATAATACTCTATTTATTTTGGGTTTTATGAAATATTTTTTTTATTGACTTAATTCTTTTATATACAAGAAAATTTATATTTTCTTTTAAACTTCAATTCACAATCACTTATAGTTTGATCATCACCCATATTTTGGGACAAAATTTAGTATTATAGTAAGTATTAGGTTTTGATACCAAATACATGCTATCCATTTGAGTTTTTATTAATATTTTAGATTTTTAATTTTTTATCTTTTATACCGAAATGTGTTTTAGAGTAAAATATATTGCATTCAAGATGGATAAAATTTTAACTATCAGATATTTGGAAAATCTAAATCGAAAACCATCTTTTTTAGGAAATTGATTGTGAATACCATCAAAACTGTATGGAAATATATGTTATTAACATTGGAATTTATAACATTCTTATGCACACCAGTAGCTATAAAATTCTTGATAAATAATTTTCTACTTTTACTAGAAAAGAGAAGCCTGAATTTCTACTAAAATTTTGAGTTGGGGAAACTCTTTTGTTTCTATTCAGATAAATACCTATACAATAGTTCCTTAATGCAGAATAGTATGTCTAATTTGAGAAAACATTGAAGTAACTCATTTGGGAACATCAATTGTTTTTTATACCAAGAAATCCATGATAAGATATGATAATCATGAATTCTATTTTTCAGATGGAGGAAGTGTGTCCCAAATTCATCTAAGGATGATGATTATTTTGGAATGCAATATAATATCTCAATGAAAAGGAATTATTGGATTAATAGTCAGTTGAGAAGGTTAAAAACTTATTTCCAAATGATGGGAGGTCAAAATAAACTGTAATTGATGATACAAAGAATATTATAATGAAAATATCGATTATCTAATAATAATTCTTACACAATATGAATTAAATCTAAAAATAGATACTGAAAATAAGAAAAATAGATTTTATTTCATTAGTACCAAAATGAAAAAGACCTGAAATTATAAAATAAGAACATCAAAGAGAAATCCAAGGAATTTTTTTTATGAACTTCATTATGAAAACATTGATGGGAAACATTATAGCATATAGAAAATGATATTTAGAAAAAATAATTTCCTGATAATTTATTTGAAATTTAAAATATCAAAAATGGTTCTATAGAACCTACTTGTTTTGAATGTAGAAATACATTTCATATTAGACCTAATTATCAAGAATTATAGAGAATATATTGAAAGAACTCTATAAAGTACTCTAATAATAAAATTAATTTTTTTTAAATCCATTGACACATAAAGAAATATTTATGGAGACACTTATGCAAATAGTTTATTGGAAGATATTTATAAAATTAGAAAAATCATTAGAATTTATGTAAACACTAAAAAATAATTTATGAAAAAATTAATTATTTAATATCCTGTGAATATAAATCCATATTTAATATGTTTTTATGCCTTCATAAATGATAAATATACAATTTCATCTTGTTATGATTATGTAGAGAATATTACTCAAACTTATGAAGAGATAAAAGCATAAATTAATGAATGTGAAAACATGTACCAAAATTTTATAATAAGTGAACTATTCTTAGATCTTAAATTACAGAATGTAAATAAATATTTTCAAAATTTTATAATAAACTTATAAATCTTATAGTAGATAATAACACGATTATTTGAATATTGGATAATTCAAAAGAAAATATTAGAAAACATACCATTGATTTAGAAGGGAAAATAAAATTTAAATTACCAAAAGATCATCTTAAGCTTGATGAATGGAAAGTGATTAATTTTTAGAAATGAGGAAAAGTGTGAGTTTTTTTCATGATAATAATTAGATAATTATGTTTTAATATTAAATATCAATATTTAAGAAGTTTCAATGTATGTTTCCTATTGGAATAAAAGAGCTGGAAGAAATATATGGACAAATTAGACCGAAAAGAAGTGCATTTATTTTGGGTTTCAAAACCATTTTATGTTCAACATATCAAGGAAATTATTTTCCTCTTGGAAAATGACTATGTTGTTCTATTTTAAAAGAGGAGGAAATTGGCGAAGAATTTTTCTCTCAATCAAGTACACTTATATATAAGATATTGAGCCTTTATCTGAAACGTGATAGCTACTTATAAGTATCAAATATTCGAGAATATAAGGGTATAATGGAATTTATTTTCTAATATTGATGGAACATAGAAGTTCTATCTTTCTATGAATTAATTATTATGACTTTATATTTTTACACACTGGTGGCTGAGACCATAATATCGGCATATGGTATTTCTTTTTAATATTACTATAATTAATTTTCTAATATAATTATATATTTTTTATGTTAAATTTTTTTTAGGATATTATTTATAAATAAATATAATTAATTCCCTTTAGGGGCCATTTCTTAGTTATTCTAACTTCAAAATTAATTACTATAAATTTCTAAAAAATTTATCAATTTTAAGATAGAATTTATCTATAATTGTCTTCTAAACAAGAAGATGAAGATTATTCTCAACAGAAGATAGCATATTCATAATTTTATTTTTTTACTTTATTCCTATTAATTTTAAAAATGTGTTTATTATATGAAATTTGGTCAAAATATGTCTAAGTTTTTAGAAAAATAGTTTTTTTGAATTTAATGCAATAGAAGTTGGAAATTTTAATAATTTAAAAAATAAATTTTGATTTCATATGTTTTTATGGTAATTAATCATAGTTATAAAGTCATATAAGATCTCAAAAGTTATATGAAACATTTAGAAAGGGGTAGACATAGAATTTTTTTCGATTCATTTACTACATATTTTATTATCACACTTTTCTATTTTTTCAATAGCCACTCTTATTTTACAATTTTTTATAAGGTAACTAAAGGAGACCATTCCATGAGAGAAGTCATTTAGGAAAGAATAATTAATTCATAACTTTTTTTATGTACTAATTATTTATTCAAAATTTTTTATAGCCCTTTGGGTATAGAATCATATAGTACTATTGAATGAAAAACATAGAGATCTTGAGTTTCTTATCCTCAGATAATCAGATAATTCTATGGATTTCCTAAGTTCTTTGAATAAAAATTGTTAAATCTCATAGAATTTGTTCTTTTGGAAAATAAATCTACTGTTTTTATTGATCAAATAATAGAGTTTCTTGGAATTCTATTATATGTAAAATCCTATTTTGTTTTTCACAAATTAATAAATCCCCAAGAAACATTTAAAAATGATATTTATAGACAATTCTACATGATATTATTAATGAATTTAATAAAACAAACCATTTTCTATTAGAAGTATACAATGTTTATCAATGGGTTAATTCTTTCTTATTACTAAGTAAAGGTGAACGTGATACCATTAATATACAAGATGTATACATATTTCACTTTCTTGTAAATTTGGATATGTTTAATATTGTGAAGTTTCTTTAAATAGAACATGGATACCAATTTGGTTTTATTAATAAAGTAGACAGTATGACTAATTTTTTTCCTAAATGAATTTTGTGAAATTCTTGAGGGGTATATTAAAATCTTGTTAAACTATTAAAAATATGAAGATAAAAAATATTAATTTAATGGATGAGTATAATACCATATTACATCATAATTATGATATTCTATATAAAATATTAGAACAATTTGATTAAGTTTCTAAATATATAGTAGATATAGTTTATGTGAATTATTCTATTATTAAAGAGTTAAAGAATATGGTAGCTGAACATAACCATGAGTTAGTTGAATATAATTTAAATATCACAACATAATAGAATATTATTTTTGTTTTGAATTTGTAGATAGTCAAGAAGAGTTCGTTATTAGAGTCTTAGTCAGAAAAGCTTTTGGAATTTTAATCTCAAGAAGATAAATTGGTTGAGCTTAAAAAGAAGTTGGTGTCACTACAATATAATTTTTACAGTAATTAAAATATATAGGATGATATGAAGGTAGTGTTTTAGAAATATATTAATGATATAAAACATAAAATTAAAAATATCTCAAAAGGATATATTTTTTTAATTTTTCATTCTTTTAAAACATTAGTTGATGCTCATTATTAAAAAAACAAAAAAAATTGTAATGGATTTGAATAATTTTTTATTTTTTTAATTTCTTAAATCATCATTTCATGAAAATATTATTGCTCAAACATTTTCATCAATTTTACCATTATTACTAAATAGTTTTTAATTAATAGTTTGTTATCAATTTTGAATTATTATATATAAAATATTTAAAAGTAACTATTTTTATTAATTTTTTATCACTTAAGAATTAAAAGTAATTGTTGTTTTCCCACATGAATTATATACATACTCTATATGGGAGATTTAACTTTTTTACATCTTCCTTTCCATTCAGATATTATTTTTGAAAATCCCAGAGGGAGACAATTTTTTATAAATTTGAAAATTTTCCAAACACTTACTTTATATTTGTTTAAAAAAAGGATAGATATATTTTTTGAATATATTTCAAGGGGGGTTACAATGTTCATTGGATTATATTGTAATCATAAGGTGTTTTCCTTTTTATAATTATAAAATATTTAATTTTTCATTATGAGTTTGATCTTCTAAAAAAGGGGGAGGTTTTTCGTCAAACAATCACTTTATCCTTTCTTTTGGAAATCGTAATACACATTATTATTAATTTTATTTAACTTTAATTGTTTTTCATGTATTCTGAAGATATAATGAAAAAATATAAACAAAATACTAATAATCTAAGGTTTTTTAAAATTCAAATAATTTTACGATAAGTGAAAATAAAATGATTTAAGAAAATTAAAAATACTGATATTTTAATATTCTATTAAAAAGGTGTTATTTAACTACGGTAGTGGTGACTGATAACTTCATTATTTGATATATAATTAATTTTATCCAATCAAAATATGATCGAGTAAATTGCTACAAATTCCATTAAAATTAACAATGAAGAATGCATAATCCATCTTTTTCAATTGGATATATTATTCTCTTTGAATTCAACCACACCTCAAGCATCATAAGAAATAAAGTAAAATATAATTAAAAACATTAAATTTCTTCAATCCTTCAAATAATTATTTGTTTTTTTTTTATTATTATTATTTTACTTTTAATTGTTTTTTAATATTTTACATTTGTGAGGAATTATTATAAGATCTATTAGTTTCTCCTTTTTTAATTTTTAGGTTTCTAATAATGTTTATTTGGTTATTATAGGGACAATTAAATTTAATTGAGCTTCTAGTATTTTAAATTTTGAATTTCAGGATTCCAGTTTATTAAATTGGGAGCCTACCGGCTAGTTTAGTCAATGGTTTCCTAGGTATTAGAAAAAATATATGATCTCCTACATTATAGAATCAAATACCTTTCTAAAATTTTTAATTCATATATACCTTGAATGATTTTTATGATTACCAATTCAAATTTGGGTAAAGTTTAGGTTTTTAATAATATTCATAAGGATTTCTTGTTTTTCTATCAAATTCTCCATGTTTTATTATTTCCATTATGATTTTTCTTTTAATGGTCACTATTATGTTACTATTAGTATAATTTTTGACTATGTTTATTATATTTTTCTATAAATGTGAAATACTAATTATTTTACTAATGTGTTTGCTTTTAAAAAACATTGATTGTTTTTTTGGATTATCGAATTTTCATATTTCTAATACATTTAATACTCTCAGGTGGAATAAAAAAGTTAATTAAATTTAAATTACATTTCACCCCCTCTTGAAGCATGATTTACACACATATTAGTGGAAAATTCACTTCTCACATCACATCACATCCTAGAAATCCTTCTCACTCATTTTAGTCCATATTGTCACCTTCTCAATCAAGGTGAGTCCATTATCCCAAACACTACCTTATCACTCAATGTAGGGTCTCATGTAGTTTCCTAGAATCAACTTTCTCACTCAAGGTAGGGTCTTGTTGGATCTGTCTTACTCAAGGTAGGACTATACCTTGATATATCATCCATGCACATATCAATGAGATCCCTTCATAAAACATGAATCATAAAACATGGCACATAGTCCATCCCACTTGCTTCAAAACATATTACTAAAGCATTAGTCACTCAATAATTATCCCCAAATGACCCAAAATGTCAATTTTTCTATCTATATTCATAGGCAAGTCTCTTGAAACTATTTTAGTCACACTTTCTTGGTATATTGAACTTCTAATAATCCTCATATTTCCCATAAGGGAATCAATTTGGGTCCCTCATACCATATTGATCACTTCCCATCAGTACCAACTCAAACACATCTTCCCAAGGTGAACATATAATATATAGGCAATATATAACACAACAATTAAAAGGTAAGTCCAATCCCTATTCAAATTCTATATCAGATCATGATCCCTCTAAATCAGTACCATGACTATTCCATGTTATTAAAAATTATCATGAGCCTAACTTATGTCTAATCTCACATCACTATTAAGAGATCTCTCAAGCAATCACCCAAAGGAAACCCCTCTCTATCAAACCATGTTTTGGCATAGAATACTCATCCCACTAATAGAACATGATAAGTCTCTTACACCATTAAAAATGTATTTACTATAATTTATGAGATGAAAAAATATCTGACTAATCCTTACTAGGACTAATTATATGAACTATATTTTCATAAAAAATTTATTAAATGATATTGAACATTAAATTCATTAAAATACTTCATAGATATAGTGAATACTATATTATTTGGGAAATTTAATACATAATTCAAAAATATATAAATTAATTAATTAATGATACTTTTTCTCTAAAAAGGTTTTATTATTTAACATTGTTATTTTCTTACTAAATAGTATATATTGGGTACATGAATCATTAAAAAGGTGATATCTAAAACCTGTAAAGGAATACAACATGATTGGGGAATATAATTTAGAATCAACATGCATAACATGATATCATAGAAGATAATAATCACATGGTATAAAATTATATATCATAGAATCACATAATGATAATAATTCAGAAACTATAAAAAACATGACATCATAATCATAATATGAGGTCCACCTCCAAGATAATATATCATAGTGAGGAGGGATTATTACTTGTGTATCCAACATGGTATCTCATGATATGAAACAATTAAAAATTTTAATTGGGGGGATGTATATTTCTATCATCACCTATCACCTCATAATATATACATGCATATTTTTTCAACATAAATTATTTATACATAAGGCTTAAGAAAAATTAAGACCTATAAAAATTGAATGAGTTGCATAATCTTTTCACAAATCATTTTCAAATGAAATATTGTAATGTTTACCAAAAAATAAGGAAATAAATATTTTTTACATTTATATTTTAAAAAATATGAATATATATTAAATATGAATTTCAAATGGAGAAAAATTATAATAAATTATTGGAGAAGTGGGTATAAAATTAAGCCTCTAAAATGATGTTTTAGGGAATGAATAATGATATTCTAAAGATGGAAAGCACATAATGTATCACTTAAAACAAATAATAAAATGTAATTTTTAACATTAATTTTCTTTTGGAAATAATTTAAATGGGTAAAAGATAAAACATTGATATGTGAAAGGAAAGTGTGAATAGGAAATTCTCTTTAAATTGGTTGGTTTAAAAGAGAAATTGAAAATTAAAGTTGAGAAACATATATAAGAATACAAATGAAAGGGAAAATAAACAATGTATATATTTTTTAAACATATATAAATAATATTAAATAATTACATAATAATCTTAGAGATGTTAAGTGGGTTAGCGAGGAAAAATATAAAATCTAAACAAAAAAATGTATTTTAGAAGTACTCTTACCTCATGTATGGACTTATTTGGTATGTGAAATTATTATTTTAAATAATTAAATTATTTTATTTAAATAATTTATTTAGAAACATTTCTATTTCTATTTATTTTTTAAGGTATATTTATTTTCATATATTTCTTTTTATATTTTTGTCTCTCATCGGTCACTTGTGGGGTTTTTGGTTAATTTCCCCAAAACTATATTAGTAAGATGAATATGGTAAATGGTGTCATCAAATAGTTACATAATCTATATGATTGTAGAGAAATAGATTATTTATAATTAATAAATCATAAATTTTATACAAATTATTATTTTATCCAAAATAAATGGAAATTATGAAAATGCATTAGTATCCTTATTTTTTGCCGTTCAGATCACTATGCTAAATTATTGTAAATATCATTAATATAATGTCTAATTTATCATTCAAGGATCCTTAATAAGTAATATATTATATAATTAATTTTTAAAATCATTATTAAAACCTTTCCCACTACACAGTAATGAAAAATGAAATACAACATCCATGGAAGTTGGGAATCGATCATAATAAGAGTGATGTTATCATTTTTAAATGGATAAAATGGAGGTAGATAATATTTATACAATTAACATGACAAAAAATCAATATAATATTGATACTAAGGTAATTATTTTAGAATTATTATAAGATATTTTCATGAGGTAGAAAAAGAAAACATAAAGGAATAGAAATTTGAAGGTGATTAGAATTTATTACCTTACTTCGTTGGATGACTCCTTTTCTAATTAGATTATGACTTTGATGGGTGGTTTTGATGATACAAAAACCTATAATACATATAAAATAGTTTTGGCTGGTATTTTGGATAATTTAAATCAGGATAAAAATATTATGGTGTGAGAAGAGTTTTGGTGGTTATAAGACTTCATCCTACTTCACACTCTAGTAATCAGAACAGAGTGACATAAGACCTCAAAAATTCATCCTCGTATACCAGAGGCTACCAACTAGAAGAGAGGATATAGAATGTCACCATGAAGAGATTATAACATAATTTTAGAGTAACTAATAATTGAAAAAATATCCAACCATCATTCATACTAATAATTAGAGTATAAAAAAATAAACAAGAATCACTCTATAACAAATGTGTTACGTAAGAACACAGTCATACATCCCCAATGGACACCAACTGGGAAAATAAATTACACACTATGTATAAAATTAAAAAAAAATAGTGAGTATTTACTACTATATTCAAGTCTCACTTTATACTAATCTGTAAATCCCCAACAAGATACTCCATACTGATCAGCCGCTACCAGGCCTCTGCCTAACCCAAACATACAAATGGTAAAGTCTCCCATGGTACACAAGTTTTGTGGACACTAGAGTAGATTGTGAATAAAATTCAATTGGAAACCATCAATATTGTAACTTAAATTACTAATAAATATGTAATAATTAGGAATCTAATAACATGAATCTAGTGGTTATGTTATTATATTGGTAAAAGATACACGAGATCATATATAGGTTTTCCATAATACATTGGAAATTTTATGATGAAAATTTAAAATCTTTATTAAATTTTTCATATTCTGTTTAGTAAATACATTAATTCAATTAAATATTCATTTTTTTGCACTAAGGAAAGGAAAAAATAGAAAGGGGTTATCACAAAAAATTAGTAAGAGATAACATACAACAAAAACTATCTTATTATAATCATCAAATAAACCGTAAAGAAAGAATATGTTGTTAGAATAATTCCATAATCAAATTAAACTGAGAGAATAATATACATATGAAATATAACAATATAAATAAATATATTACAAGGTTAACAATAATTTATTTCATTGTGATGGAATTAATAATGTCTTATATCGTAATCTTACTATTAATACCCCATGCTAAGACATCATGATCTTACTATCAAGGCCGTATTCTAAGAAATCATGATCTTACCATCAAGTCCATGTGTGACGAAATCATGATCTTACAAACATGTCATCATACTAAATCATTATGATCCTAATGTCAAGTCCTCTTGTTAAGTATTTATAATTTAATGGGAAGGAATATAGTAAATAAAAAACCTTTTTATTCATGAAATTTTGATGCATTGAAGGGATATATAACTTGGGTACCCACCTATAACATAATTATATATAACATATTCATGATATGGAACAAATTAATAACAATAAATTTTATAATCAAAATACCCTAGTAATAAATAAACAACCACATTAAAATAATAATCATATATGATTTCCATACATTTTCTTGTCAAAAAATGGAATAAAATGATCATAATTCTTCGAGAGAAATAAAGTGGATTGTATCATTAGAAAATATAATTATTGAAACATTTTTAACTTTAAATTATGTTTTCATATAAGAAAAAAACCTTTATAAAAACATTAAAAATTGAATTGGATAAATAAGAATAAAAAGTGTTAATATTTTTGATACAAATTTAAAAAAAATATTTTATAAATAATAAAAGTAAATAAAAAATAAAGTCAAAAATTACTTTTAAAGATGATTTTAAATTATATAAAAATATCATTTTTTAAAAAATTATTTCAAAATATAAATCATAGAAAATGAAATTTTGAAATTAAATTAGAGTCATATCTAGAAATATGGAGTGGATGACAAATGATACAAAGGTGAATAATTTTTTAAAATGTCATTATTGAAACCCATGTTATTAAAATATTTAAATGAATTTTTTTAAAGTAGGTAAACCTAAATATTAAGCTTATATAAAATAATTAATATTTTTATAACAAAATTATAAATAAAAACATTAATTGGAAGAATAATATGAATATGGAAGAGAAATATTTTAAATAAAATAATTTGGATTGAAAAATAATCCCCTAAAATATTTTTAATTTTTAATTTAGAATACATTAAAGGAATGAACATGATAAATAATTTTTAATTACATTAATGACATTAATGATATGGTGAAATATAATCGTGTGGAAGTATTATTACCATATAAGTAAAAAAAGTGAATGTAGAGCACATATCAATGAATGAAAATGTAAATGATAAAACCCTTATGGTATACGTAACCATAGAATAATAATATTTTTAAGGAGGGTTGAATGAAATACTTTTAAATTACAATCAATAACCATTAATAATAGTAATTGAAACTGATGGGTAAATAAGAACACTATATAAAATAATTGGTCCATTATAACACCCAAAATTTAAGGTAATTAAACATTTTATTGTGTATTTTAAAGATATATTATTATTTTGTTAAGTTTTTGTGTGTTCTAGAGGGGTTCTAAGTACATTTTAAGTGTTTTAAGTGGATATGGTTTGGGTATTATTTGTATAATCCTTGAACACTCTATAGGAAACCATGAACGGTTTTGTTGGGAGGAACTAGATAAGTTCATGGTTAGAGCATGGATTGACCAAACTACATGGCTACCAAGAAGAAATTATTCAAGTGGAGATAGATAGAAAATAATGGTTTGTGGATTATTGAAAAAAATGTGATCCAACCGCGTGAAGTGATGTCCTTGATACAATATCACTTCAAGGTTGGTTCATGGTTTTCAAAAATGTGTGGCCCAACCATGTTCCTACCATGGTGATGTCCAGTAGAACATGCATAGTTAGTGAATAGTTCAATAGACCATGTACCCTAACTTTGATATTTGAAGTTAATAGTCCAAAAATTAAGTTTTATATCCTATTAATTCCCTAAAACCCTAATTCCTTCATTCCCTCCTAGGATCTCATGATCCTTTCCTCAATTATTCTCCCATTGTGATTCCCTTTTATACAGAGGAATCTTTAGGAAAATATAAGTGTGTTGGATCCTTGGAATCATTGGTAAGATCCCATTTTATCTCTTTAACTTAAGATCATCTCATCTCCTATCACCATTATAGTTTTATTTATTCCTCCATGTATATATCTATGATATATTTTTTTGATGATCGATGAGATAATGTTAAATATATTTAAAGGAATGTGTTGAGGGATAATATCTAGAAGTTCTTACATTTTTTTTCATTTTCATCATCTATTGAGGGGAAGGTCAATTCTATCTCATTCTAAATGTTGTAGAAGATGATGTTTTGGTGTTTAAATTCCATTACCTTTGTTTTTTTAATATCTTATTTTTAGTTCCAAAAACATTAGTTTTTTAAAAGTTCTCACAAGGTTCGTAATAAAATTATTTAAAGAAAATAATTATAAAAATGATATTTTTACTGAAATAATTTGATATGGGAACCTAGAATACACAGTGGTTTCGGTTCATGAGCATTTAAGGATGGATCATGGAAGAAGGTTCCACTGGTAACAAGAAAAACATGGGATTGATAATGGCATGAATTACCCCCATAAAAAAGGGATCACTAAAAAATTGTGTAGTGAAAGGATGACTCACCACTCATGTATATAGGGATGTCCGGGGTTTCATGCATTTATTTTGTGTTTGTTTGTACATGGGTATTAAAATGTAATTGGTATACCAAGTGATAATAAAAGTTTTCATGAATTTGATATATGTTTTCCATATAACATTTTTTTGGTTTTGTTAAAAACTATCTATCTACTTAACTTATATTTTTTATAAATTATCAACCATGTTCTTATCCTAGGGGAGTGTGATGAAAAGTATTTGGGGAATTACTATGGAGATTATACTCAACCACCTATTGGGAACATTTGTAAATCTATAGATTTATATTTTTAAGATATAGGTAAAGTAAAGTTGTCACATTTCTCTAGTGTATCACTATTGTGTTTCTTTATCAGTTGGTGTTCTGAGCTCAAAGATTGTTCTTGGATACATTGGAGTGATTTTACATTTTTGTTGCATTATATTTGATGACTTTTAGTTCTGTTTATTATTTTTATCAATTTTTCACTACAACTATGATGTTTTTATCTTTGGTTTATATCTGTTTATATTATTGTTAGTCATGCATCATATGGTTGGTTGGTTGATGAATATTGTTTCATCTGGGTGTTTTTGTTATTAAAGGAAAATCGACCCCCATTTTTTATGTTAATCACATGGTATTTTTTATCTAGATTTAGATTATTTGGGACATAACCTAAGGATAGTGTTATTACATACCTTCTCAAGACCATTATTTGTAGTGGGATATTACAAATGGTATCAATATTGGTCGTCTTATATATCTCAAGTGATTTTATAAAGTATACATTAATGTCAACACATTAAATTTATATCTTATAAATATTCATCTATCATTTTTATATTTAACTTCAAGTTACTATGGTGTTTTGGGTATAAAGCTGTCCATTTCCAGTTCTAGGTGTGTTGTGACCTTTTTATTATGGGTTTTATTGATGAGTGTTGTATATCATGCATTAATAGTGAGACATCACACTAGTATTACATCATTGATTTTGTGTTTCATGATTTTTGTAAAATTAATAAATGGTTATAATTATTGTATTTCGAAAATAATATTTTCAATATTTTTTTCTTATTATAATTTTTAGTTTTCTAATGAATCGGTTTCTAGTGAGTGATAATTAAGTGGTTTTCTGTTCTAGTTATAGAGAATGGAATTGGGTAGATGTCAGAGAAATCAATAAGAAGTAGTTGGGGAAATTTTTGTATCACCTAATACATAGGTGAACTATAAAAATTTACAAGTAATCATTTAGTATTTTCAAGCCATTGATGGAGAAAATTTTAGCAATAAATTCCAATAAGTTGATCAAACTCTATAGCTTCCGAAATAAAATCCTACCATATTTTTGGGGGATTCTACGTCTGAAAAATAGGAATCATAGATAAATATAAAGAATTTAATCTTAGAATTTCTTAGTACATAAGTAGAGATAAATGTCATGTTAGGGGTGTATATTAGGTAGAATATTTCATGATAATGGTGGGATTTATCTTTGTAATCTAGACTTGAATGAGGTATTATGTGGAATGAATTTTAATTGTTATTCAACAAATAATTATATCCCATCAAATTAAAGATAATAATAACAATATATTTATTCATCTTTAAACATGAAAAACTTCTAGTGATGAGGTATACATTTAATCTTATAAACTCAGTTTATTTTTCTCAAGCGGTAGCTTATAGCATGTTCATGAATGCATGCATCTTTGAATAGGGTTTTTATCTGAAGATTCATTATAAAATAATTTTACTCTATATTACTAACAATAAATAGATGGTTAATAGGGTGAGTGTGGTAAAATGGGATCTTTCAGGGAATATTTGAGGATGAAGTAGATTTATCTCTATGGTAGAAGGTTGGAACACGACCACTATGAATAATCACAAGAGGAACACATATTCTCAATTAGGGGTCACACCTAAGGATCATAAAATGGAATTGATAAAAGTTCCTCTAATACCTAATAGAATGCGTGGTTGTTTGTAGTCTTCCTCCTTGTCTCATATAAGGGGATATTTTACTTCACCACCTTTTATTACATAACTATATTCGGATGGGTCTTATCCAGTTTTACTATGATAACACTCCATGGTCTTGTGCTGGAGATGAATCTCATGGTTCTTAGGATTATTAAGCTCTAACTAGGTGACCTCACAAAAGTAACTCTCATTCATAAAACTGAACAATCATGAATGATTCTTATAATAACAAGACTCCATGGGTAATTAAATCTCAACATGAAAGCAAGGATTAATGGGATACAGGTAAGAGAAGTTATGGTATTCATAAGATGATCATGGAGGATTAATCTATTCCTTCTATGTTGTGATGTATGATTATTTTTAGTTATAATATTATTTGATATGGGTGAGTCCCAATCTGTCAATTCTTCTTGGGTTTTTAATCAAATAGGCTTATATGTTGAAATTATGTCTGTGATCTTGAAACTTAAAACCCCACCGAGTTAATGTGATTATTAGGCCATTAATGTGCATTAATTTATATAAATATTAATAGGGATGAATTGATTTGGGAATCATTATTATTTATATATATATATATATATCTATGTATTGATTTTTGGAATATATTTTTTGACTTCCTTCAAGGCCGATATCAATTTTTATTTTTTTAAAGTGAGTTTCACATATTGTGATGTAATTAAGATTCAATTTAAAGGGGATTAAAATGTGAATTCAAGTATAGTGGGACCTTTGGTATTGGTGGTGGGGAATATATATTATGTGTGGATAGAATTGACCTTGTTATCTATTGATGAAATAAAAAATTGGCATTTTCCAACCATCATGAACCAAATTATGGACTCATTCTCGATATTTTATCTAGGTTTCCACCTAAAAGAGTATTTTAATTTACAATTGATCTCTTACTTGGGATCAATACTAATTTAGTTACATATTATAGGATAGAACCAATAATATTATGAAAAATAAATATATGTCTTGAAGTTTTATAAAAGGTTCATGTGACCTAGTATATCTCCTTGGGGAGAACCAATTATTTTTTTCATGAATGAATATGGAATTATATAGATTTGTGTGGATTATTAGATTCTAGAACAAGTTATGATAAAGAAATAATATCATATTACACATATTTATAAGTTAGTTCATCAATTTAGGGGATCCCATTGGTTCCCTAAAATTTTCTTACGATCAAGTTATCATCAAAATCAATTTTGGAAGGATTAAATTTCAGATATAGCCTTCAAAAGCTGTTATGGTCATTAAAAATATTTTTTTATGACCATCTGTCTTATGAATACACCAGTGGAGTTTATGGAATTGATTAATATGATCTATTATAAGTATCTTGAATCCTTTTTAGTTGTGTTCATTGATGGTATTTAGGTGTATTATAGTACTATGTTTGATCATTAATATCACTTGGTTATAATGTTGGGTATCTTTTAATAACATATCCATTATGATATTCTTTCAATGTTTTATTTCTAGAAATAATAGGTATGTTTCCTTGGACATGTAATACCTGAATTTTTTTATATATATCTTAAAAAGGTAGTAGTTATTATCTATTGTAAATCATTTAATAATGAATTTATGATACATAGTTTTCTAATTTTAATACGATATTACTAACACTTTTTATTGATTTCTCATGACATGACTCACTAATAATATCTTTAACATGAAAACATATTCCTTTTCAATGTAGTGATGAGGGAAAAATATAGTTTCAAGAGATTAAATTTTTTCCTTACATTAGAACCCATATAGATTATCTAGATTCCAGATAAGTATATGTGGATTATGTTTATGCATCGAGATCTATATTGGCTTGTGTTCTAATAATGAGAGATTACGTTGTTAAATAGTTCTCATGACTGTTATGGATACTCGATAAGAATTACCCAATACGTGATTTTTATTTTGTTTTTGAATTTAATTACTTGAATAATTGGTCTTACTCTATTTTTTGGTGAAAAAGTAACCATGTTTACAAATCATAATATCATGAAGCACATTCTGTCAAAAAGTGAATCTAATTTATTGAAAATAATATGGATGTAATATTTTTAGATGTTTGAATTTGACTTCATGTATGCATAGGGTATCGAGAACTCAATGTTATATTCATTGAGTAGGAATTCACATAAATAGATGTATAAAAATTCATAGTGTCAATGGAATATAATATCAGTCATAGCTTACAGGTATATGGATTTTTTAAAGAAATATGATGATGGGGTTTTCTATTAAATTTCTATTGTTTCTGATTTTATTGAGTAGGATAAATATTCCAAAACATATAATCCGAAATTTCACACCATGAGATCATCATTTGGGGATGAAATATAAATTGGAGTTCATTGTTTCGTTTTGGAGATCAATTTATTGCTCCTCTAACTTATCAGGGATAGCTCCTTTCTAGGAACCACACATTGATATTGGATTTTCATCCTTGTATTTAGAATATGTATAAAGTTATATGATCATAGTTTTGGTGGGATGGTATGAAAAAGAAAGTGGTGTGTTTTATATAAAGATACATAATCTATTAATAGGTCAATCTAAAGAATTAATGGATATATGGTATGAGTAATTATTAACCTATCCCCGTATAAAAATGGGATAAAATAGCTATTGGTTTTGTTATAGTTAATCTAAAAATTTCTAGGAAATATCATTTCATATGGGTGATTATGGATCTTCTCACAAAGTTGGATCACTTCATCCATATTCATTAATCTAATATAGTGGATTACATTTAAAAAAATCTATATTTTAGGAGTTCTAATTATTCATTTCATACGAGTTTAAATTGTGTCTGGATATGACACTAGATTTACGTATTGATTTTAGAATTCCTTTTAGTAAGCCCTTAGAACTCATTTAATGATGAGCATAGTGTATTATCCTCAAATGGATGGTCATCCTGAGTAGGCAATCCAAATGTTGTAAAACATTCTTAAAGGTTGTTTGATGGATTTTAAAGGCTTTTTGGAGGAAAATATTTTGTTAGTGGAGTTCTCATTAAATAACAAGGATCCAGACTCTATACATATGGCTCTTTTCAAAGTGTTTTATGCTTTTCCTTGTAATTATCCACCTTATTGTGTAGAAATATGTGAGATACCACTTTTTAAACATAGAATTATGCAATAGATAGTAGAGAATATTCATATGATTAGAAAATGGATATATATGGATTAGTGTGGTTAGAAATCATATCCAGATCCTCATAAATGACCATTGTCATTTGAGGCATGTGGTCAGGATTTCTTGGTATTCCCTCCAATGCTTGGGAATTTTGGTCTCAGTAAGTAAAGAATTTTTTCTCCCTATTACATTAGGCCTTTTGAGATATTTTAATGAGTTGGTGATGTGGCTTATTGGTTTTATTTTCCAAAAAGGTTCACTTCTATACACATTGTGTTTCATATATCTTAATTGAGGAGGTATCAACATGATCGTGACTATTTGATTCAATTATACCATGTTGATATTGATAAGGATGCTACATTGACTCTTGTGTCGACATGGATTATGGATAGTTAAGAGAATCTACTGCATGTAAAAATCATAGTTTGGTATGAATTTTATGGTTGTATGGTATGATTTAGGAATAGACAAGGGAAATGAGAATGATATACTGGAACGGTGGCATGTGCACTTCCAAAGAATCACTGGAGTTCTATTTTATGAGGATAGAATAGGACAATTGAGGGTTGATTGTAACCTCGTGATTTCATGTAGTTTCTCCTTTCATCATGAATTTTCATTATATATAACTCTTGGGTAAACGTTTAAGAGGATATAAATTATATTGAAGTGTTTAATGGGGTGAATTATTTGATCATGGTTTGTGGAATCCAAGAACTATCTGCATGAAATTGTTCATGGTGTTGTTCGGAGTTTCTATATAGGCACCTAGTTTTTTCAAACCATGTAGGGGTGATATAGAAACTGTGAAAAGGGAGATATTGGGAAAATTTCAACTGGTGCATGGATAGAAAAACCATTTAAGACATCCATGTGAGGCTATGGACTTGGGAATGTAGCACTAAATGGTTAGAATGTAGTTTGATGAGTCATGTAACACAACTGTGTGGCAAACTAGGTGATATCCAATAGAAATCTTAGTGATGGAACAAAATTTGAAAAATTGTGTGGCCTAACCATGTGAAATATAGTTAATGTTAAACAAAATTATGTTTTCTTTCAAATTAAGACCTAGACCCCTAATTTTTTAAATTATCTTCAAATTCTCTCAATCTTTTCTTCTCTTATAGGATCCAATAAAGATTCCCTTTGATTTTGAGGTATCTTTAATAAAATATAAATGTGTTTGATCTTGAAAATCATCGATAAGTTCTAATTTTCTCTCTTTCTCTTTATATCCTCTCATATCCTTTCACCTAGATCATTTAATCTAGTCTACCATGGATAGATCTATTTTCTATGTTATGTATCATTGTGAGGTCTTTTTGGATCCATTAATGTGATGGTTCTTTGAGCTAGGATCTAGAAGTTCTTAGTCCTCTTTTTCATTTTCATCATCCATTGAAAGGTAGGTGGAATCCCTATCATTATTTTTTTTCTCAAAATTGAAGTTTTAGTGTTTAAATTCTTTTATAGTTGTTTCTATTATAAATATATCTTATTTTTTAAACCAAAACCCTTGGTTTTGGATTTTTTTAGAAGTTGTTTGATAAAATTATTAAAATAAAGTGTTCTTTAAAATTAGATGTTTTATTGAAATAATTTGATATGATAATTTTGAAAAGATTTTGGCATGTGCTCATTTGTATTTTTGGATGCATCAAGGCTAGAAGTAACACCTTGAATAATAAAAAATTTTATAGATAAAGTCATGAAGTAACCCCATAAAAAATGGTTCACTAAGTGATGGATTTCATAAAGGATGACTCACCACTCATCAATATATGGTAGTCTGTGGTTATATACATTGGTTGAGTGAGTGTATGGGTTTGGAAATGGAATGGTTAATTAAAGTTACAAGAAATGGTGTTGATTATTTGATATTATTTTCCATGGAACTTGTTTATTGTTTTAATATGAACTTTTTAACATTTTCTCTTCAATTTTATATAAATGTGCTAACCTAGTCTTGTCCTAGAGGCATAAGATGGGATGTAATTGTGGAATTCCTACTGATTTTATACTCACCCCATGATTGAACACTTTTTCTAATTTTATGATTATGTATTATAAGATAAATGTAAAGGAATGTTGATTCAATTTTCTAGTGGAGGGCCATTATATATTCTCCTCATTTGGTGTTCAGATCATGAAGATTTTTCTTAGCGTTGTTAGAGTGATTTCACATTAGTGTTTCTATAGTTTGGTGTATTTTAGTTCCTCGTATTATATTTATAAAATTTTAACTAATAATTGGTTGATTGGTCAATGGTTTCAATCTATTTTGTATTATAGTTTATCATGAATAATATTGTTGGTTGGTTATTGTATTTTGTTTCATTTGATTTTTGGTTCATCAGGGAAATCCCCCCTTATTTCTGTTAAGGAGGTGAAATTTTTTACGGGACATTAGTGTATTGGGTATATAAACTAAGTTTAGTGTTACTTCATCTCTTCTCAATCCAATTAATTTGGGTGGTTTGTTACATGTACAATATGAAAATATGCATAAATAAAGAGGAGTTGAGATTAAAACCCATAAATTTAATCTTAACTTCTGTAAAAGTTATTTAACCTTCTATATAATAATAAAATGCCTATCCATAAATTATTTAATAACAATAATCTTATATATTAAATTTTATACACGTTAATTATATCAATTCATTATACCATTGTTAGATATTTATTGTTTATTTTTTCGACCAATGTTAGTAATTTAGATTGTTTCATGTATGTTTTGTAATTGCAACATCAAACCCCATTAGTTGATAAAAAATTCACCATTCAAGGATTATTCAAGGTACTAAAATAGATGTTTCATGATGATTTATAACATTCCTTTTCAATAGATTTTATTCCTAGTTATGTTTCGTGAAGATGAAATTGACAGAGAGCATGTTTTTCATAATTTACAAATATCAACTTGTAACTTTATATTGATCATTAATTTTTGGGTCATCCTATCATAAATTATATTAATGAAATATAGTTTTACTTAATATCATATAAATATATAAAATATATATTTTAGTAATCATCCATGTAAGTCAATGATGAAAAATGAAACATGTCGTCCAAGGAGGTGATATTCTGCACTATGCACGGGTAACATTTTCAATTTTCAATAGACAGAAATAAATTATTTTTTATAATGATTTATATCTTAATAATAATAATTATTTCATAAATATAATATATAGTTATTTAAAACATTATTATAAACATCCATATAATTCATTGATTAAAAACAAAACACATCCTCCATGGAGATGATAGTCTGCATTTATACATAGGATACATTTTCATTCTATGAATGGATTGGGGGAATTTAAAAGATTACTATTACCTAAAAATGAATATATTTAAATTCACTTATTATACTTATTCAATTAATTTACTATGGGAAGAGTTTTTTTTGTGGTATAAGATTATTGAAATGAATACAAATGAAAAAAGGAGTCATTAAGATATTTTACCTTACTCCAGAAGAAAACTCCTAGAGACTTCTCATAATGATATTTTGGTGTCATAATAACCTATAAAATTTTTGAAATATAAATGGTAAATAATATGTTTATAATTTTTTTAATTTAAGTGATTTTTGTGTGTGTAGAAGTGAAGTGGTTAAGGGCTCATTTAATTAGTGATAGGAGTGGAACTTTTATAAATATTAACAAAATTATAGTAAGGGAATGTCATTTTAAATGTAATGTGACTCTGAAAGTAGAAAAAATATATTGGAGAATAGTAGTGGTCAATAAACCTCTCTTTTACAAAATAATGCAAAATATTTTGAGATATTTATGCATTTCCTCCTTAATTTATATTTTTACCCTAATTTTCTCATACAATGGAATCTCATTTTTTAACCTTGGTAGATTATTTTTATACCCAAAAATAAAATTAACACCATTAAATGATGTTAATATGATTATTAAAAATATTAAAAACTATTATATAATATTAAATTTATAAAAGTGATAAAAATTTATTCTAAAATAATAAATGTATAATACATAACAATGGTTTTTAGAAAAAAAATTCTTCAGGTTGTAAAATATTAATTATAGGTTTCTATATTAAAATTAATATTGTAAATGTATAAATATATAATTAAATACATATTTTATGTGAAAATTTTTTTAAATGTTTTTTACTTTTTTCTTATATCTTAATAATGTCATTGAAATTATCGTATTATGTACTTTTCACCTATAAATAAATCTTTCTAAATAAAATTCCAAAAATTCACCCAATGTTATTTTGACATGATGAATTTAGAAATAAAGTTCATTACATAATATTAAAATTATAAAATTAAAAAAAATTTCGTTTCAATTAAAAATACAAAATATAAATAAAAACCAAATTTTTCGAAAAAGGGTATTTTAACATTTAAATTTTATTAATCATATATCATATCAATTACTAATTGAATATATATTAATATATTATTGAAATATTAAATTTTATCATAATAAACTTTTAAAAGTGAAAAAATTAATTAATTATGGTTAAATACATAAACAAAAAAAAAACAATTCTTTGAAAAATAATCCTCTCTAATATTAAGTCATATGAATAATTTTTCTTATTAATATAAGTGTTTTTATTTCACTAATATATTTTTATTTACTATAGTTTTACTAATCTTATAAATTTACAATTAATATTAGTCAAATATGTTTCAGATTGTTTTATTTTAGTGTTGTCCATGAAATATTCTATTCAATATAGAATTTATAAAATGGGGAATTTTGGTTTGAAATATTTTTGTGCTATATTATATCCCCTTAATTAAATTATGACCTTGAAATTTTATTTTCTTCTTACCAAAATGAATGTATATTGAAAAATTTATAATCACAATTATAGATTTATTTTGAAATGTAATTTGTATGTTACTACTAGGACTATTATTTTTTATTAAGTAAGCATTTATAAAACCACTTATTTACCATTACATGACTCATAGTGAGTTTCCAAAAGAATACAATGAAAGATTATAACAATTTTCCACATAATAATTGATAGTTTTCCTATTGTTTTATGTTGATGAATTCTATTATCATTGAGATTAATAGTGGAACAAAATATAATTACTTCATTTATTTTCATTCTATAAGAGTAATTTCATCCTTTAGTTGTGTTTTGATCAGTTTTCCACCTTCACTTTATCTCATATTCTAAATAATGAATAATTATGATGAATTTTTCATGTGATGATCATGAAAATCAACTTTTAGTGAATCATAATACCCAAAATAAATTGTAAGATAATTACAAAGTCATGATCCATTTACTAAAACCAAAATGGCTTGAACAAGATAATATAAAATTAAATTAGAATAAACCCTTAAGTGAATAAGTTGTATTTTAATCTACCTTCAAATCAATTTTTTCCATTTTATATAATCCGGATTGTGGGTTGCTGGGACCCATACAACATGAACCCAAAACCACATACCACATTTCAAAATGGAATTTCAAAATTCAAATCACCGCCACACTGCCTCGAGACGTGATCCCGCACCGCCTCGAGCGCCAAACCGTCATCAGACTGACACGTCGTGCATCAGCCTTTTGCCGACATCCTTCGTCGCAACATCCACTACCCCGGATCTCCGGTGAGCTTCACCGGCATCCGTCGTCGCCTGTAATCACCATCACCGATGTCCAGCAACGGAGCAACATCAACCACTGCATCTCCACCTAAACACCACCGGTGGGATCCCATCAGAAACCATCCTAAAAAACCATAAAAAACAATGCCCGTGAGAACCCACCGTCTCCACCACAAAATCAAGGAACCGCAAAAACATCACGCGCTCCACAGATAAACACAAAATCAAAACTAGGAAACCCCATAGCAACCAACCCAACCACCGAAGCAGACCCTCAGAAACCCTCAAACGCACTCCGCCACCGCAGATCAGATGACAACCTCCACATGATGAGAAATCGTCATAGCACAACAATACATCACCACGAGAAAACACTTGGATGCTCCGAAGAGTGTGCTGATGAATCCGGTCTTACGCCCTTGGATCAGTCCATCGGAGATGTAGAAGTCCATGCGCAACACAATCACAAGAAGAAAATGCCCTGAGACCGCCGGAGCAAGAACCTGAGACTTTCTCCCTAGGCCTCCTCTATGGGGTATTCCCTTGATGGTTGAGGCATTGGTTCAAATAAATCTTTATATTATTACAATTGATGTAATAGATATTATAATATTATTTATATCTTTATATAAAACATTTCTCTACACTTGAAATCAACACTCATTCCCTTTGAACATGTATTATGGAGCTTCCCTCAATAATTTTCACATGTTTAAAATTTAACCCTCCCATTTTTCTTATTCTCAACATTTCATTTTCATTAGTTCTTAGGAATCCTATTATATTATTGATTTCCTTTTAACATAAAAGACATGGATAATTCATTCATTGTGTTACTGGAAGCTGAAATTAATTCATTATATAATGAAACTTTCTAAGACAGTACAACCTTTCAAAGACTTGAATTTAATCCATTAGAGAAATAATTAATATTTTTTTTATATTACATATGTAGTCCATAATATTCCTCATAATATTATAAATTTAAACTTGTACATAGAAACATTTTCTTCTTAAATATTTACCAAATATATAATTTTACTTTCTAAATCAATGTGTAGGGAATTTTTCAAATAATAACAGCTTAAAAATATCTCAATTCGTACTTTATATCTATTTTTCCTCCTTAGTGTTTTTAAAAAATGACAACAATTGATCAGAATCTCCCTTAAAAAATATACTAACCAAATAAAATTTTCATTATTATTACTCTCCAAAGTTAGAAACTTCTTTTTAAGAGTCCTAATCCACTATTCAGCTACCAATAGATTTTTTTTGTTATATTAATGTATGGAGGTTTATAAACATGTAGTGGTGTAAAATTGTTTCATCATGTTGTGAAGAAATAGGTTTCTCCATATATTAAATTTTATTAGTCATAACATACCCCCATAAATTTATAATATGATCAAATCCATCTCAAGTCTTAAGAACACACTTAGTATTCACATAACTTCATAGATTATGGGTGTTGATATGTTTTTCCTTCCTTCCTATAAGTGTTATATCTAAATATTATCATATATTAGTTCGTGAATAACATAATTAATTTTAAATCATTTTAAATAATTTTGAAATTTGATAAACAATATACATAAATTCAAATTTTATATGGAATTCACTCCTAGAATCATTATCTATGTTTCTTTTTTCATGTTTTTAAATCATAAAAATATAATCAAATCCTTCATAATGGTTTATAATGACTATAGGAATCAAGAAAAACATATCACCAAGGAGTATCAGACCAACTTTATAGTCATCCTTCTTTGTTGTGAACGAAGTGAAGATTGAGTTATTACCAAACCGACCATTTCAGGGTTATTAGCCATAGTTTCATTTTTTCAAGATCCTTCATCCACATTATTATACCTATACATGGATTTCAATCCTATAAATCCACATAATCTCTAATTTAAATGGTTTTAAAATATTATCAAATACATAATCATATATATAGATTTTATCTTAGGGTTTTTTTATAACATATATTTTCTAAAATGAAGTTAATAGGGTTTCTACTAAACCAATATTTGATCTAAGTTAGTGAATGATACACTTTTCTAGCCTTAGATCCATTCCTTGGAGGGGATAATCTGGTGAGAGTGGTTTCTTTGGGGCTTCACTACTTTTTACCATATTATTTAGAATGCCTTGGTTTTCTTTGCTAGTGTTTAATTTATTGAAGATACTAAAAATTATTTTTTATATAGGAAGTAAATATATCACGTGGATAAAAATAATTGATTTAATAGTATTGTAATGCAAAATGTTGTACATATTAATTTTAATTTCCATAATTCAAAACAATACATCAAGATCATACAATCAAGGTCATATTATAGTGCATCAGGTTTCTACTATCATGTCTATATTCCAAGATATCATGATTTTATCATTATGTCCTCTTATTGAGACATCAAGATCTAATATCTAATGCCCTATGTTAATGAAATATTACTTATTGGGAAAGCATGCACCGAATACCCAAAAAAAATTGTCTCACGTGTCCTATCTATTTATCAAAATGATATATAATTTTATTCCCTACCCATTACTTAAATACCTACAACACATTCATAATTTGAAATAAATGAATAATAATATAACTCATATTCAACTTACATTAATAATAAATAAAAATCCATATTTGGATAATAATCATACGGGATTTAAATGAATTCCATAGTTAATAAAATGGAATAAAATTAAAAAATACCATCCATTTAAATAATTTTTATTCTATCATTATATCATAACCCCAATGGAACATGAGAAAATTTTAGGGATATTTATTTAGATGAAAACGCCTTTAAAAGCGATTTATAAATTTACTTGGAGAAAGAGGAATAAATTCTATTTACATTTTTGATATAGATTTTAGAAAATATCATATATGAAAATGGGAATATAAATATCCATGAAAAAACATTAAAACATGGAAAGGAATATTCTAAAACAAAATAGATAAAGGTTGTGAGAAAACACACTAGTATAGAAATGTTTTAAAATAATATTCATTTCACATTTTGTAAATAAATAAATTTTAATAAAAATTTAATTCATTAATTTGAAAAATAATTTTAATGGAGATAAATAGATGATTTTTTTTAAAAAAAATTAAAAAACTCTCCAAATATGGAATTTTGAAAAGAAATAAGGGCTAATTCCACAAATGGAAAGTGAGTGATAAAATATATGAACATTAATAATTTTTCAAAATATTTTTATTAAAACACACATCATTAAAAGAGAAATATGAAGATCATAAGAAATAATAATTATTGGATTTCAAAATAATTAATGAGAATATTAGTGGGAATATGACTATTGATATATATGAGAGAGATTCTAATAAAAATACTATCATATTAGAAAAAATTACCGTACGACTTTGGAAAATTTTAATTAGAAGTCATTGAAGGAAATAAAAAGATATGGAATTTTTAATAACATCAATTACATGATTTATATGGTAAAATATTTTCATGGGGTGGTAACTACACCACATAAATTAATAAGTTGTTAAATAGAGAACATTTATCAATGAATTAGAATTGAGATGAGAAAACGCTTACAGGTTTGGTAACCATTGAATAAAAAGAATTTAAAGGAGTGATTAATGAATGAGTAATAAATTATATGGAATAAAAATTAATAATAAGAATAGAAACAAATTTATTATTAGGTACACCATATAAAATAATTGGTTTATAAAATGAAAAGATGCCTTAATGAAGGTGGATTGAGATGAAACCCCTTACCTTTACTCAGGGATTCGAAGAGAGTGCTTTAACCACTTTTATAATAAACATAAACATATTAAAAAAATTATTTCATAAAGTTATTCATATTTATTATAATTTATAATATTTAAGCATATTTAATCATTATACCTTCATTAATAACATGTTATTTATTTTCATCAATGGATATTTTTAATTTCGATTCTTCTATGAATGTTTTGTAATTACAATGTCAAACCCCATTATTGGAAAAAAAATTTATCATTCAATGATTATTCTTAGTAAAATATTAGATTTTACAAAAAAATTTATAAAGTTTGATTATAATTCCATTAGAGTCTTAGTTATGATTCATTCAGATGAAATCAATGATGAGCTTGTTTTGGATAATTGACTGATAACAGCGAAATACATTATAATGATCTCCAATTTTTTAATCATCATTTAAAAACTATATTAATTAAATATAATATTAAATAATATAATATAAATTAATAAAAATATATATTTTTAAAATAAAACATGTAAGGCGGTGAAGAAAAACCAAACTTGTTGTCCTTGGAGGTTATGGTCTTCAAGTACACATGAGTGACGTTTCAATTATTAAATAGAAATAAATAAAGGAAGTAATATAATGATTTATCTTCAAAAGATCATAAATATTTCATTAATATCATATATATTTATTAAATACATTCTTATAAACCTCTATGTAAAGCGGTGACCAAAAAATGTGTGTCGATCACGGTTGTTATTGTATGAACGTACGAATGGTTGGTGTTTTCATTTTTCGAATCATTGAGAGGATGTTAGGAAATATTATTATATAAAAAAATACAATGATTATAAAAATATAATTATTTTAGTGTTTTTATAATTTTATTTTGTTATATATAATAATAAATAAAATAATAGAAATAAAAAAATTGAGTGATTAAGTGTTTTTACCTTACTCTTCAGGACAACTCCTTGGGCCTTCTTAGAATGTTATTTTTATGATACCATAAAATCTAAACTTGGTAAGAAGAGTTTAGATTAGGTTTTGGTAGATTTTGTTCCATCTAAAAGGTCTTTATGTTTGTGGAGAAGTGGATTGGTGAAGGTATCCTTTAATAAGTGATTATGGTTTCACTTTGTTAAATATTATTGACTTTATTTTAAAGGAATGACACTATATATAAAAATTTGGATCCAAGAGTGGAAAATAATAAAAATGGGATGAGTATGGGTTTATTAACCTCTTATAAAAAAATTAATGGTTATAGTTTTGTAATATATAATTATTTTCCCCTAAGTTTGACTTTTAACTCTAATTATCTCTTCCCACAATTACTAATTTTTTTAACTTTGGTAACTTATTTTAATGAAAAAATATAAAATTACCACTGTGAAATAATTTTGATATTATTATTGAAAATATTACAACCATATTATAATATTATATTAGAAATAGTAAAAAATTTAATTGAAAAAAATAATTGTATAATTCTTAAACTGGATTTTAGAAAAAAAATTATTAGTATGAAAATTTTAAATATTAGGTTTAAAATTTTTATTAAATTTTTTGATATTATATTTTTAATTATTAACAAAATATATGTTTTTTAAATTTTTTTTCATATATTTTCAATTCATTCTAATATCATAATTATTTCATAAAAGTTACGGTATTTGTAAAAATAGTATTTTGTAATCTTCACCTAAAAAATATTTCTAGAAAAAACACAAAAATTCACCTTAATATATTTTTATTATGAATAATTCAAAAAAATATTTCAAAAAAATTAAATTTATAAAATTAGTCAACTTATATTTTAAATTAAATTTCCAAATATAATGAAAATAGATTTTATAGAAAATGTAATTTTTAATCATTATGTTTATTTAATCACATATCGTATAATTTGTTAATTAAATTTATGTCAATATATTAGTAAAATATTAAATATTATCCTAATGATATTATAAAAGTGATAATTTTAATTTATTTTTATTAAATACACAACACTTACAGAAATGTTCCTTGGAAAACCCTTCTTTTGTCATTAAATCTTATAAATTATTTATCCTCTAAATGTAATCATTTTTAATAGATTACTATTTTTTTATTAATTAAAGGTTTTATTATTCTTATAATTTTCTTAAAAATATTCATCTAATATGATTTGTATCATTTTGGTTCGGTGTTTCATGTGAAACAAGCTATGAGATATCGTATTTAATTAAATGGGAATTTGATATTGAAATATCAGAAGGTTTCAAAAGTAGTGTATACATATGTGATATTATTACAATAAAAAAACTATAGAATCATAATAAGACAATCACTATAGATCCTCAATTTTTATGTTGACATGTATGATTTACCATACCAAATGCACAGAGCATGGGATGTCTTTAATAATTTGAATCATTGTACTATGGGTCGGGTAAATGTCTATCTATACTTCAATTATATGAATATACGATCACCTTGGGGAAGAGTGCCCCACCCATATTATTTCATGTATACATCTCATCATGTGGAAGAGAATCCCATGTGGTCATCTCTTGTTTTACATAAATTTATTATGATGTGTAAATAATATATCTTAGGAACAATCCAAATTATCTCATATAATATGAGGTTTCATCACTGATCCTATGAACATCCTAGGAATCTCATAGTATAATGCCCAATTTCTAGATACTAGATATCATAGGAATATCACATAGTATTATCATTAAAAATAACACTAAATCCTTATTGTCCTAAGAATATTATAAATCATCACATATAAGAATCAATTCTTAGGGACTCCCTTCACATCACACATTATTATTAGGTGAAACAACTAGATCCTAGGCATCCTTGGCATATCAAATCTCTTCAGTTGTAACAAGAAAATCCTAGGCATCCTTGTACTCTTAAAAAAATATCAGGAACAACTTATGGATCCATGGAATCTTGTAAAATATAATATTTGGTGAAATAACCATATCGTATGAATCTCTGTATTTTCATCCCATATCTATTTTAACTGCTTCATCCTAAGTATCCTCCACATCTCATATGTAATAAGGAGTAATAAACAAATTCTAAAAATCCTAGGCATCTCATATATTAGAATTTATAACATTAAATCTTGTGTATCCTTGGAATCTTATATATTCTCATATTTTCTCATCTGATACTTTGAGATCTCCACAGTATCTATTTATATATTTAAGGGGCTGGAATCCACATTTTTACATCACATACAAAAAAATACGGTTTAGAAATCCACCCAAAACTATCCCCTATAACCATGGTAGGTCTAACAATGACATAGGCTATTCATTCCATTGTACTCATATTAGGCTCAAACTATTTATTTTAGGTTCTATAATGAAACCTGAAATCAATAATGCCCACTTCCCTACACTAAAAAAATCAAGGGTTAGCATAATACTGAGGCACCAACCAATGTCCCTTATGTTATATCTATGCCCATACACCATACATGGGAACTATGATCTCATTCTACACTCAAACCCAAGATCATCACTCAGAGTTTATATCATCCCTATGCATCACCATAATCATATCAATACCACAATGACCTCATAGAAGAAGTCACACCAATGTCACTATGGTGAGATGGAATAATACCAATCGCGCATTCCAAGGTCTTTATTGGATGATTCACTCTCCCTCTTATCATAGATGTACCCATGTTATAACCCACCATTTATTCACATTTTATTGGGGTTTTATCACTTACCAACTCTTTAATCAATAATCCATGTGTAAATAGGGTATCTAAAAGCTCATAGGGAAAACTTGGGTAAATCATTCAAAAAAATCATACTCATACATGATGGTCAATAGGATATCCTTTAATTGGGTCCATAATGTTTCATTAATTTCATTTAATTTATACCCATCCATGATATATGTGTCCTATAGAACATGTTTATAATTGTGTTATTGTCTATCGGTGTTGATTTCATTAACTAGTCTTCAAAGGTCTATTGTGGACCGAGAAACTTCATTCCATCCATAATAATTAACATGTAAAGACCCGTAAATTTCAAGGAAATTTTTTTTCTTAATTTTCTTTGGAATTTTACAAGAGCGCAGTTTCTGAAGGAACCTTATTCCGAGGCCTGGTGTGCCCATAATCATTTTCTGAAGTTTGGCTCGGGTACGTTCAGTGAACGGACGAGTGGGTTTTTCTAACTTTTGAACCGTTGCCCGGAATCGAATTCTGAGGGCACCGATGAAATCGCAGTGCCGGTATTTGCTTAGAAACGCCTCTTCCAAAGTTGTGTTTGCTCGGGTGTGGTTTTTAATTTTTGGGCTTAAAGTTATGAAATAAAATAAATTGTTCGACAAATTTTATTTTATTTCACTTAAGCCACTTGAAGCCACTTGAAAGCCACTTAAACTGAGTTGAAACAAATAGGGTACTATCCAAAAATATCCTACCCTCTTGGTAGGATATTTGCGAGGTGGAGCCCGCACGAGCCCCGCCGTTTCATTTCTGCTAAGTAACGCAACTGCAAAAACCCATCATTATGAAAGTCAACTGACGCGTTTTCTTAAATTCTTAACGCACCATTTAATTGGGAGGTTTTATTCATGAATTAAATGGGCGGTTTCTTTCGTTGAATTAATTCTACGAATTAATGGGTCGTTACTTACCTCTTATTCATTTGTTGGCGTAATAATAAAATAAGACCAACACGACATTTGGAGGATTACACGTTGAGAGGCTTTGACAGAATTCTTGTGTCTTCACCCTTCTTCGCGAAGAACGCGAAGAACGCGAAGAATGCGAAGAACGCCGGCCTCCGACGAAGAACGCCGAACCCGCGGAAATCGACGACGCGACGTCGTGTGCCGCGACGCCGACGTTTCCTCTCCCACGACGTTCTTCTGTGGCGTTCCTTCCTCCGTGACGAAAATCTTCGATCTTCTGTTTGAGGTAAGAGATCTCAGATTTTTCTTTTAATTTTTCCTTTGTGGTTTTTGACTCAAGAAGGATTTTATTATTATTAATTAAATATATTTTTTCTTGAACCGCGGAGTTCGTCGACGCGACACCCTTCTGTGACGACGCGACGCCGGATACCGCGACAACGCGACGATCGCCTCCTTCCGCGGTGACCAATTCCGCGAAGAACCCACGAGCGACGACTTGACGAGGTAGGGGTTGTTGTGAATATTTTATTTTCCCGTTAACGATTCTTTAAAAAATTAAAGAACCGGATACATATAAACAAATTTAATTTATTAAAATTGTTGTTTCATGTGTTGTATAATTTCTCCCGTTGTTTTTATCTAACACGGAGGGTGCGGGCCAAACGAACACGGCCCAACAACCCTCCGTCGTTCTTCGTGGTTGTGCTGATTTGACGGGCGATGGTAAATCGTGACGCAAGGCCGATTTGAAGATCCCGTAGTGAAGAACGGAACCCGGGAGGAACTACTGCGCAGACGGGAAGGAAAACGGACCATCGGAGAAACTCTGGTGGCCCGCGGAAGCGGCCGGCGGCGCCCCGGCGCGCCGCCGGACAGAGCCGCCGCGGCTTCAGCAGCGGCGGTGGTGGCCAGCGGACCCGCGGCCACGCGGGTCCCGCTCGCCCGCACAGAACGCGGCAGAATCCACGTCCTCTTGAACCAATGCGGCCCCACGCGGGGCCGCGGAACCTCCTATCCGCGGGGGCAGCGCCCGCGGCGTCCAGCTGCTCGGCCGCTCGGCCGAGCCGAGCCAGGTCGGTTCGACCGGCTGGGCCGCCCCCTGGCCAGACCGGACCGCGTCCAGCTGGGTCGGAGTGGGTCGGGTCGACCCGGTTCGGCCGACCTAGGGGTGGGGTCGGGCCGGGTCGGCCCGGGCCCGGACCCCCCCGTCTTCGCACCATTTTCGGTCTTTTGCCCATAATTTGAGCTACGCGCCTCCGAACGACGTGCCGTCAGTGGAAACATGATCCTTGGATCGAGACAAGCGATTCGGTATATCGCACTCAAGGTTTCCAAATACTTTGAGTTCGGCTGGGTTGGTTCGTACACGAAACCAACCGGGCCCTCGGAGCGGAAACGCTCATATCTTGAGCTACGGACGTCCGATTGACGTGTCGTTGGCTTTTGTGGATTCCTCTAAGTGAGATGGATATTTTGGCTCACTCCGTCCGAGGTTTGGACACAGGTGGAGTACGGTTGGGTTGGTTTTGCCTTAAAAACCAACCGGGCCCCTGGGAGGAAAAAGCCAATAACTCTCAGACCGGGCGTCCGATTGACACGCCGTCTGCGACGTTGAGTTCTTGTTGACAATACGGAACTTTTGGATACATCAACTATGGAATTTAAGTCAGTTGATGTATCAGCCTCTTGGCTCATGGAGTGGACCCTCCCGAACGAGCTTGTTGTGTGTGGGAACCTTAGAGCTGGCTGCTACTGCTGCTGTGATGGCGATAACTGTACAGAGATCCTCAGTGGGTTCAACTGCGACGATGATGAAAACCGTACGGAAATCCTCCGTGTTTTCGGCAGTGACCACTACGGTACATCTTGGGATACATCAACTCCGGACTACATGTCAGTTGATGCATCGACCTCATAGCTTGTGGAGTGGACCCTCCCGAAATGAGCATGCTGTGTGCGGAAACCCTAGAGCCGGTTGAGACTTGACGACTGCTGATCGAATGACTCGGTGTGTTACAGATAGCCCAGTGGGGGAGCGCTTGGTTGTAGTGGCATACGAGAGTGCTTGGTTGTAGCAGCAGACCCACGACAGAGGTGCGCTTGGTTGTAGCGGCACACGGGAGCGCTTGGTTGTAGCGGCAAACCCACGACAGAGGTGCGCTTGGTTGTAGCGGCACAGGGGAGCGCTTGGTTGTAGCGGCAGACCCAAGACAGAGGTGCGCTTGGTTGTAGCGGCACAAGGGAGCGCTTGGTTGTAGCGGCAGACCCACGAGAGAGGTGCGCTTGGTTGTAGCGGCAAAGGGGGGCGCTTTGTTGTAGCGGCAGACCCACGACAGAGGTGCGCTTGGTTGTAGCGGCACAGGGGAGCGCTTGGTTGTAGCGGCAGACCCACGACGGAGGAGTGCTGGGTTGTAGCGGCACAGGGGAGCGCTTGGTTGTAGCGGCAGACCCACGACAGAGGAGCACTTGGTTGTAACAACGGGGGAGCGCTTGGTGGTAGCAGCATGCCCACAGTACCCGATAGGTAGAGAACTACAACAGTCCAAGGTAAGAGGGAAGTGCTTGGTTGTAGCGGCATAACCACTGCACTTTATGGAGAAGGAGTTTCCCAATAGCTTTGGGTTCCACTTCATGATCGAACCTGTGTGAGCTAAATCCATTGTTACTCTCCTTTGTGGATTGTGTTGAGCTATCCTGTGTGGATTTACTATTTTACTCTCCTTTGTGGATTGTGTTGAGCTATCCTATGTGGATTATTGTTTACTCTCCTTTGTGGATTGTGTTGTGCTATCCTGTGTGGGTTTACGTTTGCTTTCCTGTGTGGATTGGGTTGTGCTTGGGCTCGGATGTTAGAGCTGAACGGGAATTGATGACTTAGGTATATGTATGGGCATATACCTAAGCTGTGTCGGAAGTTACTTCGTGATTGTATCTTTCCTTTGTGGTTATCCCTTGTGGATTCTAGGAGACCATCGGGGGTCTTGGGGTCCCTAATGAGTAGCTTATACTCACCCCTGCACGGGCTATGCCCGCACTTCGTTGTGTTGGTTGCAGACGACGGACATCACTGATCGTGGTGGAGGCTTGCGGAGCAGGACGATACCTAGAGGTGGACCACTGGGCGGGACGTACTCGGAGCGGACGGCTAGACCGAGGAGCTGTGGAGGCTATCTGTACCCACCCTTCAGGTGGGACCTTCAGAGGACGGCTCGATGCTGTGGCTTTTCTTTTCATTTGCTGTTTTTCCCTTTCAGTTGTACTTTACAGTTGGGCTTGTATTTCCGGCCCCTTTACTTCAGCACAACTTGTTACAGTTTTTACTTAGTATTTACTTTTCCTCTTGCTTACTCTGTGGTGTTTGTTTACTTTACAAAGGCAATGCCTTCCCTGTTTATCGGGATTTACGCCTTGGTGCTAGTCGCCTTCCCCTGGCCTATGGAAGGCGGGCTTGGGGTAGTCACGGCACGGGCCCCAAGGACAGGTCGTGACATAACAATAATTTTTTAGTTAAATTCCATTCACCTATACGTAGTTAGATCACAAATTTCATGTTGTATAAAGAAAATGAATTTACTTTAGGAATATGGTAAAGGGACCTCCTAGTTTATACATTGATTCATTCTATTTAATCAATGATAGAAAAATCGAACAAGCTCATCCAAGACCCATCAAGGATTGTACCCATACTAAATTATCTATCCAAAGTCACAATTTTGAAATTATTAATTATAAATTTTTATTTTCAATTTTACAATTCAAATTAAATAGTCATAATTTCATAAAATATCACCAATAAATAAATACTCACTAAACCTACAACAAATGTCACCCATAATGCTTATTGTAGACTCCATATACCTTCATGAGAAATCACTCTATCATCAATGTTGATTAAATTTAAAATTTAATATAATTTAATAGAAACCCGAAGAATTGTTTTAGGAAAATATAACTATAATCAAATGGTGAGAAACAACATGAAATAATACTTCTTATTTTTCCTCTTACAACTCTAAAAAAACCCCTAACATATGAAATGTTTTCCCCCATGATAAAATTAAATTCATTTCCAAATTCGAAGCCAAAATCATAATGAATTAAAAATAATAATATAGAAAATAAATAGAGTGAATAAAATGTAATAGTATACCTTAATTCAAACCTAGCATACCCAAAGGATAAACCCTTTAAAAAGGAGATCATAAGAGGAAGGAGGAAGGGGAGATCTAAAAAATAATGGGCTCTCTCAACTCTTTTTTTCCTATATCACAAAGGGGTTTACCCAAAATGTGCGAGTCTTACCCTCCTAAAAAACACATCGTTGTTGTTAACAGAACTACTAAGATGTAATGGTACGAATCCTTTTTACCAGGGACCTGTCCCGAGGAATTCTTTATCGCTTGTGGTGTGGAAAAACCAAGAAGTGGTCCCAACCCTTATCTTGACATCATCAATATTTCACCCCAGGGTTATGGTGCATCATGCATTTTCTCCCCCCAAAAAAGGAAAAACCATAAAATTCCTTATATATTATGTACACATAAACACCATGGTGTGATACCTCCCTTCATGGAATGAGAAATTAATAATATTTCAGACCTTATAAACAATACATTAAATATCCAATGATACAAATTCCTTTTCCACAACATGACACACTCATCATAAAATTCGTTCGTGGAACAAAAAAATACGGACAGTGTGGCCTAATGTAGGTTTATAAATTCAATAAGACCACTCATAATTTCCCAACCTATCACCAATGTTATTTTTAAAACTAATTGTCCTAAATACATATTCAGAAACACCACATTAATATGTTTTTATTCTAGTTATTCTGATCTAAATCTTGATTATCAAAACTAGGACTACACAAAATTCAAATATTCAAATTTCCCTTGAATTTAATAACATGTAATAATGTTTTTCATTAAAAACTCCCCACCATACAACTTCTCATCCTAACAATACTTATTAGTTCTCATATCATCAATATTGACCTTACCTGGTCATCAATTCACAATCAACTCATTTTGTTCTAGGCCCAAATGAGGGTTGACCTACCACTATAGGACTCTAAATATCAAGGGTAAATTTTCATCAAAATTAAAGCTATTAGTCACTTATAACACCAAATCACTGATATAGTTATCACTTGAATGTGTCTATCGCAAGACATGATAGTGTTATCGATAGGTTCATCCCTACATTCATATTTCTCCTCACCACATATATCATCTCATAATGGATTATTATGAGCCATAGTGATCACTGCCATTATAATCACCCACTAAAACACATCCTCAATGGTTCACTGATAGGATCAGTATAGTTTCCATCTCCCTACATGTAATCATGTGAATTAATGTTGATCACTACTCCTCTAGAATACCATTATCCTAAAAATACTAGGTCACACCCATTAACATGTTATATCATCCCAAAATCATGATTCCAAAATCCTTTAGGGAATCACATGATCATCCAAAACCCTGCAAAAAAGTAAAAACCCATATTTTAGTATATTTTTATTATTAGATCCACAACAAATGAAATTTATCCTCATAATATAATCATGAGTACCAACATGTATCCAATCTATATAACCCTTAAATCAAATAAAAAACCATCCCAAGACCAATGTAGATTCAAAGAATTTACTAAATAACACATATAAATATAAATCCTTTATTGAGTGAGGAAATATAAAAAATTTATTTACTTATACACTCACAACCTAGTGTCATCTCAAATATTCAATGATTTGTCTCATCAAACACATGACCCTGCTAATAAGGGTTTATATATTTGTGATCTATTACGTTCTTACCACTATAGGGTTGTCTCTATCATTTCTTCACTAAATAAAAACACTAATCTTCATAACTCATTCTCTATTTATTAGCACATATAATTAATATATGTGGTCAGCCCACTCATGCTTGAACACTAATATGAAGCATTAAATAGATCTCATTCTTGTATTTATAGAAATTTCAACCTTATCCTATGCCAAAATTATATCTATAATGATGATTAGACCCTCTAATGACTAATGTTGAGATTTCTACTATATGAATTTCCTTATACTACTTCTCAATAATAACATTCATTTGTTTTAAAAACACACATGTGTAACTCCTCTTAACCCAAACTCACCTCCCGTCATAACCAAAAAAAATCTATCTATAATGTCATCATCATGTCAAATGGGCTCTTTAATATCTCATAAAAACCCAAGGAAAATAATAATTTCGTCAAAACCATTAGTCCTCGACTCATACAAGTTTATTCATTAATCCAAAACTCAAATGGAACCACATGTAACAGGCATATAAGTCATCGATCTCATCAAAACCTAACTATTGTGTGGTACGATGCCACCCTAATGTAGAATCTAACTCACACTCCCATGAGTTAAACTTCATTGATACTAGGATAACACACATATATCAATGTCCATGAAAACATAAAAGTTCAATTTCATCTAACTAAAATAACACACAATGTTATTATTCAAAATTATGTCATATCACCCATGCCACGACCAGTAAAACCATCAATTACCACTTGGGTATCATTAAAAAACCAATGGAATAATCTAATTCTATATAAATACTAGTTCAACCTTCTATGATCATGATCGACAGCATTAATGAGAACTACACCCAAAATCAACCAAACATTCAATCTAAATGATCCTTCCTACCAAAACCAGAACTCAATACCCAATAGAACATCAATTTCCTTACACCATGAATTACAAAGACATATCCATTCCTATACTTCATATATGATATCAATTATCATGAATTGATAACTTAACCTAAAGAATCTACCCATTCTTCCCACATATGAGGTAAATCACAATCCCAAGATACATGGTTTCTTAGTTTACCATAACACATGACACGCATCTCACCCATATCCCAATTCACATCTCAATGCATCAGGATATAACAATTATTCAATAATCATATCTCTTATATGTCATACCTCATGGGGAACATCTCCACTCTTATATAAAATATTACAATGGAACTTAATTTCTAAAAAACATTATCTATGGTTCTGAAATATATATATATCATTCCTCACGGGCTAATTCATCATCCACACCAAGGTACTAATTCTAATTAATCATGTTCATAACATACTACTCCCTCTAGGGAAATGATCTCATCGACATATATTTAATAGTTTCATCTCACAATGATTTAATTGGGTAATACTATTTTCATGTGGATTGGTTTAGTATAATTCCACCAAGCAGATATGTGGTAAAACACCATATATTTTTCTGTTTAATTTTCTATAATAAACAAAATTTTATTTATTGAACCAATATCAGGGAATCAAGATCACATTCCAACCCACAATGTGTCCCAATGCATCCCTTCCATTGAGGAAAATATATCCTTCACTAGTGATCATCCCACCATAAGATATATTTGAGATAAAATCAAAGAAAATATATTGTGTTTTAGAGAAGTGGAATTACAAATAAAATATTTATGAGAAAACACTCTATAAGTTATCGAATCATTAAATAGTTAAACTATCTATAGTCAATGATATCTGTGACACACATGCACAAAAATATCATATGAGTAATAAATTCTAAATATGATTCTTGTACATTGACCTCATACCAACAATATAAAATCAAAAAAAATAAATATCAACCTCAAGTAAATACACCTTATATAAATAAATATCTCAAATATAATATTAATACAAAGAATATAAATCTAGTATCCTTGGTAAGCTGGACTTCACATCAAAAAATATGTTTGTGATGCACCATTATAATATCCATTTCATGATCTGACACATTTAAATATCGATTTTCTACCATATCCCAAAATATTTTAAAAAAATATATTATATGACACCAATTTTTAGCACCCCAACCCAATTCATTCCCTGGTAACTATACTAATGTTCCATGCGGACTTCGAGAGGCCTTCCTATAATATAGAGGTTATTTATTATTATCGAATGTCTAAGG
Organism: Viscum album; assembly: GCA_963277665.1. NCBI lineage: Eukaryota > Viridiplantae > Streptophyta > Magnoliopsida > Santalales > Viscaceae > Viscum > Viscum album. The sequence goes on from OY728159.1 coordinate 77,659,136, forward strand.
TGTTACTAAGGGGAGAATATACAATCATACTAGAGTAATTAATAATTTTAAACATAATGAATAATCATTCATAATAACAATTAGTTTATTCAAAATAAATAAACAATAACCATGCAATAACAAAGTTTATGTGTAATCAGACAATCATACATCCCCAATGAACACCCACTACGATTTTAAAAAATAAACTACAAACAAAAGAATTAAATTAATAGGGGATATATTTTTATCCATGATCCTCTCCTAGTAAAAGTTTCTAAATATCTATAAATATTCCCTTACCCAATTATTATTTGTTGGGACACTACCATACCGAAACCTATGAAAGGTGAAGTATTCTAGAGTTCCCATGTACCATGGTCACTCGAGTAGGATATGAGTAAAATATAGTAGAGAACCACTAATATTGTATCCTATATAACAACTAAGGTATTCTATCCACATGTGATATGATCTAAATAAATAAACAAAACTATGATATCATAATAAAATAATCTATATCATTCCACGGGTTTTAAGGTTACACATGTGATTGACCATACCAACGTGGGAAAGTATTATATGTTTCTGAGCATGTGGGATTACATGACAACAGTTGGGTAATGTATTATCTATACTATCCTTATAAGAATATATAATCACTATTGAGGGTATATCATTACACTCAGATTATATAAGGTATAAACTTTAATGGGGGCAGTTCATCCCACATGATCATCCCATTTATTTCATTAATTTAGTATATAGACTAACCACCATATCTTGGGAACCATCCCAAGTATCTCATATAGTATTAGTTTTCATCATCAAATCCTAGGCACATACTTATTCCTTTTATATTACCAAAATCAATAAAAAGACACTAGGTATCCTAGGAATATCATATATTATCATCATCAGGAATAACTCCTTATCTGAGGAATCCTTGGAATCACATAAATAATCATATAAATCATCGAATCCTAGAGACACCCTAAGAATATCACACAATAATTAGGTGAAACAATAAGAATCTATGAATCTTTGTCATCTCTTATCTCATTATGTACAACAACAGGATCCATGTAATCTTAGGCATTTCATGAAATTCCAAAAAGAACTAAATGATTCTTGGAATCCATGAATATTATAAAATATCATGTTGTATAACTAGATCTGAGGAAACATTGTAATATCATATTCCATCAAGTGTAATCATCATATACTAGGGAACCAAGCCACATTATAAATCATCAATAATAACACTAGATCCAAGGAATTCACAGAATTTTATATATTCTCAGATTAAATCACTAAACCCTAGGAAACTTATTAGGAATATATATATATATATATATATATATATATGAGGTTGGGGGTTTGTATCTACTTTGAAAAAATTTATATAATAAAACAAAGGGTTGGGAATGTACCCAACCCATATAAAATAACCATGGGAATCCTCATAAGTGAATATCCTATCCTTATTATTGTATCCATGTTAGGATAAAGTTATTGACTTAAAGTTCTATGGTGACACTTGAAATCAATAATACCCACTTCCCAAAAATTACCTTCTCTAGGTTCAAAATAATATTGTGGAGTCCATCAAGGTCCCTATGTCTCATATATTCCTAGACACCCTATATGGGCTATAGGAAATTAATCCCAAATATCATAAGAAGACCATCAATTAGAGAGAAAACATCCATCAACATAGTAATAATTATATCATGGCCTCTTTGGTCTCACATAATAATTCACACCAAAGAGTCTCTAAAGATATGTTTTAATGCCCATCTCACTTTTCATGGTCATACTAGGTTGGTATACTCATAAAAACTCTCATAATTATACCCATTGTATATCTACCTGTGTGCTCACATGTTTTTAGGAGATGAAAAATCATCCAACTCTCTAATTAACTCGGCCCTGGGATATAAGGTATCTAAAATCTAACTTGTCCAATGTAGGAAAAACATTACCAACCCATTACACTCACCAACTTGAAGATCACTTAGGGAACATACCACTATTTCTATTATGTTTAATTTATTTCATTTTATTTATACCCATCTAGGATATATGTATCACTTGAAATATAATTAAAATAATTCCCTCAATAATCGTTGGTCGAGGCATCAACTAGTGTTCAAGGTTATATTATGGAATTTATCATTACATTCCATCTATAGGCACTGAAAAAATTTATTTAATTTAATTTTAATCACCCATATGAAATGATACCACATGTACCATGATGGAAAAATACAATAAATTTACATTAGTGAGGTATTTAAGGGGCCATATACATTGTACACTGAGTCATCCGCTTTAATCAAAGCCCAACCGCTCACTCATGTTCTTTGAAGCCTCTACCATTCTGTTTTAAATACCCAAGAACCAATATAAAGTTACAATAACCGAATTATTAATTATAACCAATACACAATTAAATATAAAATTTAATTTATATAAGAAAAATTAAATTAAATCTCACCAATAAATATCTTCTTATTGAAACCAAAACCAAATGTACTTTGAAGGATCGCAGAATAATATTAACACCATCACAAGAGAAACCCCTATAATTTACATCAAATATATTACCAATTTTGTATATTTTAATAAAAAATCACATAAACATTAATATAAAAAGATACCTCTAACTGAAATATGCGAAAGAATCCGCTTGGGATGTCATCTTTCTATTTTGATTAAAAGCCTCATCATATCGGATGATTTCCAGCATGCTATGGTGTAAATAATCACTAAATATATTGGTGAGATCACAAAGAATATGAGGTAAAAATAGTAGAGACTAATAGAGAGAAAAGAAGGGAATTAAAGACCTTAAATAATTTAAAAAAATCTCATGGAATCACCCCCTTCTAAGGGAGATCAATTAATAAATTGGGAGATATAGCTTATAAAGGAACATCTAGATGCATCTTTTCCCCTAAATCATGAAGGGGAAACTCTAAAAAGTTGGGTTTTCCCTAGATATAAATTACAAAAGAATCAATAATGTAATGACCAGGTTGTCATATCATGATGCCTTCTAGTTAAGGTCCAATCACAGAATAGCCCTCTTGGATCATGGAATGACCAACCCAGGTAGAGGTCTTAGACATTAGCGTAAAATTATCACAGAATAACTGAATGGACATTTAAATACCAAAAATTTATCTATAAAAAAATAAAGGTTAAAAAATATAAAAATTATCCTCATGGTGAAATGCATGCATTCATAGAACAACCAATTAGTAAGAGTTATAACCTTATTCAAAATTCATGAAACCATCCATGATGCAATGTCCTCAGTCATAGTTGTTTCACCACATAAATAATTTCAACACAATGTGAGAATATAATCATGGAATGATCTATTGTAAATTCAAAATTTTAAAAAATTCACCAATTCTTACCTCAATGCTTACTTGTGTGCCTCTTACATCACTAGGTCCTTGAACAGTATCCAAAAACATCTCTTTGAGATGTTTTAACTCTCAAAAGATGGATAAAAATCCTATTTATAAAAACTACCCCCACTCCAAAGTCAAATAAAACATTCAATAAATTTCATAACCCATAATGATGGGGGTCCTTATAATTGTGATGGTTGGTATATATATGGGTAATAAAACATGTTTTTGTAATAAAATAACAATTATTTTTATCATTTTGGCCAAATACATTGAATAATATTAAATTTATTATTTCATGATTAAACAGAGGAGGGTTAATTTACTTTCAAACCAACCCCAATATGAGTGAGATATTTTGAATACATTATTAAAGGAAAAGGTCCAAAATTAATATTTATTAGATTAAAATAGAACTTAGGTTCCAAAATTAAAATCTCAGGTTTCAAAATTCAACTTAGTGTTTTTAATTATTTATTTTACTAGTTAAATACATATTTGGTTAAGAAAAAGGTTTTAAATTTTTTTAATTCATGCTTATGTAATGATTATGTCATTAAAGTTATAGTATTTGTGAAAACTCTGTTTTTAATACTCACAAAAACATCATTTTTTAGAAAATAAATCATAAATAATTACCATGATTTAAATTCAAGATGTTGATTCCAAAAATTAAATTATTTTTATCAAAATATTTTTATAAACATTATAACATTAATTCTTAAGTATAGTACTTTTTTATTTAAAAATAATAATTTTTAAAAAATTATCTATTCAATAAATATGTTTCCAATTTCATATAATTTTATAATAATTTAAATTAAAATAAATAGTGTTTTATAAAATCAATTTATGAATGTAAATTTTATTTTGAATTTATAAATTCATCATAAAAATATATTTTCACAAAAATAAAACGTATTTGTTTTACCAAAAATACAATAGTGGTTGTTATATGTCACACATGTATTTTATCGTCTTTACCACTTATATTTAACAATATTATGATTTATATTATTTATATTTTTATTCGTTAAATTTAATGTTTTAATTTAATATATCGAACTTCTGTTGTTTTTATTATGTCATGCAATGGGTTTTATACAATTATATATTACTATATGTGACATGTGCTTAATCAGAAGGAAAATTATTTATATAAAAATTCAGATCATTACATTATTCCCACATTAAAAAATTTGTTCTACTATATTTTATTTCACACACTATGACAAAAAAGTATGATAGTAATATTGTTTCATTGCTTCCCCAGATTCCCATGTTTCCTCTTTATTCTTATGGATCCACCAAAGTAATTTGACAAGGTAAATTGAATTATTGCATATAAAATTGTATTTAGAAACTAAGATATTCAGTGGATTATCCAAATAAGATAGATCATGTTATATCTTTAGAACCTATAGTTTTAGTACATGTGAGGTATTAGGTATGTGTTTCCTTAAGAGGGATATGTGGAACACAATGTGTGTTGAAAATATCACTCTCATATGTGGTTTTGATGACCAGAGATCAAAGATTAGGTTAGAAACATTTTCATTGCATAGTTATCAATTTTTCTATTTTATAAATTTTATCATGAAGGTAATTAACCAAATATAGTGCTCAAATAGAGTGTGGGACACTAATAATGTCCTCCACCTATAGGTGCCCGTAGTTACTAGAAAGGGTACCATTATCTATCTAATGGAATTAGGAAATAATAAAAGAATATTGATTATAATTTGTATCCATTGGATTATCTTGCCTCAAAATGGATAAAATAAACCCCTGTGGCCTGAAGAATCATCTTATACCCAATATAGGATATAAATACACCCCTTGGGTGATTGGAGGGAAATAGTTCTCTTCTTCAGAGTTTATGGTTCCATATTTTCTTCTCTAGATCTCAATTGATCATTCTTGCTGTATTGAAAATATTTTTTATATTTTTTTCTCCATATGCCTCATCTATTTCTTCACATATTAAAAATAAAGTGATAGTGCAGTGTGTATTTCAATGGGTAGTAAAAAATCAAGGAAAATTTTGTTTTTTGTTCTTTTCTAGTTATTAAAGAAAGATATTGGGTTCTCACAAACTTATGTGAGCAGACAGGTTATCACTACCTTTAAATCAATAGATTCTGTGCTCACTACCATTATGTGTGAGGGGATATGTGATCACTAACATTAAAGTGATTGATATTGATTTTTATTACATGTTATTTAATTCAAGATATTTTCATTGTAATCAGCTTGCTTGGATGCTATTGAATACATGGGATTATAAATTCTCTAAATGACTTTTGAGAATAGATGTTAGTACCTTTAGTGAGTGATTATTTAACATTGTTATGAAACTATCTTGTTTTATTTATTTTATTCACACTATGAAAAATTATTTATTTATTTAATTCCACTTCTAATTATTATTCTTTCATTTAAATATTATTATTTATTATTTTTTTTTAAATTCCATAAAAAAATTTATTTCATAAATGATTTTAAAAATAAATTAACCCCTCTTACCTAATCTACTTAGACAAGCATTGAAAACATGAGTTCAGTTTGGTGGTAGTGATTACTGATAGGCCTAAACTCCAATGTGATCATAAATATCAATGGTGATAAAGTATCATGGACTTATATTTCCTTTATTAAAAAATCTCATGACTCTCTTCCATGGGAATATATGAATGAATTATTTGTATTGAACTTCAAACTTCACATCTCATCAAAAATTGATAACATAGAACATCAATCAATTCTAGTTTTCCAGGATGTGTAACTAAATGTATTTGAAGTTCCATATAACTTTTTATCCAGTTCTTGTCTCAATAACTAATGTTCTCTTACTTAATTCCAACATGTTAGTGATATATATTTCCTTACATAGTTGGATTCATAGGGATCCATCTGGATACGTGAGTGAAATTTATTGTTGCATGACAACTCAACTAAAGGAAAAATTTCTTCCAACCTTCTTGGAAGTCTAAAGAAATATCTCTTAGAATAAACTCAATTGTATTAATATTCTATTCAGATTTATAAATATTATAGGGTTGAAATTCCATATTCAAGTTCAAATCTATGTTTATGAAATATTAAAGGCTTTTACATAAATTTGAGGTTTACTTTTGTTCTTGATTATATATAATAAATACTACTGTTCTATATATCCTTAATAATTCTCTTAAGTGTATCTTTACAAGTTGATCAAGTGATAATTCCTCTCAAATAATGATGAATTTTGAAATCCTTATGCGAAAGTATAATAAAATCCATATGGAATTATTTTCATTATAATTCTTAAAAATAACCATGAAAAAATATATGGTGATGATATCACATTTCCATATAGGTATAGGTAATTAATGTATCATCTGCATGGAGTTTTTTATTTTCACCTTCACATGTTATCATATCAAAACATCAATATATATTAAATGATATATTTTTTCATATTATCCCAACATTGGTACACTAAAAGATATATATTTATCGTTTTTTCGGAGACCATCAATAATTTTTATATATGAGTATCAATCAATAGCTCTATCTTTATCTCAAACACTGATGATATGCATATTCTTGTTTAAAATCCTTAATTTCCTTCTTTATCTTTGTTAAATTCCAAGTATTTCACCTTACTAATAGAATCCATATTCTTTTGTATCTCCACATCATCACATTGATCTTTTTAAATTTTATCCAAAATGGATGGTTGAGTGATCATTTAATCAAGGTGGGATATTATTCCTTGCATTAAAATTCCAATTTCAAAAAATTATATATCCAAGAAGATTATATCTTTCTCAATTCTTACCATTGATAAGGAAGTATAATATTTTCAACTTATATTATATTGATCAATTATATTCATGTATCCACTCTAACCATCTTCATTGGTTCATGTTGATCTCTTACAATGTGAATATATACTATTGGATCTTGTTATTAGTCTATAGGTAATAATTCTCTCTATAGTGATAATGACTCAAAATATATAATGCAAATAGTACTATAGAAAACTATAGATCCTATTTTTGATAGTTTTCCCCTTGATATTTTAACTATATAAAGGCATAGGTAAGCAGTTCATTATTATAAATGATCCCACAACCAAGTCCCATCTATTATGCACCATTTTAAACACAAATCCTTCCTTGCATGACGGTAATGTGAGTACATGTGAAGTTATTAACCACTTTATCAACTCCTTGAATACCACTTTGTATTAATTAGTTAAGTAAAACATTAGTCCCTTCAAATTTATCTTGGTCAATTTTTTGAAAATCGAGAGTAGTTCCTCACAAATAATCAATGGTATCTAGCTAATCTAAAGAAACTATAGATCTCTATTATATATCATGGGCTAGGAAATTATTCATTTTCCATTATCTTCAAAGTATTCATATATATCGCCTTTATTTTGATAATATTCTCCAATTTTGTTAATTTCTCCATTTAAAAATAACATTATTTTTATTTTTAGTATAACTTCTACTTTCTCAAAATATTTAGAATGTTACTCAAATACTCTTCATGTTGTAATGACATAAACTTTTATCAATGGAGTTTACATTCTTATAATTATGTTATATAATATAAATCACATGAAATCACATAGAGAACACAATACAAACATTATAAATGAATAATTAATGAAATTAGAGTTATTTATATAAATCAAGGAACCTATACCGATGGAATAGTAACATGGCTGTTGGAATAGTAATATGACCATTTAGAGTATTAATCTGACAAATAGAATAGTAAATTCACCTATGAAAGTGTAAATAAAATTTAGGTATCTAATAAATAAATACATTATAAAATTATGTCATATGTTAAGTAAATGAATATTTCAAATATGATAAACTACGTGAAGGTATTTCTTTTAAAGCGTAAATGATTATTTACAATTTTATAAATAATATAATAGTTTAAAAAAAATTATTTACATAAAATAGATTAATAAGTTAATATATTTTTTCTTTTGATAATAAGATAATTTTATGAGACCTTAATTATCTTTTCAATGTGTTACAAAATCAGTTATAATTTTAAAATCAATATTTTTCGAGTAAATGATGATTTTAATTAAAAATTAAATTTCTCTAATTTGGAAAATTATTTTAAAAAAATGGATTTAATTTTTGAATTATTTACAACAAAAAATAGTTAGGTTTTGGTTTTGGTATTTTTCTAAAATAGTTGAATTTTTTTAATTGTCAAATACGGTATTTTACGGTATTTAACATTATAAGTAAATAAATAAATTATTGAGTCATTTATTATGTATGGATGAGGTAAGAAGATATTTCTTAAAACTCAAATTCACTAGATACTATATTTATTCATGTAAATAAATATCATTTATTGTATTGAGCCAAAATAATAAACAAAAAACACACCTCTCCTCCACTATAAATACAACCCCTCATCACCCTTTCTCCTCACAACTCCAAAGCATTAAACCTTGTTTATATTATTCCCATTTCCACCCCCAAACCTCCAAACCACTTTATGGTCTTTTTTGTCATACAAAAAGTTCATTTACAAGTCCCTTATAGAGTTTCTCAAGGAGGGGACACATGAGAGTAAGAACCTTCTCTCTCTCTCTCTCTATCTCTTTCAATTTATTCTATTTTCTTATCCTTCCCTCAAATCCCCTGACTAAAGTGAAATGATAAATAAATTTTCTATATATATAATCAAATTTTGTTACATTAATATTATATAAACCCTAAACATTCTTCTCTCCCCATTTTTATTCTAAAAATGAAAACATCATCAGTGAGGTTCCGATTTACCACCTTTGTGGATGATGGGTTTTAATTTTTCAATTTTGCATTCAAGGAGGGTCATTAAACCATTTTTATGGTTAAAAAAATACATTAATATATTTAATACTACATTTTAATGTTTTATAACTATTATATATACATAATAATGATAATGCATAAGACAAAACTAGTATGGGATCATCGAAAAAATGCTAAAATAATCTAAATGGTTATCATTAATGTTTTATCTAACAAATCATCCTCCATTCCATAAAAATCATGATATAAATAAAATTAGATATTCTTTATGTTCATTAAAAACATAAAATTTCAATTTTGGATAACTATTTTCAATTTACATGATCTTTCATACATGTACAAAAGTGAATCAATCTTGAAACCTACATAAACAGACACTCCCGAATAATGAAATTGAATCTCATAAATCACAAAAAACCCTAAATGAAATTAATAAAATTCTAATAAATAAAATACATTTTTAATATGTTCTTAAATAAATTATTATTAAATATAATTTCATTATCTATGAAATTATGTGCAAGTGTAGAACACTTTCAGACATAAGGTAATGGTTTTCTCATCTCACCTTTATTTCTATGAGATATACCATACTAACCTTTATTTCATGGGTTTGGTGTATTAATTCTATCTGTTGATGTATATTATCATGAATATATTTATCTTTATTAAATTCAATGTTTCATTTGATAATTATCATTAATTTAAATGGTCATATGGTCCAACGGTTTACAAAGTGATATGGGATTCGCCTTAAACCTCCATTTTCACTCTTATTACACTTTCTATATATTTATCCATGATGTGATTATTATTTTTAATAATTCTTCCCAATTATATTTATTTATTTTTCAAATCATGTATATAGATCATTTAATATTTTATCTATTGAGAAATACATGTTTTATAAGGTTCCCTTTTCAATTCCTCTCGATAAGCAAGCCTGATTAACAGGTACTTTAAAATTTCCTACCCTATTTCAAGTACATGCCATAATATATTTTAAGTCACCAATATTATTCTAAAAACACTATTTTATCAGGAAAAATTTTCTTAAATCTTTTCTAGTTTTATGTAAACAGTTAATCTATGGTTTTCTTTAAAGATTATTTTTTATTTTCCCATAAACTACACTAAAGTGGCCCATTTCTAATGTTTCCTAAAAAATAAAATTTTACATGTTTTCACTTTAATCGGTCATCATTTATACATAAAACACAATTTTACTACCCTTCCCTTTTATTTTCAAGTATATATATGTTTATAATATAATTTCATGAAAATTAAAACCCGATTTTCTAAATGAACTATTCTTTCCTAAAGTAAAAGGGTTTTTTCTCTAGATAATTCCACAATGATTTTAATAGATCACTTTCATATATTTTAAAACCCATTGTTGAATCTTATGATTTGTTGAAATTTATCTCTTTCAATAAAATCTATCATATTTTAATTAATTGTTTGTTTTTACTGAAGATATACTATATTGGTACCATTCTTCATATTAATCAGTATGGTTTATAATTAATTTTATTTTTGGGGGAATTTTATTAACATTTCATATAATAGTTTCCTTATGAACTTATATATTGAATATGTTTCACCCCTTTCATATTAAAAGTCCATTGAACTTATTATATGATGGGAAGGGTGTATCACCCCTGGTTTGAGTTATTTAGCCTTTGTTTATGAATTTTTTATGTGTTTAAAGTGCATAGGATGAGTTGGGAAGAGGTTTGGAGAGTTTAGAACGATTTTGGAAGAGTTTAGAGGCTTTTAAAGGGGTGCACGGTTTGAGCACGGTTAGTGTAAATCGTGCGGATGTTCCAGGAACTGTGTAGGGGGAGACAGTACGCTCTGCATGGCCTGAACACGGTTTTCCAAACCGTGCGGACCCTGGTTCTTGAGGAAGTGGAGTACGCACGGTTAGTGCACAGTTTTCTAAACCGTGCGGGCTAAACTGTGAAGCCACATAAAAATATGGTTCTTAAATCCGGGCTCACTCAGGATTGACCTATTTCACTCCTCTCTTCTTCCCACCCAAGCCTCACTCTTGATGTTGGGTTCTCAGGGGTTTTGGGTGCTCTCCCACTCATTTCGGATGTGTTTTGAAGAGGATTAAATGTGGTTCGAAGGTGATTACTTCTGGGTAAGTCTCTCCTCTTGTTTCTCTTGTGTTTTCCTCTAGATCTACAACTCTCTCTTTCTTGGTTTTCTAGATCTACACTTGTTGTGTGTAGATCTAGGTTTGCGGTTTCCTTGGATGTTAATATTAAGGCTTGTGAATGTTATGGAATGGGATCTGGAGAGGTTTTGGTGGTGCGTTCACCCGTTCTGAGGTGCGGTGGCTTGTGGGTCGTTTTTTCGGGAACCCTAAAGGTAAGTGTCTTCTCTCTCGACTCCACTTGCTTAGATCTAGTGGCTACATGATTAAATAAATTATTTGTGATTGAAATTAATTTTGTATTGATGTGAGAATTTGGTTGGAAATCCATTTTGGGATTTTTGGGAGAAATGAATTTTGTGATGAAAAGATATTGTTGTGAATTTTAAAATGGGGTTTTTAAAATTGAATGTCCTGATTGATTTTTGAAATGATTTATGGGAATTTCATTGAATAAAAAGGGTTGTTTTATTGAAATGGGGTCTTGGCAGGGAAAATGGTTTTCAACAAATGGGTGATTTAGTGAAGTGGATTTATATGCAATGGAATTTGGTTTATTGCATGATTTTGTCACCTTGGTGGGTTGTATGCTTGGTTGTGATTGTTTGAAATGTAGTGCTGAACTGGGTGGGAAAGTCCCACTATAAATGGGTGGCGTATAGTGGTCGGAAGTGCCACTATGTGGGTAGTGGTCGGAATTTCTACTACTCGTGAATGGGTGAATGATTTGGGCAGAAGTACCACTGTTTTGATTGCTTTGTTGTGAATGGGTGAACGAGTTGGGTGGAAGTCCCACCGTTTTGATTGTTTGTTTTGCATTTCTTTACAAGTTGGAATTGTTGTGCAAGTTTGAAATGATGAAATGGCTTGGGGCATGTTTTTTTGGCTTTCCCTTGGTTACATGGGTTGGGTGAGATGACCTGGTAAGGATGTGTTTTGGTATGGTGATGTTTGCAATTGTGATTACTTTATATAAATTGTTTTTTATGAATGTGCTAACGGTTTTACCCTAGTGGCGTGTGTAGAGAAGTCATTTTGGGGAAATCCTACTGAGTAGTATTACTCCCCCCCTGCTTTGGAACTTTGGTGTCTTTGAAGATGTAGTATACTGGGATATGGGGAAAGGTAATGCATCTCCATCTTTTAGAGGTGCCTCATGATGCTTGGTGGTGCATGGTGTTTGGAGCTGGAGTGGAGCTGTGGTGGTGTTGTGGCATGTGGTGTTTCTTGTTGAGTCTTCTTCATAATACTCTGATGTTCTATTGGGTTGTGTTGACATGTATGATTATGGATTATCTAGTTGTCTTGGGTAATGTATGAGTTTGGTTTTGTTGACATGCATCATATAGTTGTTGTTGTTGAGATGGTTTTTTCTCAGGGGAAAATCATTCCCCAATTTTTCTTGGAGCCCTCGGCATTTGTTTCCAGACTTTGGTGCCTTGGGAACGTCACCTAAGGCCACGTAACCCTCACCACCTCCTTAAGCCAATGAGGTAGGGGCTGGGTGTTACAAGTGGTATCAGTTTGTTCGGTCCATTGGAGTTGATTATCAGATTTGGTGTTGACATTCGTTGTGGTACATTACTTGAGTCGGGATGTTAGCAAGACGTAGGAATGTCGGAACATGGAATTTATAGCATAAAAGGACATAGCTAACCCTTTTATGATGAAATTCAAGTTACCAGGGAGTTGGGTACAAAAGTGTTTTGGAGACACTTATAGGCATTGGATATCTCATTGTCGTGGGTGTGGCCAATGAGATGAGAATGGCATGCATGGTAGAAATGACTTCCCTCTAGGATGCATATTTCATTATGGTATAATGATTTATGATGTGATAAGAATATATGAAATTGTAAGGTGAATAAATTTTTATTTTGAAAATGGTTTGTTTTTCAAAATGGTTAAATATGGAACATGTGGAAAAATGTGAACTAGTGGAATGCCTAGTTGTGATAGTGTTGTGTAATGTGGTGTGAAATGGGATTTCGTGATGTGTATGGAAGTGAGACTCATGGTTGTTTGTTTTCTATTTATAGAAATGGAACAGGGTAGACATCTTAGAGACCAGTTAGAGGAAGCTACCGAAAATGTGGTTCCACCTGAGCCCCAGGTGAACCAGCAGTTGGCCCAAAGCATCATTCTGGATTTTCAAATAGTTCAATCAGGACTCCAACTAGACACACCTATTACAATATCAATCACTATGGGAAATCTAAGTAATGGAGGCACGGTTACCCTCATGAGAGGAGGTGTGAACCCCTTCATAGAGAGAAAGAACAATATAGATACCTTTTCTCAATGACAGAGAGTACGTCAAAGTCGGACCACTATATTGTTAAAACATCCTTTGAGACCCAAGTGTAAGGAGGGATGCTTTCATTGTGGTTCTGTAGGCCACCAGAAATAGGATTGTAAGGCACAACCTCGAGAATGTCATAACTGCAAGCGGATGGGGCATCTCCAGCAGTATTGCCGCAATGCTCCGAGGTCGGGTGTTCATGACACTCCTCAGTAAGGGAAGTTTCAGCTAGGTAATATAGAGAAGAGCATGGAAAGTACATATCTAGTTGAAGCTGATCATGTTTTAGTGGATGATCAAGTGGGGCCATCCATAGTGCGAGGTACGATTCTTTTAAATTGTACCTTGATACAAGTGTTGTTTGATACCAGTGCTTCACACTCTTTTATTTCTGAACGTATAGTTGATTTGCTGGGTTTAAGGGTCGAAATGATGCCCTCGATTTTGAAACATCAAACTCTTCTGGGTTGAAGAGAGTGTTGAGCCTTCTTGTGTAGAGTGTGTTGTTTTGTTGTGGGAATGATTGAGATAACCTAGAATTTCTCAGTTCTTGAGATAGATGGGTATGATGTAATCCTTGGAATGGATTTTCTGGTAGTGTTTAAGACCCACATCGATTGTGATGCGCAGACAGTGACTTTTACGACACACTCTGGCATTAGACATATCTTTAGAGGAGAGAAGCATGAAAGCAGGGTGCAACGAGTTTTTTTGGCACCAGTAGTGGGTATGTTATCATACCGGTTGGCAGTGTTATCATTGGAATCGATAGAGGGTGTTGAGAAGAGTGTTCTTCTAGCAATGGTGGATCATTTCATGGACGTTTTTCCTGAAGAATTATCTGCGTTACCTCCCATAAGATAAGTGGAGTTTATGATTGATCTTCTTTAGAGGACCAGACCTATCTCACCTCTGTATTACCGGATGGCACCTACTGAATTACGGGAATTGGAATTCTAGTTGGAAGAGTAAAGAACAAAGGGTTTATCCATCCTAGTATGTCTCTGTGGGCAGCACTAGTGTTGTTTGTGAAAAGGGCAGATGGAACCTTGAGGCTATGTGTTGATTATCATAGACTTACCTAAGTTACGATAATGAATATATATCCACTTCCACAAATTGAATATTTTTTCGACTAGTTAAGGGGAGCCCAGTGGTTCTCCAAGATCGACCTAAGGTTGGGATATCATCAATTGTGGGTAAGTAAGGACGATATTCCTAAAATAGCTTTCAGAAGTAGATATGGCCATTATGAATATGTGGTTATGCCCTTTGGTCTAACGAATGCACCGGCGGTGTTTATGGCATTGATGAATTGGATATTTCAAAGATATCTGGATTCGTTTGTGGTGGTGTTCGTGGATGATATTCGGGTGTATTCGAAGACAAGGGAGGAGTATGAGCAGCACTTGGCGGTATTGCTAGGGATCTTGCAATATCATCGGTTGTATGCCAAATTGTCAAAGTGTGACTTTTGGATACAGGAGGTCCATTTTCTTGGCCATGTGATTTCTGAAAGGGGCGTTTTAGTGGATCCAGAAAAGATAAAGGCTGTTTTCTTATGGAAACCTCTAAAGAATGTTTTCGAGATATAGAGTTTCCTTGGTCTTGCTGGGTATTATCGGCATTTTGTTCGTGATTTTTCACGTTTCACTTCACCGATAACAGCATTGACAATAAATAATATTCCATTCCAGTGGAATGAACAGTGTCCGTAGTGTTTTGAAGAGCTAAAGGGTCGCCTTACATCAGCACCAATCATGGTTTTTCCAGAACTAGGAAAAGGGTACGTGGTGTATTATGATTCATTGGGTTCAGGGTTGGGGTGTGTTCTCATACAAGGGAATCATGTGGTTGCATATGGCTCACGGCAGTTGAGAGTTCATGAGAAGAACTACCCAACTCATGATTTGGAGTTGGCAATAGTGGTGCATGCTATGAAAGTGTGGCGTCATTGTCTCTTTTTTGAGAAATTCACAGTATATATAGATCATAAGAGCTTGAAGCACATTTTCTCACAAAGGGATTTGAACTTGAAGAAAAGGAGATGGATGGAATATCTCTAAATGTTTAATTTTGACGTAATATTCAGACCAGGTAACGGAAATTCATTGGAAGATGCATTAAGTAGAAAATCATGTACTCAGTTGGTGATACATGCATCGTACCAGTGGCGGTTGATGTCGGTTATAGCCAATATGTGGTTGGAATGTGAGAACCAGGGTGATCGAGCAGTCTTCATTCCAGTTATGTTGATTCCGAACTTGATTGGCCTAGTTAGAGAGGCAAAGATATCCGATTCGGAGTGTGTGACCATGGGGTCGAGACTCAATGGTGGGGAGACCATTGAGGGTTGGAAACTGAATGGAGATTCAGTTGTGTGTTTTCGGAATCGTATGGTTGTACCAGTTTCTTTTCAAGAGGATCTTCTAAGGGTGTATCGTCATTCTAGGTGGGTTGTACACCCTAGAATTTAAAAAATGTATAAAGCATTGAAAGCATAGTTCTGGTGGGCTGGTATGAAAAGAGGTGTGTCTCAGTTCGTTTAGAGATGCTTGACTTGTCAGCAGGTCAAGGTAGAGCATCAGAGGCCATCAGGTATGTTGCAGTCTTTACCAATCCCTGTTAGGAAGTGGGAGCACATAGCGATGGATTTTGTCACAGGTCTCCCATGAACGGTCAGAAAGCATGATGCCATTTGGGTGATAGTGGATCGGCTAATGAAGTCGGCCCATTTTATCCCGATTCATGAATCTCATACGGTGGAGGATCTGTCCAAAATCTATATCCGGGATGTGGTAAAGAGGCAAGGTGTTCCAGTTTTGATTGTATTAGATAGAGATCCGAGATTTACGTCTCATTTCTGGAAATCCTTGCAGCACGCCCTTGGGACGCAGCAGACTATGAGCACGGCGTATCACCCTCAAACGGATGGTCAATCTGAGAGGACAATACAAAGTTTGGAGGATATGTTACGGGCTTGAGTTATGGATTTTGGTGGATCATGGGAGGAGCACTTGTCATTGGTTGAGTTCTCGTACTATAACAATTATTGAGAATCCATATAGATGGCTCTGTTTGAAGCATTTTATGGGTGGCCATGTCGTTCTCCACTATGTTGGGTGGAAGCATGTGACTCTTCGATGATTGGTCCAAATCTTTTCCAGGAGACTACGAAGAAGATCTAGCTGATTAGGAAGAGGATGGAGACGGCTCAGAGTTGTCAGAAATCATACGGATCATCGTCGACAGCCATTGTCATTCGAGGTGAGTGATCATGTGTTCTTGAGGATCTCTCCTAGGTTGGGACAACATAAGTTTGGGAAACAAGGAAAGTTATCTCCGAGGTATATTAGGCCTTTCGAGATTCTTGAGCGGGTTGGTGAGGTGGCTTATCATTTGGATTTTCCACCTCATTTCAGTGCGGTGCACAATGTGTTTCATGTGCCAAAATTGAAAAAGTATTAGCCGGATTGTGACCATGTGATTCGTTGGGATCATGTTGAGCTAGAACCGGATGCTTCATTGGTGAACGTGCTTGTGCGGGTTGTGGATAGGAAAGAGAAAGTCATGCGTGGTGGGAGTATCAGTTTAGTTCATGTTTTGTGGAAACATGGTCAGATTCATGAGGAGACTTGTTAGCGGGAGAAAGAGATGGTCGAGCAGTGGCCCGAGCTCTTTCAGCAAAGGGCGGGTTCACTACATTCCAAGGACGGAAATTCCAATGGTGGGGAGAATATAACACCCCCAGTTTGATGTATGTATCCTTTTTATGCATTTTTTATGTGTTTAAAGTGCGTGGGATGAGTTGGGAAGAGGTTGGGAGAGTTTGGAACGATTTTGGATGAGTTTGGAGGCTTTTAAAGGGGTGCATGGTTTGAGCACGGTTAGTGTAAACTGTGCGGATGTTCCAGGAACCATGCAGGGGGAGACAGTATGCTCCGCACGGCCTACGCAGGGTTTGCCAAACCGTGCAGGTAAACCATGCAGACCCTGGCTCTTGAGGTAGTGGAGTGCGCACGGTTAGCGCACGGTTTGCTAAACCGTTCCGGATAAAACGTACGGCCAATTAAAAATATTTTTTTAAATACAGGCTCACTCAATATTGTCCTATTTCACTCCTCTCATCCTCCCACTCAAGCCTCACTCGGTATTTTGGGTTCTCAGGGGTTTTGGGTGCTCTTCCACTCATTTTGGAAGGGTTTTGAAGAGGATTCAAGGTGGTTCGAAGGTGATTGCTTCCGGGTAAGTATCTCCTCTTGTTTCTCTTCTGTTTTCCTCTATATCTACATCCCTCTATTTCATGGTTTTCTAGATCTACACTTGTTGTGTGTAGATATTGGGTTGGGGATTCCTTGGATGTTAATATTAAGGCTTGTGAATTTTAGGGAAAGGGATCTAGAGAGGTTTCGGTGGTGTGTTCGATGGTTTTGAGGTGCGGTGGCTTGTGGGTTGTTTTTTCAGGAACCCTAAAGGTAGGTGGATTCTATATCGACTCTAATTGGTTATATCTAGTGGCTACATGATTCAATTATTTTTTTGTGACTGAAATTAATTGTGTGCTGATGTGCGAATTTGGTTGGAAATCCATTCGGGGATTTTTGAGAGAAATGGGTTTTGTGATGAAATGCAATTATTGTGAATTTTAAAATGGGGTTTTTAAAATGGAATGTTATGATTGATTTTTGAAATGATTGATGGGAATGTTATTCAATAAGAAGTGTTGTTTTATTGAAATGGGGTTTTGGCATGGAAATTTGTTTTCAAAAAATTGGTGATTTAGTGATGTGAATTTATATGCAATGGAATTTGGTTGATTGCATGGTGTTATGACCTTGGTGTGTTGTATGCTTGGTTGTGATTGTTTGAAATGTTGTGATAAAGTGTGTGGTAAAGTCCCACTATAAATGGGTGACGGATAGTGGTCAGAAGTTCCACTATGTGGGTTGTGGTCAGAAGTGCCACTACTCGTGAATGGGTGAACGAGTTGGGCGAAAGTCTCACCGTTTTGATTGCTTTGTTGTGAATGGGTGAACGAGTTGGGCGGAATTCCCACTGTTTTGATTGTTTGTTGCGCATTTATTTACAATTTGGAATTTTTGTGCAAGTTTGAAATGATGAAATGGCTTGGGGCATGTCTGTTTGGCTTTCCATTGGTTACTTGGGTTGGGTGAGATGACCTGTTAAGGATGTGTTTTGGTATGGTGATGTTTGAAATTATGATTACTTTATATAAATTGTTTTATATGAATGTGCTAACAGTTTTATCCTAGTGGTGTGTGTAGGGAAGTCATTTGGGGGAATTTGTACTAAGTAGTTGTACTCACCCCCTGCTTTGGCACTCTGGTGTCTTTGCAGATGTAGTATACCGAGATATGGGAAAAGGTAAGGCATATCCATCTTTTAGCAATGCCTCATGATACTTGGTGGTTCAAGGAGTTTGGAGCTGGAGTGGATCTGTGGTGGTGTGGTGGCTTGTGGTGTTTCTTGTTGAGTCTTCCGCATAATACTCTGATGTTGTATTAGGTTGTGTTGACATGTATTATTTTGGATTATCTGGTTGTCTTGGGCAATGTATCAGTTTGGTTTTGATGACATGCATCATATAGTTGTTGTTATTGGGTTGGTTTTTTCTCAAGGTAAAATCGTTCCCCAATTGTTCTTGGAGCCCTAGGCATTTATTTCTAGCCTTTAGCACCTTGGGAACGTCACCAAATGCCAAGTAACCCTCACTGCCTCCTCAAGCAAAAGAGGTAGGGGCGAGGTGTTACAAAGGTCTTGCTATTTCCCCTTAATAAAACAGTAGGTCTCATGAGACAAACTTTACTAGGTTTTACCTATTTATGTATAGTGTCTTGTCTAAATCCTTAATGGTATGTATATGATTTCTGGAATTTTTCATTCCCACATTGTGATATTATTAACTGATAATCTATGCGACTAATCTACTAATATAATATCTATGGTTATGTTTCATTCTCATGTGGTTAATTTTATTGCATTATTTAATTAGATTATATTCATATCCTATTATGCCCAACATTATGTTTTAATGACATATGTTTTTAATCATTCACCTTGCCTAAATGATTATGTTTATAATAGATTTAGTTTTATTTCATACTGTTACTGAGAATATGATTTTTCCTATTTCTTATGTTTTATTTTTCCCTAGGATACATAGATATATATAATGAATGACTTGTAATTATAATCTAGAAGTTTATAGGTGTTTTAATGGGGGTTATATATAGTATTTCCTTTCAATTTATAATATAATAATTATTTTTGTATCTAGTTTTATAAAGATACCAAACTATTCAGTCTTTTGCAATCAGACTTCCTTATTTATTTTGCCAATGTAATAAAGTAAGGCACTGGCTCCAAGATATTGGGGTTGAGGTCATTTTAATTGGTATCAGATGAAGTTTAGTAGAATCCTTGGAAATTATATTTAGAAAACATGTATTAGAGAACATAACCCTAAGATATAATTTGAGTATAATCATATAACAACATCCTAAAATTTTGGTAACATAGAGATTATGTGGGTCTTCCTAGAAACACATCCTTGTCTGGATATTACAAGGGGATGTGGTTTCGGAATCGATGTGGCTTGGGGTAACAACTACAACACGGTGCATCGGGCTTAACTTAGTGTAACCTGGTACACAAAAATGGAACTTACTGGGCACCTGGTTTGACACTCTTGAGGGATTTTCTTAGGATATTTCACCTTTTCTTTAAAATAATTATGAATGATATAATGGTAATCATGTACCGAATGAAACCATGTTTATGATTATCATATTAGCTATGCATATATTTACAATTTATATTAAGTATTTTTCTTTTTTGAAATCATTCATTGTGATTCATAACCTAATTTAGTGTATGAAATTGGTTAGAAATGGTACCTTGTGGGTGGAATTGAAACTATATAAACCTAGGTATCCCATGTATTTATTTCCCTCCTATTCATGATAACAATACTTTAGATAGAGTGGAAACTCATGATGAACAATATATAACTATGTTGGGACAACTGACTCGAGTTAAGAGAAATAACCTTACTCATATGGACTTGCCTTATCCCCAATGTGATGTAACAATGTAAGACCACATTATGCAAAAACAACCTCCATCATTCAATGAGACTACAAAACCATTAGTAGTAGAGCAATAGATTTGTTCCCTATGGAATATATTTATTACTTTGGGAAGTAATAAAAGGGAAAAAGTTATCATGGAAGGTTGTCATATCTCAAGAGATTTAGATCTGTGGTGGTCACTAACTCAAAATAAAAATGAGGATGAAAAATTATAAAATATTGAATGATAATAATTTAAATAAATACCAGGAAAACTCAGCCAGAGACAAAGTCTCTAACCATTTATTAAATTAAAGAAAAAGTACAAGAAACAAGCATTACAATCCAACACTAAAAAATACATGTCATAAAAGCCATACCCATCACCATATCTAATGGAAATTGCTTCATCTGCGGTAGATGATTCCCATTCCAAGCTATTAAAGTACTTCATAGACTTCACATAATTTCGTCTGAGATTTAGTTTCTCCAAGTGAAAAAACTTTTCAGAAGAGTTCATCATATTTCATTTGCTGATAGAATATCTTGTTGACATTGGCTTCGGCAGAGAAGAATAATCCTTTGGCTGCCTTCTTCTTAGTGGTGCGGTTATAAATCCCTATTTCCCTACCACATCCTTCATTCCACGCTGAAAATAGTCACTATAAGAGATTCGAACTCAACCACCAGCAATCTACTTATCACTATCAGATATGTCACCCCATTTCTGAGGGATACTCATCACCTGAGAGCAGTCATTCACTCAATGCTCCTGCTCAACTTGACTGTTATGATCAACCAGTGCTAAACACTATGGTTGTGCCACAAGATCATGACCTTAAAGCACCGCTTCCGTAAAAAACTTTCTCTAGATATAGTATCCTGAGAAAACAAGCCAATCTGCATGTTTCCACCTATATTCCTTGGGAGTTCCTCCTCCTTATGATAGATTCTCCCATGATTCAAGTCCATTTTACGATGGCATGAGCCCTACCCCTGCACCTTCTCAAACTTGTTTCCATTATTCTCACAAATTTGTGTTAGACCTAGACCCCCACTATCATTCAGTTCAACATCTTCAATAGAAACTCGACCATGAGAGAAAGTAGGGTCAACTCGATCTTGACCCACTTCCAGTTCCTCATTCACTAGACCATCAAAGCAATTACTAACTTCAATACTCTCCACTTGATGTTCATGTTGTGTCTTCAGCCAAGGTGAGGCCCTCACCTGGCCACTAGTTTCAACTAAAGACCCTCCTGCCTACATATTCATGGCATGTATTCCCAAGGCCTTCTTACCCCCCGTGAGTACTACTTCTTTGTTCCCACTTGCCACCCTAGTAGGTTGATTTACTTGCTTTATAGTAGTCTTCAAACCTCTTGAATGAATCACCCCAAGATCACTCGGTAGCCTTAAAAAAACCTCATCCACCATGGAATTCAGAGACTCCTTCACTGCCCCCATTCGTCTACCATTCAATGTATTGAGACTTGTAGGACAAGGTCTCATCCGCACTCCATTATCCAGATTCCACTTCCCTTGCGGAGAGTTAAATTCCACCACAGCCGCAACCTGTTGAGCCAAAACCACCTACGAAATCACCCTTATACCACTACAGGCATCCATTAGATGCCCGACATTGAAACACTGAGAGTAGTAGTCAATCCAGGACTAAAAAAAACAGAAAGTTTATATATAAAATCCACACTCACAACAATGAAAATCGACTTGATTGGCAGTTTGGATAAATCAAATTCAATGCAAATTATACGAGAAACTGGGTGGAATACAGCACCAGTTCTACTGTCTGAGCATAAATAACGACCAACTAAATTCCCAATCATGCAGATGATGGATGGGTTCTGAAATAGAAGGAGCAATTCCGGATGTCTTAAGAAAATTTCCATGGACATGACATCATGCTTCATATGGTAGTCATAAGACCATTGGAAGAGAGAAAAACGAGAGCCATCAAAGGTACACGGGGAAGATGACCAAGCCAAGATCAGATCTTGTTCCGACTCAAATCGAACCATTATGTGATTTGAATCAAGAAGACCTACAATGGCGTGTTCCTGTAGATTCCACGAATCAAAGATAAAACAATCAAAATGATACACTAGCAGGCGTCGTTTCATGATGAAAGCTATCAAAGTCAGACTCAACAGGGAAGAGGCGTCGGTGAACTCCCGGGCCATGACCAAGAGCTGCATAATCCCATCATGCAACTCAGGAACTTTGGGGGAGAAAAATATTTTTTATAATGAAGGCAATGAATCAGGGATTGAAAAAGGGAGAAAGTGTCGATCACCAGAGGGCTGTGGAAATCCCTCCACTACCAAGGGAGGAGGGATCTTCTCGGAGGCCATCACCACTTTTAGTGGCAATCGCCATCCCTAAACCCTAGCTTCCTTCCGATTCCAGGAAACACCTTCTATATTCATGATGAGTGTTTTATTTCATGAAATATTCTTAGAAAAATATTTCCCTTAGGAATAGCGAGTGGATTGGTGAGGAAATACTTGAGTTTCATACAAACAAGGGATGATAATGTTTCCAAGTATAAATCCAACTTTCCATGGTTATCAAGGAATGTTGCAGGTAACATACATAATCCAATGAGCAAGATTGATCATTTCATTAAGGGAAATAAGTCAATTCTATGAATGGAACTAGTTTCCAAACAATTATCATCATATGATGATACAATCTCATATGCTATCAAGGCATTGAAATAATTATCTAAATCTTATGAATTTTGGGGAAAAAAGAGATGAAGGGAATGGTAGAGTAAGATACAGATAATGGAAAAATGGGAAAGACATATTTTCCCACATGTGATAATTGTGGGAAGAAACACCCACGCAATTTTTTGAATTGAATGGGAGTTAGTTATAAGTATGGATAAAAAGGTCACCGAGATCATGAATGTATGGGAATAAAAAAAATATAAATTTGCAATGTTTTACCTATATAGATTTGGGGCACTATAGAAATGAATTTCCGTAGAATCAAAGAGATATAACTTCAAAAAATAAGGGATCAAGGTCAAGATTATGATGTTAATGCCGTCAAAGTAGAATAATTAATGTATTTGTGTTTTTGGATTCCATAATTATGTTATGAAATTATGTTTATAAGAATAATGAGATATGTAAGGATTTTACTGTAGTACTTCTTATTTATGGCTTTGGAAGAATTCATTTTTTCATTAAGGTTATAAAGGATATAACGGTATTTAAATATTTAGTATTTGAAAATAAGAGATAAATAGTTTGGGAAATTGTTATGTTGATATGATTTTGAAAATTTACTAAACTTACTTATAAATTTTTGGACTTTGAATTTGGACAGAAATATATTGGATGTGTCATAAGGTTACCCAATTACAAAATAGTTAAAGGATATTATCAAATAATATTAAGGTATGATAACAAGTGCTAACCATTTTGGTTTCAGTAAACATTTAATGGATGAAGGAATGACTTATGGATCATTTGATAAAAATTATTCAGACATAAAAATTCATCTTGAATACCATATTTTGGTTTATGAAATGAAATTGGTGTAGATAAAATAAGATCCAAAGGATATGATTTTGACATATAAAGGGATCCAATAAGTTTATTTTCTCAAGTTCTTCTCTACAAAGTAACATAAACCCTCAACTCTTGTAAATAAATTTTAGAACAAAAAAGATGATTAAATTAATTTCCTTTCTAATAAATTAATATTCTTTTAAACAATAATAAATTAACCATTTTATAATGGTATAATTTTTAATGACCATGTTCTCTATCACTCTCCATCAGGCCATGATAGTTAGATTTATTTTCCATACCCATGTTCTCACTCCCCACTAATGTTCTCCTTTATAGAAACATTGTTTTGTAGTAACCATCAAATTTTCTACACTATCCATTTAAGATAAAGTTTTATTAACCCAATTTATGATTTGGGTTTCCCACAAATTAATTTTCCAGTATCAACATTTAATTCTCGAAGTTAAATTTCAAAATTGTGAACACATAATTTGTTTTAGGGGAGAATATAACAAAACCAAAGTTTATCAATTGAATTTCCCTTCTTATAATTAATTTATATACTATAAATCACATAAAATCAAATAGAGAACAAAATAAAAAATTTATAAATAAAGAATGAATGAAATAAGTGGCATTTCTAGAAATTAAATAACTTATACCGATGGAATAGTAACTTGACAGTTGGAATAGTAATATGACCATTAAGAATAGTAATCTTTTCCATATATTGTAACCTCACATATGAAAGTGTAAATAATATTTAGGCATCATAGAAATGGAAAAATTATATAATTATATCTTAGTTTAAGTAAATGAATATTTTTAAAATGATAAATAAAGTGAATGTTTTTTTGTAAATCATAAATGTTTATATAAATTTTATAATTAAAATAATAATTTAAATGAAAATTTATTTTCATAAAATGGATTCATAAATTAATATTTATTTCTATTATTATTATTAATTAATTTTATGAGACCTTAATTAATTTTTCAATGTGTTACTAAATCAGTTATAATTTTAAATTGGTATTTTTTAATAAATAATTATTTTAATTAAAAATTAAATATATTTTATTTATAATATTATTTTCAAAAAATGGATTTCATTTTATAATTATACTTGTTGATAAATGGTAAGGGGGAATTTTTTGGATTTTTCTAAAATAGATGAATTTTTTGTGAATAGTGAAATACAGTAGTTTATAGTATTTAAAATTATAAGTAAATCAATGAATTATAGAGTCATTTTTGAAGTATCGGTGATCTAAGAACCCATTGGTTTGAACTCAAAATCACTAGTAATAGTATTTAGTCAAAATAATGAATACTATTGATAGTCTTCATCCAAAATAATAAATAATTGATTAAAATAATTAAAAAAACACATCTCTCCTTTACTATAAATCCCGCCCCTCACTGTCCCTTCTCTTCACACCTCTAAAACCTTGAATATTTCTTGTATTCTACCCATTTATTTTAAAAAATTGTTCCCCACATTCTAGTCTTACTAGTCTCACCATAAGACCATTTCCAAGTCCCTTAAAAAATTTCCCAAGGAGGCGATACTCGAGTGGTAAAACTTTCTCCCTCTATTTCAATTTCATTTATTTTATTAACCATACCACAACTAAACTACCTAAAGTGAAATGATAACTCCAGTAACTTTTATATACTATAATTTTAAAATTTTAATTTTATTTCAACTTTAAATTCTCTTATCTTCCTCTATTTATTCTAAAAATGAAATCATTGTCCATACGGTTCTGATTTACCACCTTCGTGGATGAAGAGGTTTTGTTTTTCAGTTACACATTCAATAATGATAATAAAACCATTTTTATGGTCACCAAAGACATTAATATATTTAAAATAAATTATTAAATTTTCTATAACTAGCATATATACATAATATTAATTCATAAGAAAAAACTAGTATGTGATGATCAAAAAAATGAAAAAATAATCTAAATTATTATCATTGAAGTTTTATTTAATGAATGATCCTCATATCTGAAAAAAATGATATAAATTTAATTAAATATTTAATACGTTCAATAATAAAATATAATTTCTATTATGTATGACTATTTCCATTTTACATGATCTTTTATACATGTATATAGGTTAATTAATCTTGAAACACAAGGAAACAAACACTCTCAAATGAAAAAATTGAATCTTATAACTCATACAAAAGACCATTAATGAACTTAATAAAATTATTAAAAATAAAATAAATGTTTATTAGGTTTTTAATAAAATTATTAATTAATCTAATTTCATTATTTGGGATATTAAGTGCAAGTGTAGAAAACATTAGGACATAAGTTAAGGGTTTTTCTCATCTCAACTTTATTTCTATGAGATATTACTTATTGAACTCTATTTATTATGTATGGTGTATTTATAATTCAATTTGATTTATAATATCATGAATCTGTTTATCTTATATGTATTTAATGTCTCATTTGATAATTATCATTAATTTTATTGGGTATATGGTTTTATTATTTGCAAAGTGGTAAGGGATTCTCCCTAAACCTCCATTTTTCATTCCGGTTACGCTTTCTCTCTCTTTAACCCATTGTATTTATTCTTTATTTTTTTATAATTCATAGTAATTATGATTCCTTTTTGAAAACAGATTTATCTTGAACAATTAATATTTTCATTAAGGGGGAATGAATGTTTTAAAAGTATCCCTTTTCAATTCCTCCAGATAAGAAAGAAAGAGTGAGGGGTACTTGAAAATTTCTTACCAAATTTAAAATAAACTACATAATCTTTTTTAAGACAAAAATATTTTTAGAAAATCAATATTTTTATCATGAAAAACTAAATTATATTTTTTCAGGTTTTATGTAAGTAATTAATCCTTGCACCACTTAAAATACTCTTTTAAATTTTCCCTTAAACCACACTGAAATGTCCCATTTCTAAAGTTTCATAAAAAATCTTTTTAAATTTTTTCACTTCAATAAGACAACATTTATTCATAATATATATTTTAATTCTTATTCTCTTTTCATTTTTGGTATATATATGTTTATAATATGGTTTTAGTACAAATACACTATAATTTCTCCAAAAGAACTCTACTTTACAAAACAAAAAGATTTCCCCCTCAAAAATTCCTTAATGATTTTAAAAATAATTTTAATTTATTTCAACACCATTTATTGAATATTATGATTTATTAAAAATGATCTCTAATTTTAGAATCTATCGTATTTTATTTAATAGTTTATTTCTATTGGGGATATACTATCTTGATTCCATTCTCCATATTACTCTTAATGGTATATTATTATGTTTATTGTTTGGGTAAGGTTATTAACATTAAATATTATTGTTTTAATAGAAATCTATATTTTAATTATGTTTCACCCCTTACATATTAAGAATGAATTTGACTTATTCTATGACAGTTTGGAATTATTATAGCCTCTTGATGCATCAGTGGTCTAGTGAGGGAAATGATATCGTTTTTTACCCATTTATGTATGGTGTTTTGGGCAAAGCCTTGATGCTATGTTTATGATGTATGGAATTATTATTTACCTCATTATGATATCAATAATTGATAATCCATGTGATTATTCTAATATTATAATATTCATGGTTATGTTTAATTCTGATGTGGTTATTTATATGGAATTATTTAATCAGCTTTTATTCCTACCATATAATGCTCAAGATTATGTTTTAATGGAATATGTTTTTATTTATTTATATTAACCTAATGTTTGTGTTTATTAAATTTTATGTTCTGTTTCTTACCCTTATTGATCATCTAATCGGACCCCTTTCTTATTTTTTATTTTCCCCCATGATGCAATGATGTATATTATGAATGAATTGAAGGGATAATATATGATTTTATAGATGTTTAAATGGAGTTTCAATATTTTATTTCATTTCAAGTTGTAATGTAATACTTATGTTTGTATTAATTTTTCCAAATATACTAAATTACTCAGTCCTTTGGAATGTGATATCCTTATTTTTTATGTATGTTTAATAAATTAACGCATCAGCTCCGGCCTACTCGGGTCATTGTATTTAAACATTTTTTTATTTCTTTTAATGTATACAATAATATAATCTATAATGACCATCATAAATTTATCAACATAATCATTAAAAAATTTATTCATCATATACCTACATATTTTAGGTCCCTTCATATGTATGAGTGTATTCACGATGAAATAATAGTTTTAATACCTTTTATTGAAGGTATTCTTGGGATTATTATCTTTATTCACCATTGAATTATCATATCCAAATTCAAGGTACAATTTATAGAAGTATTGGGCCCCATAAAACTAATAAAATAAGTCATCAATCCACGGTAGTGGTGCTTTTTCTTTATCATGATATTTTTGAGTCCATGACAATAAATGATAAAATGTATAGACTAATACTTATTTTTAACAAATCGAACCAATGCACCCTATGGTGAAGCACTTAGTTCTATAAAACCCATTTATATATTCTCATTATGTTTCTTCTTTAGTTCTTCTAAATCAATGAAGGTCATTCTATATGGAATCATGGATATAGGTAGAGCACCAGGTATAAGTTAAATTTAGAAGTCAACGTCTCAATCAAGATGAATACTAGGAAAAAACTTTTGGTATATATATCTATATTTTCTCACAGTGGTCATGACTTCAAAAAGTTTCCTCTCCTATACCTCAATAATTTTATCTAGACTTTATTTATCATAATAAAACAATATACAGGCTTGAGGAGGATTTTCCGAAGAAGTACCATCATCCTATATAAACTTGTATAGAATCATAGGATGATTTACGATATGGAACAAGATTTTCTTTCTTCCCACAATTGATGTTGTATCTATATTAAGGTATCCAACTTAAGACCAGTATCGAATCAAATTCAACTATAGGGAGTATAGTAGGGTTTTATGGGAGATAAACCCCACATATTTTAGTATGTAAAACTTTTATACTTTGTATATTAAAATATCACTACTTAGTTATTTCACAGATAACTCAACCTATATGTTTTTAGTTGGTGTTTGATTACTTTAACTAAACCTGACTATATGAGAGAAGGTATAAAACTATAATTAAATAAGACATTTTTTGCTCATTAATAAATATTATGAATGCATTTACAATTTTATTTTTCATATAATAATTTAATAATATCATAATAATTTTAGTGATGATATTACTAAAATTAATGATCATTTTAAAGTCTTAAAAATGAACTTGGCTGGAATAACACAAAAATGACTTGTATATCCTAAATTGTAAATTTATTTGTTGTAATATTTTTAAAAAATTATATATTACCTATTATTTTTTATAACATAATTCCTAATAATAATTAAAACTTTAATTTATTACAACTATAGAAAATTGAGTCTCATAAACATATTATTAAATTATTTTTAGCATAGAATTTTATAAAACACAACCTGTAAATCAAGTGGTCTACCTTCATTAGGAGATTAGATACATAATAAATCAACATATAAATAAACTATATAAAATTTATTTTTATCATCATAATGTTCTATTAATTCCATTTGTATTTTATTATTTTGAAGGATACCTTGGGGACATGCATAAAGAAAATGGTGATTGATGATACCCAGTAAGGAAACAGACATGATATAGAAATTTAAAATTTAATCAGGTGGAATAACATGGTTTCCAAATAAAAAATAATCACATGGAATAATGAAATAAATAAGTGTATATAATAGGATCATGCCATCATAATAATGTTTAAAATACATAAAATGTTAAGTTACAAGTATAAGATAAGGCTCATCACCAAAAAACAAAACCTAATGTGTTTTCCTTAATTCCCATGCATCATAAATGGTATATCATGAGTTGAAAACATTACTGAATAAATTTGAAGGATTTATAATTACATGTTCAATCATAAAATTATAATACATACATGTATATATAAGGAACCACCCTTAAAACATTACATAATCCTGAATTAAATGAATAATCCACATTGAGGGTCTTTTTAGGTTTAGAGTTCTAGATAAATAGGTCAAAACTATCACATTACATCTCAAAAATTACAAGGTAGACACTTATTCTCCATTTCCATTTTTTTCATAAAATAAAAACTCTTGAAAAAATAGCAATGTCTAGATACATGTTTTAGATAGCATTACTTTTCCTTGTTACCATCCTTGACCCTATTCTACATTATTTCTTGTTAAAAACATTTCAAAAACATGGGATGAGAAACAAGAGCTCAGTAAGGGATACACAAAGAAGGAAACTGTTAGTTTTTTTAAAACAAAGGGTATATCATGAATACTTAATCATAAGTAATAATTTTCACCTTTATGAAGTAGTAAATACTCTTAACTGAATAAAAGATCATTGCTTTACCTTTTTAACCAAAATAGTACCATAAAACCCATATAAAGAACACCTCACATATATAGTTAACTTGGGACATAAACATACATAAATGGAATAACCATACGGTCGACTTCCACACATATCACTAAATGGAATAGCCATATGTCTGACTTCCATACCCAATGAACTGGAGGTTATAACATTACCACCCATCTTGGTTTATCGTGGAACCACCCATCATTTGGATTATCATGTAACTGCCCATCAAATGTCCAAGTACCATTATAAAATCATAACATATACAAAAAATATAACGGAATGAAAAAATTTCCACATTTCAATTAAAATATATCACTTAAATATATTGAAATAAAAAATCCATTATCAAAACCATTTTCAATACTAAAATATGTAAAAGATTATATGGTATTTATTTTCCTTTTAAAAACATTATGGCTTGTTAAGGAAGCCAAAGAGAAAATAATACTCACGGTGGCGGAAAGGTAATTTTCACCGCCTATGTTAAAAGAAACAATTTTTTTCATTTAGTAAAATTATACATAGGAAAATATTCCCTTTGAATGAAATGTAAATTCAAAGGAGTTTATACAGCGTATAAAATAAAGTCGCGTGTTAAAACAATATACGCCTCAATGAAATGAGATTGAGATGAAGACCCTTATAAAGATAATTTTGTAAATAAAATAGATCTATTATGTGTATTAAATATAAGCACACATAATGAAAGTATAAATACATTATAATATATAAAAATTCATTTATCACATAATAAAATTATGATATAAACAATAAAGAGAAGATCAACCCAAATAACAGAAATTGGGTTAAGAAGTTCCCTTACCTCGTGTCTGACTTGGCTCGATCGTTCTTTAATATACTGAATAAAAACTAAAGTTAATTTATACTTTCATAAGAACCTTTTTGAAGTTTATTATTCCATTTATATAACTTATAACCATGTTATAAACATTATTTAGTCATTTAAGTTAATAATGGTTGTTTTGTCGATATTTGGTACTTGAGTCAAAAATGAACTTCTTATATTTACAAGTTGTTCACGTGGTCAAAATTTATTATATACAGAATTATATTCATGATTTAGATATCATATATATCATATATATCCATTATATACATGTATTTATAATAGTACATAATATTTGGAGGTAAGAAATGAAATGTCTTGTTCAATGAGATGGTAAGCCATACTTACACATGAACGGTACTTTCATTTCTATTTCTCATTTTAATGGAATTAGAACATAATGATACATAGGAATAGTATAATTCTAGTATAATATAATATATAATATCACTAACTCCATCCTTTATACGTCCCACATAAGTCATGAACGAGTCATATCACTTTGAGGGGCGGTAGTCCGCACTTCCTCAAATGAAATTATCATGTTTACCCATAATGGAAACCATAAATGCATGATATAAAAGAAAAAAACAGAATTATAAAAAATAAAAACATAATAAATATCATATATAAATATAGTTTCATATTAATGTCCACTATTAGCGGCGGTAGGAGATAATTTACCAATCATCGTTTCATGAGGCGTTAGTTTTCCATCCACAGAAACAGTATGTTCTTTACCCATTAGATGGAGGTGTGTGTAAGTGTAGTTCTAATAATTCTCATAAAACATCTTAGTACATTTAGGATATTTTTTTTGTTATAAAATAAAGGAATAAAACTATTTTAGGGTGTTGGAGAAGTAAAATAAATGAAAAGAATTTAAGAGAAACTATTACCTTTAATTTGGGTAACTTCCTTTGGTTTGAACCAAAAGGACTTCTTGAAGTGCCTAAAGCCTAAGTTAATGATTATAAGAGGAGGATATGGATCTTGAGAGATTATTAGGGAAGGTTTAGGATGAGTCAATGGTATTAAGAGGTGTGAGGAATGGGTTAGATGTGGTGTCCTTTTATAGGGGGGAGGGGCACTTTAGAAATGGTTGAAACAATTATTTTATTATAAACTTATCTTCAGTTTAAAAAGATCCAAAAATAATTAAATTAAAATATGTGATGACTAGTGGTTGAAATAAAATCATATAGTAATAATTGTACAAGTTTGGGATATTATTTTAATCTTTATAATCTTATTTATTTAAACTATTTATTAATGAGGTAATCGTTGCATCATTATTGTGTCATAAATAATTTTATTTATTTGATGTCTAAAAATTATAAAAGAAATACCATGATGTAAGAAATCATTTTATCTATCCAATTAATATTTATTTTCTAGAATATTACATATATATATCCATGTAAAAAATAATTTACAAAAAGATATTTGTTTATGTCATTTTTGTCTTTACATTATGTTAAGTAAAATAAAGTGTCATTATCACTCTTAAGTGGCTCCATGGTGTCCCAAAATCGACCGAAATATGCCCATGGTCGGATATGTATCACCCAATAAAATTAGTATATATGTTAGTGTAATTTTATATTATTTTTA
Source organism: Viscum album (assembly GCA_963277665.1). NCBI lineage: Eukaryota > Viridiplantae > Streptophyta > Magnoliopsida > Santalales > Viscaceae > Viscum > Viscum album. Next base: position 77,692,344 of record OY728159.1, read on the forward strand.
TAATATTTTTTAACTGTTATTTATCATATTTACCCTTTAATCATGGTAAATAAATTTTTTATTAAAGTAAATATTCATAATGACTAAAAATAAATGTTACTTATGTACAAAATTTGGACCCTCGGATTAAAAATATGAAATCTATTTTTCTAAATTCAAAACACAGATGTGGTAGAAATTAATTTAAAATTAATTCCCGCTGTCAAAACAAAAAACGTGTTTTTAGATATATTAACTATCAAAAGATTGACACTTGTTTATGTCCAATTTCAATGTGAAATTAATTAAAATTACTAAAATTGTATTAAATGGTAAAAATATATTCTAATTATAATTTAAAATCAATTAATAGCATAATCCAACCATATAAATAAATTAGATTAAAATGCAGTTTTGTATGAAAACACATTATTCTTCAATATGCACTAAAAATAAACAATATTAGAAAAATAAAAATAATTTATCCAAAGTAAATTTTGATGTCCATTTTCTAAAGAAGAATTTAATTTTCTCAAGTAGAACATATAAAAGTGATGAAAACTAGATTTAAAGAGGGTTCACCATTAAAAGTCAGGTAAATCAACCATTAAGGTAAATTATGCTTAAAATTAGAATAATTCACATTTTAAGCGTCTAACTTTTATTGGATGAATGTGAAAACATTTAACAAACATGTATAATCATATTATAGATAGTTATACTCATTCCCACCAATACAATATCTAGGCATTAACTACATTTAAAAAAATATTATTAAATTATTATTGGGCAATGTAAGATTTCAAAGAAACTCGTTGTTGAGTATCAAGTACACCATCAAGCATATCATCCCCTTTAAAGTAAAATTAATATTTAATTCAAAAATATGAATAATTATGAAAATGTATTACTTATTTATTTATCTGGGATGTTATAGTATATGTGTTTCATATAAATAATGCAAGTATAATGCATAAGGATAATAAAAACCCCATGAATATGGAATGTGATATATAATCTTATTAAAAAAAATAACCAGATATATATATATATAATTTATTCTAAATTGAATAATGAATTAAATATTTTTGGATTTTAATAGTTTAAAAAAGTGTAAGTGTTCTTATATTTAATGTTCAAATGAAGAAAAATCATAATAAATGATTGGATAAGTATATAAAAAATTAAACCTCTTTAAAAATGTATTAAGGGATAAATAAAAATCCTATAAAGAAAGAAATCACGTTTTATTTCCCTTTAAACCAAAAATAAATATGAATGTTATATAAAAAAATAATTATTATATTTTTAAATCATGTACGAAAAAACATTTAAGGATTTGAAAATGATAAGGAATAATGAATAGGAAAGTTCCCTTTAAAAATGTTTTTTAAAGATTGATTGGGAATGGAAAACTAAAAACATGAATAACCTAAAAAAGAAGAACAAAAAAATTAAGTATATATTTATATATTAAACACACATAAATATAAATATATATATATATATAACATAATACAAACATGAGAATATAAAAGATAAAAGGTGAGGTTGAGAGAGAGAATGCATAACATAAATGAAAAGATAGTGGTTGAGAAGTTCCCTTACCCCATGTTAAGTCTATCTTGGTATGTGCATATAATCTCAATAATAATAAAATTAAATTTAATAAACACTTAATTTAGAAACATTATCAGTTTTTTTTTCAAGGTCCATTTAATATCACATTTCATTCATTAATTATATTTTTTTTACTCTCATCGACCACTCGTGGTTTTTTTATTAATATCTCCAAAACTGATCGAGCATGTTGAACATGGTCAATGTTTTTAAAAACTAGTCATATAATATATTTAATTTTATATTGATATATTATTATTCATTATTATAGTACAATATTTTTCCATTCCGAAAAAGTGTTTAAAATAAATTTAAATTATGAATATTATTTGGATATGCATGTTTTCAGCAGTTAAAAACATCATAAACATTTATTGTCAATATCATTAATAAAATGGAAAATTTATCTTCCCAAAATAATAATCATGTCACAGATATAATATTCATTCTATTGAATTCATTTTTAAAATCATCCATGTAATTTATTTTTGTAAAAATAAATACAAGTTCCATGGAGAAAATGAATCAACCATATTACAGACAATGTTTTAATTTTGAAATGGAAAAGAGGGATGTAGATAAGGGTTATTATATTATCAAAATAAAATTTTATAATACTAATTATATTAATTTTTCAATATTAGGATGGGTATATGAAATATTTATGGGGTATAAGAAGAAAATGTAGAGGAATATAAAAGAAAACGTGATTGGGATTTATTACCTTATTTCATGGGAAAACACCTTTTCTAATTGGATTATTCCTTTCAAATGGAGGTTTTTATATGATACTAGAACCTATATAAAATCTATAAGAGTTTTGGGGAGATATTTTGGGAAATTGTTTTTGATTTAAGATTCTTATGGTGTGAGAATAGTTGATGTGGTGAATGGTAGTACTTATAAAAAATGAGAGGGATACATTAGATAAAAATATTTTTTATTTTATCATTTAGCTAAACTAATATCAATAATATAAAATTTATTAGATTATTATTTAAAAATAGAGGATATTTTTTATTTAAAACCTTGAAGAGAGTTAATGAATTTTTTTAAAAACATTATAAATGGAAAACTTCCAAAAATTGTATTTTATTAGAATAAAATGAAACTTAGTTTGTAAAATTTAAAACATAAGTTTGTAAAATAAAGTTATTATTTAAGAAAAAATTAATTTGCAATTTAAATACATCTTATGTCGATTGAAATGTTTTATTAATTTTTAACTCATTAATTCATTGTGATGATAACTTAAAATTTATGCTTGTTTTTAAAAAATGATTTATATTAATCTCTAAAGGTCATGTCTTTCATTAAAATACCAAAAATTCACCCCCACAATAAATTAAACATAATTGTTTCAAAAATAAAATTACTTATTTTTAAATAATTTTATAAATATGATACATTTAATTTTAAAATAAAATCCTTATTTATTGAAAAATACTAATTTTAATGACCCAATCAAATTTATAACCCTTAGAAAAATTAAATAATATTTCATAATAATATATTATATTTATATATAAACTATATTTTTAATAAAACTATTTTATCAAATTAATTTTTATTTTTATTTTCCAAATTTATAAAAAAAATTTGTTTAATGAAAATAAAACAAATTCATTTTAAAAAAATAAAATAATTCTCTCTTTTTATGTCAAAAATTTATTTCATCATATTTATAACATATATTTAATTATATTATGAATTATATTTGTTTTATTTTTATTATATAAATGTAATGTTTTAATTTAATATTTTGTAGTGATGTTTTTTTATTATGTGGTGTATATATTTTATACTATACTAATTTACGATATATGATACATATTTAATCAGAAGGATAATTCCATGTATGAATATTTTGGTTATTACACTGAGCCCCTCATGCCTATAGAAAAATCTCTAGGAAACCAACCTAGTCTATTTTTATCTCATCTCGATCCTAATGACTTGTATCGTCCTTCTCCTAACCTCAACTGTCATCTTCTCCCTCTTGGAAGCATAGTCTTTGGGTGATTCAAAACTCCCAATGCTCAACTATTTACTTACATAACCTCTAAGAGGCTCAAGGACACTGTATATATTTACCTAGGGTTATCTTAGTCCCAATACATTTTTCTCAATGCACAAATACAATAATCCATGTACAATCATTCAAAAACATGTATATGGTTTTGTATAAAAGAGGTAACCTACCTCAATCGCAAAGTTAACATCATCATGATACATAATTTATCCATGAACAAACATTTCAATTCCTTATTCAAGAATGTAATATCTCATATGATCTTATATAAATTAATTAATTCATAATACGTAATTATAAAAATATATAATTAATCATTTTATTTATTCAAAATAGTCTTAATTGTTGAAAAACAGATTAGATAATGTTGAACCACCAAATAATTATCAGACCTCTAGTGTTCATAATTTTAGGATAAACTCTAGACTATCCTAGAAAATCCCATTTGAATCGAGATGATTTTCACCATCCACTAGTAAAATCATAAATGAAACCATTGCCCAAGACACTATGGATAGTAGCTTATGGAAAGGAAAAAAACAAGAAAAAATTGAGTGAGGATATATCTTTTAATACATAATAAGAACATTGAGTAATAACTTCTATCTTGACGGGATAAAATAATGGATAATGGCGGAGGAGATCCAACTGAAATGGCACTCTACTGATTACATTCCCCTCTAAAATCCTAGGTGTATTTCTATAAAATTATTGTTCTGAAACTATTTTTAAAATTCAAACTCGACATCATCACAGTGTGACCCATAAAAAACATTAAATGATAACCTTTGGTAAGAACTAGTCATGGTATGTCCCCTTAGGTTATTTTATGATGCACCTACCTTGAAAAAAACCAAATATCTCATGGCCTAAATCCTCGTGGAATGACTCATCTGGTCACTATGTGGTAGAAATTTCATATTTCAATCCAAAATCCTCACAAAAACCTCCACATTGTTACTTATCCCTTATAGAACACAATTTCCATTACCACAATGTGATTCCACCTAGTAAATGTGTGACCAACTACTTTTCATGATAAATCCAAAAAAGAAATATTTAATGGTTACCAAGCTCCATACATAAGAATCATCGTCAAGGTGTGACCCCTATGGAAAGAGAAAGTCTATAATTAAGGGTATTTTACTTGGAAAAAATCCCATAAAAACGATCATGTTATAACACCAACTGGTAAGTTAATGATCTTTTGGAACTATGACTATCACCCCCAAGATCATCCCTACACCACTGTATGATCTTCCTTTATCATGGTTTGAAAATAAATCTATATACAAAACTATTAAAGTAGTCAACCTAACCCAACAAAATCATTCATCTGAGATCCCAAAAAACTCTATTTCTTTAAAATACATTTAAAAACATCTTCTTGGGAAGTTACAACCCTCATAATCTTGATCCAAACATTTATTTTCAATTCATACCCTACTCTTGGTCAAAAAAATTCAAATTTCAATTGAGTTTCATAACAAATATTGATATAGAACTATAAAAACTCTCCATCATAATACTTATCATCCTTGAGAAGTCTCTATTCCCTTTAAACCATCACTCATGAGCTCCCTAAACCATTAATTTATAACCACCATGCTTGGTTGTTTTCCCAAACAATAAATGAGATTCCCCTACACAAATCCCAATACCAAGGAATACTATGGATTTTAATATGTTCTAACCACTCATTATCATCACCAATACTTAGATATAATTCCCTAAAAACAATATATCCTTAAATAATTAAGGATTTACAAATAATGTATCCCTATTGTTATGGGGATTAACACTATAAGACTATAATCATTAAGGCTAATTCAAGGTAATGGTTATCCCTACCAGACTAATAACCTATAGAAAAATAACTTCTAGAAGTCTATAAACAAGACCAATGTGGTTTCCATATCACCACACCAATTTATATTCAAAAAATAATAGATGTACTTCCTCTAGATGAACTATCCTTAAAATTATTCGCCTCAGCTATTGGAATTCCTACACATCACTCAATCATAATACATTAATTTATAAAGGCACAATGATATCATCTAAACATTAACACTGAAGTCTAATCCTAACACTCTTTGTAATTCCATAGTTAAGTCTCTATTCTTAATATTTTACTCTCTCCACATGCACCAATTCACCTACAATCCTTATCACTCCTAAATCAATCTAAATTCTATCCCAAAATAGATATCAACAAATGAACTCCATCTCAAAACATATCTACATTTTGAGTCTATTATTTTCAATGAAACAAGAAAAATTTGGATTTTTGGACACCACAGTATCCTATTTTCATCTTGACGATCCACCAATCAATTGTACTTACTCTAAAATCCATATAACATGAATACTGCACATACATGATCATTTCAATTCTCTCAGTCAAATGAGTATCTTTATCATTATCCCACAAAATCAAAACACCTAGTATCTACCAGACAAAACATGTACATTACTAGACACCATAACGAGATGTGAACACAAAAATATTTCATTGGAACAAACACAAACATTGATCACAACCCATTACCAAATCACCTGGAATTTCATCCTACAAAATTTTCAATATCCAATCATAATGAGGGAAACAGCCTCTAGAAGCCAATGGGGCACTCCCTACCATATGGATTCTCTTAACTTTCTCTTCAAGTGAAATATTAAATATATTTCATCATTTTACCCATTCATATCCACCCAATAAATGGTAATTTCATACCTAAACTAGTTTTTAAAAACCAAACATGGATCAATTGTACCATGGTTGTAACATCCCAGGTAAATAAAGAATATTACTTGTTCATATTTATTAATATTTGTTAATAAAATATTAATATTAATTCAATGGGGATGCTAAGTTTGATGGCTTACCCAATATGCAACAACCAGTTTCTTTGAAATCTTACGATGCACACTAATAATATAATAATATTATTGTAAATGGTAGTAAACTCATGGCCGATGTAATGGCGGGAATGAATAGAACTAACTAAAAAGTGATTATATTTTCTTGTCAAATATTTTTACATTTATTTAATAAATTTTAGATGTTTAAAATGTGAATGAATTGAATTTTAAGCGTAAATATTCTAATATTCTTTAAAAGGTCGATTAACTGCCTTTTGTTGGAGAACCCTTTTAAATCCACTTTTTGATAATTTTATATGTTATATTTGACAAAATAAAATTCTGTTTTTATAATCAGGACTTAAAAATTTACTTTGTATAAATTTTTGGTATTTTTCCGATAAAGTTCATTTTTTTAATGAATAGTGTAAAATGCTGTATTTTAATTCAAAACCTCCTTTTAGTATAATTTATTTATATGGTCCTATTATATTTTTAATTGGTTTTAAAGTGTAATAAAATTATATTTTTACCATTTAATCCAATTGTGGTCATTTTAATTAATTTCACTTTGAAATTGGACTTAAACAAGTGTCAATCTTTTAATAGATATTATTTCTTAAAAACATGCTATTTGTTTTCAAAGTGGGAATTGATTATAAAATTAATTAATGAACCTTATATGTTTTGAATTTGGTAAAATTGATATCATTTTGGAATTTGGAATATAAAATATAGCTTAGGGTGAATTTTTGGTATATTTCTGACAAATGTTCATTTTGAATGAATAGTGAAAAATACTGCATTTTAATTCAAAACCGCCTTTTCATCCAAATTATTTATATAGATATATTTTCATTTTAATTGGTTTTAAGGTGTAATTTAATTATTTTTTCATAATTTTAAACAATTTTTATCATTGTATGTAATTTAACTTTTAAATTTGATGTCAAAACAAATCAACCTTTTGATAGATTTTACTTCTTAAAAACCTATCTTTGGTTTTGACAACAGGAATTATTTTTAATTAATTACTACAATTTCTGTGTTTATAATTTGATAAAATGGATTACATATTTTGAATCCTAAGGTCCAAATTATGTAATTATGTCTCTTTTGTTTTTGGACATTATGAATAGTAACTACGGTAATTATCTTTAATTATCATGTTTAATTAGTAATCGGGTAGTTAAGGGTAATAAAATAATATCATAAAAATATAAAATGACCCCAAAATGTGTCCTAATGCTACTGGTGGTGTCATGGCCGACCATGGTATTCCTTGTTCCATCCTTGGGACCCCATGGAATCACTTTAGTGTGATATTGACCTTTTATCATATTTGTTTTTAATGAAAGGAAAATCTAACCAAAGTATGTAAGACCCAAGTAAAACGGTTTTAATTTTGTACACATAAACTATATATTAGACTATAGATATTAATTGGAATGATAAAAATATTTCCTAAATCATAGTATTTTTTCATAATTTTTTGACATTAAATAAATTAATTTATTTATGACACCACGATGATGCAACGATTATTTCATTAATAAACTATTTAAATAAAATGAAAAGATAAGGTGAAATTATAGACATAAACTTATAAAAAACCTATTTTATGGGTGTATTTTGAACCATTATCACCTTATCCTCTAAATATATCTTTTTGGGACATTTTAAATCTGAAACTCATTTTAAAATAAAGTAACATTTTATGACTTTCCAAGAGTGCCCCTCTACCCTCTTATAAAAGGCCCCCACCACTACCACCTTACCCACACCTCTCAAGCCATTTGATCAGCCACACTCTGCTCATTTACTCTCTCCACATGCCTCTCTTCATAATATAATCCTTACCTTAGGCATAAAGATCTTCAAGAAACCCTTTTGGTTTAAACAAAGAGGAGTTACCCGATTTAATGGTAACATCTTCTCTAATGTTCTTTTGTTTTATTTTGTTTCTGCAACCCTCTAATCTCTTTTTATTCCATTATTTTGTGACAACACCAGTATCTTAAATACAATATGGTGTTTTTATTATAATGATTCTAGATAAACTTACACACGCCTCCATCTAATGTTTAAAGAACATACCGTTTCTGTGGATGGCGAATTACTGCCTCATGAAATGATGATTGTTGTATATATTCTCCTACCACCTCTAATGGTGGCCATTATGATAGCTGTATATTTATTTATGATATATATTATTTTTATTTTCTCTATATACTTATTTATTTTACATTTAAAACATATCTTTATTCTTTTCATGTTGTGCAAATGCGATAATTTCATTTAAGGAAGTGTGGACTACCGCTCACACAAGTGATGTGACTCGTTCATGCAATACATGGAATGTTTAAAGAATGAAATTAATGAACTAATGTGACCTATATAACATATATATTATACTTCAATTATAATATATATATATCTATCATTTATTTTTAATTACATTAATGTGACAAAGAAATGAAAGTAGCGTTCATGCGTAAATACGGCCTACCGTCTCCATGAACGGTGAATTTCATTTGTTTATCTCCAAATGTTATGGAATAGTATAAAATTAATACATACGGGGTATATATGATATTTAAATCATTAATACTATTCTGTAGATGGTGTAATTATAACTACATGGACAATTCATTTCAAACAAGTTCATTTTTGGCTCATGTACCGAACATCAACAAAAACATCTTATATGAACTAACATAATTAACTAATTATTATAACATTATAATATGTGATATGAATTGAATAATAAACATTAAATTAGGTCATTAAGAAATTAGTAATTTACCAATGTTTATTATTCTGGAATATAAAGAAATGAACAAGATGAGTCAGACTTGTGATAAGTGATCCTACCACTCTCTTTCTTTTTAAGTACTCTATTTTATGTCACTTCTTTTAATATCTTCTTTCTTATGTTGGGGGATTTTATTTTATATTCCTATTAATATAATTTTTATTTTAATATGAAGACATACCCTATTTGATCTCATCAATCCATTTTTGGATGTTTTATGTAGCGTCGTTAGGTTGCCAAAATTTCATAAGGGACTTTTTATCTCACTTTGTGTTCCCATGAGATTCATGCTAAATTTTCCACTATTTCATTTTGTGTGGTGTAATTACTTACCATGATTGTATTCTCTATGTAATATACATTAATTTATTGGTATTTACATCTTCACTGTATGATCCTTCTTTAATGGTGTGTACGTTTCGAAATTTCCCCAAATCGGTAAGGGAACCTTTCACCCTCCAATTTTTAATATACTTCTTTTTGTTAGGTCTTTTAATTTAAATATTCTTATGTTGGGATATATTCTTATATATCCTTATTTCTGTTAATGTTATGTACAAGTGATGAGATACCCTTCTTATCTCTCATCATCTCATTTTCATAATTTTAAAGTGATGTCGTTAGGCTGTCGAATTTCTGTAGGGGAACATCTCAACCCAATTTAAATTATTTGGGTTAGACCTCTACTACTTGATCATGATGTTCTATAAATATGTGTGGATGACATCTGATTTTTTTAAACTGAGTATCCACTTATATTTGGTGTATTTCTATTTTTCAGACATAATCATTTCATTTCTTTATCCTTGCTCTAATGGCATGATCCTTTATTGGGATTACATCTCAATTTCTTCTCATTGAGACATTTCTTAATGATATGGAATTTGTTTCTTTTATAAAGTGTATATACAGCCCCTTTGACATTCCATATCCATATTATGTCTGTACTAAATTAATTTAATTTTTTTGAAAATGTTCTACATTCATGTGTCCTATAATATAAATGTTCAAAATGGAAAAGGACTCTTTTATTAAAACACTGTTTTAAATGGTTTTAAAGATTTATTATTATAAACATTTATCATCCATTTCCATGTTTTAAAAATGGTTTTAAGGATTTATTTATATGGAAATGAATGTTTTAAAACCCTTTCAAAAGCTTCAAAGTGGTATGAGACACTTTGATTCTAAAATCTCTTTTAAATGTCTTCTTTTAATATTTTCAAAGTATAAAGGGATATTTCTCTCATAGAGTTTTAATGATTTTATTAGATGTTTTTATTTCAGATAATATCATGATGTGATATCTTGTGATTGAAATGAGGAAATTTTATTTTTCTTTTATGCATGTTTTAAGTGTTATGATTATGTTATGGTTCTTGGGAAATGTTTATGAAATCGGGTGGTTCTGTGATAAACTAATGGAGGATGAGCCCGTGATAGCTCTCCAATGCATTGTGTAATGCGAAGGAGTTAAACGCTAAGGTCTCTTTGAAGAGATTTAGGGAATATACTATGATGGGTATTCCAAATGTAACCATGAGGTTTACTCCCTACGTAATAATTTTATATATGCCTCAAGTTACCTTTATGTCTTATTATTTCTATGAGTTATTCATAAATCTTATGATTTAATGTGGTATGCTAAAGTGCTTATGTTTTATGAGTAAAGTATGATTTCATTTATTCTTATGTATACATGGACTAATGTTTTCTTTCCGTATTGTTATAACCCTTACTGATCTTTTTTATGCTCATCCCTTGTTTTTGAAATTTTTTTCACAGGACATAAAGTGGAATAGGGTCAAGGATGGGATCACGGAAATGTCAGGTTGTCTAAAACAAGGAACTAGACATGACTCTTTTGTTCAAGAGTATTTATTTTGTGAAAAAAATTGAAACTGAGTAGATGTGTGTACATTAAAATCTTTGAGATGTAATAGTTATGTCCTAATTCTATAAAACTCAAAACCTGAAAAGATCCTCTATGTGAATTATTCAATTTAGTTCGATATTAAGTAATCTCTTGAGGATGGGTCCTTATTGTTGATATCAAAGGTCAGTTTAGATAACTTTAGAGGCTGGGGTACTCTTTAAGCATAACTGACATTACCATAATGGCTAGGATTTCAGAAGGATTCATAGTTTTTAGATAATGTGAATGAGTAAGTGTATCTTAGTTTTTATCTTTTTCATTAGTACATGATGATTTTATTGATATAATCACATTGAAATTTTTGGTTTTAGAAATGGATGGATCTAGCAGGAACCAAAGTGACAATGGGTTTGAAGGAAACTGTGGTGGTTCTCTGATTAAGAGACTATATGAAATGGGGGATTCAATGAGGAATCTCGTGGTTATTCTAAACCAACTTATAAGGAGCCATGATTAACCCCTTGAACCATGGTGAGTTCTCTGATGCATCATGTACGAGAGAACCAACTCGATGTGGAAGTTCAGGTAATAATTATAATGGTAACCATTATGGCTTATATGATCCTTACTTTTGAGGTAATTATGGGTTACTATATGATGGAAAATAAAAGGCATGAGGTAAAATTGAGGTTAAATTATGTTATGGTTATTTTTGAAGATTTTATCTATTTTTGGGGATTGTTTGAAGAATTATATTGTTTTGGAAAAAAGAAAAACAAGCAGACCGAGTGACAACCCGTTGCACCGGACAAAGCTGCGGGAATCGAACCCACAACCAAAGTGCGACTAATATTTATCACCTACCACTGGACTACATGAAGTCACTGGTTAGTATAACTAATTATTTTTTAGTTAGATGAACTTATGAACCTAGAATAAGTTGATTATGGGTTATCTATTGAAATGATTAGCCTATCATGGAGGATATGTGATTAGGTTAATTACTTTTTAGTATGAGACTTTAAGAGGAACTGATGTTATTTGGAGAAAAATGTTAAGATTTATCTTGGAAGACTATGTGATTAAATCCTTCAGAGATTTGGGTTTCAATCATAGCTTTTATTACTTTGAAGAATTTTATGGATAGTTGTTTATTGAATGGTCTTTATTGAACCTTGGGTATTGTTTGACAAATTTTGAAGATTAAGAATAGTTTTTTATAAAGGATTATCCGTTTTGGGGATTATCTGATATTATACTAACATTTTTGGTTTTGTTTTTGGTTAAGGTCTAAAAAATTTGAAATATATAGTTCTCTTTTATTGATTAGGTGATTCTCAAGAAGTTGATTATAGTACTCGTAATATGAACAAGTCTTTCTAAATTCTCGTCTTTTGGAGAAAATATGAGTTTGTGTAAGAAATCTAGTAAAGTTGAAAGTCAATATGACAAGTAAGTATGTTTCCTTATGTTTTAGTTAAGTTATTAAATAAATTACTCAATGAAAAGAAGCTTAAAACAAAAATGATGTCTGTTAACTTTTCCTACTAGGGAATCAGATACCGTTTAACCCATCACAAGTTTGTGATTTTCTGGTGGTTAAATTTCACTTAAACATGTTTCTATCACACTCCATTAGAACTTAACCCTTTGTTTTTTTCTACCATATCCATGATTTCATGGAATCATAGTACCTTTTTTCTTGGGTGACCTTGGGACTTTTCTTTCTTTCTTTTAAAGTGATTCTTTAATTTACTCCTTTTTCGATGTGGGGCTTTCAATGATGTTTCCAAGACCAATTTTAAAATTTCGAGGAAGCAATTCCCAAAAGGGGGGAAGGATGTAACATCCCAGGTAAATAAATAATATTACTTGTTCATATTTATAAATATTTGTGGATAAAATATTAATATTTCTTCAAAGGGGATGCTAAGTTCGATGGCGTACCCAATACGCAACAACGAGTTTCTTTGAAATCTTACGATGCACACTAATAATATAATAATATTATTGTAAAAGTAAGTAAACTCCTAGCCGATGTACTGGCAGGAATGAACATAACTAACTAAAAAGTGATAATATATGCTTGTAAAATATTTTTACATTTATTCAATAAATGTTAGATGCTTAAAATGCAAATGAATTCAATTTTAAGCGTAAATATTATAATATTCATTAAAAGGTTGATTAACCGCCTTTTGTTGGAGAACCCTTTTAAATGAAATTTTTGACAATTTAATATGTTATATTTGAAAAAATAAAATTCTTTTTTTAGAATTGGGACATCATAATTTTATTTGTATAAATTTTTGGTATTTTTCCGATAAAGTTCATTTTTAATGAATAGTGTAAAATGCAGTATTTTAATTCAAAACCTCCTTTTAGTATAATTTATTTATAGGGTATGATTATATTTTTAATTGGTTTTAAAGTTTAATATAAATATATTTTTACCATTTAATCCAATTGTGGTCATTTGAATTAATTTCACTTTGAAATTGGACATAAACAAGTGTCAATCTTTTAATAGATATTGTTTCTTAAAAACACGCTATTTGTTTTTAAAGTGGGAATTGATTATAAAACTAATTAATGCAACCTAAATTTTTTGAATTTGGAAAAATTAATATCTTTTTTGAATTTGTAATATCAAATATAGATTATAGTGAATTTTTTGTATATTTCTGGAAAATGTTCTTTTTCAATGAATAGTGAAAAATACTGCATTTTAATTCAACACTGCTTTTTCATCCAAATTATTTATATAGTTAGATAGTAATTTTAATTGGTATTAAGGTGTAATTTAATTATTATTTTATCATTTAATAAAATTTTGATCATTGTATATAATTTCACTTTTAAATAGTATGTAAAAACAAATCAATCTTTTGATAGATTTTACTTCTTAAAAACCCGTCTTTGGTTTTGACAATGGGAATTATTTTAAATTAATTACTGCAATTTCTGTGTTTGGAATTTGATAAAATGGATTCCATATTTGAATCATAAGGTCCAAATTATTTAATTAAGACTCTTTTGTTTTTGGACATTATGAATAGTAACGATGGTAATTATCTTTAATTATTGTGTTTAATTATTAACAGGGTCGTTATGGGTAATAAAATAATATCATAAAAATATAAAATGAGCCCAAAATGTGTGATAATTCTACTGGTGGTGTCATGGCCGACCATGGGATGCCTTGTTCCAACCTTGGGACCCCATGGAATCACTTTGGTGTGATAGTGACCTTTTATCATATTTTTTTAAAGAAAAGAAAAATGTACCAAAGTATGTAACACCTAAGTAAAACATTTTTAATTTTTTATACATAAACTATATATTAGACTATAAATAGAAATTGGAAGGATAAAAATATTTCCTAAATCATTGTATTTTTTTATAATTTTTAGACAATAAATTAATTAATTTATTTATGACACCATGATGATGCATCGATTATCTCATTAATGAACGATTTAAATAAAATGAAAAGATAAGGTGAAATAAAAGACATAAACTTGTATAAAACCTATTATACTGGTGGATTTATAACCCTTATCACCTAATCCTCGAAATATATCTCTGTGGGGCCTTTTAAATTCGAAAATCATTTTAAAATAAAGTAACATTTTATGACTTTCCAAGAGTGCCTCTCCTCCCTCTTATAAAAGGCCCCCACCACAACCACCTTACCCCCACCTCTCAAGCCATTTTCTCGGCCAAAATCCGCTAATTTCATCTCTCCACATCCCTCTCATCATCATAGAATCCTTACCATAGGAAGAAATCTCTTCAAGAAATCCTTTTGGTTCAAACCAAGAAGAGTTACCCGATTTAAAGGTAAAGTCTTCTCTAATGTTCTTTTGTTTTATTTTGCTTCTCCAACCCCATAAAATATTTTTATTCCTTTCTCTTGTAACAACACTAGTATCTTCAATATACTAGGATGTTTTTATGATAATTATTCGAGATACACTTACACACACCTCCGTCTAATGGTTAAAGAACATACTGTTTCTCTGGATGGCGAATTACTGCCTCTCGAAACAATGATTGTTCTATCTTCTCCTACCACCTCTCATGGTGGAAATTATGATGGCACTATATTTATTTATGATATATATTATATTTATTTCCTCTATATTCTTCTATATTTTACATTTAAAACTTACCTTTATGCTTTTCATGTTGTGCAAATGCGATAATTTCATTTAAGGAAGTGTGGACTACCGCCCCCTCAAGTGATGTGACTCGTTCATGCAATACATGGAATGTATAAAGAATGAAATTAATGAAATAATTTGACCTATATAAAAAATATATTATAATTTAATTATAATATATATATATATCTCTCATTTAGTTTTAACTCCATTAATGTGACAAAGAAATGAAAGTTTCATTCATGCGTACATACGGCCTACCATCTCCATGAATGGTGCATTTCAATTGTTTATATCCAAATGTTATGGAATAGTATACAATGAAAATATAATGGATATATATGATATATAAATCATTAATAATTTTCTGTATATTGTGTAATTATAACTACATGGACAATTCTTTTCAAACAAGTTCATTTTTGACCCATGTACCGAACATCAAGAAAAACTTCTGATATAAACTCACATAATTATATAATTATTATAAAATTATAATATGTGATATAAATTTAATAATAAAAATTAAGGGAGGTCCTTAAGAAATTAATAATTGACCAAAGTTTAATATTTAGGAATATAATGAAACGAACAAGACGAGTCAGACTTGAGGTAAGGGATCCTACCACTCTCTTTCTTTTTAAGTACCCTATTTTATGTCACTTGTTTTAAGCTCCAATTTCTTATGTTGGGGGATGTTATTTTATTTTAAACATACTATAATTTTTATTTTAATATTTTGAGTGACCCTATTTGATCTCATAAATCCATTTTTGGATGTTTTATGTGGCGCCGTTAGGCTGTCGAAATTTCATAAGACTTTTTATCTCACTTTGTGTTCCCATGAGATTCATGCTACATTTTCCACTATTTCCTTTTGTGTGGTGTATGTACTTACCATTATTGTATTAATTGTGTAATATACTTTAATTTATGGGTATATACATCTTCATGGTATGATCCTTTCTTCATGGGGTGTACGTTTCGAAAGTTACCCAAATCGGTAAGGGAACCTTTCACCCTCCTCTTTTTAAAAGACTTCTTTTTGTTAGGTCTTTTAATTTACATCTTCTTATGTTGGGATATGTTTTTATATATCATTATTGCTGTTAATGATATTTAAAAGTGATTATATACCCTTATTATCTCTCATCATCTCATTTCATAATTTTAAAGTGACGTCGTTAGGCTTTCGAATTTCGGTAGGGGAACTTCTCAACCCAATTTCAATTCTTTGGGTAAAACCTCTACTTCTTGATCATGTTGGGCTATAAATATGTGTGGATGACATATGATTGTTTTACACTGAGTATACACTTATATTTTGTGTATTTATATTTTTCACACATAATTATGTCATTTCTTTATCCTTGCTCTAATGGCATGATCCTTGATTGGGATTACATCTCAATTTCATCTCATTGAGATATTTCTTAATTTTATGCACTTTTATTCTTTTATAAAGTGTTTATACAGCCCCTTTGTCATTCCATATCCATATTATGTCTATAAAAAAGTCATATAAATGTTTTGAATATGGTCTAATTTTATGTGGCTTATAATTTAAATGTACAAAAATGGAAAAGGACTCTTTTATTAAAACATTGTTTTAAATGGTTTTAAACATTAATTCTTTTAAACAATTATCATCCATGTACATGTTTTAAAAATGGTTTTATGGATTTTTTTATATGGACATTAATGTTTTAAAACCCTTTAAAAAGTTCCTAAGTTGTATGGGACACTTTGATTTCAAAATCTCTTTTAAATGTCTTCTTTTAATATTTTCAAAGTATAAAGGGATGTTTCTCTCATAGAGTTTTAATGATTTTATTAGATGTTTTTATTTTTGATAATATCATGATGTGATCTCTTGTGATTGAAATGTGTAAATTTTATGTTTCTTTTATGCATGTTTTTAGTTTTATGATTATGTTATGGTTCATGGGAAATGTTTATGAAATCGGGTGGTTATGTGATAAACTAAGGGTGGGTGAGCCCGTGATAGCTCTCCAATGCATTGGTTAACACGAAGGAGTTAAATGCTATGGTTTATCCGAAGTGATTTAGGGAATATACTATGATGGGTATTCCAAACGTAACCATGAGGGTTACTCCCTACGTAGGAATGTTATGTATGCCACAAGTTACCTTTATGTCTTATGATTTATAAGAGTTATTCATAAATCTTATGATTTAATGAGGTATGTTAAAGTGCTTATGTTTTATGAGTAAAGTATTATTTCGTTGATTCTTTTGTATACATGGACTAATGTTTTCTTTCTGTATTTTTATAACCCTTACTGAGATTTTTATGTTCATCCCAAGTTTTTGAAATGTTTTTCACAGGACATAATGTGGAATATGGTCAAGGATGGGATCAAGGAAATGTCAGGATATCTAAAACAAGGAACTAGACACGACACTTTGGTTCAAGGGTATTTATTTTCTGAAAAAAATGGGAACTAAGTAGATGTGTCTACTTTGTAATCTTTGAGATGTAATAGTTATTTCATAATTCTCTAAAACTCTAAGCCTAAAAAGATACTCAATGTGAATTATTCAATTTAATTGAATATTAAGTAATGTTTTGAGGATGGGTCCTTATAATGGTACTCTAATCCGTCCATAATTTCACCATATATTGTATTGAAAAACCTAATATAACCATCAAAACCTCGGGTTACTATACCTTCATACATATTTTCATATCAATTTTACCTCAACCCACACACTATCTCTTACCATTCTTATAACCCAATTTGTACCATACATAACCAGTGTGTATGTGCCCTCCTGCATCAAGGATTTTCTTGAAAATCTTTGACAGTGTTCACTCTCAACCTTTCAGGTAGATCGAACCATTCTGAACCATACAACGGGTTCTTACCCACTATCTTAATCAATTTTATCTGAACAAGTTACACCAAGAAGAACAATACACCCTAATAGGCAGTGAACAAGGTTGTTTAATTATTATTTTATTTATATTGGATTTGGTTCTTTTATTATCACAAATAACTCAAACATGTCAATATTTAATCACACTTATATGATATACAGATGCATAAATTAATATGAGGAAACTTGATTTTTAATTAGTTCATCAATAAGGGATAGTCCATGGGGAATATACCAAAGTGATTTCAATATACCATAGGTTGACACTATACACTTTGACTATTATTTATGTTTTAGAAAAGATTCATTGTATATCCCAAGCGCACCCCTTCTTATTAACTCTTTAAAAATTCATTCAAATAAGGAATATAGAAATGTTATATAAATATATCTTATAACAATTCATCACCCAGATGAGGTTCAAACTATAAAATGGTATTCTTATTATGCTTCAATTCATTCTTCAATTCCCATTCTTCAATGAAAAGCTTCCAATAAAAGTTATATGTTTTCCCTTTTTAATATATTTTCTCATTTTATTTTATGCTCAATTTTTTATAGATTTTAAATATTCCCTCATCATCACCCACTTATACTCTTATTGATTCTAATTTAATTTAGTGAAACATTTATCTGAAAATATACACTATAAATTGTCCACCATTAATCCTCTTAATGGATTTTTGAACCACCCAATTAGCATATTAATCCCCTTAATGTTTAAAATAAATTCAAACAATTGTAACTTAATTTATTAATTGTCTTCACTATTTAACATCCTTCCTTATAGTGAGATCTTCTAAAAAAATCATATATTGAATCATGGTATCCTATATTAAGTCATGTTTCATATCTGACTACAAAATCTGAATTCACCATTCAAATCCCATATTTAACTCATTGATAAATTCTAGAAAGATTGCCTCAAGATATTATAAAACTCCTAACCTATTATGGTGTAGACATATTCTATGTATTATATGTCCCAAATATTCAAGAATCACTAAAAATAGACTATTATTACTTTATAGTGTGGTCATAATTTTTTGGCATGGTCCTCCAATTTCCTAGACTGGTTATTTGTGTGAATATTTTCTATGGTGTAGACCTATTTGATCAAATTTTATGATTGAATCTAATATGGTGTTTCATTTCCTCCATGATGTCAAAATATAAAAATCTATAAGACCACATAAATAAATCTAACATTGTTCATAGAATAACCTTTGTGTTTTTTATAACAAATACTCCAATTTTGATAAATTAAGAAATAATTTATTGAGTGTACTATATGAAAGTTTTTCTTTTACTCTTATGTCTCAATGTGTGTTTCCTCACATTGTCGGTTTTCATACGTTCACATTATGTCATGTACATACCTCCAATAATAATACCCAATTCTTTTATTAAATTTTGAAAATAGATAAAAAATTAAAAACATTTATAAAATACATACTCGTTATTAAACAAATCATACAAATGAAGGGACATTCTTATTTTTTTAAACTTCAACTCCATTTATGTTGTGTTAAATTACCTTGAAATTTGTTATGTTTTTTATACTTCAAAAACTACTTTGTTCATTTAAAAACTACTTTAAATAAATTCCATATACATTAATCTCCTTCACATTACTTCAAATGAACATACAATTGAAATGAAATCCAATATTACAACCCAATAGTTGTAGCATTCTCCCAAGTTAGATAATATTTCCAGTTATAACTTCTCTATATTGAGTTATTAAAAAAAATATCCCCATAATAGAAAAAATTTCCACATGTAATTATATATTTTATATTTAAGTATATTAATCCTTCCTCCTCCATTAATAATAAAATTCACTTATTCCAAGTCTATATATATTGAGGATTCTGAAAATTTTCACTTCTCTAGAAACTATGCATTGATGTTTTAATAATTTATATAAACCCATGTGGGTCAAAGATCATTTGAGGAAATAAAATAAAGGTTTAATCAAAGTAATTTTTCATTAATTACCAATCAAACCCATCTATTGATTCTCATTACCCATGGATGGTATCTTTGAATATCTTATTACAACCAACAAAACAAATTCCTATAAGAATAATAATATTCAAATAAGGAATTATGTATAATTGGAAAATAGGAGATTCTAAACATAAAAAATTTGAAGGATGTTATTAAATAACAAGGTTACATTGATACATTTCAAATTTCTGTGTGTCCAATAGTTTTGTAATAATTTCAACAACTTATTGATTTATAGTGACATGTTCTAGTTTAAAAATGTTGTGTCCTACATCATATCTATTGAAATGGAATAGAATCTCAATATAAATCAATCGAGAATGTTTTATTATATTCTTGTTCATCTCTATTTCACTTTAGTTTTCACAATGGACCAACATGGGTAGCTTCACATACTATGAAATATTTTCTAGTTTATATTTCATCAATGTAATTTGAATATAAGATTTTTTTTGTTAAAATATTCTCATATTAAGATATACTAAGAGAGTTGATTTTTAGATTCCTTTTTAGCTAGCCAATGTAATATATTATAATAAAAATTCTCCCCCATTGTTGATTTTGTATCCAAAATATATCACTTACAATTAGAAGCTGAGTATGGATAAAATTATTTTTAACTAAATACATGATATCAAAAAATAATCAAGTATTACATAAATATAACTCATGATCTTCAATTGAACTAAGATATTCTCATCTTTAAAACATATTTGGTAATGGTCATCCAGTAATGTTGATAATATTATACATAATATTTTTTTTAATGATGAAATAATATTCCTATTAGGTCCACTAGGCCGAGTACCCTGAGAGGGGGGGTTAATCAAGGTATGACTAATTCAAAATTAAATCCCGTTCTGATCTTGTTATGCTGTTAAGAAAAACACTCTTATCTCACTTTCCTGTTGCACAATATAAATAGAAGGTAAAGCATGCACATGAGACAACAATTTTTACTTGGTTCACTGCAAAGGGCTACGTCCAAGGAGCATACACTGACAAGTTGCCGATCATACCAAATTCCACTATTCTTCACTAGATGTGAATTATAAGGTTCGGGTACAGTCACTCTGTCTCAGACTCACTGCCTTTACTAGATTTAGGGTCAGCTCACTGCTTTCCCAAGCGTCACTCCCTGTTTCTCTCTCTCTGGCTCACTACCGGTGGAGAGGATCACCTTCTTCCTCTTCCTTTTCTCACTGCGTCAGAAAGGATCCACTCACATTTTATAGACCTATAGGTCTCTTCATTTGTATGAAGGAATGTATCTTATTCTGTATGTATATGTTCTGTTGAAGTACAACTTTCACCTGTAGATGAATATATCTTTTCACTGAAGGTATCAGGCAAACATCCAGCTTCCACACAGCCCGAAAAACACTCCTGGAAATAAACCTTACATGGCGCGCATGTCAATCTTGGCGCGCAAGTATCGGCACACAAGTAACAACTGGCACATAAGTCTTCCTTAGAAACTTGCGCGACTCAAAATTTTCCAAATCCAAACTTGCGCGACTCACTTCCTTCCTC
This sequence comes from Viscum album, assembly GCA_963277665.1. Lineage (NCBI taxonomy): Eukaryota > Viridiplantae > Streptophyta > Magnoliopsida > Santalales > Viscaceae > Viscum > Viscum album. The sequence continues at coordinate 77,714,144 of OY728159.1, forward strand.
ACCTAAACCACCTCAGATGCATAACTCTCACTTGGCGTGCAACTTCTCACACTGGCACGCAACTCCACCTGCGCGACCACACACCACTTGCGCGACCACCAAACCTGCGTGATGGGAGCTCTGATTTCTCAATGTGTTAAACTCCGGTGAAGAATGAGGAGGGGTGGTCCAGTATTTATAGGCATTTGGTCACCCATGCGCGATGGCGCGCAAGTCAACCCTCAGCGTGCAAGTCTCAGCGCGCAGGTCTCTTCCCCTGCAAGTCTCTTGTGCGACCCACTTCCAAACTTGTGTGAACCTCTTTCCTTTACCATATTTTGATCTTTAGATCTTGGAAAACCATAGGCATGCAAGTTCTCAAGTTTCTGAGGCATCAGCACGCAAGTATCTTTCTCGACGCGCAGGTCACCTACGCGACCTCACCAAAACTTGCGTGAACCTTATCCTTTTGCCATATTTTGATGATCTGATCTTGAAAAACATATGGCGTACAAGTTTCGAAGCCTTCATGTACATGGCGCGCAAGTCCCTTTTCTAAAATCCACTTTTCTTTATTTGTCGATTTTCAGGCCCAAAAATTTGGCAAACATGGGAAAACGGCGCCACCTTGTATCTGTTCTTTTTATGCCGCCTCCATATCATCCTTTAATTTGTCAAAGTTCTTGAATCAAATATAGATCGTTAAACACAGCTCTTGAACTCAACAAGCCACCATGAAATCCCCTTTGTCAACAAATTTGTATTCCATGGTTTGCATTGTCAACAATAACAACACAGATGTTCACTTTGTCAACAAACACAATCACCTGAAAAATGCTTCAATGATGTCTTGAGGGATTTTTTCCCAACAATCTCCCCCTTTGGGTTTGTTGACAACTCATCCATAAAAGGATAAATCGTTGATTATTTTGCCACCATTTGCCTTTTGTGACTCTGATAGCGATCAAGGATTTATTCAACACATACTCTAAGCCCACATGAGCAATGCTCAGCGTGAGAAACAAGAGTAAATGAAAAGTTCATCAATGAATCACTTCATCTTTGAAATCCACCATTGACACCAAACTGATACCAATTGGTACCAAACTGATACCAATTGTTGGAAATCTTCTTACCATATTCCAACATCTCTTTGTTTCTTTTATCACGATCCTCAGCTATTGTGATATCTATTCTTTGATCGATCACTTCTAGAATCGTCAGATTTAATACACTCCCCCTTCCTCATTTCTCTCCCCCTATCTGGCTGCTCCACCTGTCAGCTTCTCCCCATATCATTCATGATTTCTCAAATTGCCACACTGTCACCCCAATGAACAATCACTATTTTCTTCCCCTTTGTCAACGAACCCAAAGGTTACGCCTTTGCAGTATGTAACAGAGTAGAGAACACAAATTAGTATATTAGGAATGAACACACATCATACCTCGGGGAGAGAGTGGGTTCCACATCCACACACTTTTAAGTACGGGGATCGACTGAACTCCCAGAGCCAGTAGATGCCTTTCTAATGCTTCCTTGGGTAAGGCCTTTGTCAGAATATCTGCAACCTGTAACTCTGTATGCACATACTCCAACTTCACAAGTCCTTGTTCCACATTCTCCGTGATGAAATGATACGTAATCTCAATGTTCTTTGTCACTGAATTATGGATGGGATTTTTTCTATGATTTATAGAACTTGAGTTGTCGCACGGGGTTACGATCAGAGACATCACTTAAACTCCCTTATCTTCAAGATGCTGCTTCATCCACAATAATTGTGTGCATTCTTGAGTGGCCGCAATATATTCAGCTTCTATGGTGCTCAACGAAATACAATCCTACTTCTTTCTTAACCAAGAAATACATAGTCCACTAAGATAGAATGCACCACTTGACATTGATTTTCTATCATCAGCTGAACTGGCCCAATCTGCATCAGTATATCCCAATAACTCTATCTGAGATTGGTCGGTATATGTCAAGCCGGAATCCACTGTGCCCTGGATATACCAAAGTATTCTTTTCACTGCAAGCATGTGGCTTTTCCTGGGAATACTCTGATATCTCACTGCTTGGCATGTGGCAAAAACAATATCAGGCCTTTTGCAGTTAAGTGTAATAGACTTCCAATAATTTGCCTGTATTCTGTGATATTAACTGCCTTTCCATCCTCATCTTTTGATAATTTCATCTGGGTAGCAACCAGAGTCTTCATCTCCTTATAATTCTCCATTCCAAACCTTCTCAGAACCTCCTTGGCATATTTAGATTGATAAATGAATGTTCCATTCCTTTTTTGTGTCAACTGTAGACCAAGAAAAAACGTTATCTCTCTAATCATTTACATTTCAAACTCATTTTTCATGAATTCGGAAAACTTTCTGTAGTGAGCTTCAACTGATCTGCCAAAAATTATGTCATAGACATACACCAGCACCATTACCCTTTGATTACTGTCTTTACTGAAATAGAGATTGTAATCAACTCCTCCACACTAAAAACCAAGCTTCTTCAAGTACTGATAATGACTTGCGTACCATGCACTTGGTGCTTGTTTCAGCACATACAATGCCTTCTTCAGCCTGGAAACTTTGTTCTCATCCTCATGAATGAGAAAACCATCTGGCTTCTCAATGTACACCTCTTATTCTAGAACCCCATTCAAGAATTCTGATTTGACATCCATCTGGAACACTTTGAACGTTCTTTGCACTGCTATGGCCAAAAATAATCTGATTGGCTCCAGCCTTGCAACCGGTGAAAATGTCTCATCTATATCTATTCCCTCTATTCGGGAGTATCCCTTGCACACTAGTCGTGCTTTGTTTCGAATCAAAGTTCCATATTCATTCATCTTGTTGTGATAGACCCATTTAGTCTCGATGACATTCTTGTCTGCTCGCCTCGAAACAATCTCCCACATCTGGTTATTCTCAATCTGATCAAGCTCTTCATTCATAGCCTGATCCCAGTTTTCATCTTCAGCTGCATCGGAAGAACATTTCAGCTCTGCCTGAGATAAAAATGATGTTTTATGTACTTATTTCATTCTTCGATTCTGAACTGGAGTTGTCTGATCACCAATGATATTCTTCCTGTCAATTTCATCTCGACTCTTTGGCTTCCTTGCAGACAAAGACTTGACACTTTCTTGTTCATCATCAGTATCTTCTTCTGAATCAGCCTCTGCCACTTCTGCTCCCACTGTGTTTCTTACCTCATCATCAATTTCATCCAGGAACTGTTCACTGGATCGTTGAGTATTCTATTCATTTTCAACTATAGTGAAATCATTGGTCTCAACAATTTTTCCCAGCCTTTTGTTGTAGCATTTATATGCTTTTCTTTTCCCTGAGTAGCCAAGGAATATCCCCTCATCTCCTCATGCCTCAAACATCCTGTGATTTTCTTTGTTGAGAATGAAACAATTACTTCCAAAGATTAGAAAGTATTTCAATGATGGCTTATTTCCATACCACGGTTCATATGAAGTCTTCCCTTGGTTTGGACACAACAGAGACCTGTTTGAAACATAGACCGATGTCAAAACTGTTTCCTTCCCAAATTTCTTTGGTATGTCCTTATCAATAAGCATTGTTCTGACCATGTTGTTGATGATCCAATTTATCCCTTCAACCACTCCATTATGTTGGAGAGTTCTCACTGATGAAACTCGATACCTTATCCCATGTTTCTCGAGATAGTTTTCAACATGAGTGTTTGTGAATTTTGTACCATTATCAGTACGAAACTTATGAATTCTCCGCCCAAGCATCTTTTTTGATTCCCTCATATACTACTTTATGCAATTGAACACCTCTGTCTTATGGGTAATAACAAATACCCAAGAAATTCTGCTATAATCATCAATGAAAAGAACATAGTACCTTTTCCCATTTATAGCTCGTGGTGAGATAGGTCCACATAAATCAGTATGCACCAATTCAAGCACTCTAGTTGATTTCTGTTCCTTTGGCATGTATGTCTTTCTGATGATCTTCCCTTATTGGCAAGAATCACATGTATGAGTGAGATCACGTGATAGTTTGGGAAGGTCTCTAGCATCATCACACTTTACCAGATCATCCATAGATGGTTGGCATAGATGACCAAGTCGCTTATACCACAACTGGTTTTCTTCCTCTCTGGATAATAGGCACAAATCTTCCTCTCCACTTACAAGGTACAGATTCCCTTTTGTCCTTTTTCGCTGTAGAACAACTGCCCCATATTTTCCTGTGATAGTACAGGTCTTCTTGGTGAACCGGATAGAATGTCTTGAGTCAAACAAATGATTGACACTGAGCAAATTATGACTGTGACCCTCTACAACCAAGACATCAACACGTCTGATTTCTTTGACCCAAAACCTAGCCCTTCCTGATCCAATTATTTTCAGGCCTTCATCATTTCCAAACTTGACAACTCCTTTGTCATATTTTATTCCTGTAACCAGATCGGTGTTGCCTGCCATGTGAGACGTACAACCACTCTCAAGAATCCACACACCAGAACGATCTGATGCTTTAAGGGAAATCTCTGCCACCACGACCTTCTCAATTTTCTTCTTCTTGGTCCATACTTTTTCTTTCATACTCGGCATGGATTGAGGCTTATGTTCTTTCTGAGAGTATGATGGACCAGCTTCATCTTGCAAAGCCGCAAATCTATTCTACATTTTAAACTCACATTTCGGTTTATCGATCTTCTGCTTGATAACGTTTTGATTCTGCTTTGGCACATTTATCTGAATGGTCGAAGTGTTGTACCTAGCCATGTGACCAAATCACCCGGACAAAAAATAGTGTCCTTCGAAATATGTTCTGGAAAACCGTTCATTGTTTGGCTACCATCTATGTTCTTGTTCCCTTCGATATCTTTTGGCTATGGAACACACATACTGTGAATGTCCCATATTTCAACAAAAATAACACCTGATAGAAGTTTCATTCCTTCGTGTTACTTCAGCACTACAAGTTTCCCCTTGGTATCTCTGAATATTTTGATTCTCCTTTGTGCCCAAATCCACCTTAAATCTCAGGACGGGAGCTTATAGTCTGACTTCAACTGCCACAGATTATTTTTTCTGATTAAGCCTTGAATCAACCTTAGATTTCGAGCTCTCTTTCTAGTTTACTCCTTTTGAACTATGGTCCTTCTCTTTCATCTTCTCCATCTTCTGAATGGCCTGCTTTTCTGATATCACATTTGTGGTCAAGAGTTTTTTTTATCCTTAATTTTTTGTCACAGACTGACCACTTCTTCTTCAAGATCTTTGATACATCTGACCTACTCCTTTATTGTGTTAGTAAAACAATCAATTTCCTTCTTTTGTTGCTAGATTTTAAGCTTATACTCAACAATATTTTCTGAGACCTCTAGTGTTGAGGATTTTAGTCTTTCAATTTCTTCTAACAGCTCAGAATTTTCTTCATCCTGTTGTTTCATATAGAGTTTGGCATCACGAACCACTTTATTGGATTTCTTCATTTTGGCTCTCCAAACGTCTATCTCTTCAAGAGATGCTTCCAATTCAGTTTCCATATCAACTACCCCTTCAATTTCTTCTTCTTCTTCAGCGTCAGCTTCTTCCCTTTTCTGAGAACTACCAACAATCACCACCATGGAATTTACCCCACGATCTCTACAATTTTCTATTTCCTCAACCTCTTCATCCTCAGACTCATCTGATCTTTCAAATTCTTGTGAATGAAGATTCTTTTTATTGAAGAAATTTATCTTGAATTGTTTCTTCCCTTTCACAAATGCTGAAGTCTTCTTCTTGGGAATTTCAACTTCATCATCATCATTATCATTAGCTTGAAACTTCTTGGGGAATCTTGCCGCAAGATGACCAACCATTCCATATCAAAAGCATGCTAGTGAAATTTTCCCTTTAAACATTCCTATTACTCTTTTATGATTTGAAGAAAAGAATGACATCACCTCATTTGTCTCTTCTACCTCATTAGAATCTTCAATGGTGAGCTTGTTCATGGCCTTGAATTCCACCTCTTTGGATTTCCCCTTTTCCACGGTCTCGTTATCATCGTTTCTCATTTCATATGCAAAAAGAGTGATGTGCAGGTTATCCAATGTTAGTTCTTATGGGTCTTTATCTTCCAAAATAGAAATCTTCGGATTGAACTGAGGTGGAAGTTTTCTCAATATGTGCTTCAAATTTTTTATATCTTCGATAATTTCTCCAAGACCCCGCATGTATTCTACCACAACATTTACCCTGTCAAAGAATGCATCAACAGACTCATTCGGGTTCATTCTCAGATCTTCATACTTGTTCCACAACACTTGCAGCTTTCTCTCTCTCACCTTTGTATCCCCTTCATATATATTCAAAAGCTTTTCCCACATGTCATGTGACGTTTTTCATGACATAACATTTGTATATATGGGATTGGAGAGGGCTCCCCCGAGGGCATTTATCGCTTTGGAATCAGCATCCAACTCTCTATGTTCACCTTCTGATAACGCACCACTATTAATATCAGTTGTGACACCATGCATAGCTGCTGAAAACACATCAATTCCCAAAGATCGTAAATAGTGTTGCATTCGATTCTTTCATATCTGAAAATTACATCCGTAGATGATCGGAATCCCTTTATGATTAGTGACCTCCATTGAGACAAGAACAACTGTCAACCTTTCCCTCTGATACCAATCGTTAGGTCCACTAGGCTGAGTACCCTGAGAGGGGGGGGGGTGAATCAGGGTATGATTAATTAAAAATTAAAGCCAGTTCTGATCTTGTTACGCTGTTAAGAAAAACACTCTTCTCTCACTTTCCTATTGCACAATATAAACATAAGGTAAATCATGCACAGGAAATAACAATTTTTACTTGGTTCACTGCTAAGGGCTACGTCCAAGGAGCATACGCTGACAAGTTTCCGGTCGTACCAAATTCCACTATTCTTCACTAGATGTGGATTAAAAGGTTCAGGTACAATCACTCTGTTCTAGGCTCATTGCCTTTACAAGATTTAGGGTCAGCTCACTGCTTTCCCAAGGGTCACTCCCTATTTCTATCTCTCTAGCTCATTGCCGGTGGAGAGGATCACCTTCTACCTCTTCCTTTTCTCACTGCGTCAGAAAGGATCCACTCATAGTTTATAAACCTGTTGGTCTCTTCATTTGTATGAAAGAATGAATCTTCTTCTGTATATATACGCTCTGTTGAAGTACAACTTTCCCCTGTAGATGAATATCTCTTTGCACCTAAGGTATCAGTCAAAAATCCATATTCCACGCAGCCCGAAAAACACTACTGGAAATAAACCTTACATGGCGCGCAAGTCAATATTGGTGCGAAAGTATCGGCGAGCGAGTCACAACTGGTGCGTAAGTCTTCCTTAGACACTTGAGCAAAACAAGATTTTCCAACTCCAAACTTGTGTGACTCACTTCCTTCCTCGCCTAAACCACCTCAGACGTGCAACTCTCACTTGGCGCGCAACTTCTCACACTGGCACGCAACTCCACCTGCATGACCACACACCACTTATGCGACCACCACACCTGCGTGACGGGATCTCTGATTTCTCAATGTTTTGAACTCTGGTGAAGAATGACTAGGGTTGGTCCAGTATATACATGCATTTGGTCACCCATGCGCAACGGCGCGCAAGTAAACCCTCGACACACAAGTCTTAGCGCATAGGTCTCTTCCCCTGCAAGTCACTTGCGTGACCCACTTCCAAAAATGCGTGAACCACTTTCCTTTGCCATATTTTGATCTTCAAATCTCGGAAAACCATAGGCGTGCAAGTTCTCAAGATTCCAAGGTATCGGCGCACAAGTATCTTTCTCGGCGTGCAAGTCACCTGTGCGACCTCACCAAAACTTGTGCGAACCTTATCCCTTTTCCATTTTTTGATGATCTGATCTTGAAAAACATATGGCATGTAATTTTCCAAGCCTTTATGTACAGGGCGTGCAAGTCCCTTTTCCAAAAATCACTTTTCTTTATTTGTTGATTTTCAGGCCCAAAAATTTGGCAAACACTGGAAAACGGCGCCACCTTGTATCTGTTCTTTTTATGCCGCCTATAGATCATCCATTCATTTGTCTATGTTCTTGAATAAAACATTGATCGTTAACCACAACTCTTGAACTAGACAATCCACCATGAAATCCCATTTGTCAACAAATTTGTATTCCATGGTTTTCATTGTCAACAATAACAACACAGATGTTAACTTTGTCAACAAACACAATCACCTCAAAAATGCTTCAATAATGTCTTGAGGGATTTTTTCCCAACAATTCCACTAGTCCTCCAATAATGTGTGGTATCAATTGCATTTCCTTCCTCATTTCTTCTAAGAATGGTTTTAAGAATAATATGTGTTGAAACTATATTTCTATCATGAAGATAAATCTTCTTCAGTGAATAATTTATATATTTTTCTTCAAAAGTAAACATGTATCCCAGTTTTTGTATCACTTTTATAATAATAAATAATGTGAGATATTAGATAATTGAAATTTAAAATTTTGATCACATCAACCATGAAAAATAACTAATAAATTCTAATTGATTCCACTAAATATTATTTGATCAATATAAATAATCACTATGAACAATTCTTCTTTTGTTGAATTCACATAGAGATTATGATCGAATTTTCTTTTGAAATCCAACTTCTTAAAAACATGTCTAATTGATCATGCCAAAAATACGGTTCCTATTTCAAACCATATAAAACCACATTTAACCCACAAACATTTCATTCATTTTAACTTATAATAATAACCCCTAGTTGTTTAATAGAGACTACTATTAGAATTATATTTCAAAATGATGACTTGACATATATTTGGTAGATTATATATTTTTTATTGGTAGTTATAGAAAGAATGAATCTTATTGACCCTATTCATTACATAAATGGAAAGTTTTATTCTAAATAAATCATTCCACTTTGGAATAAACCTTACACAACACTTTTGGATTTATCGTGTTGAACATTCTATAATTATTCTATTTATTTCAGAACACCCATTTGTTTTCTAGGATATTCTAATATTTGGGCCTCATTTGGAGATCCAAAGATTTCAATAAAATTTTATATAACTATTTAGTCATGGACATGACCAATGACTAATCCTCTATTACTTATTTAAATTGTATTAGTTCCACTTGAAACAATAGTGTATTTTTTTCTATAGTTACTATATTTTGAATTTATGTTTTCATGGTTTTGTCGCATACGATTTTCAAATCATAAACCTCATATATTATTCTTTTATGTGTTGGCACACAAGGATGATTTTTAATAGATTATTAATCCATTGATTTATCTATTTAATAATCTTCCTTTTTTAGACATTGTACACCATCCTAATCAATAATTAGTTCTTCTTCATCATACAGCGCACAAAGATCTTGGATTCAATTTTTTTCATAGTTGTTTCTTTAATAAATTTTCAAAAAATATTTTATAACGTTTTTTCATCCTTTTTTGGAGACACTTATTGTCCTTACTCTTGAATATGTGACCTAAAAATATCCCTTCATTATGTGAATACCTATATTTACCTAGGTTGACTTCCATGTTATGAATATAAATTTTTTTTCTAAATACCATGAAGTGATTTAACATTGTCTTTATTCTATAATAATTTTCATACAGATCCCTCTTCTTTATAGGGATTAATAAATAATTAGTTTTTTTGTATATATTGAATTTTATGGATACCTTTATGATAATATTGGAACTTTGATGCCCTCTCATACTATGTTTTTCTCGTTAATGATCTGGAGGGGGGGATTCTCTGGTGCCTTCCCCCTCATTCCTCCCATCTTTCCCTCCCCCTTTCCTTCTTTTCACCTCATCTGTTTCTTGCTTCCCTTGTATTCTTTTACAATTCCTCATCCTAGATGATTCTATATTTCATCATTTGTGATGGGATGATGATGGGTGATGATCCACTTATTTTTTAAAACTATTTCAAGTTGATGTTCACGATTGACTATTTTGAGTAGAAATTTTTATAATCTTGGAGTAGATTCCCTATTGTGATTACCTTTTCCACTCATACCCTGATATAGCCTTGTGTTCCCCTTCTCCTCTCTATGTTGGAACTAGATAATGTGAAAAAAATAGGTTATAGGTTTATGGGATGGTAGTCGAAGGTTCTTTTTTCCGGTTTGAAGATTGAATTTTCAGTGGCGTTGATTGTGATAGCTTCGTTGCAGTTTGTTGTGGGGGCCCTAATGCTTGTGATTTTCTCTAGTTTCTTGGTTATTCACACTCTCCCTTTTCAGTTTGGTTTGTAAGCTTACATGGATACTTTGGGATGTGTTCATGCGAGTAGATGGGTGTCTATTGAGCTGCGACTAGTGATTTTGGTGATGATGATGACGTCTTGTTTAGAAATACGTGTTCTTATATGATTTGTATTGTTTGAAAGTTGAATGTGAAGGGTGTTTTTGTTTGTATAATTTTGTTAAGTTCACATCAATGTCATGTGATGAGGACATTTATGACTTTGATGGAAGCTATGGTGATGAAATTAGTGATGATGATGAAGCTGGTTCTGATAAGCGATGATGATATAGGAGATTATAATCGAAGAAGTTGAGAGAATAAATGTTTCCTAGAAATAATGTGTATCGTGGATTAACTGAAAATGGTGATGTATATCTCGTGGTTATTGAATAGGTTTTAGTTTTTTTAATTTGAATTTGAAATCTCATGGTGGAACACTTTGGTTCTGAGGAAGGTGGCATGTGACAATTGTTTCAAGAAATTAGAATGTTGTGTAGTTTTTATAATGTGGTATTGTTTTTGAATATTTTGACGTATCGTTACCCCTTACCATTAATTCAAATCTTATAAAATATCAAAAAAATTATTTGGAGGTATGTCTACCATTATGTAGTGATGATAGATTCCACTTTCAATGAGTAATGTTTTTTTATATTGTTCACAATTAAATATCACATTTTTAACACACCAATTTTCTATAGTTTTATCACTAATAAATATTTTTTCCCTTAATCCTTTGGTCCTATAATAAATTTCCCAACTCATTATAGGTTTACTTTATTACATTGTAAAGAAAAATAGTATTTAGAGTTCTTTATTTTTTATTCTCGTCTCTGTTTCAAAATAGTATAAGGTGCTCAATAAATTCTATACTAGCATATATAAACAAGATAAACCTTGTTAAAGTATAATATTCAACATAAATATTGAATTATTTCACAAATTATATCCCATGAACCATCATGGGTCAATACACATCAGTGTGGATTAGAACAAAAATATATGAGGCCCTGTTCATCTTCAATTAGTGGGTATTTTTCACAAAATTTCGCCTCACATGGGAATTAAAAGTCTTCTATTGATTCTATTTCATATTTTGAATAACAGTTTTAGATTTTAGTATAATGTAATATACCATTCTTCATTTATTGATATATCAAGCCTCTAATTCCAATGGAATTTTTTTCTCTCACCCTAAAGAAAATGAAAGTTGTTTTTTATGTAATATACTCGAAAGAGATTTTCAGTGGTTTTTCATCCCTTAAATACAGTGTGTCTGATTATGAATTTTATAGAGTATCACTTCCAATGGAATGTGACCTTAAGTTTGGAGTCACAATGTCAACTCACAGTGATAATATGAGGTCAAAGGACATCTATGAAAATACTATTTATATTATTATTATTATCTCCATCGAGAATCATATTTTTTATTCCATTTAATTTTAGCACTTCATCATTATTAAATCTAATAAATTCCTTAACAATAATCATAAAAATATATAAAATATTTATGACTCCCTCTATCAAGTATCTAAGTGTTTCTATTTTCGGTATCTTGGAGAGAAATATCTAATATGATATAATTTTCATTCTTCCTCTTCCCCTTTAAATATATTCTTATTTGATTTGAGAAAAAATATGGAATCTCATAATTTTAATTTTTATAATATTGAATATCAAACCGATATTCCTCCAAAGGATAGAAACATTTTTTTCAATGCAATTTCATATATATTTTTCAGCTACTTTTCTTATTTTTCCATCATTAAAGTACATTTGAATTCTATATTTATTATAATTTATTACCTTTGAGAAAAATTTATTGAATTTATTAGAATATCCATACGAATAATTTTATATTTATGATGAAAGATATATTCTCATTATTAATTACTTAATCCCAAGAGATACACCTCTCAAATGGTTCTCATCTTTATTAAACAAGGTCCTCATATTTTTAAGAAATCAATAGAATTAGAGTTTTATAAAGAAAAACAATTCATTAATCCCTCTCCATATATTAACAACTTCAAATAATATATTTTAATATTGGGGTAACCTTTGTGATTGAGATCTCTCTCTAGCTTTATCCTTTACATTATTTTGTGTAATGACTCCACATTATTTTAGTGTCTTAGCTTCACATACAAGCCCACTCTTTATTATAATCCTAGATCTATGTTCACTTATGATCATATCAATAGTTATTATAAATTTAATTATCTATATAAGAACACTTTACTAGATAATTTCAATATTTATAGCTTTTTCTTATCACTATCCACTTTTCATTCAGCCTAAATCATCTTTTACAAAGACACAACTTTGAGAGAGGGATTCAACCCTATTCTTTATTTCTTCTAATTGGGTATTGATATCATTAATTTTTTATGTCATCTATTCAATTTATATATTGAAACTATTTAATTATCTTGATATTTCATGAGAAACTTCAAGCTCTTCCATCACCTCCTCCAACTGAATAATTTTTTCTTGAAGTTGATAAATACATATTGATGATCAAAAAACTATCTTTAAATTTTTATGTTGAATATATACATGCTAATGAAATCCTTCAAGTAGGACTTAATAGTCCATAATTCCATTAGAATGATCTAAATTTTCATAATTATTCTTATTTCATTCAACTATTTCTATTTTAGAATCTTTTATGTATGAAAAAAATTTCACTTCATAATCTTCAAGGAACATTTTATCTACATATTTTCAATTAATCAACTGGTTTTTTCCTTTCAATCACTTACTAGTTAAATTTATTGATTTAATGTATCATTCTAGTGGGGGAACTTCTCAGATTTTTGGATCTTATGTCATCATTAACTTTTTATTCTACATTCCTTTGTAATTTTTTATTATATTTCCAACATTTAAATAATTAAAATAAGAAACTTTTAGTTTAATATCATACCTTAATTTTCATCTCTTGAATATTCTTACAATATGTAAATGAAATTAATTACTAACATATTAATTTTTGTTTATAGATTCATTCATCTAAAGAATCACCATTTATTTTAACACAGTCTATTTTGATGATCATCCATATGTGTTTTCTAGATTCACGGGCATCTCCTAGGTCACCAACTTATAATGAAGATCATAAAGAGTAATATATATTATATTATTTTATTTAAGGGATTAAACCTTGTAATTTTAAAATATTGGTAGTAATCAAAGAATAATTTACACAATATCAACATATTTTATCTAATCACCATGTTAAGGGATGTCTCCCACTATTCCAATGATATGATTGAAGAAAACATCAATATTCTCTTTTAGGATTATCCTCAAATCATTTAAATTATTTTGTAGGAAGCTCAATTTATATTCCTTTAAATTGTTTCCCCCTTTATAAATATTGTCTAATTTATTCCATATTGATTTTTGATGTGTGGTCCATAACATTCATATTGATCTAGTTTAACAAGGATATATATAAAACATTTAAATCCTTTACATCAGCATCAAAATATTTATTTTTGGATTTATTCAATAAAATTTATGCATCATCAGTAACTTATATTACATGTATTTCATTAATGAAGACAATAAGTACCATAAATCATAAGTGGGGTCTCATAAAGTTATTCCATATATTTAAATGGTAACCGTCAAATAAGGGAACCCATTTTTAATTTATTTCAATATTCATAGAATAAATATTTCACTAACATATTTATCGATAAATAAATTGGTGTCTCTGATAAACTTATTGGACCCAATGTCCCATAAACCTTATGTGGGGACGAATTAGGTTGTTTTGTTGTCTTTTTTTCCCACGGGATCATGTTCTCATGTTAGAAGAAAAAATTCAAAATATTCAATATTCAATTACACACATATGATATATTGTTGTAAAAATTAAAATGAGGTCACATCAATTTTACTTTTATCACCACAAAGTAATAGTTCAGGGATTATATTTTGATAGTGTTTTGGAATACTAGGGGTTAACACTATAAACAACAAGTCTTATAAATTTATTAGGATTGGAACACAACTGACCCTAGGGAAAATCTCTCTTTTTACCTCTTTACACACTACTTTGAGATAAGGAATATTGAAATGAAATGAAATGATGGCCAATAATAACTCTTCACTATGATAAACACTGAACTAGAAAAGTGTATTATTTTTATTCCTGAATTCCTTCTTCAAATAATTACTTTCAATGGATTTCATTCAATATATTAATGTTTTTAAGGATTTTCGAATGTCATTTTGTACTCTATATTTTTCTATGTTTTCAATATTCCTGCTTCATATAATTTTTATCATATTGTTTATTCTCATTTTAAATTTGGGAATTATTACTAAAAAAATGTATCCCATTAATTCTCCAACAGTAACACTCTTAATAGTTCTTTAAAACACTCATTAAGTTGATAAAATCCAATGATTTTAGAAATAAATTCAAATAGTTATAAATTCTTCGATTTAATATCCTCATATACAAGATCTACATTCACTAGTAAAATTATATATATAACTCCTTGATAAATCAAATTGGAATACCTCTAGATATTCAAAAACTCATATCTTTTGTGGTGAAAACATCTTCCAAGGAATGGATGTGCACAAAATTCTAGATACAAAAAAATCTACATTTAATTCCTTCATGGAATGTTTAACATTTTTATATTTGTTAATCTATTTCCATTGAATTATTTTTAGTGTGAATATTTTATGTGGTGTGGACCTATTCAATCAAATTTTATGATTGGGTCTATTTCGGTGTGGCATGTCCTCTAGGATGAAAGAATATCCAGCTCTCAAAAACTACTAAAATCTATCTATCAATCCTTTTTGAATATCCTATATGTTATTTTTTATAACCTAAACTACAATTTTGAATTAGTAATAAATATTATACATGAGTGACCCATACCTATGTTGTTATTTTACTCTTACGTGACACAATGTTGTTCCACACCAAGTCAATTTTCATATTTTCACTTCATGGAATGGATATAACTCCCACAACATGACCTAATATTTTCCTTTAATTAAAATTATGGATAAAAATTTTACAAACATAAATAAAATATTTTTTTTAATTAGTAATAAAAACCCTACATATGAGGGAATTTTTTATATTTCTAACTACAACTCGATTCCTAACATGGTCTTCTAACTTTCACCATGAAATTGATTTGGACGCTTTAATAACTCCTCTCATCATCTCAAATAAACTTATAATCAAATACACATACTTCAAAATCCTTCATTTTAATTTCAATAAACTTTTAATTAACAAAAAAATCAACTTTAAAGCCTAATGGTTGTAAAAAAACTCGAAACTTATACACTCCTACACAACCCAATCTCATTAACTGACTCATGATAAAATGAATTTAATTCCATAAATACTTGGATAATATTCATAAACAAATAAAACTAATCCCTTCAATTTCAGTATCATCTAACCAAGAGAACCCATTGCCTTTCCTTTCTAACAGGTATAAGGAATCTCACAAATTTGAAGGCCTACCCAACGATCACCCTAAACCATATCATATTTTCAAACCAATAAGCATATATCCATAATATATTCATCTAATAACCTATAATAAATAATTAATATTCCTTATGGTAGGGAATCCAACCAATCCTTCCCTCTGAAATTCAAACTGTAATCTAAAAGAACTAGTACTCTCAGTGCATTGCATCTCAAGGCACAGAGAATACAACATACCTTTCATATACCCACATGAGGGTATCTACATCTTTAGGAAAATTGTGCCCATCCTTCACCATATCATAGGAATATCCCACCTATATTGAACCTTCCAAGATATAAAACCAATTTATCCAATGCTTGTACTAACCAACCAAGGTTCACTATACAACCCTTTTAAATAAAAACTATATAGATATTTCTAGAGATCATAGTACCATAGGATTCACATAAACTCTATTTGGAAAAATACCACAGTTCAACCAAATATAATGAAACTAATAATTTATATGTGAAAACAATGTATAAGTTGATATTGATAGTTTAAAAAAGTGAACCCTATCATTACTGAAATCAATTACACAAAAGAACAGACATGTCATGTGAATCCTACATGATAAGAATGATTAATGCACTCACACATCTTGTAACAACCATGAATCTTGTAACCAAGAGTTTATGTTTTCAATATTACATTAGTTCAATATTTGATATATTTCATCACATGGGTTCAAATAGTTTAACTATCTTAGAATACTATATACATACCTAATTTCAATATCACATTAAAATCTTAAAACAAAACATAAAAACTTCTATAAATGTTTCTTATTTCCATTATAATTAATTCAAATTTACCTTCATGATACCCAAGAAAAAAATGAAATAAAATAATTTTTTTTTCAGATTCACAGTAAGGGAAATCAAATATAAGAAGCAGTTATGAGTACATATTCATTAACAATATGACAGTTTGAATGTTAAATATAAATTCCATTTAATCAATAAATAGAGGATGAATTTCATCTGGGGATAATATCAATGTAGTAATCACATGGAAATAATAAATATTTTTTCAATTATTTAATTCATAATTTCAGACATATAAATCAATTTTCAAGGCCTCTGATAAGGCTTCTTCAATAATTGGGTAATAAATACATCAAATTCCCAAATATTACATAAAGTATGCAAAAACAATTCTCTCAAGAGAATAACCGATGAATTTAATGGATATATAATTCAAGGTTTCACCCATCACTAACACATTTACAATGAATAGTTATATATTTAATGAATAATAAAATATTAATTTAATTCATTAATAAGCTATAAATATCTGAATTGAATCACGAATACATAATTTCAATATTCCCCATTTAATATAAAAAAAAAATTAAAATTACATTTAACTAATACCATATATAGATATGGAATTTGGTTAATAAAATAATGATGTGATAGATAAATATATGATACTAAATAATGTGGATATAATGTTAAAATAAAAATGGAGAGTGATAGAGAAAATTACTTCAATGAACTTATAATATTCTTTGTGAATAAAATGTTTTGTAAGCCATAAATTAATAATGTGTGGAAGATGGCTATAAATTATTCAAAAATGAATATTTTAATGTAATGGTAATTACTATTAGAGGGAAATATGTAAGAGAAACTTTAAAATTAATTTTGAAACATATTTTATAATTTTTTTTGTTTAAATGATGTTTTAAAATATTTCCAAATTACCTTTCAAAAATGTGTCTTAGATAAATATAAGACATTTTTTGAAAAAGTTTTTTATGAAAAAAGAATATTTAAAATAAAATATTCTAATGTAATAAAATTTGTAGTAAATGATAAAATAGATACATATAAAATAAAACCCCCTTTCAAAATATTTTGAGAAAATCATATCCCTTTATTTCTGGTAAATATTGAAAATAAAAAATTATCATAAAAATGGGATTATGATTTCATTAAAAATATAAAAAAATAAAATAATATTTATAATTAATAACAACTTTGATGGTGTGGAATTTTTATTATGTGATAAATGTTAAAAATATTCATTTCATACATTTGTAAATTAAGTAAAAATAGACCATACAAGAAATTGATGAAATTATCCCTTCAAAGCGTTTGAATATAAAGTCACGTTTGATATAATTGGACAATAATAAATCATTAAATTATATAAAAAACATTATTGAAACAAAATAAATAATATATATGTGGAAGATAAATGTTCCTAAACAAAAATGATAAATAAGGTTAGATTTTCTTGTAAACCACTATTTGATGGATTTGTTTTCAAAAAAAGGATAAATAATAATAATACATGTAAAGCATATTAATTACTAGAGAATATTAAAATATATTTTCTTTAAGAAAAAATAGAGTATAATTTCCTTAAATAATATTCAAGTATAAACATTCCCAATTAAAAGTGAGAGTGGAACATAAACCCTTACGTTGGATTCCCCATTAGATGGATGTGTACTAACCTCCAATAAAATAAATTTATATTTATTATTAATGAATTTTAGATATATACTGATCTCTTCCTTTTTGGATATCATTCATTCCTAAATTTATTTTACCTATTTAATATAAATTCTTTGTTAAAATAAAGTATTTAGGTGTTAACTGGGTTGCTTCTCATTCATGTTGTGATTCAATGGTTTAGGTCCTTGAAACATGGTAATATTATAATATTCTAAATAATTATAATAATTAATTATATAAAATTTTTATAAATTAAAGTCATTTTTAGAACCATCCATGTATTTTGATAATGAAAAATGAATTTCATCACTTTGTGGAGGTGGTATTTCACACGTATGCATGAGAGGTGTTTCTATTTTTAAATAGATGTATCTTATCTTTATAGAATTAAATTATGAAATAAATATCATATATGTCCATGAATTAAATTATTATAAACATATACTTGATTTGGGGGTGAAAAATGAAATACATCGCTCCATAGAATTAGTAGTCCATTTGTACGAATGACAGATGTTTGTATTTCCCATTAGATGGAAATGAGGTAAAAATAGTTATTACATAAGTATACTAGAATTTAAGTATAATGAAGATACTAATTAAATTTCACTATTATTTTTATAATATTTTTTTATGTTTTTGAAGATGAAATAAACTTGAAATAATCTGGTTAAAATATAAACCCTTACCTTTGATATCTTCCTATGGCTTACACATTAAGCCCCATAGGATGGTTATTTTGGTAAAAAAACATTTATGCCGTGTATCAGTGTTTAGGGAAGATATTTGAGAATATTTGTTGATATACGGGTTTTTTGGTGTTTTCAAAATTGAGAAGGGGAGTTTCCCTTTTATAATTGAGAGGATAGGCACCATTGAAAATATTAAGAACATGAAAATATAATAAATAACTCATCTCATGAAATGTGGATCTAAATTTGGGAAATTATGAATATAGTATTTTTAATGTCTTAATACACTTAACCAATGAAATTTAGATATGTTTTATATATATTTTAAGTCTTTTGTTTTATTTTTACCTTCTCTTTAACCATTTATCTTTTACCATGGTAACCAATCGTTATGATTAAAAATAAAATTGAACTCATTAAAAAAATGGAATATAATAATCATAAATATGGAATCTATTTTATAAGATTCAATTTATATAGGTGGTAAACAATTATAATAATATAAGTTCAAAAAATTCAATAAAAACCCATTTTTAGATGAATTTATTTTTAATCATTGGAATTATTTTATATCAAAATTATCTATATATTTATTATTAAAAAATTAATTGGATTATTTTTAATAAAATGCGACCTACATGAATTTTAAAAAAAATATAACTAAAATTAACCTTTTCAATAAATTATTTAAATGGATAAAATAAAAATAGTCTCTATTTGAATAAAAAAGTAGTTAGATTTTGAAAAAACAAACATGGATTTATAATTTAATCAATACATTTTTAATCCATAAGTCTTGAGCATGAGTTTTTCACCCAAACGATACACCAAAAAATGTATTAAAAAATAGTGATGTTACAGAGTGACAGCATGATGGGAAAATATCATTCATGAGTTTTAAATTTAAAAACTACATGTTTCAATAAAAAATGAAGAATGTATAATGATTATATTATGAAAAGTGAAAGGTAATTGGAATAAATCTTAGACTAGGAAATCCCATATGGATATCCTTCTATTTATCAATCTTTGTAATAATGGAAAGAAAATTCCACCCATAAGAATGATTATCCTTCAATTATGGATTTTCACAATTAAGTTAACATCATAGCCTTCTTAATATTCAGTTATCCTCTTTACTATCAACTTGGGAAACTAAAAACCACTTTATTTAAACCATCAATCCATTATAGTAATAGTCCATCCAATTCCACCACATTTCCAATTTAATTGTTATATTGAATCATTCAAGAGTAACAGAAGTGATAAAACTTTCACTAATTAAGGGTTTCCAGCACAAATAATTTTTTTTGGATATAAGAGTTATACCACACATCCTACTTAAAATTTTACATTTTAAAGTGTAATCTATGAAAACATTTTAATTAATTAAAAAATAATCATAGAAGATTCATTATTAAAATAACTTGTTAATCGATAATCATTTTTCCTTCCAATTAATGATAACACAAAACATAAAATTATGAGAGGAGGGATTCATGAGCACACAATTAGTAGCATAAACATTAGACACCCAACTATCTAAAATCCTAAACATAATTCAACACTGAATTAATGAATATTAACCCTTAATTACATAACATCATTAGATCCTTGGTCCATATTTTACAACAACATCCAACACCAAGAAACCATCAATTCTGACTTATTTTACAAGCCAGGATCCTTAAAATCATTGGTGAAAGTATAGTTAACACTATTCATGATAATAAATAGATAAATATAAGTGATAATGACTATAATTATTATAAATAGAAGCACTACTCCAATGGAATATTTTATAACTCAATGTTTAGATTCATGTAAAAACCATCTTCAATTTTGGAGAAAATACAAACCCTAATATCTAGACAATCATTCAAAAAATATCCCATTTTTAAAATATAGTAAAGTATAACACATTATTTTCATTTACCTAGGACAGATTTAATACATGATTCCTTACCTAATAATACGACTGTCATTCGTAATCTTGATGACCTCTTCTATAGTGGATGTGAAGGATCTCTCTTCATTAGATGATGAAGAGGGGCTCTAAACAATAGCTTGAGGATGAATATAATTTATAAAAATACCAAAGGATATAATGATCATTTTTTACTCCAATTTATATTAATCCTTATGTTTCTAGGTCTTACTAGGTTGTGAGTTCATAAACCCATCAGAATAAACCATTGTTTCATTATTTTTAGCACTTTAGTGTAAACATTAATCCTCAATTTGACTTGGCTATTTCACTGAATCATGATTGGACTCTCCAAAATCACTATAACCAATTGATATCAAATCTTTAGTGGAGAGGTTATCTATTATTTAATTCAATTATCTAGGTTTTTCAAAATCTTTAAGAGTGGTTTGAGAATTATAAATAGAATTCACAAGGCTAGATAGGTCCCCAAACATAATGAATTTTGTCTTAAAAGACTAGGTAGGACCATTACCATAATAATTTCATGGGAGATCCTCAAATAATTATTTCTAATAACATGATCCTAACATCTAATAGGGACCAAATTATTTTATTTTTGAACCAAAATTTCCATGATAGATATTGGGGGTATTGTAGTGAGTTCCTTTACATTGGACCTAGTTATGTGCCCGACATTATAATAATAGAGACAACACATAAAAATACATTCATAATTTACTTTTTTATCGAGGAAATTATTACGATTATGGATCCAAATGACTATGTTAAATGGTTCAAATATATACACCTCTGTGTAGATCTTCTTGATAAGGGGCATTTTGATCTTATAGGTGGCTAAATTAGGATTAATATGGTACCAATTTGATTCATGATATCAAAAATAGCATCTTTCATGATGAGATCTAATGGAATACCTTCAAAGCCATGAGAAAAGGAACAAACAAGGTTTAAATATCCATTTTTAAATAGAGAGTCTATTTCATCATCATTATCCAATATCTATAAAATTACATATTCTCATGGAACCAACATTTATTCTAATCTTCCCTTGAGGAAAAATGAATCACAACATATCAAGAATCAAGGAGCACCAAATAAAAAAAAACCTGGAAGATTCAAGACAACTCTTGATGAATTTGATTAATTGGAGATAGTTTTGAAACATTCAATAATGTGAGTGTCAAAGATCCAAATCCATCATGTTAATTTACTCTATCAGAAAATTAATTGAAGTTTGTCGCTTATACTGAAACAAAAGAGAAAATTGAGGAGATACATCATCTACATCATGAATGAAATACATCCAGTGGGTTGTCAAAAACTTATTAAATATATATATGTTCTATAAAAATGTTTCATAAACATTCATGTTATTCTTACATCATGATAATTTCATAAAATTTATGATATTTGACAAATCAGTATTTTTCACTATTCACATAAAAATCAATATTTCTAGAAAAATCAAATAAAAAAATCTTATTTTGACATAATTAATTTTAAAATTAATTCCATTTCATCTAATTCACATTATAAAATTTGGGAATTTATTTTTTATAAAAAATCTTATATAAATATTTTTTAAAAAAATTGATGTGGTAATAAAATGTCTATTATTCTACAGTTCAAGAATTTATTGTTTACTTAATAAAATAGAATCTTGAGTAATTAAAATATTCCTATACATTCTAAAATCTATAAACATAAATAATAATCTTAAATAAAAACATCATAATTAAATAAATATTTAAACTATAACAAAAAAACCATATATACAATCCCATAACCCTGGGAACTTAGACATTCCATTGGAAATGTGTTCATGAATCACTAGATTGAGGTCCATAACAATCTCTAACATAAAAATATTCCATGTATACTATCTCCCAAATATTTTAATAAAAGAAAAAAAAATTATGTCATTTTTTAATATGTCATCAAAAATACATTCGTCTGTGTCCTGGCCAGCATGTCACATGACCTCAAGCACACCTCTTCATACACCAAAGGCTTCCAAAAAGTGGTGAGGGCTAAAATAATACCTTGGAGATAGTATTATATATATATATAATATTCATAAATAATAATAAAAATAACTAAAAAACATCCAAAATAATAATACAGGTACATAAAATTATTAAATCATATTCATTTCATATCAAAATGAAATATAATCATACATTATACACCACGAAAGATCACCCTATGGGATTATAATATATAAAAATTAAATAAATAAAATAAATTTCATCAACTCATCTACCATCATTAATCCTTTTATCCATCCAATCTTCAATCCCTATTATGATTCCCCTTTCTGGCCTACTATACAACATGTGCTCAACTTTTAAGCCAGACATATATTATACCCAAACATCATACTATCTATGCAGAGTATAATAAATACATATTAGTATGGTCTAACTTTTTGAACCTAGTATAATCCACTATAAATGTTTTTATTCATTATAAATATAAATAAACAAATTAAACATGGACATTAGGTCATCATATGTTAACCAATCTACCAAGACACCTGACCATACCTACTTTAATCATCATTAATAACGAAGTCACCTTGTGCCACGAAATAGGATTTTTTTTCTTAAAGACCATGAGTTGGGTGAAACACAAAGCCTCATATTCTACATGATGATATAATGGAAGTTATTTTGCCATACCTTAACATATACATGGAAATACAGGGTAGAGTTTCTACTAAATACATAAAAAAACTCATCGACACTGGTGTAAAAAATACCTTTTCACATTAGTGTTTTTTCTTTTTAAAATCATTTAATAAATTACTCTATTATAAGATACATTTTAAACAAGTTTCTAACATCATTTAATAAAAATATATGTTGTAAATAAATTTTTTGAGGATTTTTTCATATTGTTTATTTGATAAACGACATGAAAAATCATATCGGTGTTGATTTTTCACATTGGTAATCAGAGTGCTGATGTGAAAATCATTTTAGAATTTATTTTTCACAACAAATTTCCAATAACTAATGTAAAAACCCAATTATTATAGTATTTGTAACATATATTTTTTCTCACTAATGTGAAAGATCCATTTCCATTTTTTTTCCAAAAAACTAATGTGGTAAAAGGTTATCAAGAATTTTTCACATCAGTTATTAAATAACTGACATGAAAAATAATATTTTTTAGTAAATTTCAATTAATTCTTCCCAACTGAAGTATATAGAAACATAACACTATTAAAAAAATTGGAAGACACAATAGTTGGTAAATAAGAATACAAATACATACAGTTTGAACATTGGAGTTTACAATATATATTAAAAATAAAGTATAATTAAATCAAACCTATGAAATGGTTCACCCAACTAATTTTTAAATATCTCATCTCAGGTAGAGTATAAGTCCTAGGTTTATAAATAGCTAAAAATTAAAAATATATCATTTAATATGTATTCTAAATAAAATTAATTAAATATGAAGGAAAAGTTTATAAAGAACTCTAAGCTTAGAGAACTTCAAAGATCTCCCAATTGAAATTATTTCATATATAAATAATAATATATAGTATGCACATTCATTTACTCCTTTTTAGGAAATTTTTGTTTAAAATATTTTTCCAATACAAAATAACATTTTTAAGTAATATATCACGTATTTTGTTATTTTAAATAGAAATTCACCTTTTCTTTTACATATATTATCATAGTGTTCATATTTATTTTAGCCTATATAAATAAATTACATGATATATTTAAAAATAATACGTATAAAATATTATAAAATGTTATTATAATATAAAAAAAATTGTTAAAATATTCTATCTTACATGTTTATATCATTATTAAAATTTTTATACACTTCACCATGGATAGATCATATCTAGTAAAGTGAATTATCCCTTAGAAAAAACCCAACAACCAATGGACACTGATATATAATAAAATGTAATGTTAGTGGTTATTATGTAATGTTATATATAGAATTGTATATGTTTCATACTCTTGAAGATAAGGAAACATCCAACATTGAATAATTTTATTCTATTGAAATCATTTATCAATTTAAACTGTTATTTCTACATCATTTTTTTCCTCTCTATAGCTGAAATAAAATTTTGGTCCATAAAAAAATATACTTTTATCTCCCCATGATACGTTTAAATTTTACAAATATACCTATTAAAAAAACAGAAGTATAAATTTTAAATAAATTAAACATAAAAAAATATTTTCGATAATCACCATGTGTGAAAAAAATGAATCTTGTTTATTTCTAACTGATCTCCATTTACAAGATCCATGATAGAGTTTTTAAAAATCCCCATAATAATTGATCGACTAAAAACTCTAGCTACTTTTTTAATATTGTAAACATCCAACAATAAATTGGAATATGTTGACAATCTATCAAGACTTCGGTTGTCGTATCTGAAGTTATGACACATTGAATTTGTTTTTGTCTATATATTATTTATTTACCTTTAATGTATTCCTTTAAAAATAGATAAACACATAAAATTTTAATTGTTAAAAAACATAATATAGAAATGAAATAAATGATATAATATATATATAACTCTATGGTAATTTGATGAACACAACGAGATGGCCAAAAAATGATTAATGGTTTGTCCAACTATACTTGCCTCAACGATAGGAGAATGTATTTTTGTTGATCTATTTATAATATCATATACAGTAACCATATGATTCTCTATATATATATTTTGATAATTGATTAGTATAGATAGTATAATATATCATCATGTATAAAACAATATGATACTGGGGATCATGAACACATATCTCGCAATACCTTGGATGATGCGAAGAATGGGTCTATGAGTCTTATAAAAAGGAGTGGGGTCTTAAGGCTAAGGTTTATGAGTAGGATTAGTATAAGTGGGATCTTCTAGTGGAGGTGGAGGATTGGGATCAACAGTCAAAAACTCTGTTTGCATGTCTGCATACATCTATGATAAGGAAGCTCTGATCGTATCCTATGTCATCAGATGAATATCATGGACATTATCTTCCAATGATTCTATTTTTTATAAACATCTTTAATTGAAGAATCTACAGAATGTAGATATTCTTTTTTTACCAATACACATGTTGAGTATCCTTGTATAAGACTGAGGTGTTTAATATTTTCCAACATTGTGGCTAAAATAAATATCCTACCCTCAGTTATTAATACCCCTTGTGCTCTTTACTCCTCAAGCGAATCTTGTATAAAATATTTGAAAAATTAAGTAATGAATCGCAAAATATAAATAATTTATTTAAATTAAATAAATAAATTAAAATTTTTATAATCCTCTAAGTTATAACCCTTAAATATTATATAAGATATTGACCATTCGTGCTCATCTAATACCTCTTCCATTTCTTGACTAGTAGGAGGGGAAGGAGGGTCAACCACTGTAGAGAATGATGACACAACTCTCAATTTTTGAAAATTTTCAGCAATCATTTGTTCTTTCAATGAAATATACGATCCTTCAGGTAAATTATAATTTTATAGATTGGATTTCTTTATAATATCTCTTTAATTGTTTTAAATTAAATAAAAAGAAATTACTAATATCATCAGTACTATATGAAAAAACATCTAAAAGGTAACATTTCACATGCGAAAAATTATTCTATTTAATATATTAAAAAAATAGTCCTTATATATTCATATATAAATGGATATATATCCCATGAATTATGATGGTTTATATTCCAAAAAATGAAATTAGATGTGAGGGTTAATTTAAAATCCGTCCATCACCTAGAATCCATTGATAAACAATTTTCCCTAACTCCTCTAGTATCAGGTATATCATATGTCATATGATAAGAAGGGGAAAACATATATTACTATAAATAGTTAAAGGTATGTAAAATAATAACAAATGGTCTTACAAAAATTGTCTCCCACAATTGAGATATTGTTAGTTTTTCAACAATTCACCAATCATGAAACAAAATACTAAATTTTTTTATCCTGCACTACTATAAAAGTATTACATTATATTGAATTTGGAACACTTTAAATATCATGATCATGAAAGTCTAATGGCATCCAATGTTCCTAGCTATGGAAAATTGATAATTTTAGTAAATGTGTGCAGCCATGTTTACCAACCCTCGAACTCTTTTTCCCCCATGGAAGTATATGACTCTTGTAAAGAAGGACTAGGGGGATCATTCACAAGAGCATTTTTATATTCCACCCCAGAGGTATATGTATGATACTCTATATAAGTATATAGTGGATAAAATGATTGATCTATTATTATCTTACAAATCAATCTAACAAACAATTAGAAATAAATATACAAATCTAACTATTACATACAAATGTTAACAATAATTGAAAAATTATCAAACAAAAATTGAACTAAACTAAAAACATTTTTATTTTTATTTGTTATAGTTAACTAAAGTTATAAAAACATTAATGAGAGATGAAACAACATTAAATAATGATAAAGAATCAAAAAAATTTGTTGAATAGTAAATAAATTCTAACATATAACACAATTTGTTCCACAAAAAATAATATTCTTTAAATATATGGTAAATAATCCAACAAAAAGAAAACTGATCTAACAACATTTTTATTAATATTTTTTGGAGTAATTAACTAAAACGATATCAACATTAATGGGAAATGAAAATATATATAATAATGAAAAAAATATAAAAATCGTGTGTAATAGTAAAAATGATTCAACCTCATAAATCATTTTTTACACCAAAAAACATATTTTGGGATATTATCATTTATAAAATATTTTGGTTTTTATTTATCATATTGGATTTAAAATAATTGTTTTCAAAAAATTAAATTAATAGATATGTTACACAATTGTAAACATGGAAATATAAATGAAACTAAAGAAATATAAACAAAAAATTTAACTTATTAGTTATAATACAGGTTTTAATATAAAATAAAAAAAAATATCTAATATTTCATGAATATTAAAAAAGTAAACCAGAAATAAAAAAATTATTACATTTAATATTAGGAATGTAAAAAATGATTATTTTCCCAAATTTCTTTTTCATGATCACTCCTAGTGAAACAAACCATGTTAGTGGCATTCCCATCAGTATTATCTATTAATCATTCCATTGAACTTGGGATCTCAGATAAATCAACATCCTTATGAAGTTTATCATCACAATATGTAATTTTTTCTTGGTAAAAATACCACAACATATTGGATAGATAATAATGTAGATAATATGTTTTTCAATTTTTTCATGAAATAAGGATCAATTGTGTATTCAAATCTATTTATATTGACTACTGTCATTCCAAATTCATCATGTCTATCACTTTTTTAACCAATAAACAATTTTTAGTTATAAATTTGAACATGAAATTTAATTTAACAGGCCTCCCATATTTCATTAATGAATCCATAATATGATATTGTTGCCTAGATTGGGTTTTTCTATTTTTCACTAAAAATGAATTATTTCTATGAAAAACAATACACTATTATTCAAAACTAAAATTATATTGTCCAAATTTTTCATTTGAAATTAATATCCATTAAATTCATACCTATATTATTTTATCAAATTTACTTATAGACCGCCCACTAACCATCTCAATGTTTCTAATGTATCTTATCTACCAAGAACGATTTCTTTAAACTATGGAAGAAAAAGTTTTGTTATGCTCATTCAAAATCTGCATATCTTTCTTCTTTTGATAACATTATTTCATAACTTTAATATGAAATTTTATATGTATCTAAGAATCATCTATGTTATTACAGATTTATAAATGTAACTTTTTTATATGATCACATGTCAATGCTTTTACTTTCTAGCCAGGGATCCCCTTCCCCCCATAATTGACTCATTCATCATGTGATGTAGGAATACTGATGTGATAAAATATAGAAAAGTTACTTGTAAAAATATATGAAACCTCTTCAAGAATATACTACTCAACAATGGAGGATTTGGGTCAATATGGATTATTAACATATCCGTTCAATATCGTAATATACCTTTCAAAATGATACATCCAATGTAGATATACTTGTTTACAAATATTTATTTCTTGCACCAAATAAATCATTAAATTAACCATTATATCCAAAAAATATGGAGGAAAATACATTTAAAATGAAAAATTATTGAAACCACTTCATTATAAAAAATGTTAAACCATTCAGATCATTCACCTTATTTTAAATTGAGTTGAAAAAAATAAGAAACCTTTATGATAGTATTTCGGAAATGTATAGGAAATATTAAATGAAATGAAACTGGTATTATTTTTGGCATCAAGAGATGAAAATCATGAGATATTATACCTGTCAACTTCAAATCCTTTAAATACATAAAGAAAATTTACATATAAATAATATGATTAGTGCAATTTGATGTCAACTAGAAATTTATAAAATATATTTTTCTCTTTCTTAGATAATGTATAACATGTCAGGTGATAGAATGTTAACCTTACACCTAGAGAGGGAGCTAACTCCAAATGTATTCCCATTGAGAGTAAGTCCAATATTTCATTCAACATATCGTTAGTCATTCATTTAATATCTAATAGTTTCCTAATTAAGTTGTAAAATATATTATTCTCCAAGTGCATTAAATCAATTTTATTTTTGACCTCCTGATATCTCCAATATGGTAGCGCCAAAAATATTGACTATTTCATCAAAATATTTCTTACATTACCAGATTTTTGTGTCTTTCTAAATATAGCCTCATTGTTTTCACCCTCTAAAAATAAAGATAAATAGATAATGGTTTTGGGGGAATTTAAAATTCATTTAATCCATATAATTCCTTCATTAATCATTGATAATAGTGATCTATATTCAAAAAATTTATATGACCCATATATACTATTTTATACCTTATTTAAGTTGATAATATGAAGTATGTTATTCAAAAATTGGACAATATTTATACCCCTTAATACAATTTCTAGAAATATTTCTATATGTTATAAATTCATTTATAGTGAACATAATAATTGAATGCAGTTAAAACTACTCCATTTTATAAGAATCATACACCCAAAAACATTCATCCCATAAAAGTTTGAAAACATCAATTAATGGTGACAAGAAAATGTCAATATAAATTTTGGGATATATTGGTCCAGAGATCATTAAACATAAGAAAACATATATTCATTTAATATAAAATCCATGAACTATTTGTGTTACTATGGATTCAATATGTATTCATTCCATCCATGCACAACCCACGTATGATATTTCTATCTTTATTTTTGAATGTTGGAAACTGTTGATCAATTTTCTTCCATTGTGTACAATCATATGGATTCCATAATTTTCAAAACATATTTTCTCATCCGTGTTCCATATTAACATTATTCATCATTTGAATTTACAGACAAACATTTCAAAAGTGGAGTTATATGAATATATTAAAGTTCCTTATTTGGGTTATCTATAACTACTAAATCATTTTGTGAAATTCCTTTTAATTTATACCATGATATCCCATGTTTAGGACACCCTGATAGAAATTAATATTCTTTCTTATATAGTACACATACATTTGGGAATGCATGTATTTTCTTATACCATTAAACATTTGGGAATATTATTTTCATGTATTTATAATGTGAATATGGATGATAATTTTCTTTGTGAATAATATATTTCAACAATTTTAGGAACACTATAAAACCCTTATCAGTCCATCCATTTTTTACCCTCACATTAATCAATCTTAACACCTTTGACAAAACCATAAATTCTGTACAACCTGGGTATAATGGTTTTTCAAAATCACCATATAGATTCCTAGTTTTAATTACATATCAATTTCCTCTAATTCAATATCATGAATCACTTTGTCAATTTGATTAGACTTATCACATTTAAAATAATTATTACCAATATATCTGAATTTCTCAACTATTTCATCATAAAAATTTAGATTGTTTTAACTTGGATTATAACCAAGAAAAATGAAATGAATCTTGATCAATCTTCTTTATAACTTGTTCATATTTAAACATTTCACACAAGGAGAGAAATACATGTCATTATTTGAAATCATTTGTTAAGAAAATTTTGAAAAATCATCAAAACAATTATCAATGATAATATCATAAACAAATATAAAATAGTTGTGATAAAAACAAATATCATGTTAAAATAATACAGTGGTGATAAATTGAGTTATACCGGGCATAATAGATTATTTCCATGATAATAAAGAAGAAAAACTTGTTGTATTATTCATCAATAAAATGGTGTTATGATTTTTGGTGATAGTTTATATATTGTTAAAAAAATTAAAAATAGTTGGGAGGAAATTGAATGTTAATTTAAATTATTATACAACAAAATAGAAGATAAAAAAATTATATCACTCTAGTGTAAAATAGAGTCTTACTAGAAAAGAAAAAATAAATGAAATCCTTTGAAGATGTGATAAATATATAAAATTTTCATGTGATGATTTAATTTAATTTAAAGTAAAAAAATTTGAACAATAATATAGGATCATTAGTTACATGAATTATGTGGTTTAACATAAGATATTTAGTATATAATTATTTTAAGAAGTATTAGTTTCCAATAAAACAAGATTGAGGTTCATGTTAATACACTCACTAATAAAATATTTCTTCTATTCAAAGTTACTATAATGAAATTTCAAACAAAAATCTTGCTAAATATTCATAAATTTTGGACAAAAATATTAACATTTAATGATATAATTCCCTAGATATATCATTATTATATTTTATTATTATATTCATCAGCCAATAAAATGGAATATTTCATTGAACCAAGGTATCAATTTTTTAATGTAATAGAACGTAATTTTTTATCTAACCACATTAAATAAAATTGGGTCATAAATACCCTATAATATTTCTAATACTTTAGAGGTATATAATACATCCACCCAGAAAATAATGATAAAATTTATATATTCATAGACCATAACTGTTAAAATATTCATAATCTTTAAATATCATAATGAAAACATGATAAATACATTTAATTAAAGTGGATTGATAAAAATTGGATCATAACTCAAACTAAAAAATAAGTTGGTTGGTTTAATTAGAGTATATATCAAGTTGATAATAAGAAAAATTGAAGGGTGTTGATGTAGATGAAAATTATATTATAATAACATTATAAAATTACATTAAAAATAAGAAAATTTTATATTTAAATTTTTTATTATGATTTATTACAAAGGAAGTAATTTATAAAATAATGAGAATGGAAATGATATTGGATAACATAGAAAACTATAGGCCAAAAATTATAATGAAAATAAAAAAATTGGTGGTAATTTTCATTCTTGAGGATGTAATTAAAAAAGATATTTCTTTCAAACAATTCTAAAGTAAAATAATGAAAATAATATAACTTTATAAAATAATATAAATATATACAATGATATCCATAAAAATAAATAGAATATAAACATTGAAGTGAATGATTATCATTTAAATAAATGAGATTATGAAGGTTCAGTATACGTGAGACAATTAATATGAGCTTTTAAATAAGGGGATGTTAAATGATAAGATGATATATAAAAATAATGATGTTACAAATAACCAGGAATATAATTTAAGTCAGCATCCGAACTAGTTTTTCACTAACCTAAAAGATTTGTCTTCTGACAGAGTCCTTATTAAAAATAAATCATTAACAAAAGTAATAAATAAAGCTGATATTTCACAAAACCAGGATTCCAATAAAATAAAAAAAAGCAACATAATCAAACTAAATCAATAAAAATGTAAAATTGTTTGCAGATAACAATTTTTATAAGAAATCATCCATGGAATAACCAAAAGAGATGTTAAAAAATGTGTGATTCCTACTGAAGATAAGATTAGATCTATCATCAAACACACAAGGATGAGGTTAAACAATTGATGGTGTATGAAGATGAAAATTCAATATAGGAGTCCACAAGACTAAAAAAGAGATGGTTAGGGCTTCCACAATGTTGAACGATGAAAAGAGATGATGGAAAATTAGTGAGGATTATTTTAGTTATGAGAGTATCTATCTTTAAAAATTTATTAATGAGGTTGATGAAATCATGTTGTATATGAAGATTGTTGTGTGATAATGTAGTCTACAAAAATAATAAATGATTGTAGAGATTAAAAAACAAGAGAAACGATATTTCAATCATGATAATGAAAGTCAAAAAAATGATTCCACCAAATGATTCACAAAATTTTAAAAGTTATATGTCTTCATTTATTCGATAAAATATGTTATAAATAAGTTTTCTATCTCCATTATCTAGAAACCAACGTGCTAAAACTACTAATCATTGTCTATTTCAAGTTAACCAATATAAAAAATAAAAAAAAACATTTCTCTTTCAGATCAGTTTAATAATAACCAATGTGAAGAAGAAGTTTTCATGGATTTTTCACATTTGTTATTAATAAATGACATGAAAAGGTTTATTTGATAAATAGTTTTTGAACTAGTGTGGGAAGTTTCGCATCACCAAAACCACACCCAACATCATTTGTCCGTTCTTCTAGGATCTCATCTAAAAAATACAATAAAATCATTATTGAATCCAAAAACATTAAACTATAATCTAGTAAAATACTCACTAAAACCCTAGATTAACATGTAATGGTCAATGACTAATTAAAGGGAAGATGTAAAATAGGAAATTGAGAGAGGATCTCACTTTAATTTCATCACAAAAACACTAATGAATCACCCCTCTCAAAGTGATATTATTGGATAGAAAATAAGTGGTAGATATGGTCAAATAAAACCTCTCATAGTTCCCTTCACCAATAAAATCGAAGGGAGTTAAACATAAATTATTGGTATGCCTCTATTTTTAAAAATAATATTTATATATAATCATTGTAATGCGCAAAGAGTTCATGAGATGATATCAAATACTGGGATATAGTCATAGTGTAGCCCCTTGGGTTATAGTGTGACACACCTACCTCAACCAGAACTAAATTCCTCATATCCTAAACCCTCATAACATGACACTTTAGTTATAGTGTAGAAAAATTTTCACAGGCTAAACTGAAATCCCCCTGACTGACCTCACCAATGTGGATTCTCTCTCAAAGAACACCATGGATCTTATTAATGTGTGAACTCCTCTAGTTATTCCATAAACTCCCTATTTCTATGAGAAATAAAAAATTCAATATATAAGGTTTCTCAATCCCTATACATATGAATCATGATCACATCATGAAGCTCACGACCATAGTATGACTATACATATGGGTATTTTCCCTAGTGAATACCCCCTTATAAAAAAACCCACTATTCCATTTCACCAACTAGCTAGAGTGTGACTTAATTCTATTATCGCTTTTCCACCCTCAGTAGGCCCCTTTTCATGGTGTCAAATTACCATATAAAGGTGTGATGAGGCATGAACAATAAAAATATATAAAGGGGAAATCCAAACCCTAATTAAATATTCACTAAATTACTAAAAACCTCCCAATACTATAAACATATACATAAATAAATCATTGAGATATTCCAACTCTCTGAATCCAAATATGACTCCCTATTATCAAAACATACCATGATCTAGGACTAAAAATTCTTATTTCCTCAAAATATCATTACCTATAATTACATAGGTCATTACACTTATTTTTAATATCTTACTCCTAAAACTGCCAATTGATTTATATAATATCATGCCTAATATGGACTATATCAAGGGTTTCATTTGACTTTTCAAATGCTTTGTGCAATTCCTTCTCTGATATATATTCTTTCTATAATATAAAC
Source organism: Viscum album (assembly GCA_963277665.1). NCBI lineage: Eukaryota > Viridiplantae > Streptophyta > Magnoliopsida > Santalales > Viscaceae > Viscum > Viscum album. The sequence continues at coordinate 77,748,859 of OY728159.1, forward strand.
CTTCTATTAACTTCATGATTATTCCCTTCGATTTTAAATATTTTGATTAGATATTAGAAGAACCATTTTTATAATTTATAATAAATATTTTATTTTTATGATTTATATTTTTACCCCCTTACAATATTAATATAGTACTTGATCATGGACCTTTCATGTTCTACTCATCAATAATCAATATATTGAATACCTTGGGTAAAATTTATCTGATTTCATTCATATATATTTCATAATAATATATCAAAACATTTCTTTTAAATATTATGGGACAAATTTTGTATCCATGTCATCATCTAGTAGTAAACCTATTCTCTCCATGTAATTTTTATGCATAATCCTTTTGAGTACATGAGTATAGATAGAGGTTCCTTTATAAAACTTATACCAAAAGGGATCTATAGAACAATCATATCTTTCATGTCTTTATTTCTTCTAATATAACCATTTAATTTTATTGATCATTCCATAAGAATTCATGGATTCATATGCCTTTTCATGTTTTGGCTTCACAAATACTACCATCAATTTTGATATGTCAAGATAATATCATTAATTTTTATAATGAAAATTATTTTTCTCTTGAATAGATTCATTTAAAAGTTTTTTCTTAGTAATCGGTTTCTCTAACACATATTACTTTTTCTTGACTTGATAAATTTTATAACATTTATATAATAGTCTAAAATATTTCATCTATTAGCACTCTATGTTTTAATTATTGATCTTAAATTCATTTAAAAATATATTGGTTCCATTTATTTATAAAATAATTTTTTTAGATGAGTATCATGTTATGATTATTTTAACAATGAATTTTTTTAAATGTGTTCCAACTAAAATAATGACCCATTTTATACCCGTCACATGAATTAGTGATAGAATATCTACATTTAAATATGATTTTTATGTATTTATAATATCTATTATCAAAAATCTATTCATGTATAAAATCATGTCAATCATATCAGATATAAATCATGGATAATATAATGGATAACTCTTTATCCTAATCTATCATATGTATTTATTGAACATTTTTTCTCTAGTGACCTATTCATATTAGGGCCACCCATCTAATATTAACCCAAAATAAAATTCAACAAATGACCTCATAATATTATTAAGATCACCCATTACATAATATCCATACATGATATAATCCTTGGGAACCATTCTTTAACATGACCTACCTGGCTGGATGAACGAGGCCATGATAGTTGTTTTATTTAGAATCAAACCAATACTTCATATTTTTAAAAAGGGATTTAATCTCACTATCTTATCTTTTGTATTCCCTTTTGATTATGAATGCTTATAATGATTTATTATGAAATCCCTATTCCATAATCTAAATCAATATGTTTAAACCATATTTTTTTGTAACTCATTAAACAACTCATAGATTCTGTTACGCACCTAAATTTAAAATTAACATTATTTACACATATGCAAATACATCTCATGCATATGGTACATGAAAACCTTTCATGTAAAGTCTTGTAATTATATAAAATTAATTATCTCCAAAATATTACCACTACCCATAGATGTTCAATCAATAGTGACCTCAATTTTATTGAAATTGTGACACCTAAATATTTATAAACTACAGTTCACTTATTAATTAAATTATCTTACTTAGCATATAACTCCTTATATTCATTTATTTTAATTTGTAAACATTATTTAACACTTTAAAATTTGTACAATGACAAATAATATAACAATTATATGTATGAATATATTGTTGAATAAAATAAATAAATAAACAATTCATACATTTAAACATGAGTTAAAGAGTTCATAAAAAAATCATAAAAAATAAATTTTAAATTATTTATAAATTATCCTTGAATTATATACATTCCTCATGTAGATAAATATAAACACCTTATATTTATTTCTAATATGAAATTATTAATATTACCCTTATATATAGTGTTCTTGTTAAATATATGATATTTAATAAAATATTAAAATTATATTATAATCATATTTTGTAAAAAAATTACATAATATAATTATAATATATTTAATATTATTTAAACCATAACCATGTCAATTATTTAAACTCTTCTTAAATTGTTTAAAATTTTTATAAAATAAATCCTTTAATTTATATATTTCATATTAAAATAAATACCATTCTCCACAATTCATAAATAATTTATAAGTTATATAATATCATTTTTAATGATAATTTAGAAAAAAAAAATTTATTTATATCATATTTCATGATTTATATTATATTATAAGGAGGTTAATTCTCGATTATCAATCATATTTTACAATATATAATTATTTGTAAATTATATATCAATTAATGTTAGGTAAGTCATATCTTATTATAAAACTGATATCTCCTTGATGACATGAGGAACTGTTTTATAGGTGAACTCCAAAATCATCATACTATACTAATACCCATATTGTATATTATGATGTTTTAAAACCCAAATGATTTCAACAATGTCACCACCTTTGATATCCCATATCATATAACTAGTAAAAAATAGAATCATTTCTTATAATATTGAATACTTCTCTAATATGATAACAAATTTATTAATAATTAAATAATTATTTTTGGAGTCAATAATCATTACAAATCATTGATATAAATGAATGGTTTCATTGAAACAGATAACTATTATTCAACATAATGAAATATATAAGTTATCTCAAACCAAAATCACCATGCTATTAAAAATAAAATCCATGTATAAAAACATAAATAACAGATACCTTACACTAATGATGACTGTTTTTGTTGTCTTTGATTAGTTCTTTATAATGGTTATTAATAATATCCAATATAATTTCGCATTCAGTTTGTATCCATGTGTTGATGGAATCGCCTAATGATTGGATGGGATCCTCCCCCTAATAACAATATGATAGTATCTTATGGATGCTAATGAAAGAGAATGAAGTGATCTCAAGTGAAACCATGAGAGTGTGGGAATGGATCGTAACCATATCAATGGTATTTCTCTTATAATATAGGTTTTATGAATATTCTTCAAGCCTCTGTACATTTAATCATATGTTATATTATGTGTGAGTAAATTGATTTTGTTACAATATTTATATAAATTAACTGAATTAATTATACCAAATATGATTGATAATATGAAATTTTATAATTGTTGATATTCATTATTGGAATATTATTGAATGTTAAAAAAATTGTATTCTATTAAAATTTCTATTCATGAAGTGTTTTTATGAATCATTCCTCCCGTGGACCGAAGGCCTTCATTTTTTATTGATTTTTCATAATACACTTTTAAAGGGGTGAGGTTGAACCCTTAAAATTCCCATAGGCATAAGTATTACATGTCCCGTAGGCCTTAGAAGAATTCATTTTCCCATAGGCTTCAAACATTACATACAACCCAAAATAACTACTTTGAACTACTCCTCCGTAGCATCTTCATCGTGAAATCTTCTCTCAACCTTCGCATGGCTATTCGGATAGTCATTCTCGTGCATGCACAGGCTTGTCCTGATGGCATGTGTCATACCCTCTCATTCTTACAATCCTTTTTAGCTTCTACTGTGGTGAAAGGTCTTTGCTCATCCTCCTTGTAGAGCTTGTTCCTCATAGGTCATCTGGGTTGCATTTTCACTTAAGGTGGCACGAAGGCCTTTAGGTGGCTCGAAGGACTTACTGACCCGAAGGCCTAGGTGGCCCAGAGGCCTTAATGGACTCGGGGACCAAATCGGTGGCCCGAAGGCCCAAACAAGGGCATATTCTCGACTGCTATAGTGTCAAAAAGTACCCGCTACAGTGTTGCATAGTTCCCGCTATAGTACCTTCTATTGTACTGCAAAAGTACTGGAAATAATGTCTCCTCCTAGATTTGATCCCGGGTCTCCCAGATGCACTTGAAGAGTCCTTACCAACTGGGCTAAGGCTCATGTTCTATGAATCATTCATTATGATTCTTCTCTCAATATTTCTATAAGGCATGGATAAATCAAATATTATTATTGAATTAGGATTATCATGATATAATCATATTAGTTATTAATTATATACCCATAACATGGAATAGGATATTAATTTTTTCTCAAATTTAAACTATAAAAATAAAACCAATAACTATAGTCTCATAACCTAGGGAACTTCGAATTCCCATTGGAAATGTGTTCATGACTAACTAGTTTTGGGTTCATAACAATATATGATATAAAACTATATTATATATACTATCTAACAAATATTTCATAAAATAAAATAAACTTTTATTACATTTTTGAATATATCATTGAAAATAAATTCATTGGTGTCCTAGCCAGTATGTCACATGACCTCAAGCAATCCTCCTCATACCCCAAAGGCTTCCAAAAAGGGGTGAGGTACAAAATCATACCTCAAAGACACTATTTTCTATATATAATAATCATAAATAATAATAAATATTACTAAAAACATCAAAAACAATAATCAAAGTACATAAAATGATTAAGTCATATCCGTTTCATATCAAAATAAATTGTAATAATAAAGTATACATCACAACTGATCACCCTCTAGGGTAAAAAAATATAAAAAATATATAAATGAAATAAATTTCATTGACTCAACTACCATCACTAATCCTTATATCCATCCCATATTCAATCACTATCATGATTCCCCTTTCAGGCCGACTATACAACATGTGCTCAGCTTGTAAATCAGACATATGGTCAGCCCAAATAGCAGACTGTCTATGCAGAGTACAATAAATAATTCTTAGTCAGTTCTCACAAGGTAAAACTAATATAATCCACTATATATATTTTTATTAATGACAAATATAAATAAAAAAATTGAACATGGACATTCGGTCATCATATATTAACCAGTTCACCACGACACCTAACCATACCTACTTCAATAATCATCAATAATGAAGTCACCTTGTGCCATAGAATATGATTTTTCCCTAAAGATTATTAGTTGGGTGAAACAACTAGCCTCATCCACTACTTTAGGATATATAGTAAGGTATTTTACTATACCTTGGTAGAGTGTCAACCAAATACTAAAAAACTCATCGGCACTAGTGTAAAAAAACTATTTCACATTAGTGTTTTTTCTTTTTAAAATAATTTAATATGTGAATTTATTATAGGAAGAATTTTAAACTATTTTCTAAAATAGGTTAATATAAATACATGTTTTAAATAGTTTTTGGGGGTTTTTTCATGTTATTTATGTGATAACTGACACGATAAATCCTCTAGGTATTGATTATTCAAATTATTATTCGGAGATATAATTTGAAAAAACTTTTATAATTTTTCTTTCACTTCAAATTTCAAATAACCAATTTTAAAATTCAATTATTATAGTCTTCGTGACATTTATTTTTTTGTCACTGATGTGAAAGTTCATTTTCCATTTTGGTTTTCCAAATAACTGACATGGAAAAAGGTTATCAAGTAGTTTTCACATCAGTTATTAAATAACTGACTCGAAAAATAATTTTTTAATAATTTCTATTAATTTTTTCCCTCTCTAGAATACAGAAACAGAACACTCGTAGAAAAAATAGGAATACACACCAGCAAAAAATATGAACTAAAACACATACAATTTGAACTTTAGAGTTTACAATATAGATGAAAAATAAAGTTCAATTAAATAAAACATGTGAAATGATTCTCCCATCCTATTTTTAAATGTCTCATATATAGTCTAGTATAAGTCATAGGGCCATAATGATCTAAAAATTAATAATAAATCATTTAACATATATTCTATATAAAATAAATGAAATATTAAGGAAAAGTTTATAAAGAACTCTAACCTTTGATAACTTCAAAGTTCTCCTAGTTGAAATAATTTCATAAGTAATTCATGACACATAAAATCCGCATTCATTTACTCTTTATTTATGAAATTTTTGTTTAAATTATTTTTCCAATTAAAAATAACATTTTTATGTAATATATCCAAAATTTAGTTATTGTAAATAAAGATTCAACTTTTCTTTTACATATCCTATCATAGTGCTCATCTTTCTTTTGGTATCTATAAATAAATTTCACGATATATTTCAAAATGATATAAATAATTTAAATTAAATTATCATTATAATATAAAAAAGCCTTTAAATATTCTATATGTCATTTTAAATACACTATTAAAATTTTCTTTCACTTCACTATGGATATATCATATCCAGTAAAGTGACTTATCCCTTAGAAAAAAACCCTAAAACCAATGGAAACTAATATACAATAAAATTTAATGTGAGTGGTTATTAGGTTACTATATATATATATATTATATATATTTGTTTCATACTCTTGAAGATAAGGAAACAGCCAACATAGAATAATTTCATTCTTTTTAAATCATTCAGCAATACAAACTATTATATCTATATCAGCTGTTGTCCTCTCTATTGGCGAAATAAAATGTTGGCCTATAGATCATTATACTTTTATCTTGTTATGATACTTAAAATTTTTATAAATATATCTTTTTAAAAATACAATTATAAATTTTCAATAAATTAAACATATGAAAATATTTTTGATAATTGATTTACATAGAAAAAACATTCTTCGTGTTGATTTATAACTAATCAATCATTACAAGATCCATGATATTGTTTTTATAAATCCCCATAGTAATATCATGACTAAAAACATCATCTTCAATTGAAATATTATAAACATCCAACAAAAAAATCTGAACATGTTGATAATCAAAGACTTTAGAAGTTTTACCTGAAGGTATGACACTTTTTATTTGTTTGTGTCTCTACATTATTAATTTACATTTAATTTATTCATATAAAAATAAATAATCATACAAAATGTTAATTGTTAAAAAAATAATAGAGAAATGGAATAAAAGATATAATATACCAATACCTTGATGGTAATTTTTCAAACACATTGAGATGTCCAAAAAAAATGTTTAACACTTTGTCCAACTATACTCACCTCAATAATAGGAGATGGTATTATTATTGATCTATTTATAATATCAAGTACAGTGACCATATGATTCTATATCTTAATTTTTTGATAATTAAGAAGTATGGATAGTATAATATATCATCATGTATGCAAAAATATGATACTGGGGATCATGAACACATAACTCACAATACCTGGGAATCTGTGGGGGAGGGGTGGAAGAGTAGGATAAAAAGGAGTGTCGTATATAGGAAGAGGAGTATGAGTAGGATAAGTAGGAGTTGGATATTCTTTTGGAGGTGGAGGAGTGATATCAATAGTCTAAAACTATGTTTGAATGTCTGGAAAAATAAATGGTAATGAATCTTGGATCCTAACCTCCATCATCACTTGAATATCCTAAACTTTCACTTTCAATGATTCTATTTTTTGATAAACATATTTTATTGATGAATCTAGATAATTTGAAAATTATTTTTTTTACCAATAGACATGTTGATAATCCTCATAGAATACCTGGGTGTTCATGCTTTCCCAATATTGTGGCTAAAAAAAATATCCTACCCTCAACTATGAATACCCTATGGGTTCTCTGCTCCTTACGATAATCCTGTATAGAATATTTAAAAAATTAAGTAACGAATCAAGATATGAAAATAATTTCTTTAACTTTGATAAATAAATTAAACATATTATAATCCTCCCAGTTATGACCCTTGAATCTTTCATAATATATTGTCATTTCTTACGCATGTAATCTCTCTTCCATTTTTTATAGCAAGTGGGGATGTAGGGTCAACCATTGTCGAGCATAAAGTCATAGATCTCAATTTTGTAAAATTTTCAGCAATAATTTATTCTTTCAATAAAGTATACCATTCTCAATGTAAAGTATAGAATTCGTGATTTTATCTCATGATAATATCTCCTTAATTTTGGTAAATTAAATATAAATATATCATTAATATAATAATTAATATAATAAAAAACATAAAAAATGTAACATTTCACCTCAAAATGATTCTCTTTGCCTACTTTCAACTAATTTAATCCACATATATTAACATATAAATTTATATATATCACATGAATTATGGTGATGTCTATTCCCAAAAATGAAAATGGTTGTGGGGGATTATTTAAAATCCTTCCTTTACCTAGCGGGCCTTGATAACCATTTTTTCTTAAATCCTCTGGTATCAGGTATATCATATGTTATCTAATAAGAATAGGAAAACATATATTACTATAAACCTTCCAAGATATGTAAAATAATAAAAAATGGTCTTACCAAACTATTCTCCCACAATTGAGATATTGTTAGTTTGTCAAAACTTCTCTAATGATCAATTAAAATACTATCTTTTCTTTTATACTACAGTAATATAAAATTGATGAATTATTTTGAATTTGGATATCTTTAAATATCATTATAATAAAATTATAGTGGTATCCTATGGTCCTCTCTATAGGAAACTGATAATTATGGTAAATGTGTGCAGCCATGTTTACCAACCCCCAAACTATTTTTTCTCCATGGAAGTACATGTCTCTTGTGAAGAACAATTGGGGGGCTCATCAACCAGAGCATGTGTATGTTCCTCCCCATGGGTATGCCTATGATACTCAATATAAGTATATAGTTTATAAAATTATTGATAAATCATTATCCAACAAATCAATCTCACAAATAATTAGAAATAAATACACAAATCCAAATATTATATACAAATGTTATCAAAAAATCACAAATTATCCAAAACAAATTGAACTAAACTAAACAGATTTTAATTATTATTTTTTATAGTTAACTAAAATAATAACAACATCAATGAGAAATGAAAAGAAACTAAATAATGAAAAAAAGTCCAAAAATAGGGTGTTAATAGTAAATAAACTCCAACATATAACACAATTTGTTCCACCAAAAATAATATAATTTTAATATATGAAAATTGATCCAACAAAAGGTAAAATGAACTAACAACATTTTTAATAATATTTTTTGGAGTAGTTAACTATAATGATATCAACATTAATGGTAAGTGAAAATATATAAAATAATGAAAACAAATATATAAATTTTATGTAATAGTAAAAATGATCCAACCTCATTAATCATTTTTTACATCAAAAACAAATTCTTGAATCTTCTCGTTTAGACAATATTTTTGTTTTCATTTAACATATTACATTTAAAATATTTTTTTTCAACAAATTAAATTAATATATATGTTACATAACTATAAACATGGTAAACTAAATGAAAATAAACTAATATAGGCAAACAGTTTAACTTATTAGTTAATAAAGAAAATAAATATAAAAAATATATTATTTTAGGCAAATTAAAAAAGTAAACCATAAATAAAGATATTTTACCTTTAATATGAGGGATGTATAAAATGATTATTTTCCCAAATTCCTTTTTTCACGATCATTCCATTTTCCACAAATGATGTCTATTTCATGCTCATCAATATAATCTATTAATATTTTCATGGAGTTAGGGATATCACATCAATTAACATCTTTGGTAAGTTTATAGTCACAAAAATATAATTTTTTCCTTGTAAAAAATAGACCACCACATATAGAATTGATAAAGAATATACATAATATTTTTTCATGTTTTTTCATGATAAAACGATTGGTATTGTATTTCAATATGATCACCTTGACTAGTTTCATTCCTAATTAATCATTTCTATCAATTTTGTTACCAGTAAACCATTTTTAGTTAAACACTAGAATGTGAAATTTTATATAATAAGCCTCCTATATTTCTTCAATGAATCTGCAATATTATCTTGATGTAGATATTGGGTTTTTCTATTTATTACTAAAAATGAATTATTTATATAAAAACCAATACACTACTTTTATAAACTACACTTATATTGTCCTGATATTTCATATGAAATTTATATCCATTAGTTTCATACCGAGACCATGTTATAAAATTTACAATTGGACCACCCCTTACCATTTTAAAGTTTATGATGTATTTAATCTACTATGAATGGACTCTTTAATCCATGGGGGTAGATTTTTGTTATTCTCATTCAAAGTCCACATATCTTCTTTATTTGGATAACATTGTTTCATAACTTTAATATGAAATTTTATATATATTTGAGCATTAAAGATTTTATTCAAGATATATAAATGTACCTTCATTATCTGATCACATATCAGTGCTTTTACTTTCAATCTAGGGATCCCTTTTCACCCCTAATCGACTCATTCATCATGATATATATGAAAAATACTTTGCTCCCATATAGAAAAGTAACTTGTACAAATGTTTTGAACTTCATAAAAAATATAATACTCAATAATGGAGGCTTTGGGCCAATATGGATTCTTAACATACCCCTTTAAGATCTTCATATACATTTCAAAAGGATATATCCAATATAGATATACTAGTTCAAAAAGATTTATTTCATACACCAAATAAACTGTTAAATTAACCATGATATCAAAACAAATATAGAGGAAAATACATTTCCACTAAAAAAGTATTGAAACCGCTTCATTATCAAAAAAAATTCAAATCATTCATATCATTCACCTTACTATAAATTTAATTGGAAAAATAAAAAACCATTTTTATAGTAGTTTTGAAATGGATGGGCAATATGACATGCAATGAAACTAGTAGTATTATTTGCATCATGACATGACAATCATGAGATTTCATAACTATCAACATTAAATCCTTTAATGAGACAAAAAAATTACATATAAATGAATTTTGATATCATAAAGACATTGATATAATCTATTTTTCTCTTTCTTGGATAATGCATAACTTGTCAGGGGTATAATGTTCACCTTCCTTCTATAGAGGGAGCTACCTCCAAACGTATTCCCATTGAGGGTAAGAATAATATTTCTTAAAACCCATATTTATTCATTACTTTAATATCTAAAAATATTTTGATCAAGTTTTCAAAGATATTATTCTCTATGGGATGAAATCAATGTTATTTTTGACCTCGTGATATCTCTAATATGGTAGCTCTAAAAATATTGATTGTTTCATCCAAATATTTCTAACATTGCCAGTTTTTAGTGTCTTTCTAACTATCTCATCAATGGTTTTCACCCTTTAAAAATATAGATCATTGGATAATGGTCTTGGGAAAATTTAAAATTATTTTGATCTATCTAATTCCTTTGTTAATAATTGATAATAGTGATCTATAAAAAAATATTTTGATGACCCATGAATATTTTTTTCTTATATGTTGTAATTGATAAGATGAAGTATGTTGTTCAAAATTGGACAGTCGTTATACCCCTTAACACTATTTCTAGAAAAACTTATATATGTTAGGAAGTCATTTGTATTGATCATAATCATTGAATGTAGTCGTATATACTCCATTTTATAGTAATCATACACCCAAATATCGTATTCTCATAAAAGTTTAAAAACATTGATATCAATTTTTGGTTATTTTGGTCTAGATATCATTAAACTTAATCTATCATATTTTCATATCATACAAAATCAAAGAGATAAGTTGTAAATTACAAAATAAAATCCATGAACAATTTATGCGACTAAGGATTCGATATAGATTTATTCCATCCATGCAAAGTCTAAGTATGATAATTCTAAATTTATTTTTGAATGTTGGAAACTGTTGATTGATTTTCTTCCACTGTGTACAATCATATAGATGGCATAATTTTCCAAAACATATCTGTTCATCTGCATTCCATATTAACATTTCTCATTATTTGAATTTACAAATAATCATTTCAAATGAGGAGTTATAATAATGTATAAAATATCTCTATTAGTTTTATCAATAACTACTAAAGCATCTTGTGATTTGTCTTTTAACTTAAAATATGACATCTCATATTCATGAAACCCTAGTAGAAATTCATATTCCTTATTATATAGTACACATACATTTGGGAAGGCTTGCATTTTCATGTACACTAAAACCTTTGGTAATAATATTTTCTTCACATTATAATGTAAATCTAAAAGATAATTATCTTTGTGAATAATGCCTTTCAACAATTATATGTGCACTTTTCTAACTCTCGTCGCTCCATCCATTTTTTACCTTCATGCTAATCAATTTTAACATCATCGACAAAACCAAAAAGTCTATACAACCTAGATATAATGGGTTTTCAGAATCACCATATAGATTCTCAGTTTTAAGTTGTCTCTCAATTTATTATAATTCAATTTGATGAGTTATTTCTTTAATTTGATCAAACATTTCATCTTTAAAAGAATCATTATCAGCAGATCTGAATTTATGACCAGTTTCACTATAAAAATTCAGATGGCTTTAAATTGGATTAAATCCAATAAAAATTAAATTACCCTTGATCTATTCACTTTTCAAATTGTTCATATTTAAACATTTCATGCATGGACTAAAAAACATGTCATTATTTGGAAAATATTGTTTAGAGAATTTACGAAAATCCAAAAAAAATTATCAAGTATAATATCGAAAACAAATTACAAATAGTGGGGATAAAAACCAAACTATCTAGTTAAAAGAATATAGTTGTTATAAAAGTGAGTTAGAGGGGTAATAGTATATTATTACAATGGTAATAAAGAAGAAACACTTGTCATGTTATTCAGCAGTAAAATGTTGTTATGATTTTCAGTGATAGTGTATATGTAATTAAAAACATTAATTACAGTACAGAGGAAATTGAATGTTAATTAGAATTATTATACAATCAAACAGAAAATAAAAAATTTTATCACTATAGTGTAAAAGAGATTATTACTAAGAAATAAAATATAAATTAATTATTTGGAATAAAGGCAAAATATATATAACATTCATGTGAAAATTTAATTGAATTGAATGTAAAAAAATATGAAAAATAATATAGGATCATTAATTACATGAATGATATTTTTGATCATAATATATTTAGTATATAATTATTTTAAGAAGTTGTTTTTTCTAGGAAAACAATATTTAGGTTCATGTTAATACACTCACAAAGAAAAAATTTCTTATTTTAAAAGAAACTCTAATGAAATTTGAAACAAAAATCCTAATAAATATTCCCAAATTTTGGAAGAAAATATTAACATTTAATGATCTAATTTCATAGAGACATCAGTATTCATTTTGATTATTATATTCTTCAGCTGATGAAATGGAATATTTCATTGAATAAATGTATAAATTTTGAAATGTAATAGAATGTAATTTTTTTAATCTAACCCTATTAAAGAAAATTGCATCTTAAATACCCATATATATTTCCAATAATTGGGACATATATAATACATCCACCCATCAAATAATGATATAATTTATATATTTATAGATCATACATTTTAAAATAATCATAATCATGTCATATCTTATTGAACACATGATAAATAAATTGAATTAAAGAGGATTTATAAAAACATGTTCATAATTCATACGAAAAAATAATTCAGTTGGTTTAATTAGAGTATATATCAAGTGGATAATAAGAAATATTGAATAGTGTTGATGTAGATGAAAATTACATAATCAAAGTATTATAAAATTACATTAAAAAATTAAGAAGATTTTATATTTAAATTTATTATTAATATTTATTACGAAGGGAGTAATTTATAAAATTTTTAGAATAAATATGATATTGAATAACCTATAAAACTGGAAGCAAAATTTTATAAGGAAAATAAAAAAATTAGGGGAAAATTCATTCATGAGGAAGTAATTAAAAAATATATTCCTTTCAAAAAATTATAAAGTAAAAAATAAAAATAATATAACCTTATAAAATAATAAAAATATATACAATTATATCCATAAAAAATATATGTAATATAATCATGGAAGAGAATGATTATTATTTAAAAAAATGTGATTAATAATGTTCAATATACATGAAATAATTAATTTGAGTTCTAAAATATGTGGAGACTAAATATTAAGATGGGATATAAAAATAAAGATGTTACAAACAACGAGTAATATTATTTAAGTTTGTATCCAAACTATTTTTTCACTATCCAAATGAGATATGGCTTCTAAAAAAGTCCTTATTCAATATAAATCATAAAAAAGAGGGAAATAAGTCTCATGTTTTAAAAAATCAAGGTTCCAATAACATGAAAGAAGGAACATAATCAAAGGTAATCACTGAAAATGTAAAAATTCTTACAGAATATAATTGTTACAAGAAATTATCCATTGACTAACAAAAATAGATGATGGAAAATGTGTGAGAGTTACTAGAGAGATAATCAGATCTATATTCGAATACACAATATTGTGGCTAAAAAATGGAGGTTGTATGAAGATGTTAATGTAATATTGGAGTCCAACAGACTAAAAAGGATAGGGTTAGGGCTTCCATTCCATTGAAAGAGAAAAAAAGTGGAAGAAAAATTAGTGAGGATTACTTGAGTGATGACTGGATCTATCCTTGAACATCCAATGATAAGGTTGATGAAATATGATTATATATGGAAATAGTGGTGTGGGAAAGGAGTCTACTGAGAAGAATAAATGAGTGTTAAGGCATCCAAATGAGGGAAAGGAGAGTTATATAATGATAATGAAATATACCAAAATGATTCCACCAAATGATTCATAAAATTATAAACGGTATATTTCATCAGTTATTTGATAACTGATGTTGTAAATAAGTTTTCTATATCTATTATCTGGAAACTAATGTGATAAACCTAATATTTAGTGTCTATTTTGAGTTATCCAATATAAAAAATAAAAACAAAATTATCTTTCACATCAGTTTAAAAACATCCAATGTGAAAAATAAATTTTCATGTATTCTTCATATCGGTCATAAATAATTGATATGAAAAAGGTGATGTGATAAATAGTTTTTTTACTTGTGATGAAATTTTTTCATCACCAAAACCACGCCAAACATCATTTGTTCATTCATATAGGTTCTTATATAACAAATTAAATAAAATAACCATTAAATCCATAAAATTTTAACTATAATCTAGTGAAAAAATTATCGAAACCATAGCATAATATGAAATGGTTAATGGATAATTGAAGTGAAAAAGTAAAACTGGAAACTGAGGTAGGATCTCACTTTAATTTCATCACAAAAACACCAATGATTCACCCCTCTCAATGTGGGATTAGATTATGTAAAATTAGTGTAAAATATGGTCAAATTAGACCTCTCTTGGTTATCATACCCAATAAAATCTAAGGGGGTTAAACCTAAATGATGGGTATGCATATATTTTTTAAAATAAGAATTATATATCATCACTTTAAGGCCCAAAGGGTTCATGGGATTATGTCCTATTCTGTGAACTAGTAATAATGTATCCCCTTTTGTTATAGTTTGGAACACCTCCCATAACTAATACAAAGGACATAATATCCTAAACCCTTATAACATGCCCCCTGGTCATAGTGTAGAACAATGTTTAAGGGCCAACCCAAAATCCTCCCGACCGGCCTCCATAGTTTGGATTATCTCGCAAGGATCACCATGGATCCTATCAAGGTGTGACATCCTCTAATCATTCCATAGACAACCTATTTCAATGATACATAAAAAAGTCAATATATAAGGTTTCTCAAGTCTTATACAAATAAATCACCATCACAGTATAAAGACCATGTCTACATTATGACCATATATAAGTGTCTTTTCCCTAGTGAATATCCCCATAAACCCCCCCATTATATAGCACCAACTAGTCATAATGTGACTTAACACTATTATATCCTTTTAACCCTCAATAGGCCCCTCTTCATGGTGTCACATTCCCTGATCATGGTTTAACGATGAGTTAACGGTAAAAATCTATAAAGGGGTCATCCCAACCCAACATTGATATTAACTAAAGTTATAAAAAAATTTCCCATGACTCTAAACATATCCATAAAAATAACCTTGAGATAATCCAACTCTCATAATCCCAATATGACTCCCAATTTTTAAAACATACCATGCTCCAGGACCAAAAATTTATATTCCTTCTAAATATCATTACCTATAATGACACATGTCATTAAAATTATTGTTAATATATTTCACCTTTTTAAACTCTAACAATATATTTATATAATATCATGCCTAACGTGGACTATCTCAGGGGTTTAATCTAACTTTTCATATTTTTTGTGTAATTCCTTCTCTGTTATCTAGGATTTATATAATATAAACATTCTCCTACATTCATGAATATTACTTTCAATTTCAAATATTTTGACCAGCTATTAGACGACCCATTGTTAGAATTTATACTAAATATATTATTTTTCTGATTTAAAATATTTCCCCCTTACACTATTAACGTAGTACTTGATCGTGGACCTCGCATGTTCTTCTCATATAATCTCAATATATTGAATACCTTAGGTAAATGTTCCCTAATTTCATTCATATATTGTTTATATATAAACTATCAAAACCATTATGTTAAAGAATATGTAATGAATTTAGTACCCATTTCAGGATATAGTATTGAACCTATTCTCTTCAAGTAATTTCTATGCATAATTATATTGAGTACATTAGTAGAGATAGAGGTTCCCCTATAAAAATTATACCTAAAGTGAGATATAGAACCATTATATCTTTCTTTTCTTTATTTATTCTAATATGACCATTTCATTTTATTGATCATTCCATAATAATTAATGGATTCATGTGTCTTTTTCAGTTTTGGACTCATAGAAACAACCATAAATTTTGATGTGTTATGATAATATCATTAATGATTATAGTAAATAATATTTTTCTCTTGAATATCTTCATTTGAATGTTTTTTCTTGGGAATGGGTTTCTCTAACACCTATTACTTTTTCCTGACTTGATAAATATTATAAATGTTATATAACAGTATAAATTTTTTCTTCTATTAAGACTCTATTTGTCAATTATTCATCTTAAATTCATGTAAGAAAATAGTGATTCCATTTATTTAAAATTGAATTTTTTTATATGTCTATGACGCCTGGATTCTTTTCACGAAGATTTTTTTAATGACTTCCAAAAAATGATGACCCCTCTTATACAATCACATGAATTAGTGATAGAATAGCTATATTTATATATAATTTTTCTAGATTTATAATTTTATTATCACATAGATATTTAGGTATAAAATCATATCAATCATATCAGATATAAATATTGAATATTATAATGGATAAATCTTTATCATGATCTATCATATCGATTTACTAAAAATCATTCCTCTGGTGACCTAATCCTTTTAGGGTTACCCATCAAATTTTAACCCAAGTGAAAATCAAAAAAAATGTTCTAATAATATTATTAAGATCACCCATTAAAATATTTCCTTACATGATATAATCCTTGGGAACTATTCAATAAACTGGCCTACCTAATTGGATAAACAAGGACACGAAAACTTTTTTACATAGAAGGAAACTAACACTTAGTATTTTAAAAAGTGATTTAATCTCACTATAATATCTTTTAAATTAGCTTTATTTATCCATGATTATAATTATTTAGTTTGTAATCCCTATTCTATCAACTAAATCAGTATGTTTAAACAATATTTTTTCTAACTCATTATATAACTCTTACCTTTTGTTACACACCTAAATTTAAAACTAACTATATTTACACATATCCAAATAAATCTCATGCATATGGTACATGAAAACCTTTCATGTAAAGTCTTGGAATTTTCTAAAATTTATTATCTCTAAAATATTCCCTCTACCCATAGATGTTTAATCAAGAGTGTCCTCAATTACATCAAATTTATGACACCTAGTATATATAAACTATAGTTATATTATTAATTAAATTATAATAAATACCATATAACAACATATATGAGAATAATTTTATCTGTAAACAAATTAGAACACTTTAAAAAAAATTGTAAATTGATTCATAATATAACAATTATATTCATGAATTTATAATTGAATAAACTAAATAAATAAAAAAATCATATATTTAAACATGAGTAAAACACTTGATGGACAATTGTTAAATAAATAATTAATAAATACCTTATAATTTATCATTTAATTATATACATTCCTCATATAGATAAATATAAACACTTTATGTTTATTTTCAATGTGAACATCTTTATATTACTCTCATATATAATGTTTTAGTTAAATATTTGATATTTAATAAAATATTATAATTATACTATAATTATATTATGTAAACAATTTACATAATAGAATTATAATATATTTAATATTATTTAAACGATGATCATATCAATTATTTAATCTATTTTTATATGGTTTAAAAAGTTTCTCAAATAAATCCTTTAATTTATATATTTAATATTAAAATCCATACCATTGCCTATAATTAATAAACGTTTTATATGTTATATAAATTTATTTTAAATTAAATCTTTGGAAATAAAATTTTATTGATGTCATATTTAATGATATAGATTATATATTAATGTGGTAAATTCTTGATTATCTATCATATTAAACAATTAGTAATTATTTGGAAATGATATTTCTTTTAATGTTAGGTAAGTCATGTCTTATTATATAGATGATATCTCCTTGATGATATACAGAACCATTTTATAGGTGATCTAAAACATCATTATATGAGAATACTGCGCATATCATATATTAAGATTTGTTAAAACCAAATGATTTCAACAATGCCATGACCTTTGATTTCCCATATCATATAACCAGTCACAAAAAATACAATCATTTCTTACAATACTAAATAATTATCTAATATGATAACTGATTTCTTCATTGTTAAATAATTATTGTAAGAATCAATGATCATTCCAAATAATTGATACCAATAAAGGGTTTCATTGGATCAAATAACTTTGATTCAACACAATAAAATATATAAGATACCTAAAACCAAAATCACCAAGTTATCAAAAATAAAATCCATGTATACAAAAATAAATAACATATACCTTACACTGATGTTAATATTGATGTTTTCCTTGATTAGTTATTTATATTGTTCACTAAGAATAAACAATATAATTTCACCATTATTATGTATCCATGTATTGACAGAATCACCTAATGATTGGGTGGGATCCCCCCCCCCCCTAATTAACAATATGATAATATCTTATGGATTTAAATAAAATAGAATTAAGAGAGTTCAAGGAAAACAATGGGAGTATGGGAAATGATTATAACCATATCAATGGTATTACCCCCATAATATTGGCCTTTGGAACATTCCTCGGGACTCTATACATTTAATCATATGTTATATTAATTATGAGTAAATTTATTCAGTTATAACTTTTATAACCTTTAACAGAATTAATTTTTCCAAATATTATTCATCTTACAATATTTTATAATTAATGATAGTCATCGGTGGAATAATCTCGAATGTTAAAAAATTATAATCAAATAAAATTTCCAATAATAAAGTGTTTTTATGAGTCATTCAACATGATTCTACTCTCAATATTTCTATAAGGTAGGGATAAATCATATATTATGATTGAATTGGAATTATCATAATATATTCATAATCATTATTAATGATATACCCATAATAAGGAATATGATATTCCTTGTTTCCCAAATTTCACACAATAAAACATATACATAATGTATATAATTATATCTTCAAAATATAATATGTTTCATATTTGATTTAGTATATATCAATAAAATTTAAAATATTTTAAATGATAAATATATAATAGAGGATTAAAATCTATAGGAATATCAAGAATTTTTTTTATTTGAACAAGCTAATATGTCTTAATTGTATATGCTATGAAATTTTCAGATCATGTGAATTATGCACCAGAGATAGTAATGAATGAGATCGTTGAAGTAAAAGAGGAATGAAAAATTCTTATGAATAGATATATATTCAAGGTATATCTTGTTGAAGTTTTCTATTTATATAGTGGTGGTAAGTATGCATATTTTAAAAGATGTAGGTATAGATAAAATTAAAATCTTATTGGGTTCTCTACCATAGAATGGTGGACGAAGGAATTTATCTTATTTCAATAATATAAAATGAGATGGTTTTTATAAGAAATCTTAAGAGATGACTCCAAATTATGAAAATGTAAAAGTCGATATTTTCATGATTTTAATGTGATAGAAAGGTTAATAAAACTATTAGTTTCATAATAAAATAATAACTTTTCCACCAATCTTATAAAAAAAGTTCACTTAAAGAAATTATTAAATTTATTTTCTCAATCATTTATAGAAGGGGGACCAATCATATATATGTATTTAAAAATTCTATAGGTGAGATAAAGTAATCTATGTATTGAACCCAAGGGAACATAGATAAACCTCTAAAGTAGTAGTGCTGAATTTTTATATCTGATAAAATGTCTATATAATTTTATATTGAGGTAGGAAAATATATAGTCTGAGGAATTATTTTGATTACTAATATGATCATTACTACCATATTTGATATAGGTTAGTCTTATTCTTTATTATCTTCATGGGTAGTAAAATTGTTGGCATTACATGTTGAGATGATTCCTTATATGATTAGAATCATTATATCATTGTGTGAAATGGTTGACCAATTATTAAAGTTTTTATATTGTACCACAATTGTTGTTTCTATGGAAGATTCATGTTATTTTATATCCCTTGATATAAAAAATATGACCTTATAATTTTAATATATTATATTATCAAGTACAAATATCATATGGACTATTTTAATCAAAAAGTTATTATCCTTTCACTTGATGGGGTTTTTAATTCATTCCATGGAGAGTTGGATGTTAATGAAAGTAGTGGTGGCTGGATATATCTATTATTAATTTATGGGGTTCATTAATGAACCCTTATAGATAGTTCTCCATTTCAAGCTACCCATTTATATTGATTGATATTTTTATGTTTTTTCCCAAGTATTTAATTGGATGACATCCAAAATAGAATAAGAATTTTATATTTTTCTTTTTCCTATAATGAATAAAATTTATATAGCTTCTAATTGTATAAAACAATCATAATTGTAGGAATCAAAGTCTTATTTGGTACAATTTGATCTGAAGGTATTTCTTCCAAGTCATTATACCTAATATGACTTCTATGTCATTCCTTTCAGTGTTACTAACACACTTATGATGTTTATGTACGTAATAAATTGAACCTTACATAAGTATTTAGATATATTTTTGGTTACCTTATAATATAAAATCATGGTTTACTTAAGATCAAATATGGATCATGATAAGTAACTAGAAGTTGTTCTGGTAATTTTAAAAAAATATAAGGTAGAATAAAAGTTCTCTAAATATCTATTTTGTATTCAAGTAGTGATGTTTCTAGGGAATATTGTTTAAGATATGTAATTTTCATTGATCCTGAAAAACTTAATCTTGTGATGTCTTGTTAAATTCTCAATAATTTTTTTTAGATCTATTTTGTCATTTATTATCTAGGTATTACCGAAATTTTATAAAGTACATCTAAAAATTAGATTTTATAATAATGAATTTTATATTGAAATGAGTTAAATGTGATTGGGATTAGAAGTTATAGATATTCATTTATAAATAAATATAAAACTACTTTCATCACCAATTCATACCCAACACAAGCAGGGTGAAGGCTATAAAGTATATTAAATTATTTAGAACTATTTATGGTGTATTTCCCTATATTATGTGATCCTTGTCATGGTGTATATATTAGAATATTTTAAATGGATTAAAAATAACTATCCTATAAAATATTTGAAGCTTGTAATGGTGGTTAATGCATTGAAGAGTTAGAGATATTATCTCCATGGTGAAGAGTTCACAGTATACACAGACATTGATATTTTAAAATATATATTTAAAACATTTTATTTAATTAGAGATAGTTGTGGTGGGTTGAGTATGTTTAGACTATTTATTTTAAACATTCATATACCTCTAGAAAATTAAATGTTGTAGTCGATTCCATAAGTATAAATATTCAAGATTAAGCTATTAGGGAAGATAAATATTAGTTGAATAAAGTTGTTATGTTTTCCAAATTTCATTTTTTTTGAAATATGAAACAAACAAAGGAGTAGTTTTTTCAAGTTTAAATACAACTTATACATTACATGATAAAGTTAAAGAGTAATAATTGTCTAAAAAATATGTAATAGGATACAAGATATATCTTATGGTGGGAGTCCACTAATGAGTATAGTATCGAATAAAACATAACTCTTAATTTTAAAATGTGAATCATTATTCCTATAACATTAATGGGTAGAGTGAGTGTGATATTTATTCACTTTAATTAAGTGGTGTATTTTGTTACTACAAAAAAGTAACATGGTGTCTTATTGATGTTTTTGTTGATGATTATATGGATCAAAATCACAAAATATATTTTGTATTTTTTGGTTTTTTTAATGGTAATAGTGAAATAAAAATAAAAAAATAGTTTCTTTCAACCATTATCAATACCAAATAAAATAGGAGGACATTGATTTGGACTTTGTGATGGGCTTTCCAGCTCAACCATGAAGTGTACTATTTTTTGGGTTGTGGATACTCATCTAAAAAATAAAACAAAATTCTTTCCTATCTAAGTGACAAATTTATTTTTAGACCTTGAAAATAGGTATTTTAAAAAAAAATTTAAACTTCATGGAGTTTCTAGTTACATAATTTATGATTAATATCCTTATTTTAAAATCTTATTCTATAAGGGACATCTGAATTCTTTGGGTACTGGGTTATGAATGAGTATATAATATCATCTTTAGATGGATGGAAAAATAGAGTGGATTATATAGATTTAGAAAAATCTAATTCAAGAAGGTGTGATAAATTTTAGATAATATTGGAAGGATCCTTTATCCTACAAGGAATTTTCCTATAATAATAGCTATCATCCCACCATATATAAGGGAGAATTTAAGGATTTTTATATTAGTCCATTCTGATAATCATTATTCTGAGAGGAAATGGGTGACATGTTTCTTATTTAACTGAGTTTGGTAGAAGAGATAATAGAAAAAATTAATGTTATTAAGATTTATATAATGAGACTATAAATTTGATAAAATTAATATGTTGATTGATGATGAAAATATATAAATTTTAGTGTTGGTGTTCACATGTTTTTGTGAGTATATACTAGTTTTGGACATCAAAGACAGAGAATTCAAGGGAATTTAGAATCAACACTTTAAAATTATCAATCATTTATTATTGGTCTATTGCAATATATTTCAATAAAAATTATTACATGTGATGAAAATACATCACAAAATATACCATTGTTGTAAACAATGTTTTAATTAATAGTATTTGTGATGGGTTACCACTATTAAAATGACTTGTGATGTTTTCTTAGGATGGAAATTAGAATCCATCATAAATATTATTTGTGAGGATTCCTTGTCAATCAAAAATATTTTTTTTCAAAAATAATAGTAATAAATGTAATACCATAATAAATGGAATTTGTGATAGATATATAAATCTGACACGAATATTTTCTTCAAAAGATTTCAATTTCCATTGAAAATAAATAAAATGAAGTAAAAAAGTAAAATAGACAAAAAATAAAACCTATAAAAACATTCATAATATAATTAAAAAAACATTTATATTAAATTATTTTATAAAAAAGGAAATAGTAATAAAATCTATAAGATGGAAAGGGATAATACCCATCAAGAGAAGGTAATTCATACCTAAACCATGTGAAATTCTCTCTATATACTCCACCATCTACTAATGTTATAGAATATTCTATCGACAGTATTTATCCTACAGTTGATGATACTCATCATGATCTCTTGCCAGTCTATATATTGTCTTTCCTGGATCTAACATCCTCCATTAATCCTATGTGGTTGTAAAGGAAAATGATATCACATGATCTCCCGTTAATCTAAATGTTAAAATCATTGTAATACAATAGAAACTAACAAACATAGATTATTAACTAATACTGATCACCTATCCTTTCATAATACCAATCGCAATCAGTCATATCCAATATTCCTCATCAAAACATGACATGAATAATGAATTATCATCCCAAACATTCTTATTAGATTAAATCTCAAACATGTTAGAATTATATGTGTCATACATCTCCAAAAATGGTTAAATAGATTTTAAAAATATTAAAATATATAATTTGTATTTAAAAATCCAAAAATGAAATACTTACCATGATATATCAATATCCATTACTAATAATTTGTCTTTTGGTTTGATCAATTTACTACCTCATGTACACATCACACTTCATAACATCAGGATAATTCAAAAACATTATAAATATGGAATATACATTTATTGTTAAATGTATATATATTAATAATAATTTCAATTATCAATTTTAATTTAATACATTAAAATTATATCCCACACCATCTCTGTATGTGACAGCCTAACTCCCTCATTTATTTTAACAAGATTATGATCACCTCTTACAAGTTTCCCTTATCTATTAGGTGGATAATCCATCCCATCCCTGGGAAAGGATGTAGTATATTCCATTTCTTACACAAGTTTCATCAAATAGATCCACAGATTCTCTCTCAAAGGATCTATTCCAAAGTTTGTACAAAAACTAATATAAATTGTCAAACATGCAATCCTCTTATACTTCTCAAATTAAGGTTCTCATGTTTCATCATTTGGAGAATATAATCCCATTAAATATTTAATAAAATATGAAATTATAAATTATGTAAATTTTTTTGAAAATATAGATAATTAATTTATGTTTCATTATTTCATCTAACATGTGATGATTCTGATTACATGTATCCTAATCCCATGACACCCATGGAGCATACAAATATTTCCTTATAATAGTACTAGACTGGCTGATGGATTGATATAAAATATATTAAAATATATTAAAATGATTAATAAATGAAATTAATTATATAAAATTCATATTCTAACTTTTATCCTCAAACAAGGATCGCAATCCATAGATGAAAACAACTCAAGAATATGATCTCATAATTGTATATTACCTCGACCCCTCTTAGCATCTAGTGTAGTTTCATCATCCCCCTTAGATGATAGAATAAAAGATACATCACCATACAACTCATCCTCAACCAAACTATGAATCGTCTAATAAAAATATTCTCAACAAATCTGAAAAATATAATTATTATTATATGAAAAAAATTATAAATACAAGAAATAAATGTTGGAAACTAATAAATAATTACAAAAAAATAATATATACTCATAATAATATTAAGTAAAATGTAACACATCATTATTCATTATCAAATTAATATTATTTAAAATATTATGGATTTAAACGGATTGAAAAATACTTTTTCAATATAGTGGAACGTAGTTGAAACCTAAAATCTTAAGATAGCCATGATATAAAAACTAAAAAACACATATTTCCAATTGAAGAGAATGTACAATTCATTTTTATCATTCAAGCCTCCATCTCCAATCAGGGTGGTTAATGAATATTACAAAGGAATATCCAAAGGACTCTTACCTTTGAGGTGTATCCACAGATTAATAGAATCACTCAATAGTTGGGTGATATTCTACTCAAATTAACGTTATATTTGAAACATTTTGGAGGTAAATAATGATATATGTGAGAGATTTTGGGATAATTAGCTAGAGACTAAGATCACTTAAATGGTTTTCTCAAAGGCATAATCCTCTTTATATAGGCCCTCGATATACTTCTATGTAGTCATTAATTTACTCCCACATTGTGTAATGTTCATGTAATATATATACTTACAACACTGCTAACCCCTTCATCTATCCAACTTTCCCATATGTTTCATCTTATAAAACATATAGAAATAGTAGTAGCCAGTGTGGAACGGTTTCAAATGATAAACACTTAATTTGCATCTACCTCATTCAATCGTAGTGGGAAACTTGAATTGTATAATATTATTTATCAAATTATAACACTTATAATATGATTATATGATATTTCCAAGGTATTTCATACAATACTATTATATCATAAGCAATAATATACCCATAAGGTATAAAACAAAAATTTATATCATAGATGTTTTACAATAAAATATTCCATAGATTTTTAGATGATATGATAAAAAAATTAGCACCCTTGGATTCTGGTAGATTACCCCTGTTTTTCTATTTTAATGTTATAGAGTTTTGGGGTATTGTTTTAGTAGTTTCTAGAAGGTTTCAGAGTGATATGGAATTGTTTCTATATGTACATAGTTTTAGAATGGTTAGTAGAAACCTATCTAAGAAACCATGCATGTGAGGACATGATTAATTGGGTTAGTACATAGTTAGTGAACGGTTTGTCCAAACCATTTGAATTCCAAGGAGAAATTGTGAATGTGGGAATAGAGGGAAAAGAACTTTTGGTGAATTTATTTTTAAACAATGTGACCCAATTATGTGACATTGTGGCCTAAAGATAGTGGCACTACATGGTTGGTGCATGGTTTTCAAAACCATGAAGCACAATCATTCAGCCATATATTTTAGGGATAATAGCATGTGCATAGTTGTCACATTGTATGTTAAATTGTGAGACCTAACCATTCCATGTGTATTTAATGATCTAAAAAATAAATATTATATTGGATTACAGCTCTGGAACCCTCATTGGCCTTCTATTCTTATTAGGTGTCAAAATCTTCTTCCCTTATTATCTCACAATACAATTACATATGATATGGACACAACATTGGGGAAAATAAATTTGCATTGAAGAGAATAAATTTCATTAATTCCTTGTTCCTCCTGGTTCATCTTATATCTACACTCTCCTCTCTCCCTCTCTCTCTCGTATCCATGGATCGAGTCTATTTTGTATATATCTATGTGCTAGTGTGTGATTTTTTTTGAGATCTTGTTAGATATATTATAGGGAAGGTGTTGGGAGAAAATATCTAGAAGTTCTAAATATTATTCTTAGTTTTATCCATTAATTAAGAGGTAATATGGATTTTCTCTCATCTTTACATTTCAATAACCTGGAAGCCTAGGTTTTTTAAATATTTTCATTTGATATTATAAAGAATAATTTTTTACATTATGAAGGAAACCATTTTGGTTTTATTTTTAAAAAGTGGAAATGGATGGATCATAAGATATAAAATAATAATAATACATACAAGAAGGATGGTGAATTTTAATTTCAAACCATAGTTTAAAAGAATTAAAATAAACAAACCCAAATCTTATTTATGTAAAAGTATTAGACTATTCTATCATCTTGATTGAATAATTTAGGTACTCATAATTATAATCAATACTATTAAATTAGAGTGAAAAAGAATGGAATAACTGTGGATATAATTAAACAATGATCGTTTATCATAATCATAATAGTATAAATAAAACAAACAAAATGAAAATATGAATGTGATGTATCACTTTATATTAAAAGTACAACTGAATTAAACAATTGTGAAAATAATAAATTTAATTGTTAATAAATATAAGAATTTATTATAATATATTAAAATAATAATCCTCTTTTAACCTTAAGGGAAATTTATTATATAACATAGACTAAATGTATCCCTTGTTTTTTAATCATATGAAATTTTTTCTTTACTTACCAAAGATATCCCTTCATACGAAGATCGACTCTATCTTCCTATCCCTATAAGCCCTTGATATGAATATCAAATTCTCCTTTTCTACCTAGCCTCGGTATCCCTTGATATGATGTATAAGATTCTATATCCTCTTATTCTCATAATCTCTTGGTTGTTGAGATGATAAGACACATATTACAATTCAAAAGATCATAAGGAGACAAACTTATGAGGCTTCCCTTGAATTACAAAACTATAAAAAAATTAAATAAACTAGGAAAAAGATGTTCATGCTATGAAATATTCATAACTCGTACAAAATATGAAAATTAAAATATATCCATCAACAATAAACTACATAAAACTCTTCTAATTACCTGATATTTATAGGAATCTTCCCAATATTCATATTTCTCTCTCAGTGGTCATATTCTATGATTTTTTCTCAATGACATGGACACCTGGAACATGATTGATCATAATGATCTCGTGTAATTGAATGTCTAATATACAATTGGTTCACACCATAACATTGTAAAATATGTTCCCTATATTAGAAACACATATTTATAATATGATTATAAACATAAATTAGTTTGATAGACTTCTTTATGATTGTCATTGTGATAAATTTTTTTATTATGAGTCAGATTTTTATTGGTATCATTATGAGCCCAATTTTTTAATATATTTTCAGTATGATTGGCGTGATAGATAGTATAACACCCAATCTGATAAATTTGAGTATTTTTTTTATTGGAGGCATACTCATTACAATGATCATAATTAAGAGTGTAAAGTTTATATTTGTAAAACTTTAGAACTTATTCAATGTACGGTAAAATATAATTTTTTCTATAAAAAAATTCAAAAAACAATTTGGACATAAAAATTTAGTAAATATGTTTTTAAGAAAGGTTTTTTTATTTCCAAAAAATGGAATGGAACAGTAATAAGTAAAACTTTTGACTAAACAATATCATTATTTTTTAAAAGCATAATCATAAATAATAAATGAAAAAATAATTTTGAAAAAAATATGGTCCAGGTTCTTTTAAGTAGTACATCATTGGAATTAAACATTAATCCTTAACTCCCCTCAAGTTTATAACTCATCAGAATATTAAGGGGAGTACGATGTTGAATATTATTATCTACCCCTAAGGGTAATTTATTCCCATGTGGATCATATTATTCCCTTTAATCGAACATTTTCACCATTTATCAAATCTTCTCCCCATTTTTTATGAAATTAACCTTCATAAGGATTTCTCCACTAAAGAGATACATCACCCCCATATATGGATTTCTCCCTAATTGTTAATTTCAAAAATGAATGGGGATCTAAAGTTTCATGAAATATTTTGAGAAACATACATATTAAACAATATATTGAATTAACTTGTCATTAATAAAATAAATAAGAAATAACATTCATCCAAGAAGAACTAGAAAAAATTAATATATATCATAATTGGATGAAAAAGTAATTCATTCATAAACCGCTATTAAAATATATTATAAAACAATTACTATAATAGTTTAAAATAAAATTTTCAATCTTCCTTTATGATGCTTTTGAAAAAATTATTCATCTTCTGGAACTCTTATCGGTCCTTCTCCAACTTTACAAACCTTTATTATTGAGTATGGACCTTCCCAGATAGATATTTTTTCTCATTCATTAATATATTAATTTCCACTGCAGAATATTTGAGAATATTCAACTCAAACTACATATATAAAATCTTTATTTTCAAAGTATTTACTTTCTTAGTAGGATTATCGATTTTAGCCATGAATTATTCAACAAAATTGACTATATCACCCACATCCTTAGATAATTGATTTCTAGTTCATCATATCATCACTAAAATAATATATTTTTCCCTCATCAAGGTCGATTTATTGGTGAATTTAAAAACATCCAAGAACTTTTTTTGTTATTTTTCTTAAAAAGTTGTAAATATAATGATATTTAACATGATTATGAATGATTTGATATTATTTACTATGAGAAGGATGAAAACCACAAGGTATACCATTTTAATATTTAAAAGGTATTATAAAACAAAAAAATCTAAAAGTTTTAGAGTGTCTCTATCCCCTTTTCTTAGAATGAGGAATCCTAGTATTTATAGGGAGATTAACAAATAATATAGAGTCAGTTAGGAAACCTTCCGGAATTTCTAATAATGATCAAACAATTAATCTTCTACCTAATTTAAATTAAATTTTTTGAGATCATATAGAAATTTATTTGATGGAAAACAATTTCTTCTTCCAATGGTATTCCAACCAAACTATTAATATTCTTAGGTGATAATTTTTATATCTAACCATACATCATGAAATAAATTTTATATTTTATTTATTCGTTGAAAAACATAACAAATATATAAAATTCATGAACAAAATAATGGTAAAATAGAACAAATTATTATTTTTATCTTTCTACACATGTTGATTCCAAACCATGAAAAGTAATGATCTACATTAAAGTTGAATAATATTTATCATAGAATGATATTTTGACTAAAATTTACCTATACACATTCCAATTCAAAAATACTCCATAGTTTCTATTGTATAGAGATTGAAACTAGAAAATTTCACTAAAATTTGATTTATCAGACAGAACAACTTATAGGAAACAACAACTCTAGAACAAAACACTCAGACAGCCGATATAGGACAAGGGTTCACCCTTCTTTATATTAGTTCTTTAATTGTCTCTTTGCCTTGAAAAACAAAATCTATAGTTGGGGTGAAATCTTCTTTGGTCCAATAGTCATAAAATATATAATATAAGTTTTAAAAATATTTAACTCTTGAGGTTTTAAAAATATTTATCGAATTAAGTATGAATCCGATTAGAAAAGTTTTTTAAAAAACATTAAAATCAAAATAAAAAATTTATAAAAATAATTTAAAAAAATAGTGATAAACTATCATAATGTAATAGGTTAAAAATTAAAAAAGTATAAAGAGTACCATTAAGAGTGGAACAAAATTCATCAGTATGAATAACCAGATCTTCATTATTTTTGTAAACTTATATATTATGATAGTTTTAAAATAATGAATATGATTGTTTGAGTATTAAAAGTAATTATATATTTATAAAAAAATAAAATATTTATAGTTTTTCCAAGAAAACCAAAATTAATAGTTTTTGGAACGAAAAAATGATTATGGTAAAATTTGATTACGAAAGAATTTTGAATCTAAAAAATTTTTATGAAAAATTAATTTGGAAATTCTATAACATTTTCAAAGTTTGAGGAACCTTTTCAGAATTATCACTTTCAAACTTTTATGTGGAAATATTAATTTTGAAAACTCATTAAGATGAAAATTTCTATGAAAACTAAAATTTTGTAAAATTAAATTTTTTTAAAAGAATTAAAACATATATACTCCCTTATTAAAAGGAGTAACTTAATTTAATGATATGTGTAAAAAATATAAGTAGATATAAATGATAAATTTACATTGATCATTACAAGATTTAATTTAATGAATTAAAATCTATCAAAAGGACGAGCTATTGTGAAAATATCAGTAAGTTGATCTTGTATTCTGAAGAATTGTAAAAATATATATTCGTTAAGTGTGTGATCCCAAAGGAAATGGTGTCTTATATCTATGTGATTAAAATTTTAATTATGCTCTAGTTTTTATGTAAGGAAATAACACTTTTATTATCACTTATTATTTGAGTTTTGATAAAACTCAAGCCATATTCAAAGATTGTGTGTTTCATCCTTAACAATTGAGCACAACAACTTCTAACTTCCACATTTTTTTCATCAAAAGTGGAAAGTGCTAATGAGTTTTGTTTCTTACATGAACAATAAAATAAATACTCTTCTATGAAATGAAAATTTCCTAATGTACTTTTTTGATCCATTCCATAACCACCAATTCCAGCATTCAAATTTTTTTTGGCTAAAAACATTTCTAGAGAAATAAAAATGACCTAAATCTATAGTTCCCTTAATATAACAATAAATTATTGTTACACATTTTTAGTGGAAATCTTATTTATTTTTTTGATATCTTTCATATAATCATAAAAACATTAAATATGGATGACTAGAAGTTAAGTAAAATAAAATTTATATCATATCGCTAAAATTATTTTGATCAACTAGTTTCCCATCATCAAAATAATCAAGTGTGTTGGAGGTACCAATAGGAATATTGATATATTTAGTATTTTCATATAAAAATATATTTAGAACATATATTATATACTTATGTTTATATATTAAAGTTCTATCAAGTTTTTGTGGAATTGTTAAACCAAAATAATATTTTAACTCACCCATCATACTCATTTCAAACCCATATTTAAAAAATATCCTCAAAGGAATCTATTAAGGATTATTAATTTGATCAGAATATAATTTCATCAATAGAAATTTGAACCATCATAATATTTTTGGTAAATTCTTTTATAAAACGTTTTGGATCTAAAACTCCCTTAATAAAAACATTTTTATAACAAAAATATGGTGAACCTATCATACCATACTATATGGGCTTATTTAATTCTATATAAATCTTTGGTAAATTTATGAAAATATTCATGATATTTTATATTTTCAAAACCATGGGTGTTTTTAACATAAACATCTTCCAAAACATATATGTTAATAAATTCATAGTTCATGTCCATTTGAAAAGTTTGAAATTAATGAATGTTGCAATGGATATTTGAATACAAAAACATTCAATTATAGATACTAGTGCATAGGTTTCTTCATATTCTATGACTTCTTATAGATTATAACCCTTAGAAATAATTCTATCCTTATTTCTAAAAATTATTTTATTTTTATCGCATTTGTTTCTAAAACACCATTTTAGTCCTATTATAAATGTTTCTTTAGTTCATTCAACTAGATTCCTAATATTGTTCCTATAAAATTATTTTTAATTAATTTAATCCCATACTCACCACCTAAATCTTCATTAGTATTATTATGTTCAAATTGAGTTAATAAATCTATACTTTCAATTTCATTCCTCAAGGAACATCTAGCCCTAACTGGTTGATCAACATCGCCAATGATATTCTCATTAGGATGATTCCTAAGAAACAACTGACTTCTTGGATTTTCAAAAGTGTTTTATTAAAAATAGGTAAAAAATATTATTCAGGAATAACTTCAGAAACATATTATGTAGTTATTTTCTTATGAGAAGAACTTTCTAACAATGGTTGAAAAGTAGTTTTAGAAATATCATTTGATGATGTTTTTTGGGTTTGATTGAAAACAAAAGGGACAGTTTTGTCAAACATAACTTGTACTATTTTATTAATAGTATAAAAATATTTTGTAAACTCTATAATCCTTATAAGTAGTGGATTAACCTAAAAATATTCCATTTTTGAATTTGGGTGCAAATTTATGTGATTTATCTTTCATATTCTGGATTAATAATTTTCAAACAAAAACTCTAAAGTAGAAATGTTTTGGTTTTTCTACATATCCAAAACCGATATAGAATTTTGTTAAGAAAAGGTATTATCAAATATATATTTATATTATTGTAGGCAATACTAGCCACTTCTGCACAAAAATATTTATCAATTGAGTATTCACTCAACATAGTTCTGGTTATTTTTTGGAGAATTATATTTCCTCTTTAAACTACACCATTTTGGTGAGTGGTTCTTGGTGCTGAATATTTATGTTCAATACATTTCTTTCTAAAAAAGATTAAAAATAATAATTCAAAAATTCTCCTATTTGATCTCTATGAATAGTTATCAAGGAATGTTTTTTCTAACTTTTATGTCTTGCTATAAAATATTTAAAATAAGAAAAGGCTTCATGTTTCATTGTGAAAAAATAAACCCAATTATATCTAGTGTAATCATCAACTAAGACATATATATAGTATTTTCATAAAATACTCTCAGTCATTGTAGGAAAAAACTAAATCCATGTTCACTAAATATAAATCATCATATGTTAAGACTTCCCAAATAGATTTAAAAACCATCTTATGCTTCTTACTATATTGACAAGGGTCACATATCATTGAAGATTCAAACCTAATTTTATATATATCCTTAAAATGCAATTTCTTAATAAATTTATATAATTTTCTATTGTTATAGTGTCATAATATATATTCTATGGCAAAGAATGATCCTCCATTTCACTAAGGCAAGGTAAGTCTTAGATCATATGGTCTTATAAGTTAACTGTGTAAACATTCTAATGTTGGTTTTCAAAGAGAATGAATTCGTTATTGAAACTATGTACTAAATATTTATCATTAAAAAGTTAAAAAGGTAACCTGCATCACATAATTTAATTATTCTAATATTTTGGTGATTAATAATATTAAAAAAATTGAAATTATGGCTTTACTAAGAATAAAAATATAAGCAATACTGATAATATCTCTATAAGAATTATCTCTAAAAGTAACTTTTCCACATTTCATATTGATAATATTTTACAAAAGTCTTTGTTATTAGTCATATACTTAGAGCATTCACTATCCACATACCATGTTTTCTAATTGTTGATATATTCTTATTTTTCTTGAAAACAAAAAAAATTAGAGTTTTAGTACCCATTATTTCTTGGGTTCGGTAATATCAAAAAAACATTAAGAATCCACATTTGTTTTATAGAATAATATTTGTGACAACCTAGAGATTTTACTTTATTTAAAGAAATTTTTTCCCATACCCACCACTATGATAATTGTCTCAAAAGGGTTCACTTTTTGGAACAAATAATTTATTACTGAAGACGGGTTTTTTATATGAACATCTCATTCAGAAAATAGTACCAATATGATGAATTTATTTTTACATTTCTTCAAAATCTTAATTACCATTATTAAAGTTTTACAATTTTTTCTTTAAATCATAGATTTCATATTTTATTTACACTACTAAATTTCTATCCTTGCTATAATTAGTTTCATAATTTAGTTTTTTTATAGATAAAATTTCTTAGAAACAAAAATTTTAAAATCATAAGAAATATTTTTCTTTTAAGAATTATTCTGATCAATATATTTAGAAATATCTAAGATTTTATATATTAAAACATCCAATCTTAAATCATCTTTAGAAAGTTTTTATTTTGAGATATCATGTTCTCTTTTAATATATCACGTTTTTTAATAAATTTTGCAATTATCATTCTCAATTTTTTTATAAAAATAAAAAGATTCATCATATGAAGGAGGAGTATTATCTTTTTGTGAGGAATATTCTTCATCGGAAGATGTAGAATCCTTCTCATAAGGATACTTTTTACTTAAATACACGTTGTTAATATTTTCATAAGTTCATACCTTTGTCATCAAACAATGATTTACAAGGGGTATTTTTTCAAAAACACCTATGTTCCTCTACCCAAAACATCTATTCTCGATATAAATTTCAGTAGTTTTACCTCCACGGGAACTCCAAGTTTTACTAGCCTTTAAAAATTTCTTATATTTAGTTTTATAATATTTCTTGGCATTCATTTCTGAATTATTTTCTTTTCAATATTTACAATTTAAAATTGGACAATCATGTATGATGTGTCTATATTTCTTACATTTATAACATGTAAAACTATCTTTCTCATCACTCCTATATTTAAGACCTTTTGTTACAGTATTGGAAATCTTTCTTACCAAATATATTTTCTATATTTATGGCCAATTTTCATAACTCATTTTCATAATTTTCAATGTTCTTGATTCAGATTGAAAACCCACGTTCTTTTTTCGTGAATATTTCGCAACATTATCTGTTGATTGATGTTTTGGAGGTAATGTAGATTTTGTAGAAAAGTAAAACGACCATTTTTATTTTTTGTATTTTTCAGAATATCTTTTGATTCTTCCCTCATATTGTATTATTTTTCCAATGAAATCATCCAATGCAAGATTATTAAAATTTATTTTCTCATAAAATGAAGTTATCTTATACTCTAATTTATCAAGAATAAAATCCATTATCTTTTCCATAATAATATAATCATCTAAACCATTATTCCCATTATATTTCAAAATATTATTGATAGTCATGAATATTTGTTGCAGATTATAAACTGATTCCCAGGGAAGAAAATAAAAAACATGATAATATGATCTTAACAAATCTCTCATGGTCTCCAAAACCTTAGATATTCCAAAATGTGTCACTTCATGTTTTTTCCAAATATTGTTGGCAGCTTCATAATGGGGAATTTGAATATATATACTAATTTTCATAGATCATGACAAAGTATTCCTTACTCTAAAATTATGTTAATATTCATGTTTTTCATGTTAATTAAATATAGTAACTTCTTTGTCATGAATTTTTTAATCTCTAGTCCGCATGAAAAAATTACCAAACCCAGTGTTGAAAAACAAGTCTTTATCCAATCTCTCTAGTACTCTTAGTCTTAAAAATTTAAGATAGGTGCTCTATTAGGATTAATATTTTTTATTGAACAGACATTTATACCTACCATTCTAAAAATTTTGATATTATTTTCCTCAAGTACGTGTTAGTGAAAAAAAGTTTTATATAAAAAATTTATAACAAAACATGGAAAAACATGAAGTAGTAAAGAAAAAAAGCCCTAAAATTATTTAAGCAGTAGTAAAGACCTTATCTGATACCAATTAATCGATCATAAGGTCTGATAAAATCACAATACTTAATAGAGTGGTTGAATTGTAATTTAAAGACATAGTCTAAAATAATTATACTAAAAAACCGAAAAACTTTTTTTGTAAAAGTTTCAGACTCAGCCATCAGTCTGATTGAATAATTCGTAGAATCATAATTAGAATCAATACAATTAAATCAATGTTTAAAAGAACAGAATAAATATGTATCTAATTAAATATATATTTTTATTGTAATATGAATAGTCTAGATAAAACCAACATAATATAAAGATAAATATGATGTTTCACTTTCCATTAAAAGCGCAGCAGAATTAAAGACTTCTAAAAAACAACAGAATGGATGAAAATGTAATAATGAAGTATAAGCTATTAAAATAATAAACCTATTATAACCTTAAGATAAAGGTATTATATAACCCAAACTAAATTTATCCCCTATTTTATACTTATAAGAATCTTTGTATTTCCTTACCAAGGAAATCCCTCAATACAAAGATTGACTCTATATTCCTATCATCGAAATCCCTTGATATGAAGATAAAATTTTCCCTATCTACATATCCTTGGTATCCCATGATCTGATGGATTTGATAAAAAATCTTCATATCCTTATAATCCTTTAATTATTACGATGATCATATCCTGATTATATTGAAAAAAGTTCATAAGAAAAAAACATGACAAGGTTTCCTAATAACTACAAAACTCTAAACAATTAAAAATAATAAATAAACAAGAAATTCATGCTAAGAAATATTTATATTTCTTGAAAAAATAAAAAATTAAAATGAATATATTAGTAATCATCTTCTTAAAACTCTTTGAATGATCTGCTATATATAGACATCTTCCTAACAGTCATATTTCTCTCCCAAACATCAAATTTCGTGGAGTTTATCATAATGTCTTAGACACATAGAACATAAAATGTCCTAATGAATTTTCATTAATTAATGTTTAACATCATATCGTTTTATACCACCATAGTGTAAAAGATGTTTTTTATATTAGAAACAATTCATTTTTAATTATATTATAAAATTAATCCATTCTGATGGACTTACTTCTGATTTTCATTATGATAAACATTATGAGTATCAGTCAAATTTTTATTTATACATGTATTATTATAATTATTTAATACTTTTTTTGGTATGATAGACAATATAGAAATTCTTACAAATTAATCTAATAAATTTGAGTCCATTGTTTATCGAACACATACTCATTATGATGATCATAATAAAGAATGTAAATTTTATTTATTTAATAATTTATAATTTATTCAAATTATCATTATCATATTTATTTATTTATTTATTTATTAAAAATAGTTATGGGAAAAAATACAAAAAATATATAAGAAAAAGATAATATAGGACTTAGTGGTTTTAAAATAATATAAACCAAGAGAATTCCCTCTGAAAATGTTCTCCCCCTCTTCTATAAGGTTATTCCTACCTATGGAGCATGAAGAAATTGAATCTTTAATGGATACGAAAGTGAGATGATGATCTAATTTATTACCCTCACGCCAAGTGTGAGAAAAATTTGTATTATTGTTGATTAGACCTTTGTATTTTCCAACAATATAGGAGATCGATGAAGGAGTGGTATCTTATCCATGAAGTGAGTTATATAGGAACAAGTAGTCTATTTTTTCTTCAATGAGATCAATGTTACATTAGAGGAATAGACAAAGACCAGTGAGAATATCCATGGCCTTAGCCTGGAGCGAGTGACCACAACTATAATGCGCTATAAAGAACCCCTAGAGTCTTGGATCACCCCACTGCCGCACATGATGCAGATGGTGCAAGATCCATCTGTATTAATCTTGAGGCTCATGGAGGGTGGGTTGTAGCTAACCCAATGTCTTGTGATGGCATTGTGAGGCATATTATTAGAGTTTCTTCTCATCTGGAAAGGTCTAAGAGAATGAGAATCTTACAAATTCATACAGAGTATGGTCATTTTGATTAGAAAACTCTTCATCATAATGATTATAGACCTCGTAGTAGATTGATTCTCCTCATGTCTAGCACTTCTCTAGATTTTAAAATGTACTAGCATCCATCATTTCATATCATAGCCCGATCTATCCTCTCCAGACCATTTTCAAAAGATTTTTGGAACCAAAGATCTAGGAAGTTGGCCCCTAAAAGCACCAGACATAAGAAGGTAGTGAAATTTCCAAAGAAACTCCACATAGTGTATACCTAGTAACCTTAAAAATATAACATGATTGAACTCCCAAACTGATGAGCACTGAAACAGGTACACTTAGACATAAGAGGGATGATTTTTCTTTTAATATTTTTATCAATCGGCACTGTGTGGTTACTGATTCTTGATGGGAGGAAATTTTACTTGGTTGGGATATTACTACAAAACATGGTTCTCTTTTATCCATCTATACTAATTTATGAGGTCAATCACTCTATGAAAATATCTAGTGGATAATTCACTCAAGTTATAGGGTGTGAACACACACTTATCTATATCCATGATCAAATAAATGGTGTTGAATGTTTCCTATTGGTCCTT
Source organism: Viscum album (assembly GCA_963277665.1). Classification (NCBI taxonomy): domain Eukaryota; kingdom Viridiplantae; phylum Streptophyta; class Magnoliopsida; order Santalales; family Viscaceae; genus Viscum; species Viscum album. Next base: position 77,787,490 of record OY728159.1, read on the forward strand.
ATCCATAATAACCCTGATAAATGATGGGTACATGCTTGCCTCCCTGGAGAAAATATGAGGAGTTGGGCAGCCAGGATATCTTATCCTTGAACTGTCCCAGTTTTTTTTTAAGAATAGGATTTCTCATTTTCTAATAATCCAACAATTGGTAGGTTAGAGAGTAGTAATTTAGTAGAATCCAAGAACCAAAGGGGGGGATGGTCACTTTCTATCCATGAATCTGCACTGCATCTCAGAAACATCACATTCCCCCAGATGGTAAGACCATCTAAAGCCTCCCATGCTAACTTACATGCCTGAAATAAATGGTTTCAAATAAATTTATCATGTCTATTCCTCATTCCTGGATCATCTTTCCCATTCTACAACCGGAAACCCAATGTTGTTTGCCTTCTGATAGGGCATCCCAAAGAAATCTAGCCAGCACCCTGTCAATGGTGGTGGTAACTTCATTACTAGCATTATATGATATTGTCACATGAATTGGTATAGCCTATAAGACACTATTAATTTTCATTATATTTACACCGATGGATTGGAAATGATTAATCTAATTGAGGACTCTACCTACACTCTTGTTCACGATATGATCAAATTCATAATTGCGGATCCTAAGATAGGATAATGGTGTCCCTCAATAGTTAATTGGAAAAATAAACCTTTGAATATCTAGTCAATTTCTAGAGGAGGTTTATCATATCACCATGCATCTGTTGGAGTCAGAAATAATTCTTTTTGATCATTTATTTGCCTAACCACTCTAGAGAAAATACTCATCATGGACCCTGTTGATACTATAGGCTGACCATTTTCTTCCATTCAAGAAGATCATGGTTTCATCAGAAAACATGAGGTGAGATATGGGAGGTGTAATAATCCATCTCAAATAAGGAAGAATATGTACTTGATTAATATTTCTATTTATAAGGGGGTAGATAACATCCTAGGCAAGAATAAATATGGTTGGGGATAATGGGTCCCCCTGCCTGTGGCCATGGTTCATTTTAAAGAATCTTTTGGTTCTACCCATAAAATTAATTTCAATCCAATAAGAGCTAAATATTCTAAATATGGTATTTTTGAACCCATATGAAAATCCCATTCTTGTAAGCACCTTGTTGGTAAAGATCTTTTCAATCCTATCATATGATTTATTCATGTCCATTTTGATTTCCATTTTTGATCCATGATCCTTGATATTGATATGAGAAATCATCTCTCGAGCCATCATGGTATCCCCTTAATGGATCTACCCTACAAAAAATTGGGTTTATCTATGGAAATATAGTGAGGAAGATGGCAGGATAGCCTTTTGTTTATGAAATTGGAAAGAATTTTATATGTGGTATTTCACATACTCATAGACCTTTAGTGTTTAAGGGAGGAAGAGTCCTTGATCATGGGAATGAGCATGAGGGTAATTGTATTGGATGCACAAGGAATACTACCACTATGAAATATGTCTTGGATATTCATCACAATTTTTTTTGACCCAATGACTAGGACTCTCTATAAAATGACCCTAGGAAGCAATCCAGGTGTGGTGCGCTTTCAGTTCACACAATAAAATTGTTGAAATCGTTTTTAAGGTTGAATTGTTTTATATTAAATGTAGTGGTTTTTATTTTTAAATTATTTGGTTGATGTGTGTAAGAATTTTCTGGGATTTTTGTGAATTATCACTATCAAGGTTAGATGGATTATGGTCATGGATTACAACCATAAATGGTAACACCATGCCTGTGTGTGTGTGTATAAATGGTTTTTTGTGTTTGCAAACATGGGAATACCAAATTTGAATGAATATAAATAGTATTTTATGGTTTTATGATATGGATTTATCTTATAGATTTATATAAATGTTTTTACCATTTTTAAAAAAATGTGTTAACCAGTTTTTATGTTAGTGGAATGTCTTGGGATGTATTTAGAGAAATCCAATTGAGTTTATACTCACCCCCTACTTTGGAAAATTTGATTGTATGAAGATGTCATATATTGGGACATGGGTAAGGGAAAGGTATCATATATCCAGACTGATGAATCTTTATAATAAGGGAATGGATGTTTTTATTAGATCTTGGAGCATGTTCGAGTGGTACTTGGAATTATTTATTTGATGTCCATGGATCTTTTTTCCATTAAATGTTTCATTTTTTATACCATATTCTATTGTCACTCTGATATTTCTGTTTTATTGGTTTTATTTCTGGGTTGTGTTGTTGTAATCAAGAATCATTTAGTAGGATGGGATGTTTATATTCTATATAGTCTGTTGTTTTATTTATTTCATGTAAAATCATCCACCAATGATCCCTTAAGAACTTGAAATTTATTGTTATCCTTTAGTGTCTCAGATGTCACCTAAGGGTAGTGTCACTTCACGTCTTCTCAACAAATTGAGTTTGGTTGGGATATTACAAATGTTATCAGTCGTAGTGAGTCTTTTTGACTCTGGTAATGGATGTAAGGAGATAAGAATGTCAGAATATGAAATATATAGCATAAAAAGATGTATATAACATTTTTTGTTGAACATACAGTTAACAAGTTGTCTGGATACAATGTTGTTCTAAGACACATTATATGTATTTATTTATCATCATAATCAGTTAAAATGATGATTATTTCATATCATTCATTGATGTTGAGGCTTCCGACTAGGATTGAATAGTTCATTTTGAGATTAATTATTTATAAAAATGGTCAAAATGGTGGATTTTTAAACTGTGTGTTGTTATTCTTATTACTTATGATGATCTCAAAATTTATAATCCATTAGTTTCTAGTAATTGATGACTAAATATTGTTTCATTTATAGTTTTAGATAATGGACCTTGGTTGATTTTATAATAATTGTAAAGAAGAGGTTGCTGAAAATATGGTTTCACCTAATCCAAAAGTGAACCAAAAAATAGTTCAAGTCATTTTTTATGATTTCACAAAAATAGACAGAATAAATTAGAATGGTGAACCTCAGAAATTAGTCCACACTATTCAATTTTAAAATCAGAATCCACTTGTCTCTTAAGGGGTTTCTGAGCCTGATAATCATATGTTTTTCTAAAGTATATGAATCAAATATTCCAATACTTTAGCACACCAACCGAGATAAATTTCATGTTGGAACAATATATGGTCAAGGATCATGAATTCCAATGTTGGTATCTAGCTATGCAAGCATTAGTAAGATAAGGTATGATATGGGAGGACTTTGATAAATTTTTCAATAAACAATTATTACCTCACTCATAAAAGATTTAAAGAACAAATGATTTATTTAGATTATAGAAAGACAATTTATCCATCATAGAGTATGAAGCTATGTTTCTGAACATATTTCTCTTTTCCCTGTATGTTTTTATGAGTGCATCATTTATGGAATGGTCCATTTATTCAAAACATTAATGAAATGTTATCTATAATATATTTTTTCCTATACAATGGATTTTATAGAGAAGGAAAATAGGTAAATTGTGGTGGATATATATATATATATATATATATATATATATATATCCTCATTTTTGGGTAAGATTACCCCCACAAGAACATGTAAGAAATCAAATACTATAAATAATTTTAACAGGTAAAAATACATCATTAGTAGTGGACAATATCAAAATTAAACCACATTATTAGTTAATTTCCCTCCACAACCCAATATATAGCCTAGTTCTTTCCAATGTGGTTCTACTTTTCAAATTAATTGATACTATACTACACCACCTAGAGCATTTCAAAAATACAATCATATGGTAAATATTCAATGTTGTTGTCTGAACACATCAATGTATGGTACAGAATATGTTTCTCATGTCTCTTAAACATCCTACGCTTCAACTGGGAGATATCATTAAAATAATTCCCTTCCTTTACACTAATCAATTCAAGGTGATTCTAGGAACTCCATGACTCTATAGTTTTTGACATCATATCAAGGAATCAAGGATCAGGGATATACTACTTGGTACCTTTACGAAATTGATCAGATGATCATATATGACCAATATGATCCTTTAAGGGTGAAAGGTACCATTATTTTAAATTCTACCAATTTTCAATACTTGTGGGATATGTTTTCATTACCAAATTTTATCACTTATCATTTTTTGGATCACATAGGTTTATATGTTTAAATAATTCCTTTTTTTTTTGAAAATTCAATCACAATTGTGAAAATGTGAGTGTTGAACCATCAATTGTATAGCGTGTTCAATAAAAATTGATGGGGATGAGTTGGTTTGGGATTTCCCTAATATTCAGATGAATATCTATGACCTAAATCTGGGAATGGATTAGTTGAACAATTTTAAGGCCCAAATTGGTTTTTTGGCTTGATAAAAGAATTTTACATATTCTAAGGGTGTTAAACATTTCTTTAAAAAGATTGGGTTGTGAATATAAGAAAAATGGGACCTTTAGTACCAGTTGTTGGGACTGTCTCTTATTAGTTTCCTGATATATTTCCTTAAAAAAATTTAGCCTGTCCACCTGAAAGAGAAGTTTAATTTATGATTGATCTTCTACTAAGGAATAATAATATTTTATTTCTATCTTATAGGATAAAACTAATAGAATTGAGGTAATTTAATGACTATCAACAATAGTGGAAAAGAAAAAGGGTTCATTTGACCGAGAAAGTCCCTATGGGAAGGATGGATTATTTTTTAAAGAAACATGGTATAATTATTAGGATTTATGTGGATTATCATAAGATATCCCAAGTTATGATAAATTATTGGTACCCTCTTCCAAAAATTGATAATCTATTTGATCAATTTTGGGGAGTATAGTGGTTCTCTAAAATTTACATACGATCATGTTATCATAAATTGTGAGTTTTGGAAGATGATATCCCAAAGATACCCATAATAAGTAGTTATGGTCATTATGAATATGTGGTTATTCCCATTGGTATTATAAGTATACTGAAAGTGCTCATGTAATTGAAGAATGTAATCTTTTAAGAGTATCTAGATTACATTGTAGTTGTGTTCATTGAGGATATTATGGTGTATTTTCTGACAAAGTTTTATCATGAACAACACTTGGATAGCATATTGGTTATCTAATGGGAACATCACATTTATAAAATGTTTCAAAAGTGGGATTTATATATACGTGATTTACTTTTCCTTTGTTTTTTAATTTATGAAAGATGAGTTTCTATAGATTCTAAAAATCTGGATTTGATTATCTCCTAGAAACCATGAAAGAATGTTTTTTATATATGAATTTCCCTTATCTTAGTAAGTTATAACTAACAATTTGTTTTTGATTTTTCACATTTTTCCTTGGAAATGATAGCTCTAACAAGGAAAGGTATTCATTTCTAACGAAGTAATGAGTAAACAATTATTTTTTAGAGCATAGGTTTTGGATAAAATCGGCACATATCATTACATTTCAAGAGTCAATATAGATATATGTGGTCTATTACGAGGCATTGAGATCTGGGTTGGGATATGTTCTCATGAAAGGAGATCATTTGTACCTTATTCCTCACAATAGTTCAAGGTGCATGAGATAAACTACCCAACACATGATTTGGAATTGGTTGCTATTGTTAATGCATAAAAATTTTTTTCATCTCTATTTTTTAAAAAAATTGATAGTTTTTATGGATCAAAAAATATTGAAACACATTTTCTCACAAAGAGAATTGAATCTAGAGAAACACATATGGATAGAATATATGAATATGTTTGACTTTATTTTTACGTATACATCATGAAAAGTAAATTCAATGGAATAATCACTAATTAAGAATTTATATAACTAATTAGTATAAGATGATTCAGATTAGTGGTATATATTGTCCATTATAGATGATATGCATCTAGTCTATTTCAATTAATGTGATTTTGTAGTTCTCTTTCCATTTAATCATGTTAATAGTTTAGTTGAGAAGGTTAGAGATGCTTTCACATCTGATCATGAATTTTTAACCCTGAGGTCAAAACTCAATAGAGGGGATACCATTGAGGGATGGAAGCTATATGTGAGATATGTACTATATTTTATAAATGCGATAGTGTTTCCTCCAACTAATTAGGGAAAAAACTTTATTTCTACCACCATTCAAGATGGGATGTTCATCCTAACATCTAGAAGATGTATATGGCTATGAGAGCACAATATTGGTGGGATAGAATAAAGTTAAAATTTTTAGAGTTTTTCATGATATACCTAACCTATCAACAGGTCAAATAGGAGCACCAAGGCCCAGCTAATATGCTTAATTCTTTACTGATTCACATTTGGAAACGAGAGTAAATATCAAAGGATTTTTTTCATAAACTATGAATGGTTTGGAAAGATTATTCCATATGGTTAATTGTGGATGGGATCTTAAAGATATCTCACTTCATCCCAATTAATGAATCAAATATGGTGGAATAATGTATAAAAATAAAACATCCAAAAGTCGAAAAGATACATGGAATTCTTGTTTCAATTATGCCTTATCAAGACCCGAGCTTTGTATCATGTGTTTTTAAGTATTTATATTAAGACCTTGGAACACAATTAATAATGAGCACAACTTATCATCCTCAAATGCATAGATAATATGAAATGATGATCCAAATGTTGGAATACATTATTTTTGCTCGTATAATATATTTTTGAGGGTCATGGGAGTAGAATATACCATTAGTGTTATTTTTATACAATAATAACTACTAGGTCTTGATATATATGGATCCCTTTGTAGCGTTGTATGAAAGATCATGATTTTCTCCACTTTATATGGTAGAAATAAGTGAGACATCACTTAATATACCTAGCCTTGTATTAGATGAAATGGTTAAGATTAAGATGATATAAAATACAATGGAAATGGTGTAGAGTCTTCTAAAATCATATGAGGATCATAAATAAAGACCCTTATCCTTTGAGGTGGTGGACCATGCCTTTTTTATAATCACTCAATGGTTATGGAATCATCATTTTTGAAAACAAGGAAAGTTTTCTCCATGGTATATTGTCCCTTTTGGGAAACTTGAATGTGTGGGGGATGTACCTTATTAATTGGATTTACTTTAAATGCTTAGTCTTGTTTATAATGTTGTAGATGTATCATAATTAAATAAGTACCCGCTTGATTTTGACAATTTGATTTGATAGGACCATGTTAATCTTGAATTTTATGATACATTGATTCATGTGTCAATACAGATTATTGATATGAAATAAATGTTATTTTATGGAAAACTATTGTATTAGTATGGGTTTTGAGGAATCATGCTCATATATATGAAGATACATGGGAATGTGAAAATAAAATGTTAGAGAAGTGACTCGAGATCTTCTAAAGAAACATTGATTCTCCAATTTCCATGGATGAAAACACTATTGGTGAGGAGAATATAACACCCCATGTTTTAGGTAATTTTTATTTTTTGTGTATTTATTAGTCATATAGTGTTTCAGTTATGTTTCAAGTGTTCTTTGAAGGTTTTTAATTGTTTTGAAAGTGTTTCTGGTAGATCGTGATTTAATAATGATTAATAGAAACCATGAACCATCTCTGAAAAACCATAAAAGAGATGATAGGATTCATTGTATTAGTGTATAGATGGATAATGGTTTAGAAAAATCATATGAATACCCAGGAGAAACCTTGAATATTAGAACAGATATATAAAATGTTTGGAACATGGTTTGTGAAACCATGTGATCCAAGCATGTGAGAGTGTGTCCATGAGGTTGTCTCACCACACTGTTGGTTCATGGTTTTCCAAACTATGTAGCACAACCATAAAAATCTTTGTTTTAGAGACTATATGAAGCACATAGTTGGAACATGGTCTGTTAAACTATGTAACCTAACCATCCAACATACATTTAATGATTCAAAAAATTGAATTTGAATTGGATAAAGGACCTGAAACCCTCATTATCCATCTATTCATTCAGTGTCTCAAACTCCTCTTCCATTCTAGTCACCCAAGAAAGGTCCCTTTGATTCAAAGGAGACTTTTAGTAAAATCATATTGCATTAGAGATCCAAAATCATCGATAAGTCCTTTTCCCTCTTTACTCTTCATAGATATACTATTACCATCTCTCTAAAAGACATAAATTTGTTCCTCTATGGATATATTAATGTGATTGGATGTGAATTGTGATGATATCTTCTTGTATATATTAAAGGGAAGGAATTATGAGTCCAGATATTTAATTTCTAAGAACTATTCTTTATTTTCACCAACCATTGAGAGGTAGGTGGCTTCTCTCTCATCTCCACTTGTATAAAACATGTAGTCATAGTATGTTATAATGTTTTTATTGGACTTTTTATATAAATTTTTTGTGATTTCATGAAGGAAACCCTTTTTTGTATTTTGGAAAAGTGTAAAATTTCAAGGATTTCACAAAACCCCCTTTTCTTTTAATTTTAAAATGATTATTTCACAATTATGTTTTGGTTTGGATGGATGCAAGTTATTTTTTGAAATTATTTTTAAGGAAAAATTGTTTCATATGAAACATATTGGAATTTATTTTACCACAATTGGGTGGTTGAGTGTTTAAAGATGATGGGTTTGGTTGGAAGTGCCACTATCATGGTTAGATAGATTATGTTCATGGAGTACTACCATAAATGGTAACTCCAAGATTGTGTCTATGTGTGGATGGGTGTGGGAGTGGATGGGTGAACCAATGAAAGGTGATTCCAAATATTAATGTATGGGAATATGTATTTTATGGTTTTATCACATGGTGTTCTCTTACATATTCATATAAATTATTTAACTATTTTCAATTATTTTATATAAAATAAGTTAACCAATTTTTTTTCTAGTGGTGTGTCTGATGAGGTATCTAGATAAATTCATCTATGATTATACTCACTTTCTTCTTAGAAACTCAATTGTCTTTTTATATATCATAAACTGGGATGTAGGGTACAGAAAGGTATAATATTTCTCTAGTGATGTGTCTTGATACCATGGGCGTGGAAGGTCATGCTGGTGCTCGAAGATTTTTCAGCTGGTGCATGGGATTATGTCTTTGATGTAATTGGTTCTTGTTTTATATAGTTTTTATAGTTTTTATACAATTTTTAGTGGGTTTTATGTTTGGGTTGTTTTAATGTACTCATGCATCACATAGTATATTGTTTTATTTATTTCAGAAACAATAGTCCCCTAAAGTACCCTTATACCATTCAAATTTATTTTTTACCATTATTGTACCGGGGATAAGGTTATTGAAAATTTGTCTCTTCTTAATTCAATGAGTTTGGAAAGTATGATAGAAATAACATAACATATATATAAGGATTTTAGAGCATATCTCTATCAATCTCCCTCTTTTATCCCAAATATGGAAAGAGTATATATGTTTCAAGAGGGGCCAAATTAAAATTGAAACCAATACAAAAAAATTATACCAATCACAATGTGTATGTTGTTCTGAAGATATAATCATGGAACAAAAAAGATTATAGAAGCATAAATTAAGTGGAAATAGAACATATATAAATTAAACAACTAACTGATAAAATAAATTCAAACCAATCATATAGTAGGTATAATAAAAGAGATAAAAGCATGTAAAACTCAATAATAATCAATATACTCCTCTAAAGGAAATTTATTACCAACCGACATTTCTTATCATCGTAATTATATACTTTGTTCCCAAAGTGGTAGGAGGATCGATAACCTAAAATAGGTATCTAAGTATTGTACTAAAACATTAACAACCTAACCCAATCAGAAAGTATAATTGATGTACCATGAACTTTATTTAATGAACATCATCTACACGAAACTCTAACCTTGAGCTCTTCTTTAATCAAAATGGTTAGGAAGATGTTTAAGTACTTTAGAGTTCATCAAATCAAATGTTTACAAATAAAATATTATACAATTGGAATCACATCAACCTCAATGATCGAAAATAATAGAGTCCTCATTAGAATCACATCGATCATGATGTTGAAAAAAACAATAAGAGATAAAAAAACTAATAGATTTTACAAAAAACACATGTAATATCTTATAAAATCACAATATAATAACAATACAACCAAAACTATAAAATGTGATTAAATAATTCACAATCACGAAATGTAATAATTATTTTTTATCAATCTAATTTATAGATTTTATTATAATGAAAATTTAATCTTAATAGTCGACGATTTTTAGGATTAGTTGTAGTAATATTGAAATCATCTCAACTTCTTTTGACAAATAAAATTCAACTCAACTTCTCAAAGTATAGTGTATCATAAAAAACTCACTTGAAGTTTTCAAGATAACTTCATTTCATCATAATATAGATAATTAAATTTATAATATATTCAATGAAAACATACATTTCAAACATCATGTTAAATCAACCTTGATATAAAGGGCATTGATAATTTCAAAAAAAAGATATGAAGAGGTCATTTAACTCAATATTCTCCCCTTTTTATAATGACATGACACACAATTTAAAGTAATTCTAACAAAAAAATTATAAAGAACATTTACTTGTAAATTTCCTTTAATCACTTTGACATTTTGAAATATATAATCCTTATATTATCTAGTTTCTATAATCTCCCCCTTCATTTTTTTTCTCAAATCAATCCTCTATGAATTCTGTACAAATCAACATAACAAACACATCAATGTAAAAAAAAATCTTACACTTCTTAGATATAACCCCATTATAAATTTTTAAAAAGATAATTATAAAAATTTAAAAAAAATATTTAAGATAAAGTTTTAAATAGAAATAAATTTTAAAAAATAGTTAAAATACAAAAAACATTATAAATTAAATTATATATGGTTAAACATACAAGATGAAATGCGTATTCAATATTAATATGATATCCCCCTATGATAAGAAACAATATTCCTATAAACATCTAATTTATACCTCGTGGATACACTTCTCTCTCTTATGATTTCAAACAAATTATATGGAAAAATGATTCATCTCATTAATTTTTGATAGTTACCCCCTTGACTGAATCAATAAAACACAAAAACAAACCCCTTTAGGGTTATAAATAACAAGTAGATGAATACCATGAATAAATAATTAGTATGGTGACTTCAAGAAATCCATTCATCGATAATTAAGTAAAAATATAAAAAAAATCATCAATAATTGGAGTTCATAATGAGAATCAATAAAAGGATACAAAATTATATATTTACTCATTTATAATATATTTTGAACTAATATTCTCCATCTTCATCAGCCATTTCTATTGATTTTAGGAAAATATATTTACTACCTATAATTATTTCTTTTATTACTTCATATAACTTTCTTATTTTTTAATTTTTGTTTCTACTCTTTTAATTATTTATCTTCTTTTAATAAAATAAATTTTCCTTAATCAATTATATTCTTTAAAGAATCATTTTGGTCTAATAATAATTGGATGTTGATGTCATTATCTTTTTTATAATTTTATTTCTTCTTGATATTATATACTTATATCTCAAAACAATCTTTAAAATTATATATTTCATCTCTCAAATCTACATTATTATCTAAATATTAAATCTATATTTAGAATATCTGATGATATATGTTCTAATCATACTTAAAAAATACCCTTGAATCAATATTAGGTAAGATTGTGTAAATTAGGTTTAATATATTAAGTTACCCCAACATCACATTCATATTATATTGTATTAGTTTTTATTTCAAAATCAATTTTCTTATTGAAATATAAGAATCAACTTCATATTTTCTAAAAAAATTGTACTACTAAGTGATCCTTTTCTTTATGTGTAATGATAAAAATATCAACATGATTGATATATTTAACATCTTTATATTTTTAAACATGAATTAAATTATTCATATTAATATATATGGATTCCATATATACAATTTTTAGTTTCTATACTAATGCATGGATGATATTTTTCTCACAAAGATAGTTCTAGAAGTCAATATAAAATTATGATCCCATATTCTATTGTATCTAATGGTAGATAAAAATTATCTTCATTAAAATAATACTAGTATAAATAGATTACCCTTTTTAAGGGATTTATATAACATATAAAAAAATTTAAATGTTTTCTTACTGAAAATCTTCTTCTCACAATGGATTTAAAGAGTATAAAGAAAAAAATTTAATTAAATATAATATAAAAGTAAAAAAATAATTATGTAAGAGTAAACTTCTAATGTGTAAAGTATATATTATGATATACTATAACAACTTAAAAGTAGTTAAAATTAATGAAATTAATGTTCAAGGTAATGTATTACCATTTTATGGTAGTTTTGGTTTAGCTATCAGTGCATGTCACGAACAAACCCGGGTCGACCCTGAACCGGTCACCCGAGCCGGTCCGCGGCAAGTCCTGAGGGGCGTTCTCAATCCCCCCGGGATGGCAACCAGTGCCGGGCATTAAGACTTGATCGTTGGGAATGATTTCAGCCCAAAACAAAAGTAAATAGAACAGAATAAATAAACACTAACAGCGGAAAAGAAATAAAAAATCACACAACCACGTACCTCCATGTGACCTCTCAGGTCACCACCCAACTAGAGAGAAACCTCGCTCCAACACTGAGCGACTCAAAACAGAAGACCTGCGACTGAAATGGTAAAAGATAGGCGTGAGCACAAAAGTACTCAGTAGGTGAGCCCAACAACAAGTCCCAAAGCACTGCCAATAAATATAGAATCTACATAATCCAGGTTTGAACTATAATGTATAAAAGTAATTTTTTTTCATGATGTTTTACTTGAAAATCAAACACGAGACATTTCCCTTGTTCTTTTTCGAAAGTTAGTTCCTTTTCATTAGTTTTAAACTCATTCTGTAAAGCAATGTGTTACATTTTCAAATCTAACCCAAAGCGAATAAAGCATTTTCATTTGAAAACCATTTTTCTCAAAGTCTAACAGTATAGGCTGTGAAATATGACTGAAGGAAAACAAGCAGGGAAAACAAGTGCAAGTAAAGGTAAACAGGTAAGGAAAACCAAGTGCAAGTACAAATAAACCAGAAGTTATCAGCAATAACCATGGGTGATCCTGAACATCCCTAGAAAACCCCTGGACGTACTCGGGTTCAGACTACCTGCCGGCATGGTACTCCTTAGTCAATAACCAACTGGCCGCCCTAACAGCCAACCAGTGGCACATCCCTCCTGGCCTGTCTGTAACTCCAGGGGGTACTAACCCGTCTAATCAGGGTTAGCAAGCAACCGTCACTCGATAATCTACAAGACGCCCAGGAACCCATAGTAGTTTTTGTAACACTGTGTAAGTGGGAGACCCGCGCACGCGTGACTCATCTCACCGCACTTGCCAACCCCTTACATGGACATCGCTACACGACAACCCTCGAAGGGAAGTCCCCCTGTAGAAATGCCCTCACAAGTACGTATACATATATATAATCACTTCACATTCAAAAAAGTGCCAACCGGGCCGTCATGTCACTTACATTTTGATCATTTAAGACTAAAGCATTTTTAAAGAGGGATGACACATGCCATTTCATTGAAAACCAGAAACGCACTTAGAAATTTATTTAAGAAACTCAAATCAGCATCTTAACCTGGAACACATTTGTTTCACAAGTAGAATTATTTTCCAATATCAAAACACACCCCACTTTTATCAAGAGCCAAACGGGCCTTTAACCACCTCTCTGAAGAATACTATTTCTCAAACAAAATCCAAACCTTTAATCATGCATCAAAAAGAAACATTTTTCAGCAACCAAGAACCACATATAAAGTTTCCAAAAACGAGTTTAAAGGTCACAAGACATTAACTCTAATCAAGGTTCCATGAAAAACACATTTTTCCCTAGACAATACACCTACTAATTTTACACATCAAAAACATTTCAAAACACAGTTTCTCATTTCATAAAGAACCATTCAGCAATATTACCATGGAAGCCCACAATTAAAACTAAGAAAACACTTTCAACGAAACGCTAGGATTTAAATAGCCTTTATCAGCAGATCACCACACTATAAATAACTACTTAATAATACTTTTAAATTTTCTGAAATTCAATAAAAAAAACAAGGAATAAATAAATTCTCAATTTAAAGGCGAGTGCAAAGGGAGACCTACCTCAAGATCCAAGCGCGGCGGTAAAACGACCTTGGAGCCAAGGCGCGATGACACGACGTGTGTCCGAAGCCACGTGATAAAGTCCAACACTCTCGAAACTGAGGCGCGGAGATGGCAGAACCTCGGAAGCAAGGCGCAGCGATAACGCTCTCTCGAAAACGCCCTGCGCGGGTCCTAAAACAGTAGACCGTTAAACGGTCTCAACGATATTAATAACAGAATAATATTAATAATAATAACAACGGGAAAGTAATCGCGGTGATAACAATAATCACAATAATAATTATAACACAACATAATAATAATAATAATGTTATAATAATAACAATAATAATATAATTAGCATAATTGTAATATCAATAATAACAATAATAATAATATCATAATATTAATACAATAATAATAATAGGAACAATGCCAATTTAATATAATTATAATATATTAATAATATAATAACGATAATAATATAAAATAATGTTAACATAATAATATTAATAATAATAATATAATGACAATAGGATAATAATGATAATAATTTAATAATAATAATAAGAATATCATAACATAATAATAATAGTAAAAATAATAATATAATAATAATAATAATATTAATATTACTATGATAATAATTATAATAACATTAGTAACAATAATAATATAATAATAATTATAATAATATTTATAATAAGATAACATTAATTATAATAATGACATAATAAAATAATATTTATAATATGCTAATAATCATAATAATAATAATAATATAGTATTAATGTTAATAACATAATGATAATAAAAATAAAAATAAATAAGAACAAACAAAAAGACTTACAACTGGGGGGAAGAGGTTTTGCGCGGGGAAGCTGGAACGGGACGACCGGGAGGGTCGGCGGAGGCCGGGACAGGGGGGCGAAGGCGGAAGCAGGCCGGGTGCCGGCTCGGCGCAAGGCGGAGGCGGGAGCGCGCCGGAGCGGGGTGGCGACACCGGGACGGGGAGCAAGGGATCGGGACGGCGGTCGGGCGCGAGCTGAAGGGGGAAGGCCAGGGCGCGGCGGGAGGCCGAGGTGGAGAGGAAGTCGGGACAGGGAGGGCCGAGCGGAAGCAGGGACGAACAGGAGGAGGAGGGCCGGAGGCCGGGCGGGACGCCGGGAGGAGGCGGAGCGCGCAGGAGGGAAAGGTGCGGGCAGGCCGCGGTGAGGGAGAGGGGATGGAGAGGGCGGCGCAGTGTTGGGATGAGCGGGACGGAAGGAGGGTGCAGGGGAGTTTTGCCGGACGGGAGTGGGGCTCGGCGACGGGAACAGAGCAGAGGGTCTGGCCGGCTCGAGGGAAGCGGGGGAGACGCCGGAAGAGAGGTCGCCCGGTAGAGGGCGACGGCCGGGGTGGTGGTGCAGCAGGGTGCGGGCTCGGCGGATGGCGAGAGGGGCGCGGCGGTTCGACGCTGGGTGAGGCTCGAGCGCCGGATGAGCACGGGCGAGGCCGGGATGAGCGCTGAGGCGCTGGGGGGAACGAGAGCCGGCGGTGCGGCTTCGGACGCAGGAGGCAGGGCGGAGCAGCGGGGGTTCGCTGGTGAAGCGGGGCGAGCCGGGACGGGGTGGAGGCCGGGAGCGGGCTGCGGGGCAAGGCCGGCTGAGATCGGGGGAGGAAGGAGAGAGAGAGAGGTGAGGGAGAGCGAACGTGGAGGGCGAGCAGGAGGTCGGTGTGCGGAGGGCGGCGAGGGGCGAGGCCGTAGCGCAGGAGCTGGGGAGCGGCCAGAGGGTCGTCGCGGCTAGGCACGGGGTTCGCGCAGAGGGGGAGCGCCGCGGGTAGGAGGAGAGGGGAAAGGGGATGGCGGCTGCGGGAGGTAGGCTAGGGTTAGGGGTCGTTTTAGGGTTATATATATATATATATATATATGATAAAAATAATAATATTAATAATTATAATAAAACATTATAATAACAATAATAAAAAGTATAATTATAATCAAACCATTTAATAATAATAAAATTTATCATAATAATAATAATAGAACTTATATTAATAATAATAATAAAACTTTTATAAAGATAATAATAATTATAAAATTTACAATAATAATAATAATAACAAACTTAATAAATAAAATAATAATGATAATAAAATAATTTAACAATACTAATTATAATAACTATGAACATAAAGTAGAAGTTAAAATTTAACCGCCGGGCGAACATATGGTCACCCGGGCCGAAAGCACGATCACCGCTAGCGATGCGATGACCGCGCGCCGGTGCGAAACCATCAATCACAATTAAATCTTCGAAAAATTTAAATCGAGACCCAGAAAAGAGAAAAAATTCGGACGTCTGCGGTCAGGGTGTGACAATTCTCCCCACCACAGACACTTTCTGCCCCCAGAAAGTCACCAGGCCGCAAGTCAACTAAAAACCAAGTCTATGCCCAAACATAACTAAAGGAACCAGAGAGGATTGAGAATCTCAGGGATGACCTTACTCAGCATAGGTCACACCCGACCGATTCAAGAGAGAACTGGGGTCCGAGATTGAGGGGAGAACACGAAGGGGTTCTCCCCACCACAAGAGCTCAACTTGTGCAGAAAAGTTGACCATCTAAAAGGAAGACCCTAGAAAAGGGGGTCGACACGGGAACTCCCAACCAATTCAAACCAACTCCTATAGCACGATTAAAACAACACTTCCGTCAAGACATTAAATCCTCGACCAGAGTCAACAACCTTCAACACCAGGGAAAACCTATAGAAAAACATTTGACCGACATCAAATTGGAGACATGATCCACCGAAGTCCCCAAAACATAACCACATCGACAACATAACTAAAACGAGGTCAACCCACACGAGAGTCAAACACACTTTTAAGAAGGACACACGATTCGGAATATTACATTCTCACGACAAGTCCGCTTAGATTTATCATAGAACAAGTCCATTGCCACTTTTTAGAAAAACAACACATTTACATAAACCAGACTACTTGGATTATAATAAAACAAGTCCATGATAACCCCATGGTAAAACAATGAACATACAACTACGTCAAAACCTAACAGCAGAAAAACAAGTACTAAAAGATCTTGATTGTTCCACTGCTAACACGGAACACAAAACCTGGACCAAGGCTTCACAACCCTGGGGACTCCTGACTGTGCGCGAGCTTCACCCCGAGACTTGTGGCTGGGGCTCTGATGGCTGAAGCATCTTCTGCCTCACAGTCAGGTACTGACATTCTCCAATCACAGCTTCCTCTTCAAGCAACGCTTCTTGCAAAACTTCTCCAGATGACCCAGACAACCACAGCGATGACATGTCTTCGGAGGGTTGCGACAAGACGGCTTTAAATGCCCGAAACGACCACACTGAAAGCATACCATCGAACGATCTGATGAACTGGAAGCTGGGACCAAAGGGGATAACTCATTAGGAATAGGTATCTCTGGCGCCTTTTCCTCACCAGAGGGGAAACTCTTACGAACAACAACAGGGGACGCTGAAGTATTAACCACCCGCACACCGGAAACCAGCTCAGCCAAGAAAGCTTCCCCCACCAGCTTCTCGAAACAAAGGTCTTTATAAGGGAGGACTCGCCCCTTGATCTCTGGACGAAGACCCCCAATGAAAAGAGAGACCTTCATGAGCTCATGCGACGCTACCTCTGGAGAAAAGGGAATCAGTTCCTTGAAATGGTCAACATATGTCTTCACCGTCCGTTGACCTTGTTGAATATGCACAAGCTCTCTGTTTTTCTCCAGCTTCACTTCCTCAGGTACAAACCATTGGATGAAAACAATTCGAAAGACATCCCACGTCATTTCAACCTGCGTCGATGGTGGGGCAACCACCTTCCACTGGTCCAGAGCTGGGCCCTCGAACAACTTCATAATTGCACGAACCTTAACATTATCGGGAGTTCCCAAACATTCTAAAGACACGCTCCACTTCCTCGAGCCATTCCACTGCCTCTAACGGACCTTGATCACCATGGAGAATAGGCAAAGTCTGAGAAGGACCAGAAACTGGGCCTGACTTATCTGAATCCTTAGAGACCTTTCTGGGCGGCATTTTCTGAGCGACATATAAAACACAAGGCCAAAACCAATATCAACCCGAAGCAACCTCAATAAAAGCGCTTCATCAAAAACAGTCAGCACAAAGACCAAACAAATACGAACACAGTCCAAAATAAAATCTCCTCCTTAAAATTTCCTTTTCATTTTTGATTTCAAAACCACCCTTTCTCAAAATCACTTTCCAAAAACCAATCCACTTTCAAACCTAAAACTTTCCAAAACCATTTTCCCTTTAAAACCAGTTTAGAAAACAAGGTCAAGCCCTTAATTTTTAAATACACACCCAGGTAATCTCATGAACCGTTGCACATGTCTTTATTCACATTCTATTCATACGTGCGTCAACACACACTTTCCATGCATTCTCACACATGTGCAAACGTTCATAAAGAGGAACCGAGGTTTCAACCCAAATCATTCTTATCCAATTCCAAGCAAACAACAGATTTTCAAATCAAGAGATTTCAGTTTTAAAACCCATTTCATATATTTAAAGTCCTTTAAAAGAAACCAGTCAAATTTTCAAAAACCCTTTTTCATTTCCAACTACGTACTCACACAGACCAAAACAGAAACAACATCCAAATCTGCATCAATCACTGAAATGAGGGACTAGTAGTCACACTCAACCTGGCGACATGGTAGTGGGCCATGTCCCAAGTCAGTGTCGACCACTAGGAGGAATTCAAACCACGTACTCGGACTCCACATGGGTCACTACTCCATGTGAAATTACGATGTAACGTCGGCTTGCCTCCATTATCATCTCTCAATCCAAGACAAACCAGGAAAGAAAAGGACACAATTCCCGAACTACCCCTGGTAACTCGAAGATCAGTGCGAGCAAGAGTTCGCGACGCTCTTCCCATACTTACCCCTCGAGTTCCGACAGTCCTAATCTCCTTCTACCGGACAACCCAAATAACAAGACCACCTCTGATACCATTTTGTCACGAACAAACCCGGGTCGACCCTGAACCGGTCACCCGAGCCAGTCCGCGGCAAGTCCCGAGGGGCGTTCCCGATCCCCCCGGGATGGCAACCAGTGCCGGGCATTAAGACTTGATCGTTGGGAATGATTTCATCCCAAAACAAAAGTAAATAGAACAGAATAAATAAACACTAACAGCGGAAAAGAAATAAAAAACCACACAACCACGTACCTCCATGTGACCTCTTAGGTCACCACCCAACTAGAGAGCAACCTCGCTCCAACACTGAGCGACTCAAAACAGAAGACCTGCGACTGAAATGGTAAAAGATAGGCGTGAGCACAAAAGTACTCAGTAGGTGAGCCCAACAACAAGTCCCAAAGCACTGCCAATAAATATAGAATCTACATAATCCAGGTTTGAACTATAATGTATAAAAGTAATTTTTTTTTCATGATGTTTTACTTGAAAATCAAACACGAGACATTTCCCTTGTTCTTTTTCGAAAGTTAGTTCCTTTTCATTAGTTTTAAACTCATTCTGTAAAGCAAAGTGTTACATTTTCAAATCTAACCCAAAGAGAATAAAGCATTTTCATTTGAAAACCATTTTTCTCAAAGTCTAACAGTATAGGTTGTGAAATATGACTGAAGGAAAACAAGCAGGGAAAACAAGTGCAAGTAAAGGTAAACAGGTAAGGAAAACCAAGTGCAAGTACAAATAAACCAGAAGTTATCAGCAATAACCACGGGTGATCCTGAACATCCCTAGAAAACCCCTGGACGTACTCGGGTTCAGACTACCTGCCGGCATGGTACTCCTTAGTCAATAACCAACTGGCCGCCCTAACAGCCAACCAGTGGCACATCCCTCCTGGCCTGTCTGTAACTCCAGGGGGTACTAACCCGTCTAATCAGGGTTAGCAAGCAACCGTCACTCGATAATCTACAAGACGCCCAGGAACCCATAGTAGTTTTTGTAACACTGTGTAAGTGGGAGACCCGCGCACGCGTGACTCATCTCACCGCACTTGCCAACCCCTTACACGGACATCGCTACACAACAACCCTCGAAGGGAAGTCCCCCTGTAGAAATGCCCTCACAAGTACGTATACATATATATAATCACTTCACATTCAAAAAAGTGCCAACCGGGCCGTCATGTCACTTACATTTTGATCATTTAAGACTAAAGCATTTTTAAAGAGGGATGACACACGCCATTTCATTGAAAACCAGAAACGCACTTAGAAATTTATTTAAGAAACTCAAATCAGCATCTTAACCTGGAACACATTTGTTTCACAAGTAGAATTATTTTCCAATATCAAAACACACCCCACTTTTATCAAGAGCCAAACGGGCCTTTAACCACCTCTCTGAAGAATACTATTTCTCAAACAAAATCCAAACCTTTAATCATGCGTCAAAAAGAAACATTTTTCAGCAACCAAGAACCACATATAAAGTTTCCAAAAACGAGTTTAAAGGTCACAAGACATTAACTCTAATCAAGGTTCCATGAAAAACACATTTTTCCCTAGACAATACACCTACTAATTTTACACATCAAAAACATTTCAAAACACAGTTTCTCATTTCATAAAGAACCATTCAGCAATATTACCATGGAAGCCCACAATTAAAACTAAGAAAACACTTTCAACGAAACGCTAGGATTTAAATAGCCTTTATCAGCAGATCACCACACTATAAATAACTACTTAATAATACTTTTAAATTTTCTGAAATTCAATAAAAAAACAAGGAATAAATAAATTCTTAATTTAAAGGCGAGTGCAAAGGGAGACCTACCTCAAGATCCAAGCGCGACGGTAAAACGACCTTGGAACCAAGGCGCGATGACACGACGTGTGTCCGAAGCCACGTGATAAAGTCCAACACTCTCGAAACTGAGGCGCGGAGATGGCAGAACCTCGGAAGCAAGGCGCAGCGATAACGCTCTCTCGAAAACGCCCTGCGCGGGTCCTAAAACAGTAGACCGTTAAACGGTCTCAACGATATTAATAACAGAATAATATTAATAATAATAACAACGGGAAAGTAATCGCGGTGATAACAATAATCACAATAATAATTATAACACAACATAATAATAATAATAATGTTATAATAATAACAATAATAATATAATTAGCATAATTGTAATATCAATAATAACAATAATAATAATATCATAATATTAATACAATAATAATAATAGGAACAATGCCAATTTAATATAATTATAATATATTAATAATATAATAACGATAATAATATAAAATAATGTTAACATAATAATATTAATAATAATAATATAATGACAATAGCATAATAATGATAATAATTTAATAATAATAATAATAATATCATAACATAATAATAATAGTAAAAATAATAATATAATAAAAATAATAATATTAATATTAATATGATAATAATTATAATAACATTAGTAACAATAATAATATAATAATAATTATAATAATATTTATAATAAGATAACATTAATTATAATAATGACATAATAAAATAATATTTATAATATGATAATAATCATAATAATAATAATAATATAGTATTAATGTTAATAACATAATGATAATAAAAATAAAAATAAATAAGAACAAACAAAAATACTTACAACTGGGGGGAAGAGGTTTTGCGCGGGGAAGCCGGAACGGGATGGCCGGGAGGGTCGGCGGAGGCCGGGACAGGGGGGCGAAGGCGGAAGCAGGCCGGGTGCGGGCTCGGCGCAAGGCGGAGGCGGGAGCGCGCCGGAGCGGGGTGGCGACACCGGGACGGGGAGCAAGGGATCGGGACGGCTGTCGGGCGCGGGCTGAAGGAGGAAGGCCAGGGCGCGGCGGGAGGCCGAGGTGGAGAGGAAGTCGGGACAGGGAGGGCCGAGCAGAAGCAGGGACGAACAGGAGGAGGAGGGCCGGAGGCCGGGCGGGACGCCGGGAGGAGGCGGAGCGCACAGGAGGGAAAGGTGCGGGCAGGCCGCAGTGAGGGAGAGGGGATGGAGAGGGCGGCGCAGTGTTGGGATGAGCGGGACGGAAGGAGGGTGCAGGGGAGTTTTGCCGGACGGGAGTGGGGCTCGGCGACGGGAACAGAGCAGAGGGTCTGGCCGGCTCGAGGGAAGCGGGGGAGACGCCGGAAGAGAGGTCGCCGGGCAGAGGGCGACGGCCGGGGTGGTGGTGCAGCAGGGTGCGGGCTCGGCGGATGGCGAGAGGGGCGCGGCAGTTCGACGCTGGGTGAGGCTCGGGCGCCGGATGAGCAGGGGCGAGGCCGGGATGAGCGCTGAGGCGCTGGGGGGAGCGAGAGCCGGCGGTGCGGCTTCGGACGCAGGAGGCAGGGCGGAGCAGCAGGGGTTCGCTGGTGAAGCGGGGCGAGCCGGGACGGGGTGGAGGCCGGGAGCGGGCTGCGGGGCAAGGCCGGCTGAGATCGGGGGAGGAAGGAGAGAGAGAGAGGTGAGGGAGAGCGAACGTGGAGGGAGACCAGGTGGTCGGGTGTGCGGAGGGCGGCGAGGGGCGAGGCCGTAGCGCAGGAGCTGGGGAGCGGCCAGAGGGCCGTCGCGGCTAGGCACGGGGTTCGCGCAGAGGGGGAGCGCCGCGGGTAGGAGGAGAGGGGAAAGGGGATGGCGGCTGCGGGAGGTAGGCTAGGGTTAGGGGTCGTTTTAGGTTTATATATATATATATATATGATAAAAATAATAATATTAATAATTATAATAAAACATTATAATAACAATAATAAAAAGTATAATTATAATCAAACCATTTAATAATAATAAAATTTATCATAATAATAATAATAGAACTTATATTAATAATAATAATAAAACTTTTATAAAGATAATAATAATTATAAAATTTACAATAATAATAATAATAACAAACTTAATAAATAAAATAATAATGATAATAAAATAATTTAACAATACTAATTATAATAACTATGAACATAATGTAGAAGTTAAAATTTAACCGCCGGGCGAACATATGGTCACCCGGGCCGAACGCACGATCACCGCTAGCGATGCGATGACCGCGCGCCGGTGCGAAACCATCAATCACAATTAAATCTTCGAAAAATTTAAATCGGGACCCAGAAAAGAGAAAAAATTTGGACGTCCGCGGTCGGGGTGTGACAATTCTCCCCACCACAGACACTTTCTGCCCCCAGAAAGTCACCAGGCCGCAAGTCAACTAAAAACCAAGTCTATGCCCAAACATAACTAAAGGAACCAGAGAGGATTGAGAATCTCGGGGATGACCTTACTCAGCATAGGTCACACCCGACCAATTCCAGAGAGAACTGGGGTCCAAGATTGAGGGGAGAACACGAAGGGGTTCTCCCCACCACAAGAGCTCAACTTGTGCAGAAAAGTTGACCATCTAAAAGGAAGACCCTAGAAAAGGGGGTCGACGCGGGAACTCCCAACCAATTCAAACCAACTCTATAGCACGATTAAAACAACACTTCCGTCAAGACATTAAATCCTCGACCAGAGTCAACAACCTTCAACACCAGGGAAAACCTATAGAAAAACATTTGACCGACATCAAATTGGAGACATGATCCACCGAAGTCCACAAAACATAACCACATCGACAACATAACTAAAACGAGGTCAACCCACACGAGAGTCAAACACACTTTTAAGAAGGAAACACGATTCGGAATATTACATTCTCACGACAAGTCCGCTTAGATTTATCATAGAACAAGTCCATTGCCACTTTTTAGAAAAACAACACATTTACATAAACCAGACTACTTGGATTATAATAAAACAAGTCCATGATAACCCCATGGTAAAACAATGAACATAAAACTACGTCAAAACCTAACAGCAGAAAAACAAGTACTAAAAGATCTTGATTGTTCCACTGCTAACACGGAACACAAAACCTGGACCAAGGCTTCACAACCCTGGGGACTCCTGACTGTGCGCGAGCTTCACCCCGAGACTTGTGGCTGGGGCTCTGATGGCTGAAGCATCTTCTGCCACACAGTCAGGTACTGACATTCTCCAATCACAGCTTCCTCTTCAAGCAACGCTTCTTGCAAAACTTCTCCAGATGACCCAGACAACCACAGCGATGACATGTCTTCGGAGGGTTGCGACAAGACGGCTTTAAATGCCCGAAACGACCACACTGAAAGCATACCATCGAACGATCTGATGAACTGGAAGCTGGGACCAAAGGGGATAACTCATTAGGAACAGTTATCTCTGGCGCCTTTTCCTCACCAGAGGGGAAACTCTTACGAACAACAACAGGGGACGCTGAAGTATTAACCACCCGCACACCGGAAACCAGCTCAGCCAAGAAAGCTTCCTCCACCAGCTTCTCGAAACAAAGGTCTTTATAAGGGAGGACTCGCCCCTTGATCTCTGGACGAAGACCCCCAATGAAAAGAGAGACCTTCATGAGCTCATGCGACGCTACCTCTGGAGAAAAGGGAATCAGTTCCTTGAAATGGTCAACATATGTCTTCACCGTCCGTTGACCTTGTTGAATATGCACAAGCTCTCTCTTTTTCTCCAGCTTCACTTCCTCAGGTACAAACCATTGGATGAAAACAATTCGAAAGACATCCCACGTCATTTCAACCTGCGTCGATGGTGGGGCAACCACCTTCCACTGGTCCAGAGCTGGGCCCGCGAACAACTTCATAATTGCACGAACCTTAACATTATCTGGAGTTCCCAACATTCTAAAGACACGCTCCACTTCCTCGAGCCATTCCACTGCCTCTAACGGACCTTGATCACCATGGAGAATAGGCAAAGTCTGAGAAGGACCAGAAACTGGGCCTGACTTATCTGAATCCTTAGAGACCTTTATGGGCGGCATTTTCTGAGCGACATATAAAACACAAGGCCAAAACCAATATCAACCCGAAGCAACCTCAATAAAAGCGCTTCATCAAAAACAGTCAGCACAAAGACCAAACAAATACGAACACAATCCAAAATAAAATCTCCTCCTTAAAATTTCCTTTTCATTTTTGATTTCAAAACCACCCTTTCTCAAAATCACTTTCCAAAAACCAATCCACTTTCAAACCTAAAACTTTCCAAAACCATTTTCCCTTTAAAACCAGTTTAGAAAACAAGGTCAAGCCCTTAATTTTTAAATACACACCCAGGTAATCTCATGAACCGTTGCACATGTCTTTATCCACATTCTATTCATACGTGCATCAACACACACTTTCCATGCATTCTCACACATGTGCAAACGTTCATAAAGAGGAACCGAGGTTTCAACCCAAATCATTCTTATCCAATTCCAAGCAAACAACAGATTTTCAAATCAAGAGATTTCAGTTTTAAAACCCATTTCATATATTTAAAGTCCTTTAAAAGAAACCAGTCAAATTTTCAAAAACCCTTTTTTATTTCCAACTACGCACTCACACAGACCAAAACGGAAACAACATCCAAATCTGCATCAATCACTGAAATGAGGGACTAGTAGTCACATCCAAATCTGCATCAATCAGTGTATTATGAATTATTAGTTTTTTTATGGAAGAATTATTCTTATAATGTCCATATCTCTAATACGTATAACAAGATAGGGAATTATTTGGAATAAATTACTTTGAATGTTAGTGTGATTTTTTGAAAGTCTTACAACATAGTTTAAAATTTTCCCTTTAGGTTTTATATGACACTATAGATTATCAAATTTATTCTATATAGAAGTTATGTTTGATAATAACTTCTTATATGATTAAAATTAAAAATTAATCTTGAAAAAAGCAATTTTAAATTATGAACCTGTAATTGAAATAGTATTTTCTTTGAGGTTAGAAGTTAAAATTGAAATTTATTTCTTATATGTAGAATCCTCATCATTCATTTCAGTAGCCTCATCTCTATGTTCCAACTAGCTCTTAGTGAATTTAGCATGATCTTCTTTAACATGGTCAAATACTTATTTCATCTTCTTATTTTCTTTCTCTAGTATAGTCACATATTTATCCATATCATTGAGAAATAAATTTTCATCTTCATTATTATTTTTATTAATAAAGAAAGTAATAAAGAATCTAAAGATAAATTAATAAGTGCCTTAGGTGTTACCTTTCCCATGAATCATGCTTCATTCCATGGTACTCTGTCATAGATATTAGTTATCATTTTGTTTTTATCAATATTTAATACAATAATATCATCTAATAATGGATCCTCATTAGTACACCTTGTATCTACCATTACTCTAAAATATTCCTTTTTCTTTGTATTAATCTCTACGATTCATTCTCATTCTTTTTCAAATTTAACAATCTAGTATAATGTGTTTAGGATTTTTTTCCTTCATAAATATTGACATTAGATACATTCAATATTGCTCTAATATTTCCATATTTTTCTTTCTTGTGGAATTTATAGAAGATATTCTCTCCCCTGAATAAGTTAATATACCTATAAAATTGAGAAATCTCACCCTTACTATGTTCAGAACAACTACTATCAAAATGATATTTAAACATCTTTTTGATGTAGTATTATTCGATGTGTTAACTATGGAAGCTTATACTCTAAATCTAAATGTATAAGGCACTCTATAATTTTGTATCCCATTATCATCATCCCAATATAATATATTCTTATACTGTATGGGTGTTCTATAATAAAATAAACTCAATCAATCTTTTGGATATGATTAGTTTCATATATTTATATTAGTTTAGACTCCCACTATTTAGGAATCATATCATTCAATTTCCCAATAATTAAATCATCTAGTAATTCCATTTATCTAAGTAATTGAAGACTATTCATGATTTATAGGAACCATTGGTGCATTTCCCCAATTGATTTTCCCAATAAAAAATTGAATGATTAATAATTTTCCCATATAATATCTCATTTTATTTCAAGAAAAATAAAATTTGTGAAGTGTGTGACTTCATGTTACTTCTATATTACACACATTTTTCTGAATGATTAAACTTAAATATAATTATATATTTCATTGGATTTTACATGACAGAGTATTCCTATATGGAAATTAAGTTAAAATTCATATTTTTATTCTCAAGTAAAAATCAAAATCTCTTTATTAATAATTTTTAATTTATAATTACATCATGAAGTTCTAAACTGAAGTGTTAATAAGGGAGGTTTCCATTCAATAAATCTCATATTGATATTCTATACAACTAAATATAGGTGGCCTATTCAGATTCAAATTCTCAAGAGTTATGTATGATTTCTCTACCATAATTGTAACTACGCAATATTTTACTATATATATTCCCTTTCAATAAAGATAATTTTTCTGATAGATTTATTCACATATAACACCTAACCCATATAGACAACAAAATACCTTACTAAAATTATACAATATCATGTGAAATGTTAGAAAAAATTATAATAACAATAAATCCTCAACTAAATAAAATAATAATAGAATAATTTATAATAAAAAAACATATTTGAATCCCATATATTTTATAATTATTTATGTATTTATTAAATTTGAGGAATATAAGGGACATAATATATTAAATTTGATTAAAACTATGGAATGTTAAAAATAGATATTTTTCAATGAATTTTTTTAAAGTGAAGTGTATCTTACATAATAAATTTAACGGATCACTTTTAAAAGTTAATTTTGAGAATAATTAATATTTAAAACTAATATATTAACACTCATTTAATTATAAATTGATTTGAGATAAAATTAAAAACACTTAATGATTAAATGCTTATTTTTATATATTAATAGTTTCCTTCATAGATTGTATTTTTCTGTAAAAGATAAAGTTATAAATTTTATAATTTAAATTTAACGAAATACATTTTATTTTTGAATTCATAATTAAAAAATTATCTTGTGGTAATTTTTTTGGGATTTTTCTGAAATAGTTGATTTTCATGTGAATAGTTAAAAATATTCTTTTTATTAATACCAAATAATTTTTGGAATTATCAT
Source organism: Viscum album (assembly GCA_963277665.1). Classification (NCBI taxonomy): domain Eukaryota; kingdom Viridiplantae; phylum Streptophyta; class Magnoliopsida; order Santalales; family Viscaceae; genus Viscum; species Viscum album. The sequence continues at coordinate 77,815,542 of OY728159.1, forward strand.
GTACTAAAAATTAATCTGAACATTTATAAAACATTTTTCAAGAAAAATAATATATATAAAATAGAAATTTATTCTTTTCAAATATATATTTTAATTTTAGAAGCCCCATGTTTAAAATTTTGAAACCAAAGTAATATTTTATTCCACAAAAAAAATTTACTTTTTTATTGAATTATGATATCCCAATATAGATTTATATTTTGGATTGTTTTATAATTCATATAAATTTCATTTTTTAACAGTAAAATTATTAATTTTATGTAAATAAATAAACATTGATAATTTTATCCTAGACATTATTTTTACATTTAAAAATACACTTTTTTAAAATGATTTTTATGTGTTATGTGCGCTAATATTAGAAAATTGTTTTATCACCATGGATAATTTTATTTTAAAAAAATTGATTTAATATTTGGAATACTTATATTAAATCTTTCAATAAGAACCATTTTATTTCTATCAATTAAATATAAATTATATAAGTAAAAATTATTTACCATAGTAAAAGCTATAATAGCTAAAAGTGATACATCTTTTGAGTAAAAGAGTTAAAAATGTTAAAAACTTGTGTTAAAATGTATCGTTTTATCTGTATTAAAATTACCTCTTTCCCCACTCCATTTTTGTCCATTTTTTGATCCACTTAACCTCATAATAGTGACTTCATCTTTTATATTTACAAAAGTGCTACTCCTCTACCTTATAAAAGGATCTTCCTCCACCCCCACTTATCCTCAAACCCCCAAGACTATTATATTATCCAAAACTATAACAAAAGGAATTCAAAACACTCCAAGTTACTTTTTTCTTTTCAAAATACCTCCTTTAAAATCCTTAATCTTTTTTTATATAGGATCACTTCAAAAGCAGAAAGGTAAATTTAACAATTAATACTTTTTCTTTATGTTTTCTTTTTATTATTATTTTAATACAATGAAATATAATATAAACATGTTTAAATAATTACATGAGTATCATAAATATATTAAAATTTTGTTATTTTTATGTGATAACCATTTTATTACCCGCAATCAACCATCTAAAAATTTAACATATTTCTTATGTTACATAAAAACTATTCCTCCATAAGTTACATGATACATTTTTCATAACATATAAAAATTTATGATTTAACGGTTTATTTAATGAATAAATGAAATATTTAAAATATTTAAAATATTATCAATATATAAAACAATTCTTAACTCATTTATATTGCATATAAATGAAAGTGTCACTTGTGAGTACATGATGATTACCACCTACAGTATAGTGATGTATTTAATTTTTTACTCTAGTCATTGATTATTTACCTAAACCTACTATAAAATTATTAAAAACCATAAAACCATATAAATAATATCCTTATTATTATTTAATAATTATTTTATTCTAAAAGAATTACTTTCATAACCATACTCCCCCATAGATAATATTTTGTTCTTATTTGGGTAAATTTAACCACTTAAAGGAATAATGATATAAATTTATATTATGAAAAAATATAGATACATATATACTATTGTTACTAAAAATTAATGATTAAATATTTTGTTACGGTTTTTAAAGGATAGTCTATTATAAAAATTATTTTTATTGTACCGACTATTAGTTCATTATAAATAACTAGAACATGGTCTTCCCAACCATTTTTATCATGAATCATAACAAAAAACTTATTAAATTAAATTTGAACATCATAAATCATTATAAAAAATCGTTTTTTGTACCTATAACTATTTCATAATGATAGACATTGAATCTATAAATAAAAATTAACACTACCACTATGAAATGATTACTTAACAAACATTCAAAAATAATAACATCATAAATAACAAATATTTTGTAGTAAAATATTATAAAAAAATTATAAATAGTTATATGTATGGAAAAGCTTCTAAAAAAGGTTATTAAGAAAAAAATTTATACAGGATTTTATAGAATATTAGGGAATGAAGGATTAAAAGTAATGGGTATTTTGTATATTTATTTTTCTTTATTAAAATGTGAGGTGTATTCACCACATGTTTCCTTTTCATGGTATATATATTAGAGATAGATTTATTTAATAATAATTTTGTATCTAATATAATTTATTTAAAAATACATCTCATGGTCAACCTTTCATGGGTCTTTAATTCGAAATATTGTGATGATGTGATAGTGTTTCTTCTAAATATCATATCATTAACACATTTTTTTTATGAACATATTTTTGTTTAAATGGTGTGAATAATTCCTATTGTATATATAATATAATAAACTATATTTTATTCATGGTATTTCAATTTCAATTTCAATCACTCGATTTAAAGGGGTTTTTATTGAAACATTTCCTATATTGTAAAGGTTTTGAATGAATCAACCTATTTTCAGGGTTTATAATGATTCTTATTGATCTATGTAAATTCAAATATTGTTTAATTATTATATATTATAATGTTATAATTTTTTTCTCTTTAATTTATTAGGAACTACAATAAATTATTTCTTTCTTAACGAAATTTGATGATATGAAGAATAATTGTCATCCTCTCTGAATGATCTCTTTCTATTCTATATTTGTATTCACTCTTCTAGATAATGTTCTCTATTAGTATTTTGAAATTAAAATTTGTTTTATCACTAGAAATCATAAAATTTATCTTTATATTTTTTTTAAATGAATGATTTCTCAATCTCTTTATGTCATAGGTTTCAATAAAAGTATTATCATAACATTGAAAATGTTTTCCCATTCAAGTTCATATTTTTATCTTCCACTCTAAATTTCATATGTAAAATCATTCTTTTTCTAAATGATATATTATTTTGATTTAATTTAAATTAATGTTCTAAAAACATTTTCATGTTACCTTCATGTAAATTAACTTTTAATGGGATTCGTGATCTCATATGTTTATGAAAATGTTAATAAATGTTTTCTAAAATTTATTTTTCATGGTATCATTTACATTTTCCTCTTTAAAATATATAAATCCTACATTGTTATGTTTTATGAATAAACCTATAAATAACACTAATAAATACTCAATTTGGATGATTTAATATTGGTATAAATTAATATAATAAATAATTTTGGTCTATGAAAATCCATTTAGAAATAATGTGAAGCCACTTTTCATTCCATTTGTTATTCATAATATAATAAATGATTTATTTTTAATGGAACACATATGATTGGATGTTGGTATATGAGGTCCTATATAACCCTCAAATATATTGGTTAAGGTTATAAATTTTATGATATACTTATAGAAAATAGGTTTTCAAATATTAAGTCACTAATATATTGTAGGTTTACAATACCAAAATCACTTACAAACCATAGGTTTCTGAATAATAATTCACCAATGTACTGTAGGTTTTTGAATCCTAAGTCACTTATGGAATATATATTTTTGAATTTTAATTCAATTTTGGAATATAGTATTTTGAAATCTATATCACTAATCGTTCATAGTTTTGGGATGCCTATGGGACAATGTAATTATTGCATGTTCTTATTCTTGTGTCATAGTTTATTATTATGAAACATTTTATTGATATTAAAAATTTTCATTTCTATGAGTATTCTAAATGAATCATGTTTATCATCTCATGCTTCTATACTCTTATACCATGATATATGTTTTCCTATTTTATATTACATAGAATGCTATCTAAGTTTGTGCATAACACTTATTATTACATGTTATTTTTAATAATATATTTAACCCCTTATCACGTTTTATCATATGGTTGTAGTCTAACCCTTGATGAAATTTTGATAACTTTTCTTTAACTAGTAATTTAATCTCACCCCTTTGTTATTATTCAATTACCAAGTTATGAATATGAGTATAACTAATGATAATTCTATAAAGAATTCTATTATTGATCAATTATGTATAAATATTCACAAGTGTTTTAAAAAAATTTTTGTATATATCTTGTCATCAAAGAAACTGGAAATTATAGTCTTGGTATTATAATTTTATTTCTATATGCAATATTAAAGTTATATAAATGAAAAAAATAAAGATATTTTTTCTTTGGTCATCTCACAGTATATCAAAGAATGTGTTTAAATAAGTTTTTTAGAATTGGACCTTAGAGAGTGGGTCTAGGACACCTAATTTTTTATCAGATTAAGGTTAGGTTATTTTCAAGGATTTCTTTAGTTATATTTTGGGATTGGTATGAGATAAATTTAGTTAAAACCATAGATATAAGTCCAAATATCAGATAACATTCTAGGATTCGAGTAATGTTTTGAGTATGTGGTTTTCCAAGTATTTAAATCCCTATATAGATACTTAAATATGGATGTTGTTGTGGAATAGATACACCTAGGGGTAATAAATACAAGAAAATGTTGACTGATTATCAACATGATCTTCACTCAGTGAATGATGAATGGACTAAATAATGCACACTTTGATAGACACTCCAACATGATATGATGTGGTAGATCACATTCTTATTACAATCCATTATTAAGGGTTTATTACATTAAGGAACAGGTCAAGGATTATGAGATAACACAACCTAAAGAAACCTAAATTTAACTGATATGGGTTCAGGATGAACATAAAGCTAATGTGATGGTTTCAAAAAATAAAAAATTTTAAGGTTTAGTTATTTATGTTTTCATTTATGATATTTATCTCATGATATTAATTTTTCATTACTCAAATTAACCCCTTTTAGTTTTAATAATTTATTAATCTTAAAGGAACCAATTTTTCAATGGGTTTCATAGAAAATGAAAAAAATTTCCCAATGATCAACCTAATGAGTTAAATGACGGAGTGAGAAATATTATGATTATGAAAATACATCTATCATGAATTTTGATTAAAAACATGTATATATATTGATTCTAAAACATACCAAATAATATAGTGATAGAATATCATGGATGTTTGAGTGATAAAGATGATGAAGGAATGAATATTCAATTTTATATGTGTCACAAATATGGAGAAAATTACCCAAGGGATTGTCTCAGAGGAACCAGAAAGTGTTCCAAGTGTGGAAAGATATTAAATTAATCTCATTATTATCAAATATAGAAAAATATGGGAGCAAATGTAATTTAATGTTTAAAGTTCCCAATAATATTCCATCCACATTAAAATTATTTAAATGAAGATAGATTAGGAATTTAAAAATTGATCACCTAACCCTGAACTACTGATTATTATATACATCAGCAACCTCCTAGAAAAATGGAACAAGGAAAACCCTAAGTGGTTATTACTGATATAGTGGATCATGATAATTAAAATACCCTTATCCTCTAATACAAAGATGTGTATTCTTTTTTTTAGTTTGATTACATTAACCTTAGTCTATCATGAATGTTTTATAAAAGTATTAAATCACCACCCCAATTATTTTATTATCAAATACCTTCATGTAGTATGATTATTGTATCCCAAGTTTATATTTATGGGGATATTATTACGAATGTTTTATTATCATTTCATTAGAAGGGCATGATGTGATTTTGAAAATGTACTAGCAATCTCCCCACACAATCCATCTTAATCAATTAAATGGGGATGTCACAATTCATATTTCAAACCAACCTATGATCAACTATCTATGAAAGGATGACTTTGATGTGACTTAGAAAACTAATTCTATTATAGGAGTTATGATTCCTACCCATGGGTGTTGTTTATCTGAAATTATTGGAGAAGTGTCAATATTTTTATTGTAATATTTTGAGGGAAAAGGTTATATTTCCTAAGTTTTGAAGGTTGATATCTCTCTATAAATTATATATCGAGTCATTATTATCTTTTAGATAACCTTGTCTATATTCACTAAAAAGTAATAAATTAATTGTTAGTATGAATTTTATTTTAGGGGGAGAAGGTAACACCCAAATATTTTACTATACATATTCCATTTAAATAAATATATTTTGTTTGATAGCTTAATTCACATGAAACATAAAAATAAAATGTATTGTGATAAACCTTATTAAAATACTTTAATATAATGTGAAACATCATTTAAAAAATTACAATAAAAATTCTTCATTTAAATAAAAGGATATAATATTATTTTTTTTATAAAAATTTATACTTAACTCCTCAATATATTATTATTTAAAATAATGATTGATTTATTGATTAATGATAAGGATTTGAATAAGAATAATTAATGAAAATATATTAAAACAATTAAATGTAAAAATGGATATTTTTCAAAATATTTTTAATGTGATGTTAATTTTACCTAATAAGTTATATTCATAAATTTTAAAATACCATTATGATAATATATAACATTTAAATATAACATAATAAAACACATTTAATTATAAATTGATATAAAATAATATTAATAACACAAAAGAGTTTAAAATTTTGTTTTTTCTATAAATAAGGTTTTCCTTTATATTTATTATTTTAGTTAGATTCTAAATTTATAAAATTTATAATTTTAAATTAGGAAAATAATTTCATTTCAAAATTCTACATTTAAAAAAAATTATGGTGAATTTTTTATATTTTTCAAAACTTTTTTATATTTAGGTGTATAATGAAAACATTAATATTTATTAATACCAATTAATTTTTTTAATTTTAATTTTCTAAAAATGACTCCAAAATTTTATAAAAAAAGTCATGGAAAATATATTTTTTAAGTAATAAAATTATTCAATTAAAAATTCTATGTAAAAATTATAAAAATAATTTTTACTATTTCAAAACCTAAGTAATCATTTATTGTAAACAAACTATTTTAAAATTTTCTTTAATTATGATATTACAAGGTAATATTATATTTTGTATTTATTTTAATCCATATAACTCTAATTTTTCTAATTATAAACCTATTAGTCACGAAATTCAAAAATATTTTTATTTTTACCCAATATATTATTTTTAGTCCAAAATATAAACCTTTTCCAAAAAAATGTTTTTATGTTTTATGTTTGGTAATATTAAAATTTATTTTTATCAACATTATAAATTTTATCTAAAATAATTAATTTCATTTTTTGGGAATCATTAGTTACAAATTATTTAATAATGACCATTTTTTTGTAACCATTAAAAGTAAACTACTTTGGTAAAAATTAGTTACGATGATAAAACATAAAAATAGTAAAAGTGATAAATATAAAACAAAAATATTTAAAAAATATTTAAAAAATGAGTGAAGATGTATGATTTTTACTTTATTTACTTTAATTATTCCCTCAATCCATTATTTTCCCTTATTATATCCACTTTATCATTGAATATTGACTTTTCCTTCTATATTTATCAATATGCCACTCCTCTCTCTTATATGAGGACCCCCCCCCCCAAACCACCCCACTTCTCCTCAAACCCAAATAATATCATATTCGGACAAAATATATCAAATAATACCATGTCACTCCATGTTAATTCATAGTGGTTCTATTACACATACAATACCACCTCTCAAATCCTTAATAATTTTTTAAAAGATACCTTCCAATGGGTGAGGTAAAATTCTCAATTACTCTTTTTCATTCTTTTTTCAATTCATTCTTCTTATACCTCAATATAATATAATCTAACCATTTTGAAATTATAAAATAAATATCATAATTATAATTAAATCTTATTGTGTTTATGGTATGACCATTTTTTACCCTCCTCCCAACCATTCAAAAAAGGAATTTGTCGCTTGTGTTATGTGCGGAGCACCGCCTCCATAAGTGACATGATATGTTTTTCATAACTATAATAAATAAATGGTTATAATGGTATATTTAATAAATAAATATCATACTAGAAATTTTTATGATTATTAATATATAAATCAATTCTTACCACCATTACATTCTATATACACGAATTCATCACCTATGTGCATGTGCAGACTGCCACCTCTAAAGAAGTGATATATTCAATTTTCCCATAATTCTTTTCTTATTTATCTAACTCTATTAAAAATTTATTATCCACTTTAAAAATCATATTTCTTATATAATAATTATTTTTTACCAAAGTAATCACTTTGATAACCATACTCAGACATATATTATTGCTTGTTCTAGTTTGGTTCGGTTTAACAACCATTATAAATAATACTATAAATTTTTATAATTGTTTAATATGGAACGATAAATAGTGGTGTTATTGGCCATTAATTATTAAACAATGTTTCTTTTATTTTATTTTTTTGAAATGTGTCGCCTTTTTGTTCATTATAAATTAATGAAACAATCTCACCACCAACTTGTCATAACTACCAAAATTATAAAATTTTATTTGAATTTTATAAATTATTATAAAACATATTTTTTGGTACCTATAATGAACTCAAAATTACAATCATTGAATATAAAAAAATGAATCGACACTACCACTATGAAATGAGTACTAAACGAAAAATCGAAACTGATAACCTCAGATTATGAAAATCAAATATAACTAACTAATATTATTGTAATAAATGATTATAAATTATGTTTATAAAATTTTATAGGTATTAATAATGTTTCAAATAAGTCATTAAAAGAGTTATTGTTTTATAAATTATTTTATATCATGTTTGGAAGTGCGAGAATAATAATTAAGGTTTTTTGCATCTCAATTTTACTTCATTGATATATGATGTGTATTCACCTATTGTTTCCTCTTTTCTAGAATTTATTGGTCATGAATTTATTTTATCATAATTATTTATTAAGCCATTTGTTTTTTAAAAATCAATTTGATAATATAACTTTTATGGATCCATAATTCAAAAGAAAATGACAATGTGAGTGAGTTTCATCTCAATTTCTATTCTTTGAGAAACATTTTTTTTATACTCCTAATTATATTTACATCCTATAAATTCTACCTATTTGATATATAATATCCTTATTTATATTTTATTCATTATATTTAAAGTTCAATTTCAATCTCTCAATTTTAGAGGGTTTTTATTAAAATGTTTCTTAAGTGATAAGGGGTTTTCTTGACACCACTTCTTTTCTTAGTTCATGATGATGCCTCTTTGATTATATATCATTAATAATGGTTTTTGTATATTATATTATCAAATTATAATCACTTTCCTATTTATTGTTTTAATTACATTAATTGATTTCTTTCATAGAAAAATTTAATGATGGTAAAAATAATTCTCATCCTCTCTATGAGCTCTTAAACTTCCATATCCATATTCACTATTCTGGATAATGTTCTCCATTTTTACCTTGAAATAAAATAATGTTTTATTTTTATTAATCTAAAACTTCGGATTTTTTTATTTTAAAATGAATGCTTTATCAGTATTCTTATGATGTGTGTATCAATAAAATTATATTCAAATATTAAAAATTATTTCTAATTCAAGTTCATATTTATATCTTTAACATCCCATTTACTATAGAAACCATTTTTCTTTTTCAAGTATCTATTATTTAGATTTATATTAAAGTGTTTTTTAAATATTTTTATCTTCTTGTAAATGAATTTTTAAAGAAAATCAAAATTTTAACTCTTTATAACAATGTTAATAATTTTTTTAGAAATTATTTTTTTTAGGGTTTTGTTTCTATTTTTCTCCTAAAATGATCTTAATCTTATGGTGTTATGTTTTATGAATCACCCTATAAATTCTGATATGAAATAATCTTTTGGTTAATTTAATGTTTGAATCAATGTATCCAATCCATTATTTTATTTTATGTGATTCCATTATGAAATTTTATGAAAATATTTGTATTTCCAAGGGTAATTTATGAAATAATTAATGATTGATTTGAGATGGCATGCATATGTATATATAGTATGTGTTGGGTTCATATATCAGCCTAAAATTTATTATTTAAGGATATAAACTACTAAATATACTTTTAGACTATAGTTTTTAGAACCTAAGTCACTAATGGACCACAGAAGATTAAGACCTAAATCACTTAGGGACCAATGGTTTGTAAAACATTGGTAAATTATAGAAAATATGCTTTTTAAACCTAAGTCAGTAATGTGTTGTAGGTTTATGATACCTAAGAAACCATGTAATTATTCCATATTCTTATTTTGGTATCATATTCTATTATTATTTAAAATTTACATGACATTCCATTTCATTATTTCTATTATTATACTCTATGGAAAATTTTTATTATGCCATGTTTCTACACACTTATGTCATAATATATATTTTTCATTTGAGATTAAATAGATTTATAAAATGGTTTATAAGTAACTCTTATTGTTCCATGTTCTTTTTATTATGTTATTTCTCCCCGTATATGGTGTTATAATATTCTTATGATATAACGCTTGATTAAATATTGTTAGGTTTTACCATACTGAGCATTTGATCTCAACTATTTATTTTGCTTCCATTCCATATTTATTGATATGTGTATAACTTATAAGAAGTATACAAGGGAGTATATTCTAGCTTAATTATTTAGTAACTTATTTAACTAAATTTGGGTGATAAGAAACTCTATCCTTGATCTCTACTTTGATCAACACAATAGGTGGGATATATAATTACATTATAATTATTCAAAATAAGCATTTACTTGAAAAAAAATCCATATCTGGAATCTCAATGATCTTAATGATCAAAAGTGGAAAATTATTCCATAAAATATCATCGATATTAATGATTGTAAATAAAATTTACAAATAGAAAACAAATATATTTTATAATAAATCCTAACACCTAAAATATCTTAAAAATTCACACTAAAAAACAATACAGCTAAATCTCTTAATAGTAGAGAGAATATGAACAAACTCATTTCATATTCATTCAATCACATTCCAATCCACAAATATTAGTCTTACTTATAGACATTTTTAAATTAAATTCTAATGCTAACACTTTTAGATCTTTGGTTTTGGTCGTAACATCATCATAATAAGCTCATCGTCATCTGATGAATGCAATTCATTAGTTCTTCTCAATGTTTAGTATATCCTAATAAAGTTCCCAAAGTTCATTGTATCAGTTTAGTTCATTATAGTTCATATAATAAAAAGTTACAATCATCACACTATAAACATAATCTAAATAATTCAAGTTATATTAAAATCAGAAAAAATATACTAAGATTTTAAAAATGAATGATATGATTGAAGAAATTTGAATCAACACCACATTCACTAAATCCTTACAGATTTTTTTTATTTAACCTAACATTTTAACATATAAAATAACATTTTAAACCTTATAAAGAACTATATTTTCATATTTTCTGACACACTTTTGGAAATATTACATTAAATTCACCATTTATCACAACATATGAAATACCTTTTGAATATACATCCAAAACTCCTTTTGGATATACTCTATAATTTATTTAGAGTTACTCTATGAGTTTTATAAAAATCAATCAACATTCATCCAACCCTACATAGGAACCCCACAATATATTATATAATTGAAAATAAATATTAATTCTAAAATTTTTAGATTCGTTTATTAAACAATTAAAGTACTCATACTGTAAATGTATATGGAATGATCACTATTGAGTTTATGTACCTCCATACCACTATCCACCCTTTGTATGATATATATGAATTAATTTTCATATGATCACTTTTCCAACACATCAAAAAACCATAAGATATATAGTATTTTAATCCTTTATAGTTACTCATATTTTTTTAATTCTTTGAGTATAGACTACCCAGGATGATGAATTCATCGCATGTCATTCACCTTTATGGATGATCATATCACAAACCACTCATTCATATATAATATTTTTTAATTTATTATATATGTATAGTTACACTATTCTTCTTTTAATTATAATAAAGGGCCAAGATTTCATACTGGTCTTTAGAGAGGAAAAGTCCCATCTAGATTACACCTAAACAAAATACATGATCTGTAATATACTCAACCACCACATGATTAGTAAATCTTCAAGTTTTGTTTAATAAATGTGTCAAAATATATATGTTATAATTCTAGTAATTTTACAAACCATGGATATGGAGAAATAAAAATATGTCTCTTTTATCCCTAATATACCAAACACATAGTGTATGACACTCTAAGTTGTATGCTTGGTCGGTTATCTAAAATACATCAAAAAAATTCATTTTCTACTTCATGAGTATTTTTTTTATCAGAATATGAAATCATACCCATTATAACCTTAACATTTCATTATGACCTATAACAATGTATTATAAACATTAAAAATGTATAACTCAAAGTCTTAATTTGAGAGGTTAATGATCATTTTACTTCAAAAGTATATGCATCCAACATGAAAGAATGATAAAGTGGATAATTCCTTTTGTATAATATGATTCACTATATATTATTAAACTCTTTTAATAATATTACCAAAACCATACATAATTGATCATTCAATTAGATACTATATGATAGACCAAAAAATTATCCTTATATTTTCTAAAATTTTAGGGTCTTGCTAAAACCCCTTAAAATTTTATATAATTTCTAGCACATCACTATGTCACCATCAAATAAAAACACTCCAACTAAACTCTTTCTTCAAGTAACATCTAAAAATAATGTATTCTTGAATAATGTTAATATTTATGGATCATATTCATAATATTTAACTCTTTGAACACTGTAGAAAAACTCCTTATCTTTATAACATAAAATGTTATGATGATAACTTTTATTATCTACTTATAACTCTTTTTACGTTCAATATCAACATCATTATCAGAAACTTTTCCATCAGTGTTTTCCTTGAGATAATCTTAGTAAAAATATATTAATTCTGTATTATTTATTTAACTACACATCCAAAACTCCTTTACAGTATAAATTAACATTCACCTTTTTACGGTAACTAAATAAAACTCTATAAATTTCCCTTTATTGGTATAATATAAAACTAATTTAGGAAATTAAGTGACATTAACATTAAATTTTGGTTGTGTTAATATTTTATTTATTAATTTTTAACTTGAATTAATATAAATATAATCCCACTAACCTCTTAGAAACTATGTTTTCATTATAATACAATGCTAAGATACTCAAAATTTATGTGTTTGGAAATAAAAATTATTTCATTTAGTGAGAATGGTTTTAAAAAAAAATAACCTAATCATATATGGAATTATATTAGTTTTAAATATATTATTAAAAATAATATTATTCTTTAAGATATTCCATTAAAGGGAGGTTGAATCATATCCCTCATATTTTTACAAATATCTTAGATAAACACTTTTATCAAAAATAACAAAAATTATCTGTATATTATCTTAAAACATATTATATAATTTCATTAAATAAGAACCATTTGTATCTAATTAATCATATCTTATTTTTAATAACAAATAAATCTTAACAAAGAAAATATGTTATCATATAATAGTGATTATGATGAAAAAAACTTTAGACATTTGTATCCAAGAGTGGTCTATTAATTTCAACTCAAACCTTGATTATGTAATCATTTACTTCATCTCTTCAATGAAAAATATCATATAAATCAATTATTACCTAAATTTAAAACTTAATATATTTAAAAAACTTCTAAAATGTACATTTGATATTACATAAACATTAGAAAATGAATAATTTATTTCTATAATATTGATACCTTTTGATTCCTTCCTACTCGACGCTATGTCTTATTTGAGTTTTTATTTATCAATTTATGTTTTTATGAATTATCAGGTGTTGGGGGTTAGAAATCTAGTTTTTTGGAAAAAAAACCCCATTGAATAGTTGGTGTGTGGTTTGTTTAACAGTGTGGTTAACCATGTGAGAGGTATTTTGGGGGTACATAAGTGTTTTTTACTATTTGAGCATGGTATTTCTAACCATGTGGGTTATCTAAAAACCATAAGGCTTTAGTATCAGGGAGGTACTGTCTCCCATATGATTGGAATAAGGTTTTTCAAAAAAATTCATCTGAACTTTGTGTGTTTTCTATGTTATTATAAAACATTGATTTTTACCAAAATTCTATTTACTGATTTAACGCCCCATGGAATTTTTTTCTCCCACATATTATCATCTCGGTCCCTCAGTATTGGATTTTATCCCCTCTATCCTTTGGAATATTCATCTATGATACTTGGTGGTTTCTCTTAAGTTAAGACTATTTTTTCATGATTTCTCTTTATTTCCCTTATTTTACCCAAGTTCTACAATTTTCATGGTAGAGTGAAACCCTAACATGCCTCGTGGCCAAATATAGGATTGTTAATGTGGAATTTTTTTATTGTTTTTTTTTTGTTTTTTAGGTCTATGAGAGCCTTCTATACATATATCTATTCATTTTTAATGATGGCGATAAGTTTAAGAATTATTTTGAGGTATTTATCTCCATTTGGGGTCATTTTTCATGGATAATTTCAATTTCTTTAGTTCTTTTGGTTTTCTTTATCAAATTTCCCTTAAATTGATTTATAATTTATTTTTAATCCATTTTTCATGTGATGAATGGTTTGTGTTATAAATTTTATGATTTTATATCACTTTCCAAATGGGGTTAGCCTTAATACACTCCATGTTTTTGTTAAAATAGAAAGAAGATGTTTTATACTTTAAAATTGATTTCGAAAAAGGGGTTTTAAAAAGTGGTATTTCATAGTTTTAAATTTATGAATTACTATGGGCGTAAATAGTTTATAAAATTAGTTTTTAAGGGAATATATTAATGGAACTTAAGGTTTATTTGTGTGGTTGGCATTAGGTAGCACATAAGATACCATGGCTAGGTATGTGTGTAACTTAGACAAAGGTTATTTTTTACAAGGGAATATGAGATACTTTGGGAGGAAAAAAACATGAGAATTCAAAATATTGACATAGGGACCATGTAACCTCTTGGATGATTGAACCTGAGGAAGACTAATGTACCTTCCAAACTTATTACGCATTCATAACTGGTTATCAACCAATATTTTAAAATAATTCATATTAGATCATTATGGTTAGAGCCCATGGTTTATATTATTTATACCCTATTGTTTTTATATGTTTTATTCATGATTTTATTACCTTTATTTATAGATACATTTTATATTTATTCCCATGTTACCTTATTTGGTTATATAAAATTGTTTATTCTTATTCTCATGTGGGTGATTTGTGTGCGAGTGTTAACCATGTTTTTAAAGGGGCATAATTTCTTTATTTGATCTTTTTTTCCCATGATGGATAAAATAGTTTATTTTATAAAATCAAATGGATTTTTCAATGGTTTCTTTCATTTAAAATTTTTTTAGAAAAGAAAAAATAGTTTTGGAAATATTTATTTTCGAACTATACATTTGTTTCGAATATTTAAGATCCTTATATTGATTTATGGTGGTATCATAGTGGGATTTATGCTGCATAAAAATCATATGAATTTGGGTGTAGGTAATCTTTTTATTTCAATAAATAATTAAATATAATTAAACTATGAATTTTGGTATCTCTTCTTGATTACACCCATATAGGTTTATGAATGATGGAATAGATGTGGTATCATGAGTTTTATCTTATGATGATTGGTTTTGATATTTTGTATAATTGGGATATTAACTATTACCTTTTGGGTGTTGATCCCTATATTAAATTATGATATTTTATATATATATATATATATATCATGTTTATATGACTTATTTTATATGATAATGTGATGTTTTTTATTGTAACACCCTTAAATTATAAATGAAGAACATTGTATTCACTATCATATGTTACATGAAACACAATGTTTAGAAGAAAATATAATATCCCAAGACTTTAAAAACATTTATTTTGAAATTAAATAAATCTATTAAATATATTAAACTATACAAAATACTGATTTTATCTTGTGTTACACACAACACTATGTTTATCTATCATTACACACAACAGTGAGTTTAGCTTACATTTCACGCAACACAAATATTAAGCGAAACATGACATATCATTAAAATAATATTATTTAGAATAATAATAATATTTATGCAATTAAATTGGTGGTTATAAATATTAATAACTAAATTATTAAAAAAAATATCTAATGATTATAAATAAACTATGAATCGTTTAAAATAAAAATAAATTCTTTCTGAAAAAACACCATTTTTCATAAAAGTATTTTAATCACACTTTACGAACTTAATATAAAATTAAAATTTACCACTTTTAAAAAATTATCTGAAAAAATAAACTTAATTTGTGAATTTTTAATTCCAAAATTATCTTAGGGTTAATTTGTTTTATTTTTTTTACGTTTCACTTTTAGATAAATAATGAAAATATTGAATCTGAATTGAAAATTCCTTTTCATTTAATATAATTATAGTTTTAAATTATAATTTTAATTTTTTTATAAAGTATAATTAGTTAAATTTTATATAACATAATCCAGTTTAGTTCATTAGAATCATTTTAATGTTGAATTCTGATATAAAAATATAGTAAACTTTAGAATGTTTTCTCTTTTAAACCTCATTTTCTCGTCATGTCTACAAGATTAATTTTAAATTAAATTTTCCAATTATATGAATTAAATTTTAAAAATTGATTCTATGTTTTGAAATCAGAATAAATTATTATTTATAATAAGTTAAATTTTATTTTTTACAAAAATGAATAGAAAATTTAGTAAAAATTAATTACCACGGTTAAGGTAAAAATGAATTTACTGAGGAATAAATTAAAATGTTAAGCATTAAAAATGACCAAACCACTTTTCCAACATCAATTATCTAGAAATATTTCAACCTTAAATCGTATATCATTGATAATGGCCCATTGGAAAAGCTTTTAGGATGATAAAAAAAGGGTATGATAGAATCTCTTCAAAAATAAACAAGTGTGTCACTCACCTAACTTATAAAATGTCACCCATATCATCTCTTATTCAGACAATACAACCTATTTGGTTGGGCCAGTACCTACCCAAATAACATCCCAAATTCCCTCCTCTCATTATATAATCCTTATTTTGGGCATAAAACCAACCAATAAAGTATTTACTACAAACCTAATGATGATTCCTAAAGAGAGGTGACATTCTTTAATGAGTGTTTTTATTTTATTTATTCCTCCACCTACATAATTTATTATTCAAAAATAAAAATATAAAAATATAATTATATTTGATATAATTTTATTATTATTATTAATTTCATGACCTAACATAATCTCCACTTCCATAAAATGAGTTACAAAATCATAGTTCATGTGTACAACGGACAACCACCTCACGAACCGATGTCATTCATTTTTCCAGTACTATCATTCATTGTTTGGTATGATGATGTATATAAAGAATATATATTATATTTGTAACATAATTATACCTATGGATTCATTATATAATATATACACATCCAATTTCAATCCCATATGGGATACTCTAACGTCGCTTTTGTGTACGGTGTACTACCACCTCATGAAGCGATGTGATTTAATTTTCACTAACTCTTTAAATGAAATGTGATAAGGATAAAGATAATGATTATATTAGATATATATGATATAATTTTGACATTAAAAAAATTTATCACTATAAAAAATAATATATCTCGATCTATTTCTTACATTTTTACTCAATGAAAGATGATAATATTGTTCATGTATGTGTGAACTACGGCCTTCACGAAAAGTTGTGACTCTTTTTCATCACCAAACCACATGGATATATTATTATATTTAAAGAAATAATTTTTTATTAATGACATTCATATGATTATGGAAATATAAATCATCTCTTACCTCATTTCCATATAGATCATAGAAAACTGAAAATGTTACTCATGCGTATATATGACCTATCGTCTCCATGATCATAACATAATTTTTTTTATCAAAACATAATTTAATAATTGGAATTAAAATTATAATCGATTTAAAATATTTTAATTGTGAAACTATTTTTATATATATATATATGATATAACTATTTAATATTCTCAAGAACTATTTATTTCATTAGAAAACATGCATGACAGAACAAGGCAATTAACACCCGAAATAATGAAATTAATGAAAGATTATTAAGGAACAGATATAATATTTAATAAAATGATAATATAGGATATTATTACTATTATTATGGTTTTATAATTAGTTAATATAATGTTTAAAACCAAATTAATGAACATAATTCACATTCTACAAAAAGGAATAATTAGGTAATGGATTTCATCTCAATTTTATTTTATTAAGGAATATTATAATGATATGCACTTAGTTTATATTATATGGTTTGTGTAGTACCCATTTAACATGTAATATAATGAATACTTCATTCTTAGTTTTATTTATGTTTTAATTATAATTATTTAATCTATGGGCATTAGACAAAAAAATGAAAATTAGAAATGAATTTCATATCTCAATTTCATTAATATATTAGGTGTTTGGGGGTAAAATTACATTAAACAGAAAAACAAAAACCACACACATAAGCTATAATTTCAGTTCATAACCCCCCCTAAGGATATCCCACCCATCAATCCTTATTTATTCAGTACATGGTCTGATGGCCTAATGGGCATAAAACCCATTACAAATCCCGAAGGCCCACAAACTTGCCTGAAGGTACAATGAAACATCATGTTTGTATCATATTGCCTATGTCACCACCATCCTGTAGAAATTTTATCCAACCTGGATTTGAACGTGGTTCCGATGTAGGAATACAGAGAGCCTTTATCACCCAGGTAATCCCCCAACTACATAATTCAATTTCTTTTAAAAGGCTTATATTACTTCTTTATTATCCTTGATATTATAAGACTTTTTTTAAATTAATTTTGATCATATTATGTTTTATTTACACTTTTTATATGTATATTTATAGTTTATATTCAAAATATTTCATTGATTAATTTTCACTTGAAATATATGATCTTATGAGGGTTCATTTCACAATATCTTTCTATTTAATACACTTGATACTTGTATTTCCATTGATGGAAATTATTTTACCATTTTATAATAATTACATTTTATTTTCCTATCATATATTTATTCATTATATTTTCATGTAATAGTACCATTTTTTCTATCATTGTAATTTAAAATTATTGAGAAATGTTTTATAAAATATGAATTTATTTCACTCTTTCGTCGGAATACCTTTTTCATCAAAAAAAATGTTTTCTAATTAAAATAGTTTCTTTACAATTTAAACATGATTTATTAAAGTAATTTTTACTCATGCTTTAAATTTAAAAAATCTATTTGAATGGAATATTATATATATTTTTCTGAACAAGAAACTTTTATAACTGTTTTATATTACAAAAGGAATTTTCTTTTTTACTTGTATCACAGGTACCAATTACTAACCATCCTGAACATTATTACTTTGAAGCATACTTTGAAAGTTTACAAGTTTTTTTAAATAAAATTTTCCTAATATTTTAGATGTTCTTAGTTTTTCATAGTTATTTTCGAAGAAAAATATTTTCAAACTTTTTTATGATTTAAAATGTGATTTTCAAAATGAAAGTAATATTATCCTCCAAAAATTTTTAAAGTTATTTTTATGTTTTTTATTCATTAATGAAAAAACCCTTTATTCTTAATCTAGTGGGTATATGTTTACATAGTCCTTCTTCTTCATATGGATGGTTTATTATTATTTTGATAGTGTATAGTATTAACATTCACTTACTTGTTTCTTTTGTAGTCATTATCTTCCCCTTGAAATATTTACTTTCCTATAATCATTAGACATTAAATTTACCCTAAATATACACATTATTTATCATGTATATTTTTATTTCATAAATTGTATATCATTTATACTTAAGGTCTTTTTATTTTAAATTTCTCTGATTGACTAGAGAAAGATTGATAAATCCCTATACTTTAATTGATATGGATATTTTATGATAAAGCACTTTTTTATGAATTAAATCGATTCTTGAATATATGAGGAATGAATTGGAAAAAAATGATGGATGGGGCCTAGTATTATATAGCCCTTCGATACATGGGTAGGTCTCTTGAGATAAAATAGTAAACTATCATTAAACCAGTTTTTACCTGTGGTTTAAACTATCTTGTAAAAGGTCTTGATGGTAATATTATCGTGTGTCTAAGACATGAATTCTAATAATTATGAATTAACTTCATTAGTAATTATGTTTTTATTATATATTACATTTTCACAATGATATTTTATCTAGATGAATTTCATTTTTAGTTTATGGATTAAATAGTGTGTGTTTTAGTTATTTACCATACTATATTGATTATGTCATGTTCAGTTATTATAGTCATTTTATTTATTAAATGGAATTTTTTTCAGTTATTTATATTTCCATATTTATTATTATCAATTAAAAAAATTTCATTCATATTATCTCTAGATTCACTTCCTTTTTATTTTAATGATTATATAGAATTTGTGTTTAGTTATTTACCTTTCATATTAATTATTCTTATTGATTCAGGATAACAACCTCTATAAAAAACGCTTACTGATCATTTGAGCTCACCCTCATTTTTCCCTTTCTCAAGAATCCATGATTTATTTTATAAAGGATATAAAAGGATATGATATGGGAAATAATGTTATTATTTAAAAAAATATCTTGTAATTTTTGTATTCAAATGTAATGCGAGACTCAAGCATGTATCAAGATTACCAAGATTACAAAACTCTTCGGTACTTTGGGATATAATTTATTATATTTTATTACAAAGTAATAATGTATACATCGGATCTGGGATACTATGGTCGGGGTCTCTATAGTTGGTATTTGAGGAATTTTAGTATAAACTAATGGAACTGGATTTAGGAAAACATATATTACAGAACATAACATTATAATAGACTTTAAGGATAATTATAGCACCATCCTGAAGTTTTTTTAAGGAATAAATTATGTTGTCTTACTATAAATATATCCCTATATATATACTTAAAGTGGGCTTGGTTTTGGAAAATAGGTACCTATGGGTAATAAATCGAAAATGGTTGTGTTGGGCTTGACCTGATTATCACTTTGTGCATGAAAAAGAATCCTTACTACGCACCTAGTTTGACAGTCTTGGGGGATATTCTTAGTTTTATTCATATTTTCTTCACAAACCATTATAAATTATTTGAATATATGATTAAAATTATTGACCTAGTTTAAACCCTAGGCTAAAGAAGGATCTGTTTGGAAATAAAATGGAGGAAGTATTTATGTATTGGGATTAAAGAATTAAATTGTAGAAGCATTTTTATAAATTGTATTTTGGTAATAAGAATTGTAAAAATTCTAAGGATTGTGTTAGAATTTATTAGTATACATTTCTTCATTAATATAAGAGTTATGGATACCATAATTGGTTTGTGAGTTTAAATTTGTTCATAATTTTATTGCATTAAACATAATTTTTTTGGTTTTATGTAATGGAGTATACCAAAATTAAATACATTTTAGAGAAATTTATGGAAATAATATATTTTAGTGGAAAAGTTATTTGAGTAATAGTGCCTTAAAATTTTATAGACAGGATTTTAAAGGTATTGATAGAATTTATGGTTAATATGATCATTAATGGTGCTGTAAAATAGTCAAATAATATTATTAGACATTATAGAAGAAAATAAATTGTATTAAATACTATAGTAAAAAATGTAATTTAATGATTGATTTTATAAAAATAATGTACAACAGAAATTTTTAGGAACTTTATAATAATCATATTAAATTAGTTTTAAAAATTACAATTCACATGTTGGGTGACAACTCGTCGCATCTAGAAATGTCATGGGGCTTAAAACTGTGGTCGAAGGATGATAAGGGTTTAGCTCTTTCCACTATAATATGTGATGTCCTGGTTAATATTACATTGTTTTTAGTTAAATGATTTAATAAATAAATATTAATAATATACTAATAGTGTTACTTTAGAGGGTTAGAAATTAATTTATTTTATTGGATAACTTGTGTTTACCATATTGGTTTTGGAAAATAGTTATAGATAGATAGTGTCATGACCTATCCCAAATGGACCAATGTGATGACTACCCCAAGCTCACCTCTAAAGGCTAGGGGTTAGCGACTAACACTGAGTAAGAATATCCCACAAATGGGAGGCATCTTCCTAAGTACTTGTACACACTCACACATATCCAAGCCCAAAATTATTAAATGTAAAAAATAATAAGTAAAACAATCATGCATACACTAAGATACAAACCACAAAGTATAATAGAAGAAAATTGGAATGTAAATAGTGCCATAATACAATCCCACTAAAAGAAACAGTCTGTAAAAGTGAAAGTAAAACTTCATGAAACTCATCCACAAAAAATCCCTACCTGAAGTGAAAGTACTGGTCAGCTATCTAAAGTTGTAGGATCACACCGTGAGTATCCGGTCCCCCTAAGCACCACCTAGTCTTGGTCCCCCTATAACTCTATAAAATCATTGATCATCTTTATAAGACATAACTCCTATGTGAAAAGCCTATTTTGGGGTGAGTAAAACAATACTCAATCAGACACTCCAAAACCACAAAGGAATACCACTAATAAATACACAAAGTATATCAAAAATAAATACACGAAGTATACTACAAATAATTACATGATGTATACCAAAATTGAGTACATGAATTATACCACAAATAAGTACACAATGTATACCACAATGAAGTACACAAAGTATACCAATAATATGTACATGAGCTATACCAAAAATAAAATATGTAGTCAGATCAAAATAGGTATATGTATATAGTGCATATATCAAGAAGATAAAGATATACTTATAAAATTTTCCAAGCCTCAAAGGTCTCATCCACTACGATCTATATAGTTTCACTTGTATCATGCTCGATACACAGATAGGGGGTTAATTGTGTCGTGGGATCACTAGGGGGATTACCAACACTAATGGAAACATATTCCAAGATTAGGATAGGTTCCCACATATATTTGTTTCACACCAGCTCCAAAAATCCTATCTGAGGTCGCATAAAGAAAAGTGAGGACCACCAAGCCTCTCGGTGTGATATGTGCTCCAGCCACCAAGTCCATTGTTGAAGCCAGGCTGAGACAACTCACTTATGAACATGGGTCATCCTCTATGATGGGATCAGGATCTTTTGTCAAACCCTTATATGAATAGAGAAGTAGAATGCCCCAAACCATTGATGGTCCAACTAAAAACCCACCATGTTATCTCAAAAGGAACGTCCTGTCACAAGGGTCCCAATTCCATAGATGGATCCTCAAACAGAAGCTATGTTGGATTGTTATGGATGTTTTACTAAAAAGGTGTTATTAGGTTCTAGTCTTGGTCAAATCAAGGTCTAGTTCGGGTATGATACAGCCCACTAGACCTTATCTAATATTTCTCGAAATGTCTCGGCCTGCTGAGCTCGGCCCATTAGGCCTCCTGGACTATGGACCACTTGGCTGCTGGAGTGGTCAGACTCCCCCTGGTCTAGCCCGCTGCATGTGGGCCAGCTTCACTCACTACATGCAGTCTTCCTTGAATACATTCCCTGCTCAGTGTCTTGGTGCCATCATGTTCCACACAATCATCCCTCCTGCTGCATATATGACATCCTCACTGCTACATCCCCCGATCGACATTGCATCCACCTACAATGGATCTAACATGGATGCCTACCTATGCTCTAACATTGCACCATGCCACATTCTATCTCTACTAGTCGCCCCACTAGAAACCTCTCCCTACCGGCACACAGTTTTCTTGGATCAGCCCCTAGGACCCTTCCCACCACTCACCTAGAATAGCCAAATCTACCACCATGCGCTGCCACCTTACGCCATGATCCCATCCAAATCACATAGAGCCTTCATCGTATTACCTTAACTCTGCCTTTATGAGGTTGGATCATTGATCTCATATTGTTTTACCATGAAACAAGGGTGAAACTATTGATCATTCACATAAGAGTTTCCTAGAATGAGGAGACGATGAAGAACACATAAAGAATACAATATATTGAGGGGAGAGAATAAAGGAACATGAACACGCGAATAATAGATCATAGAATTTGTTTCATTTTGGCCTCAGATCTTCGTTGTTAAAAGAAAGAATGAAGAAAGGTAATCACCAATATATATCATCCATCAAAACCCCACAATTTTACCATCCTGCAAGATTGATTGAACCGTGAATCTACCTGTTCAGGGGTCGGTCCGCGTTTATCATTGAATTTATGAATGGGGAAATAATCACAAATAACCTATGCCCTACCTCAATTGGGTTCTATCACTAAAGAAGAATTGTCTCGACATCATTGCTGTGTTTAGATCCATTGAATCTGATGTCTGTTGTTCATGATTCTCCAATCCGTCAGTGTTCATTAGAGAGATCTATGTCTCCTTGCCTCAAAATATTTCCAGGGTTATTTCATAACCCTCGATTCCTAAAAAAAGGCAATATTAAAAGAAAACCGATGTTGTATAAAAAATAGGTTTTATTAAATTATTTTAATGTCATTTATGTCTAAAAACTATCTTTCACAACTAGCTCATGTCGGCCAATGTTAGGCCTCACTTGAGGAAAAACCCCATTAGGAACACAATGGATTTATTAGATTTCAAATCTACGTTACCATTTATGAGTTATTAGTATTTTAATATAAATTTATTTAATTTAATAATTTTATTTATGGTTACGTACCTGGTGTATTTTTCTAAAAATGACTCACATAAAGTAAGGTTAAGTTGCACCTAGTGTAAATCCACTATTATGAGTTCAACAGTGCCCACATATTTCTAATCTGGGAAACCAATTAAAATTTCATTAACATTTTAATAAAATTCACATACTTGTTCTATTAAAAACATAACATTTTACAGCAAACTGTTCTGAGAACACTGGGCCACATAATCAAATGTCGTCTCAACGCCTGGTCTCAGAATTTTCCCAAATAGTTTCGAAAAAAATTTCGGAAAACACAAGTCATTATATTCTCCCCACCATAAGGATTTACATCCTAAAAATCCAATCCAAGGGATACATAAACTGATAAAGGTACATAGTATAAACCTGAGCCTCATGCTCCCATGTACTCTTCTGGAGATTCTTGTTCTGCCACTAGGTATACTCTAAAAGAATCACTCATCCATGAAGGATACTCTCCTTATAGTCCAAGATCACTATGAATAGGATGAAAAAGAGAGCATCATGATCTAAACTATCACTGATAGAATTCCATGGAGTGGGACTATCTCCTACCCATAGAGGCATCCCAAAATCTCTACGGAACTCTACTCCCGAATAGCTAAGAAGTGGGCCAACTTGGTGAGTGTGTCAACAATTGTCGAGATGGTATCGTTCCCCCTAGATGTTTGTGTCAAACCGTTCAAAAATCCATCGATATCCCTTCCCATTTCCATTATGGAACCCCAATAAAGAAAAGAGAAATCCCTTCCAAGCATAGTGGGCTCGACACGGTGAGTTGACAAACCAAGAAACTGATTCAAACATGAACCCCTATTTTATATCAATAGGTAAGACTAGATTCACCAGTTCTATCATCCTTGGATTCCTCCCCAACACCCTCATGCATATCCATATTTATCTAGCCACTCTAGGCATCCACTACTGCCACAAAAAATGGGACTCCCTACCCCATATATCAAAATATTCTTCTAGGATCATCTATCCTAGTCTCACATCACAACACAAGCAGTAGGAAACAAACATTGAAACCAGGATCTCACCCATAAAACAAGGAATTAAGCTCTTCCACACAACGATGCATCATGGTTCTAAAGGGAAAGTACTACCAAATGGGAAAGTATAGAACTTCCTCAGAACCTTCTCCATCAACATAAATGGTACTACCATGCATCCCTAAAAAATAATGGCGTACTCCCCACATTTTGAATACACATATGGGGAATTCCCTATAGACATCTGAGCACATAGAGTCTCATATTTGGTATTCCCAAGCTCTTCCTCTCTAACTTGTTGTAAGAGTGGAGAGGTTCCAACCATCAACTAGAGGTAAGATATCCCATCTCTGTCAATAAAGGATATCTGAAATCAGTCCAACTTCTCTGATGCCTCTTTCAGTAGCTGCAAATAAGATCTTATACTGAGGTTATCTTCCACCACATTCCCCTTCCCAGAATTACAAACCATTTTAAATTAGTCTTGGAGGAACACTGGAAAATGACTCTATCTCAACCTTCGCTGGATCCACTAAAACTTTGCCACTACTGGATGAAAATTGAGTACTCATAACATCCACTAAATAGAGGATTGGGATAGATAATTGATGAGTAATCGGATACACTATCCAATGTGTAAGTCCACCATGTTATTCCTGGGTCTCCATTTCACTGAAAATGAAAACAGTGTTCCAACCCTATGGAAATATAACACACCTTTCCTAAAAAATGAAATCTATGTGTGAACTTTGGCTATTAGTCCATATAGAGAATGAAATCATAAGGCCTCGATGGTACACCCAAGAGATCCCAACCGAAACTCTCTCTTTTAAGAGCTAGGTCACACTATTAGAATTATTTTATAATCATGGAGTCTCTCTTGTATGTGTTTCTAAGTGTATGGTTCTAGTCAATGGTTTAATGGGAATATCTAAGTATCAAACAAGAAATTTGTAAATAAAATAATTACTATCACAACTGTCTATATACAACAGCAAAATTAGAAATACACAGATCATACCTTGAAAAATTCCTGGAGTCCTAGGGTTATAAGCCTCGAAAACATGTAAATGTATCCTCCCCTATCCTCTGGATCCCTATGTATTGTATGTAACACCTATAGATAGTGGTGTAACACTTTAAAAGGTTGGAAACATCCTACTGCTTCCCCATCACCTCTGCCACATCAGTCACCTGATGGATCTGTTTTCTCCAACCACTGCCTCTACCTTGGTGGTTTATAAAATACCTTTATAACTGCATCCTGAACGGTGGGACAATCTAATCCAGTATATCTCTTTCCATGACATGTGTAGAAACTTCTCTTCCTCGAGGAAATAGAACGACCCAAGAATTTCTGACGAAACCTCATGTTCTGTGTCTTACGTTGTGAACCTGCTATCAGTAGGTGATAATGACACTACATATTCAGATATCACTACCTTGGAAGCCTATAATACACACTCAAACCATGTGTATCATTATCCAGTTCCATAGGATCTATGCACGACTCAGTCTGTCAAGCTACATCCACTTGAACCACTGGAGGTGGGTCTTCAAAAATAACAATAAGAGAAAGTGCCACTTACTGGCCATCCTGAAGAAACAATTCTACATTATTGTCACATACCAGGGAGGCCTCACCAAGGATAATGTTAAAATCCTGATCCTACTTTGGAAAGATCACTAGGTGGCATCGTGAATACATCCCATAAGAAAACAAGATGTTTCATAGTCAAAAGAGTATACCTGGTGAGATGACTCAAGAAGGACATGGAAAACACAACCCATTTATTTATGATGCATGTACATTTATTTTTCCCTTACAACCACTATCTTCTTGTAATTAGTTGAAAATAAGGTGTCCAGAGTCCTGGTGTATGGATACGCCAGCTGCTGCACCAACACTAGAGTCCCTGGCTGGAAAGATAAACTCGAAACACTTAACATTGTTTCCACAATCCAATATTACAGACTCCCAATCCTAAAGTATAACTCACCCACTTGGATACCACTCTGTCACAACCCATACTAGTGTGTCTTATTTCATTACTACTCCAAGCCCACATCTAAAGTTTAAGGGATGACGACTAGCACCAAGTAGGCATATCACACAAATGGGAGGCATTTTCCTAAGTACCTATACACACGTACACATCTCCAAGACCAAAATGATGAAATGTAAAAAAAATAAGTAATAAAAGCATGAATACACTAATATACCCACCATATAGTATGGTAGTAAAAAACTATAAATTAAACATGGCCATAACATAAGCCAACCAAAATAAAGAGTTTGTAAAAGTAAAATAAAAATTTCTTGAAACTAATCTTCAAAAAACCCTAACTGAAGGTAAATGAACTGGTTATCTTTCTGAAGTCATAGGAGTACACCTAGACTATCTAGTATCCCTACGAACCACATGGCCATGGTCTACCTAGGACTCGATCAAAGTATCGATCATCTGCAAAAGACATGACACTTTTGGGAAAATCCCGTGCAGGGCAGAGTAAAACAATACTTTATAAAACAACCCAAAACCACAATGTAATACCACTAAGTAATACATGAAGTATACAAAAAAGAAATAAATAATTTATTCCAAAAAAGATTATACCAAATATACAACAAATAAGTACCCAAAGTATACCACAAATAAGTACATAAATTATAACACAAAGAAGTACACGAAGCATGAAGGTATTGAGGCCCGTAGTGGAATTTGATGGGTTGGGGATTTTAAAATTTCTCATCAATGGGATGACAGGAAATTCTATCACTGATGATCCAAGCCTTTTTTTAGTCCAAAGAACTCACAAAAATTAAAAGATCACTTAAAATAAAACCGAAATATACATGTTCAGATCTAAATCTGTGCTCGACTACAATTTTTCAATAGTGAATTTTCTTGAAGGATCCATAGTAGTAACCCTCTATATCATCCACACATGCTTCAGAAATTTGTTGGAATATAAATCGTTGAATTTTTAGTGCTAACATGGAGGTTTGACGATGTCTTCGATGCCCCGATGATACTCATGATCCTCCGACTTCATTAATTGAATGTATTCTAGGGTCATCACTTGAATAAAGAGGCTCTCTCTCTAAGATGTGAGAGGAGAGAGTGTCTTTAATTTTAAATGAATGAATAGTCCTTTTTAAGATAGTCTCTACCTCTATTTATAGTGGAGTTTTTAAATATCTGGTTGGGTTCCCCGACCCCTGTTAATTTCGACATCAACTAAATAATAATTATAATGAACTAAACTATGCCATAAATATTATTAATAATTTATCACATACTTATAATATATATATATTTATAATATATATTACGTGATAAACCCATGTCATTAACTAAACTCATAATACTAAAAAATATTAAACAAACCTTGAATATTAATATAATATTCATTCCCTAAATATTTTTCTCGTATTTATATATCTTCTACATAAATTTAAATAAATCCAATCCCAGTTATTCATAAATAAAATTTTAAGGAATTTATTTATTTCTTTGGGGATCAATACCATAGACAACACTAAGACCCCTTTAGGGGTTCCATGTCCATTAAAATAATTTAATTGAATATAGAGGACTCTTGAATACTCTATTGTGTGCGATCCTATAGGATCTTATCTCGATAGCAGTCAATAAAATTCATAGACCAAGATCGGAATCTAGAAACCCATCAAGGACCCTAAAGAGATAAGGATAGTCATAGAAAAGACTACCAACCTTTGAACATCTATTGTATACTATAATCTCTTTATCTTTAGATATATTATAATGTTGACTTCACACTAGAATGACCACCCTTTTCTTTCTTTATTATTGGTTCATTTATTCATATGGATTTACCATTAAAATTATTTGGCTAAAGACTTATAAAGGTAAAACCATCCCTATCAACCAGGCCTCTGATATACAACATCCTCAACTTGGAAGAACAAAATCATTTCTTGACCATTCAACCAATTATATACAACCAATGATGTACCCAACACAAGATACCTCACCACAATTTCAATATCATGATTTATACTTGTATCAATGTACATAATAAAATGGTACACACAGGTAATGATATCAAGTCTCAAGAGAAATTCACAAGTCTATATATAGGAACAACCAATGACAATCAAAACATTTGGTGTTACTATTAATGGGTATGTCCTCATGATCTCACTACTAGAGATCACCAAGGGTGAACTTCATGAGAAGATGTCTCAAGGCTTATGAGCCCCCAGCACGTGATAGTAAAAAATCAAATCTGTCTAATCAGTATGATGCATCTAAAACATATGACCTGTTAAAGAGTAATTACATAGTATCTCAAGGTTCTCATTATAGAATAGGATCTACTATAACCTTTGGATATGACTATTACCCTATGGAAATTACTATTAAATAGTTGATATAGAAATATATACACTATAATGGTAAGAAAACATCATGTACAGTTAACTATATACATGATATGGTAATCAAAAGTACTCTATAGTTGGGTCTAGGGAACCCACAATTTTAACACTCCTAGTTGCACTAGATCCAACTTACTAACCATTCTTGTTAGAAACTCACATGTTGAAGATCTTTTTTCTACAGGGTAATGGCTTTAGCTTCTAGGTCTTCCACGTTTCCGTTGTGTGGAAGTTCTACTATATGCGACATCATCTCTTTGAGTATAACTTCTCATGAAATGGTATCTCTGAGTATATCATTTTTCCCACTATCATAACTTTACATCTTGGATAAAAATAATACCATAATTTACATTATGATAATACATTATTTACTTGGTGTAATTCCAAGAACTAGACCAAATTGTTGCATTTGATAACTACTTCTTCGCTTCCATAGATTTTGTAACATACTTGGTATTTATAAATATAGATACCACTGGATCTTATAAGCATGAATTTCTCATCACCTTATACTATCTATGATAATATATCAAATTTATATATGCAAAACTAGTATGTTTCCCACAATAACTAGTATCCTTTTTCTCCTATAACTGAGCACTTATCATTTGTACCTTCTGATGTATAATATGATATTTTTGATGTCTTCACTTGCAGAGCTCTTCGATATAACTGATATTTTTCATCTATAAAGTATATCCTAGAAATATATGTTCATGTACATATCATGGCATATGTTATTGATCCATATTTGAGCCATATAGAACTCAACTCACAACTTTAATCTCCTCCCTTGTTTCGAACAAGTCAACCTAGAGAGATTTAACCTTGTGACATTGGAAATAATTATTAACTTGAATTGTTCCCAAATATATTTTTAAATACCATGTCACTGTATATACGATTGACTAGTTCCATGAAATCCTTAGATCTACCTCAGTAGATCCTATTCCCTAGAACATAGGTTTCAACATTAAGTGATTCACTGGAGAATTGTTTTCATCCTAGTCTAAACTCATTGTAAGAACAACATCTATTTACCATATGTTGCGGAACATATTTCTCTTGGGAATCATTGGGGATCCCAATAACCTCCGGTAAACACATGAAACAAATTCATTCCAAATTAATGTTATAATATCTTGTTGCTTACATTAATACAGAACTAGATTTCTTTAACTTTCATCCCTTATTAGCATCATATGATGTCATCATCCCTATCTGGTTGCATCATGTGGAAACATTCTATGAATGTTGGTCTCGACATGAAAATACCAATTTAATAATCTTAGAAGTTATATATTACAATTAAAATTCTATTGGACTTAGGAATACTAACTTATTATAACCAATCAATCTTTATTGGTACCATTCATGCACCATCCATGTATCAACTTACTTGAATTCCCACCATAGTTTTCAATGTATAAGACCCTTTTCACTTTGATATATTGAATACATTGAGTTTTAATTGATATTATTCATATTATATTATTTACATATGCTTATTACGTGTAGGAATTATTATTCTCAATGAATAATATATCACTGACCACAATGATTATGAAACCATCACCTTGGTTTTTAACCTTCACATGTAGTGTGTGTCTCTAGAACATTCATCATCCACATGTAAATGTGGATCTTGTTCATATGCCAACTAATTGTGAATCTCATGAATTGAATAAATGCAATTCAATCTTACCCCTTTCTCATTTATAGATGTGAACCCTTATATAGAAATTTAGTCTATCACTTTACTATATCTTTTCTATCTTAAGGATTTATATAATATCATAAGAAACTGTTAGGATAATTACTTAGATTCACTATGTTTTTAGCTTGATGATAGTTATTTTATGTCCTAACAAATTCTTTGTATCTAAATACATGTCCTATGACATAATGGATTTCCATCATACTATGAAACATATGATATCCATCTGTCATTTTCATTGGCATATCAGTTATGAGATTTCACCATTATTTGAAAAGCTTGTCTTGAAATATGATGGATGTTACATCATAGTGTAACATTGATACTACTTACATCATAATGTTTACATAAACAATGTTTGTTTAGAAATTCCTCCACGATACATGTTTTTAGATCAATTTCTACATCTAAGAGTCATCATCAATCCTTCTTGAAAACAAAAATATTGTGATATAGATAAGGTAATGTGTATTTAGGAATTACTCCAGGCTACATTATCATTATTGATTAATGCTTGGTCAATATATCCTTCAGCTTTACTATCTGAATCAAATCATATCTTTTGACCATGCTTATACTGTACCATCACATTCCTTAATAGAATCTTAGGAAGTATCTTTACCACTAACTTTACCTTGAAATAGTTCACACTCACTTGTTGAACTAATTAAAAAAACATTGTGACATAAATTTATTTCTAAAGGTCTCTTTGTCAAAACTAAATATATCAAAAATACCAAAAGTTTTTAGATAATACAAGACTAAATACTAGAATAATTATTTCATTGAAATCGACCTTTAGATTTTCTTGACAATGAATTATCTTTCCACTTCTGGGTAAAAGTCATACATTTTTATACTCATCATTATTTTCCTATGATTCATGTCTCACTGAACTATTTGTTGTGTATGTTAACACAAACAACATTCATTCATGTACTTGGAATAATGTATCATTATGTCCAAAGGACACGTAAGATAAAAAAAATTTATACTCAAAAACATGTTTAACTTTAATAAATTTACATGGAAATTAGAATTTATGGGTGTCGCATCGCTTACTTAGGAACCACCCTATTATAGCTGCTTAGAGATGACACCTTACATTATATAATGTCTCTATACTTACATTGATACTATATTTCAATACACCTATGTGAAAATAATATTGTATTTAATATTCAAGAAGAATGTTAGAAACAATACTTTATTTGATGAATATATTCTGAAGAAGAACCGGGTTCGTTCTTTTTCAATTCATTTCATAAAATTTTTTATCTTCCATAAATTTATTTCAAGTTATGCAATGCAAATAACCTTTTGTTTAATAAAAAGACACTGTTTTTGAATGACATAATGAAGGTGGCTTTGACGTAACTTATCATTGTATTTTTCACCTTTTCTTCCAATATATTCATCATAAGGACAAAATATGGAACTTTATTTAATATTTTTATTACTTGGTGAACCATACATAAAAGGTTAGGAAATTTTTACTCCATACTAGTTGTTTGTATCCTTAATCTAGACTAGAGTAATTGGGTGAAAATGATATAAGAATTGGATGAATTGAATGATTGTGGACTTTCTTTCACTTTACACAAAGGGAGGGTAATCATCACATTCATATCTTTCTTCATTTTCTCCTCAAAAATGTCATAGAGATGAGACTACATGTGATATCATTCATGTCATTATGTAGTGACTACATATAACATCGAACGTTGAAAATAAAATTATGACTGAACCATCATATCCTAGATTCATGATTCTCTTGTAAGTAATTTTAAACTATCTCTTCTAGGGGTGGATTAACATGTAGGGATAATAGCAGCTTGAATTTCTGATATATTATTATTATGTACATGCTTCTGTATTGCACATACAGATTGGATGTAGTTTGGACATTCAACATTTCCCAATATTTAGCACATTTTTTCTTATGGTATTAATTTCCATTTTGTACAAAAAAATAGCTTTATCATATTAGTAATTTTATATTGATTATCAAATTAGACATTATAGAATAATTAAATAATTCATTAAATGTCTGCCAATATTTTATCAAAGTCTAGGAACCCTATGTACTAGAATCATAATACTTTATCGCATGACTATTCTAGGGGCATGGATCCTAGAAACTCTCCTCGTATTACAAAACCTATGGATATACAACTACATAGAGGGTTCAAGGTTGGCTTTTGGTTGCCCAATTACATTAACTCGTGGTTCCTTGATCTATTGAGTGAATTTATAGCTTCTAAAATCATTACATTATTTACTCAACACTTGTATCTAAACTTCCAACAAGATATATTTGGATATTTTTTTGATAAAAATTTTGTTAATTCAACCCACCACTCTCGTAAGAACTCCCCGATAGTATGAGACACCCTCATCTTTGGCATGAAAAGCTCCCTAAACACCTAGTTTTGTTCAAACAAGAATGATGGATGGAGATAAAGACTTAATATTACATTGATGGTTTTTTTTGTGTTTTTATCTCGATGAATGTAATCCATTTCTATTAATACTGTTTATATATTTTTTAATGATCACAAGACAACATTAATAGGAAAACAAACATCATTTCTTTGTGCATTTTTTTTTATTTTATGTATTTTTTCCGTGATTTTTTAAAATGAATAAAACAGTAAACAAATTCATAAAGGTAAACTATTACCCGATAGTTCTTTAGAATCTAAAACAACCTAGGAGGATATACTTGATTCGTAGCTTTAATCTAGAAAAAACTCACCTCGTAGTGTATGTTTTCTTCTCTTCTGGAGTATAAATTCATCTTGTATGGTTCCATGTCACGTCTTGGAGTAACACCTCGTCTTGGCAGTGTCCACGTCATGTCTTGCATTACCTCTATCTAAATATACTACCTCATCTAGGAGACGTCCACATCGTTCATAATCTTCTTCCGTAGTACAAAAATAATTATTCACAGGTGAGGGGGGCTATGGGTATAACGTACATCATATAAAATTGGGTTCATAAGCCCTTATACATATTAACCGAAAATAAAGATGATGTGCAGACCATCATTTAATTAATTAAAAACATTTCACTCCATTAGAATAATTAATTAAATCTATAATGAAATTTTTACCAACATTCGTTGGTGCTCACGACCAAAATGAAAGAAAGAATTAAGTGTGATAAAAAAATTAATTTCTTTAATTAAGTACAAGGGTATGAATTAAACAAAAATAATTAACAAATTCAAATAATTTAATTATGTATCGATCAAATAATTAATTTAATATTATTCCAAAATTAAATTATTTAATTAATCAAATTTAATTTCAAAATTAAATAAATCTTACTCTCAGGTATGAAAATATTTTATTAACCACAAATTCATATTTTAATCAATTTTACTTAATAAAATTAAATTAATTATAAATTTTAATTGGATTAGGCCAAGCTTCGAAAACTCTGTGCATGGACTGTACGGGTTGGGTTGAACCCATGAAGGCCCATTCTAGACCATGTAAGACAAATGTGGGCTGAGTCGAATATCTCAGAATTGTTTTGGGTTGGGTCGATCTGCTTAGGCCTCTTCAGGGAAATTATGTCCTCTAAAAAACTTCAAGTGTCATAGAAACAATACTTCTGGGTGGTCTGAGACTAGAACCACCAGATCTATATGGGGCAGGGGATGACCAACCAGGACACATGTACTAGAACCTGCATGAGGAGAGGGAATCATGGCAGCGACTAGATGCACCGGCTAGGAATGGTACCGCCAGATCTATGCGGAGGGGGGATTAGGCCGGCCAACATCAGGCTGAGATAGTGGGATTCGTTCATTGCGTGCTACTAGGAGGGAGATCAGGTAGTGGCATGATAGGGGTAGCAGGGTTGTAGGCATCCAAATATGTTGTATGACCGGCTTGAGGTGCGCCTGGTGAGATCGACGATGGAAAGGAGGGTGGAGCTAGGTGGCTATGGTGGAAGCAAGCACCATGGGCAGTGGTATGGCCTTAGGGTGAGCCAGTAAGGGCAGAACTCATGGGGTTTCGGCATTGCACCTAGGTGGCATGATAAAGGAGGCCGCATGATAGGTCTTGCAGCAGCTGGGAGTTGTCGCAACCTGGGAAGCTGATAGGGAGGTGGGATAGTGTCAGGTCAAGAGGGGTTAGATCTGGCTGGTGTTGCGTAGAGGGGGGAGGAGGCGATGTGGTCTGTTATACTAGGGAAATCAATATACGTGGTGATGGGGGTGGGGGGGGATTTAATGGCCCAACATATTTATTTTTTATTTTATTTTCAAAAAAAAATCTCCATACCCCTATTTCATTTGATATTTTTTCATTTATTTTGTTTCCATTAATCCAAATCATGACCCTACCCAAAACTTCCACACACCCTTTCACATTTTCCAATGGTTATAAAATTAGCCTCAATATAATAATAATGAAATTATTATAATAATACAATAATTAATTTTTATATTATTATTATAATAATAAAATAAATGTTATTATAATAATAAAATTATTATTATGAAAATTTATACAATTGTAAAAATATAATTTTCATATATATTATTTTCTGACAGATTCCAATTCATTTGTGACAGACTATTGAAAATATAATACCCAATACCTAATCAAAAACATGATCTATTATGAACAATTCAAATGGCCATAACATGGTCATTCGAAATCGGATCAACGTGTGGTTTGATACGTTGGGACCGAAATTGAACCCTCTATTTCATTTAATCAAAATTAATTTTAATTTGGATAATGAAAATTACACGATCTCTTTGATACTAATTGATGGTACAGAGGACTTCAAGAGAAGAAGATGGGCCAGGGATTTTAAAAAATTCTATCAAAAGGGTGATGGGACTTGTCATCGCCAATGATCTAAACCTCGGTTTAGTCTGAAGATCTCACGTAAATTAAAAGATCTTGAAAACTAAAATTGAAAGCATACTTATTCAAATCTAAAGTTGCACTAGACTGTAACATTTTAATGGAGATAATTTCTTGAAGGATCCATATAAGGAATCCTCTAAATCAATCACAATTGCTTCAAAAATCCATTGGAATGCTGATCATCAAATTCTGAGTGCTAGCACGAAGATCCGATGATGCCTTTGACACCCTGACGATCACCATAATCCTCTGGCTTAATTACGTGAAGGTCTTCTTGGATAATCACTAAAAGAAATAGACTCTCTATCTATAAAGTGGTAGGATAGGGAGGATCTCATTCTAAATTAATGAATAATCCATTAGGATGGATCTTCTCTCTCTATTTGTAGTGGAGTTTCTAAATACCCAGTTGGGTTCCCTAGCCCCCATTTATTTCAACGTCTACTAAATAATAATTATAAAGAACAAAAATGTGCCATAAATATTATTAATAATTTATCACATACTTGAAACATATATAAAAAATATATTACGAGATAAACATTAGTTATTAACTCAACTCTTAATCCAGCAAAATATTAACGAACCATGAATATAAATATAATATTCATTCGTCTAATATTTTTATCATATTTACTTATCTTGTAAATACATTTAAATAAATTCAATCCATATTATTCATAACATAAATAATAATTTCTTTCTTTCTTTCGTTGGTGATCGATACCTTGGACAACACTCAAACCCCATCGTGAGGTCCACCATTTACATTAAACCCATTCAGTCAAATATGGCGGATTCGTGAATATGATATTGTGTCTAACCCTCTAGGAACTTATCTCTATAGAAGGGAATAAGATCCATAAAACAAGAGAGGGGTCTAGAAACCCATCAAGGCCCCTAAATAGATAAGAATAGACATGGAAATGACTACCAAACTATGGTCATGTACTATGTACTACAATTTATGTGTCTTTAGATATCTCATAAGGAAAGGTGTACAATTGTTTCATCTAACATTTCTGGCTTTATTATTTGTTTATCTATCCATATGGATTTACCTTTCGACTTCTTTGTCCAAAGACTTATGAATGAATCACCATCCTGATCAACCAGGATTGAGTTATAAAACATCCTTTACATGGAAGTGAAAAAAAATTTCTTGACCATTCAACTAATTTCATACCACTAATGATGTGCCCAACACAAGATAGCTCACCAAGATTTCAAAATCATGGTTTTATCCTTGCATCAAAGTACAAAATCAAAGGTACACACTAGTAATGATCTCAAGTTCGAAGTCCAATACACATGTATACATATAGAAGCAACCAATGACACTCATAACATGTAGTGATTTTATTATTGGTTCTGTATTCCTGATCTCACTAATAGAGATCACCAATTTCAAACGTAATGAGAAGAAGTCTCAATGCATATGAGCCCCTAGAACCTAATAGTCAAATATCGACAGTGTTGAATCAGTATATTATATCTAGACCATATAAACTGTTTAATATTAATTCTATAGTATCTCAAGGTTTTCATTATATCATTGTATCTTCTATAACCTTTTGATTCGATAATTAATCTATGGACATTACCATTAAATAGTGGATGCAAAAATTTCAACACTATAATGGTAAAAAAAACATCATGTATATCTAACTATATGAATGATAAGGTAATCAAAGGTACTACATAGTAGGGTCTAGGGATCCCATAATTTCAGCAAAGTATACCACAAAAAATTACATGAAGTATTCCACAAAGAAGAACACGAACCATACTAAAAATAAGTATATGAATTATACCAAAAAGAAGATACAAAATCAGCTCAACACATGTATATGTCTATAGCACATATAGCGTGAACATCCAGATATACTCAAAATAGATTCCAAGCCTCAAAGGTCTCATTCACTGCCAACCATATGGTTTCTATCATTATATTCTTGATCTGAGAGATCTCACTCCTAGATCTATTTAATAGTAAGAATGTTGAATAGGTCTACCAAAATTACCAAACAGAACACGATGGTCTCGATAAGTTACATATTTTCCATGAGAAATCCAGTATTTCTAAGATGTAATGTTTAAATAATACATGGAGTTTCAGTAAGACATGGAGCCTTGATAAGACACAGAGTCTCGATACACAGATAGGGGGTCAACCGTGCCTAGGGCTCACTAGGGGGACTCTTGGACCTACTTGAAACATCATCCTAGATAAGGGAGAGGTCCTTGCATAAATATTAGTCACACCAGCTCCAACAACCCCATCTAATGTAACATGAAGAGAAGTGAGGATCACTGAGCATCTCAGTGTGATATGTGCTCCAACCCACTAAGTCAACTATCGAAGCTGGATTAATAAAACTCACTTATGATCATGGGTCATCCTCTATGATGGGATCGGGATCCTACATCCAACCCTTATAGGAATAGATAATGAGAATGCTCCCAAACTCTTTAGTCCAACTAAAAACCCATCGATCTATCTTAGAAGGACGTCCTCATTGAAAGGGTCCCAACTTGGTTGATGTCTCATTAAATAGATTGTTTTATATTTTTTACTAAAAATTCAGGTGTAGGGATCGGTCCAAGTCTTATCCAGCCCATCGGACCTTGTCTGGTCCAATGGTGCCCTTAAATTTATTATTTGGGAAATTGATTAAAAGTTTTTCACTTTTTACGAAAATTTACTCATGCATGCTATTAAAAACATAATATTTTTGAGCAAATTGTTTCGGGCACATCAGGCCTCAGAATCGCATGCCATCTCAATGCTTGGTCTTAGAAGTTTTCCAAATAATTTATAAATATAAATTTTGTAAAATATGAGCCATTATAGATGGAAGAAAATTTCACTCTTTAATAGACCTTACGATCTATTAAAAGTAAATTTTTGTTCTTTTGGTATAAGAAATTAATTTTTGGAATATTAATTTATTACAGTATGTGACCAATTAGAAATTGATTGAAACAAAACCAAATGATGGAATTGTGTTTATCGAATTGAAATGTTTTAAGTAAGTATATTTCCTTATATTCTTAGAAATAAAAAGAATTTATCAGATTTAGGAAAATAATCTTGAAATAAAAATGTTATCATATTACATTCATATATGATGAATCATATGGTCTTTTAAATCATCGCATATTTAAGGTTTTTAATCCGTTAACTTTATATTTATCATTCACTTTGTTGTGATCAAGGACTTTAATCTATCTCTATAATGTTTTACACCTTTTTTCCATGTTCATATCATCACTTTCCACCACTGTTCTCCTACTTATAAACCTAGTCTTTTGTTATTCCTTTTTACCTTCATAATTATTTATCTCTCTTATTAAGAGGGTATTTGATTAATCATAATATGACATGGGTTTTTAATAATATTATTTTAAAATGTCAAACCCTTGATTTTTGAGATCAAGTTTAAATTTCAAGGAAATAATTTATTCAAGGTGGGAAGAATGTAACACCTATAAATTGTAAAAGAATAACATTGTATTGGATTGCAAATCTAACATGAAACGCCATGTTTTGGAGAAAATAGAACACATCAAGATGTTATGATATATTTATTTTTAAATAAATTCAATCTATTCAGTATCTTAAATTACACAAAAAAACTAATTTTAAATTTTGTAACATGCTATACAATGTTTATCTGGTGTTACATGCAACAATAAATTTAGATTGGGTCTCATATAACATTGAGTTTAAACGAAACATGACATGTCATAGAAATATTTTTATTTAATATAATACTTATAACCTAACTATTATATTGGTGGTTATGAATATTAAAAACAAAATTATGAAAATTATTGTCATCTAATGATTATAAATATAATAATAATCATTTAAAATAAAATGAGGTTTTCTTTTGAAAAACTGTATTTTCTAAAAGGTGTTTTATTCATGCTTTGTGAACATAATTTTAAATTAATATTTCTAAATTTTTGAAAATATAATTGAAAAAATAAACATAATTATTAAAATTGTAAAACCTAAATTATTTTAGGGAGAACATTTGGGATTCTTCTAAAAAGTTTTATTTTTTGATGAATAGTGAAAAATTAGAAATTTAAATTGAAAATTGTCTTTGCATTTAATTAATTTATAGTGTAAAATTGTATTTTGAATTGGTTTTATACTATGGTTAGTTAAGTTTTGTATAAATTAATCAAATTAGATCATCAGAATCATTTTCATATTGAATATTGATATAAAAACATGGTAAAATTTTGAACATTTTCTCTTTAAAAACCCAGTTTCTCATTGCGTATGTGGGATTAATATTAAAATAAAATTTTCCACTTATTAGAATTTAATTAGTAAAAAATGATTCAATATTTTTAGTCATAATTTTTTATAATTTATAATATGGTAAACTTACTTTTTTACCAAGATTAATTATAAAAAAAAGTAAAAATTAATTATCATGGTTAAGGTAAAAATGGATTTATCTAGATGTTAAATTAAGAAGATAATGGTTAAAAATGACCTAAACACACGTAAAAACCCATTTTGGAGATATATAGACACTAAGTCATATATTTTCATTAATTTCCCTTTTTGGAAGCTTTTTTCATAATAAAAACATCAGTATGATTGAATATTTTCAAAATTTTAAAACTGTGCCACTCACCTCACTTATAAAACGTCACCACCTATTCTTTATTATTCACAACATAAAACCTATTTTTTCAGACAATATATTCCCATATCAATTTAAAATTACACCATCTCATCCTATAATCATTATTTGTGGAAACATATTACCTATGAAGGATTTTGTGCAAACGTATGGAGGCTACCAAAAGAAAATGTAACGTTCTTTAATGAGTGTTTTATTTTACATCTTCCTCCACCTATATCAATTCATATGAAACCATTATGATATTATAACCGCATTATATTCAATATAATGGTATTTTTTTATAATAATTTAATGACCTATGACCATCTCCACATCCATCAAATAGGTTATGAAATCGTCATTTGTCTGTACAGAGGACTATCGCCTCGCGAACCAGTGTTATTCATTTTTTCATTACCACATTTTACAGTTGGGTATGATAAAATATATAAAGTAAATATATGCTATTTATAACGTAATTATTCATTTTGATTCATTATATCTTATATAACCTTTTAATTTCCTTTTCTTAGGGGGCACAATAATATCACTCATGTGTATAGTAGACTACCGCCTCACAAAGTGATATGATTATTACTTCAGTAATGTTTTTCACGGAATGTGATAAGGATATATTTATCGATTATATTTGATATACATGAAATATTTATGATATTATGTTTATATTTATATTTTTTAAAATATAATATAAATCATTTTTTTCATACCTTTTCAATCAATGAATGATTATAAAGTTTTTCATGTATGTGAGGAATACTGCCAACACAAAACAATGTGACTCTATTTTCATCACAACACCACATTTATATATAATTATTTTTAAAGAAATAATTTTTTATTTATTATATTATTATTATTATGGAAATAAAAAATATTTCTTAACTCCATTCCATAATAATCATTGAAAAATTAAAACATTACTCATGTGTATATACGACTTTCCATCTCCATTATTGTAATGTAATTCATTTCTCAAAACCATTTTTCATGATTTATTTTAAAAGTAAAATTTCTGTTAAACTTTGATAATTATATCATGATTATTATTATTTATATAATGAACTATATAATATATTCATGAAATGAATCTTTCATTATGAAACATGAATGAGAGAAAAAGGAAATTAACACCCGAAATAATGAAAATAATGAAATATTATTAATGAATGGGTGATAAGATATCATAAAAGGATCATATATTATATTATAAATATTAATATGGTTCTTTAATAATTTAATAAAAAGTTTAAAACAACTATAAATTATTTTAATTCATGTTTACCCAGAAGGATATGTGAGGTAAGGGATTTCATCTAAATTTCATTTCATTGAGGCATATTGTAATGTTATACACCTTATTTCTTTTATACAGTGTATATACAAAAAAATTACATTTGATATAATTATTAATTCAATATTCATGGTTTTTTATGTTTAAATTTTAATTATTTAATCTAAGGGTATTTGGATTAAAAGTTACTAAGTATTAAATAATTTCATAACTCAATGTCTTTTCATTGGGTTATATTACATCTTCATTATATTGGATATTATAAGATTATTTATTTAATTAAATTTTATAAAATTATATTGTATTTATACTTTTTTATTTCTATTTATAGTTTATAAAAATAATTTTTTAATTGATTAATTTTTTCTTCAAAGTTATGATTTGAGTAATGGTTTATTTCAAAATCCCATTCTAATAGAGATTATTTATTATTATATTTCCATTAAAACAAATTATTTGACCATTTTCTAATAAACCCATTTCATTTTCTCCTACTATGGTAATAAATTATATTTTCATGTAATATTACCATTTT
This sequence comes from Viscum album, assembly GCA_963277665.1. Classification (NCBI taxonomy): domain Eukaryota; kingdom Viridiplantae; phylum Streptophyta; class Magnoliopsida; order Santalales; family Viscaceae; genus Viscum; species Viscum album. The sequence continues at coordinate 77,858,643 of OY728159.1, forward strand.
ATACTCTTTGTTATATAAAAATATTGAAAAAATGTTTTTATAAAATCCGAATTTATTTTTCTCTTTAGCCAGAATACCATTTTCATCATAATATATGTTTTATAAAAATGTGTTCAATATTTTTATGAAATTTTAAAAATAATTTAATAAAGAATTTTTTAGACATGTTTTACTTCTTCCAAAATGATTTGAAATGAATCTTGTTTACATTTTCCAAGCAGGGAACTTGTCTAACCTTTTTACAGTGAAAAATGAATGTTCTTTTTAAATTTCATGATATATATAGAATACCCACCATCCTGATCATCATTTATTTGAAGATTCCATTTCATGTTTACAAGGTTATTTGTAAGAAAAATATCCCTACTATTCTGGAAATTCGTAGTTTTAAAAACTGATTTTAAAAGAAAATAATTTTCAAAATAAGTTATGTTTTAAAAATTGATTTTCAAAATTAAATGGATAATTCCATACATAATTTTATTAAAGTTATTTTATTATATTTATATAAATAAATGAAAAAACCCCATTATTATTACTATAATGGGTATATGTTTATACCATTCTTATTCTTCCCCTATATGGTTATAATTATTTTTGTCAAGAACAGTATTAACTTGGAATTCCTAGTTTCATTTTTCAGTTATTAACTTTCCCATGAAATATTTACTTTCTTATTACTATTATAAATAATATATACCCTAAATATCCATATTATTTATCATGGATATTCTTATTTCTTAAACCATGTCTCATTTCTACATATATTTTTTTAATTTAAATTTTATTTGATTGGATGAGAAAATATTGATAAATCCATATTTTTTACTCAATACAAATATTTGATAATAAGGAACACTCTTCCTGAATTAAATTATTTATTATATATATAATGAATGAGTTGGAATTGTTGTAATGGGTGGGTCGTATTATTATATAGCCCCTCAATTCATTAGTTAGTCTCATGAGACTAATTAGTAAGAGAGGAATAAATAAGTTTTTACCTCTAGTTTAAACTATCTTGTGAATGGTATTTGTTGACTCAATAATGTTATCTTATGACTTCTCTATTCCTTATGGTTTTATGTTTTGAAAATCACAAACACTTTTCCTTATGTTCTGAATTTTTTCTTAATTTATGAATTTTTTATTCTGTTAAACTTACAGAATTCTCATTTCATTATACTTACAAAAGACATTCAGTTTTAAGATTCTGAATCCGGTAAAAAATTTATTCATTTTTATGATTCTGATTCTCGTACATAAGTCATTCAGTTTTATGATTCCGAATTGGTTACAAAAGTCATTTGATTTTATGATTCTGAATCCGGTACAAAATACATTCAGTTTTATGATTCTGAATTTGGTAAAAAAGTCATTCAGTTTTATGATTCGGAATCACTTACAAAAGTTATTCAGTTTTATTATTCTGAACCCAGTATAAAAATCATTCAGTTTTATGAATCTGAATCCGGTGTAGATATCATTCCAATTTATGATTCTGGATTTTGGTACAAATGTGATACTAGTTTCACAATCTTATTTAATTTTTCCTAAGAAGTAGATTTCTTGATAATGTTAGAGTTTTTTAATTTATCATTCCAATATTAATGTATTATAAGTTTTTCTTATACATAACATTTATCTTAAACTTAACATTGTTTCTTATACATGAAATGATGTCGTACAATCTGTTACAAACTAACCATTTTTTATTTGACACGTGTCCAGGTCCCTCTGAACTTTAAGAAAAATATGACCATTAGAGGGGAGATGACCGTTGGGATGTTTTTTCCTATAATTACAAGTCCACTTGAACTGAGAGAAAAAGATAAAAAGTTAATTGAAAAGAAACCAAAGTTTTCAAATTTATTTATAGAGAGAGAGGCTCCTATAACTCTCAGTGATTCATGCGGATTTCATGAACAACTTGTTCATGCATGAACAACTTGTTTAGACTTGATTTGTGTAGACTCTGATCGTGCTGATCGTGGGATTTTGGGTTTGGAGGATAGAAGTTCTGATTTCCTTCTAAATCAAGGGCTTGCGAGGATAGAAAGATAGATATTGATCTTCAGATTGAGGTCTTATCTGGGTTTGGGTAAGACAGACTTTATTAAAAGTATAAATCTAGAAACTTTTATCCAAGGTTGTTGAATACTCTTCTCTTTGGGATAAAATAATCTTATTGTTACTTGTTTTTTATTTCAAGTAGTTTTAATTCTGCTTTAATCTTAACTTTGTTAAAGTTAGAATGTATAAATTTCTTACACTTTCTAATTCAGTTACTCTAATTGTATTACATATTATATACTCTTTAAGGTAAAATCATTCCTTTATGAAAATCCTTCTTATGTTTTTATCTAACTATTTTAATGATTAAGAAAAGTTTTCTTTAAGAGGTTTTGTGAATGTTGGTTTAACTTTGTTAAACTAGGTTTCCTTATCTAACCTTAAGAAACAAATTTTCATAAGGTTAAGAAACTTTCTTTAATAATGTTTTCTATTAACTTTTAATGATCCATTGGAATTTTTTAAGTATACAATTCACCCCCCCCCCCTCTTGTATATTGAGCATCTACATCATATTTCAATCCTATAATTGGAATGAGAGGGGTTATCTGAAAAACTTATATACACATGTAATTTTTCTTGATCAATTTTTAATTTTCTTACTTGTTTATAAACTTTTATTTCTAACATGTTTTGTGTGGAAAAAAATTGGGTATGGAAAGCATTCTTGTTGGATCTCTAGATAATTTCAATCCTACTAGACCACCAATATTTGATGGAAATGACTATGAGTACTAGATAGAGATAATGAAGACCTTTGTGATAAACACATGTGTAGACAACTAAATTATGATTACTAGAGATTATAAGATTCTTGATAAGGAACTTAGAACCTTTACTAATCCAGAAAAGGTGTAATAAAAGCTGAAATTTGAAGTATGAAATACTTTTTATTGTTCCATTACTAGAAATATATACATTCAAATTTCAACTTGTGATGCTACAAATAGTATTTTTAATAAGATTGAAGTAACTCACCTTAGAACTTCCAATGTCATTGAAACTAGAAGAGATATGCTAAGAGCTGAGTATCATGGTTTCTGTTTCCTGTATGGAGAACCTATATATAAGGTAAAACAAAGATTCATGACTTTTTTCAACAGCTTGCAATCAATGGGTGAGAAAGGTTTAGATGATGAGATTCTTGAAGACAAGATTATAAACATCATGCCTAACGAATTGGAATCAAAGGGGATAGCTATATATGAAAATAGAAAAGTTACTTAGATTTCTCTTGATGAGATATTTGGAACCCTTCTTCAACATGAAATGAAAATAAAGAGAGATGCTGATAATATTAAGAAGAATAATGGAAATGGAAGTGTTTATTTTACAACTACATTAAATCATACAAAATCCAAGACTACTAAGAGGGTTATAAGATGTAAATATAAGAAAGATGTTATTCAATCTAAGTCTAGTGAATGTGAAGCTTAAAAAATGAGTTAGACAATACTGCTCGGAGGATGAACAAGATTTTTAGGCAGAAAAACTTTCAATATTGATACAGGAATAAATATGGAAAAGAAAAGAAAAATGGATAAGTGACATTCTATGAATATAGAATAACTAGTGATATTAGACCTGATTTTACCATGCTTAAGAAAAGAGACAAGAAGGACAAGATTTATGAAAGAAACAGGAGAATGTTCTATAGATCAAAGCATAATAAAGTCTTAAAACCCAATGACTTTTGGAGTTCTAGTCGTGGATATTATTCTAATGATTCATTAGATTATGATTATTTTTAGCGAAAGAATGTTGGTCTAATATCTAGATCTCCATTTCAAAATCATTGTCTTATGGATAAGGTATAAACTTCTGAATCCTTAACCAATATGTATTTGAGTGAAAATTTTCCTAATAAAGATTCTTATCCAGATGAAGAAACTTCTTCATTAGGCAACAATAATGATTTTCCTTCTTATGAGGATGTTTTTAGATTTTCCAAGTTGCTAAGGATGAGAAATTTAAAAGTTTCAAAGAAACCTGATAATGAAAATTATAGATAATTTATTTTAACAAAAGAAATTTCAGATCGAGAAAAATTTTGTTTTATAAAATCATTCTAAGAAACATGAGGTAGTTAATTCTGAGAATAATAAGCTTTCTAAAGATCTTAAAAATCATTTTTTCGAAAAATATGTTTTAGAGGATAAACTTAACTCTATGTGTATTATTCATGAGGATAAAAATTTAGTCTTGAGACTAAAATATGAAATATTTTCTTTGAAGAAACTTCTTTAAAATTTTTCTTCTAGTAAGTAAACTTTTGATAATATGTATTCTCAAATCTGACCTCATGGTAATAATCAAGGATTAGGTTATTATCCTGAAAAACCAATTTTTAGATAAAATTATTTTATTCCTCTATGAGATCCTTTTTTCACTAAATGTCAAAGTGGTGGGCATTAAAATAAGAACTCTTCTTTAAATAATTTTCAATACCTTGGGTTTCACAACGATTACTTTTTGAAAAAAATGTGGATACCCAAAATTTAATTATCTAACAATTCCAGATCCAAGCAAGATTGGATTCCGAAAGTATATATCTTTCTCTATCATGATAATGAAGGAAGTACCAAAAATTCATTGTACATGGATATCGGATGTTCCTAACACATGATTCATAACAAATACTATTTCAAAAAGATTTTAAATACTAAAGGTGGAAAAGTAACCTTTGGAGATAATTCTCAAGGAGAAATTTTCGGTATAGGTAACATTATTCATCTTGGTAAAGCTATTATTTCTAATGTTCTTTTTGTAAAAGTAAATAAGCCCAACCTCATTAGAATAATACTACTATGTGATAAATTCTAACTTGTGAATTTTAGAAATTATAAATGCATCGTTCACAATTATAAGGATGAGTTTATTCTCTCTTCCCTTCTGCATGAGAATGTGTACACCTTAATCTTATAAGACCTTATAAGTCAAGATCTTCCTTTCCTAAGTGCAATCAAAGATCAATCATGGTTTTGGAATAGAATACTAAGACACTATAACTTAAAGATTATTATTAATCTTTCTAAGAATGAACTTGTTAAGTATCTACCAGATCATAGGTTTGATTCATAAAACGTCTATGATCCTTGTAAATATGGAAAGCAACATAAATCTATCTTTAAGTCTATAAGTGAAGTTACAACTTCTAATGCCTTAAGTTTAGTACACATTGACATATTTGGTCCAACACAAACTAGAAGTATTGGAGGCAAATACTATGTGCTTGTCTCAGTTAATGACTACACTAGATTTACATGGTTCTATTTTCTTGCAAAGAAATATGAACCCTTTACCTTTTTTAAAATATTCAGAGATCAAGTTAAAAATGAAAAAAAACTACCATTGATAACTATTTATAGTGATCATGGAGGAGAGTTTTAAAATTCTGATTTTGAATATTTATGTAGTTGAAAAGGTATTACTCGTAACTTCTCATCTCTAAGGACTACTCAATAGAATGTTGTTGTTAAAATAAGAAATATAATTATTCAAGAGATAAAAAGAACCATGTGGAGTGAATATTCTATAGATAAAAATTTTGGGGTTTAAGCTGTATGTACTTCATGTTATACTATAAATTGAGTTTTAATTAAACTCTTTCTTAATAAAACACCTTATGAGCTATGGAATGGTTGAAAGACAAAAGTTTATTACTTCAAGGTTTTTGGTTGAAAATTATTCATCTTAAATACTAAATATAACTTACACAAGATTTCACCTAAATCTGATAAAGGGATTTTCTCAGGCTATACTACTAACTCTAAGGAATATAGATTTTTTAATAAAAACATTTATACTGTAGAAGAAACAATACATGTTAAATTTGATGAAACTGATCCTTTTGTATTCAAACATACTGAACTTATTTGTCATATATTTTCTAAAACCATTCACCAACCTTTGATAGAAGATCTTTCAGATAAGGAAATTGTTTAGGAAAATATTTCTGAAACCATTACCCCTAAATATTTTCTACCCTATATTGATGATCAATTTTTTCAGAACCCATATTTATTGATACATAGAAATCATCCTAGTGATAATATCATTGGTGATGTTAATCAACTAGTAATAACTATAATTTCTTTAAAGAATGAAGTTGAACATGTTTCTTTTCTTTCCCAATTTGAACCAAAGACTCCTGAAGAAGCCTTTGGTGATGAATATTGGATAAAGGCTACACAAGATGAACTCAATGATTCTATAGGGAATCAGGTTTGGACCTTGGTTAAAATACCTAATAAAACATCTATTATTGGAGTAAAATGTTTTTTTAGAAATAAATGCGATGAAATTGGAGTTATTGTTAGAAATAAATATAGATTAGTTTCTAAAGGATATAACAAGAAAGAAGGCATAAAATTTAATGAAATCTATGCCCTTGAAGCAAGACTTGAATCAATTCGTATTCTTCTATCCCTTATGGCATTCTTTAATTTTAAACATTATCAAAGGGATGTAAATTGTGATTTTGTTAAAGGTTATGTATATGAGGAATTCTATGTAGATAAACCACCTAGATTTGAAGATAAAAAATATCCTAATCATGTTTATAAACTTACCAAAGCTTTAGATAGACTTAAACAGGCCCCTAGAGCTTGGTATGACAAACCTTCGGGATTTCTGTTCCAGAATAACTATGTTAATGGAAATACTGATCCCACTACTTTTTTGAAGAAAATTAATAAAGATGTTTTGATTGTTCAAATCTATGCTGATGACATAATATTCGGATCAACTCTACAATATTTAATTGATTCCTTTGAAAATATTAGGAAATCTGAGTTTGAGAAGAGTATGTTCGGTGAGTTAACGTTTTTCCTTTGTTTTCAAATTTCTCAAAAATGAGAGGTAACCGACATATCTCAACATAATTATTTTAAATATATTCTTAAGAAGTTTGGGTATGACAACACTAAGAGTATAAGTACTCCTATAGGAACCTCTAATACTATTGATATTGATGAAGTAGGGAAATCTGTGGATCAAACATCTTATAGAATAATGATAAGAAGTTTACTTTACTTAACAGCTAGTGGACCTGACTTCATGTTTTCGGTATTCTTATGTGCAAGATACCAATAAAATCCTAAATAATCTTATTTAAAGGATGTAAAAAATAATTTTTCTGGTATTTAAAGGGAAAATTAGATTTGGGACTATTTTATTCCTCTAAAAATGTTTTTAAACATAAAATTTATTCAGATGCTCACTTTAGTGGTTGTAAAATGGATAGGAAGAGTACATCCAGAACTTTTCATTTCATAGGATATTACATAGTTTCTCGGTATTTCATGAAACAACATTCTATAGCACTTTCCACTTCTGAAGATAAATATGTAGTAGCTGGAAGTTGTTGTGCTCAAGTTTTGTAGATGCAACACACACTCACAGACTGTGGTATGAGTCTTTCCAAAACTCAAATAATGTGTGATAACAAAAGTTCTATTTCTCTATGTAAAAACCATGCACATCACTCCCATGAAAAACACATAGATATTAGACATCACATTCTTAGGGACCACACACTTAAATGAGATATTATTCTTTAATTCATCAAAACTCAGGAATAACTTGCGGATATTTTTACCAATCCATTACCTTATGACAGATTTGAATACATTAAATAGAATCTATGAACGATCTTTGTAAGGTAATAATTCATATCTACTTCCTGTTTAAATTATCTCCTAAAATTAAGATACTCCTTATTTCATGGGGAGTATAAATGTCTTTCTTTATTTATATATTTTTCTTTAAGAATTTTTAAAACTTTTTGATGATTTCAGAACTGAAAAATTCAGAATTGAAAACATCAGAATTGGAAATTTCTGGATTCAAAACTTCGGAATTGATAATTTAGAAATTGAAGACTTCAGAATTTAAAACTTCAGAATAGAAAATTTCAGAATTGAAAACATCAGAATTGACATTTCCAGAATTAAAATCCATGAATCTAAATATTCTAAGATAATTCTTATAATACAGATAAATTTTTCATAGTATTCCAAAAGGTGCATTTTTTTACCCTATATTTTCTTACATTAAGTTTCAATTGTTGGTATTTAAAAATTTTCAATTTTGGTTTACCTTACTTCAAAAGATCAAAATTTGTATTTTCTATGTTCATCCTCAACTGACAAATCAGATTAGGTTATTTTCAGCCATTTTATTATCTTATGGAAGTTGAAAGGTTATAGCTATGTCTATATAATGGGTGCCTCATTTATAAGCACCACACCAATCTTACTAACCTCTGTGTCGAAGTTTTGTTTCCATCAAAGTCCTCATTTTAATTCCTTTCAGTCTTTTATCCCAAATGACTCATGAATCCTCATCAGATCATATGTCGATTATCAAGGAAATAAATGATTGGTTAATATTTAAGGAAATATTGGTATTCCCTAAATTGTTTGCAAATTATGACTCCCTTATCTATAAGGTTATAAGAACTAATGGTTGGGAAAGTGATTGTGTGGATAAGGAGAAAATTCAGGATCCGGTTTTCCCTGATTTCGTTATTCAGTTCATAAAAACTTTTACATTCTTTCAAAAGGATGGAAGGGACTTGTTTAAGTTAAAATGTTATGATAAGACTTATACAGTTCCTTATAATAAGTCATCAAATGTTTTCAACAAACCGTATGAAGGGGAAGTTATTCTATGCTCTCAAAAACATCCTGATAAGGAAGGTTATTTTGAAAATGTAAAGGCTTTATATTAACTTGGTCTTGTGTTTGTTAAGAATATAAAGATTACAAATCTTACAAAAAATCATAATATAGAAGATACCTGGATGCAAGTCTTTCTTATTCCAATAAAAAGATATAAGGACTCTCTAAAGATATGTGATATATTTCTTTTATATTTTCATTTCAACATAAGGAAGATCAGCATGGGTAAGTTCATCTTTCTCACCATCGAGGAAATAAAAGGTTGAACCATCAAATCGAAAATTCTTATGTATCTAGAAAATATATCCAGGATAATTGATATGTGTCTTCAAGAACTGAATATCCCATGCCGATCATTCTCAAAGAAATTCAAGGTTTTTTTGCTCAGTGACGACACCTTAAGGAGGATGAAGGTAGAGTATATACAGGAATCCAATACTTTTTAAGATATGGTTGTCAAGAAAAAATGTGATGTTCCGAAATCTTCAAAATCGGTACACAAGAAAAGGAAACATGTTCGAACCGGCTTTTCGGTACCAGTTTCTAATGTCCTGGTATCAGCACCTCCTCCTTCAAAGAAACTGAAAGCCTATTTTGATGTAATAGTTTCAAAGTGGATAGAAATGGAAGCTTTCCGAAATGAAGGAGTTCCTTCCTTTGGTATAAACCCTACAGAGGCTATGGCCTTAAAAATCAAGAAATCTGAATATCTTGATAAAGAAAAGAAGAAGAGTAAGTTAAAGAAGAAATCATTGGATGCCCAAGTATTTTAGTCTTTACTAAAAGATATAGATAATAAATCTCCAGAAATACCCGGACCTCATGTTTTTCATAAGAAACCAGTTGTCACTCCAAAAATACAGAAAACCAATAAAGATCTACCATTATTAGAACTTGTTCAAGAAATATAAGATCAGATTACTCAAGAATATTGTTATGATGTTTTAAGGGAAGTATATTATTAAATTGTAACTCCTCTGATTTTAGTTTCTAAATCTGTTTTTGAAGAAAAATTTGAAGAAGAAGATGAAGAAAAAGTTGAAGAAGAAACTGAGGAAGAAGTAGAAGTTGAAGATAAAGAACAAGTTGGAATTTAAATAAAAAAAGATTATAAAGAAAAGGTTGATCAACAAGGTGGTGAAGAGGAAAAAATTCATGAAGAATAAAGTCATGAAGGATCTCAAAATCATGAGTTTTAAGGGGAGGAATATTTATAGTAAGATATTAATGTTATCCAAGTATCTGATGAACAATCCCCAGTTCGAAATACTATCAAAGGAAAGATTGTTTTGATTGCCTCATCTGATAAGTAAACACCTCAGAAGTCTATGAGATTAGAGAAACATGCTTCGTTAACTCTAAGAGGAGTTGAGAAAAGAAAAAATGTTTCAGTTTCTGAATCCTCGTCATCTGTTGAACATGACTTTGTCAGGATATCTTTAAGAAAGTTGGTCAGCACCATTCTAGTTCTCACAAATATAGATTCTTGGAGTCAAATGTTTCAAGAAACCCTAAATCAAAATATGGAATCGACCAATATGCATATGGACATGGTGGTCAAGCAAGAAGCATACTTCAGTAATCTTTTTATTGATTACTAAGCTCAGAAGATGACTTGTAAGAAAGTCTTTAACCACACCAAAACTATCAATGAAGAGATTAGACAGTTTAATGACTTCATTGATTCAACAAAAGGATCCTTCAATACTTTTCAAACCAATTTCAATAAGGTCAAGGCATCAATATCTGAGGAGTCCAATGAACTCAATTCCATTGCCTGATCTGTAAGCAGTGAAAAGGAAGTTAGAGAAGAATTAATTAAAAAGGTGGTCACTCAAGAAGAGTTCAACAAGAATCAAGATAATAGAATCAAGGTTCAAGAAGAAAGGATCTTTTTCTTAGAAAATAATAATCAGGATCATGAGATCTTGTTGGAGAAGCTTTAAGAAGATCATAAGGAAGTCAAGAAAATCCAAGCATTTATAATGAAAATAATGTCGGAGAAAAAGAAGGATGGATGATTTTTTTCGATGTTTTGTTGTAATCTAAACTTTATTTAAAAAAATTCCTGAAGATGTTTCTTGCATATTCTTCTTTTGTTTTCAGATATTTTTTTCCATAACCCTAATATGTATATCTTATACTTCTCCATTCCTTTTTGAATATCACAATGGGGGAGAATTTATTTGAGGGAAGAATTTAATGAAGACTCCAAAGAGGGAGAATCTATTAAGGGGTGGTTCCTTAATATGGGATGTTTATCTAAGGGAGAGTTTTTTCCATTACGAAAGAAAACCATATACTAAAGATCTAGAATACGATCCTTGGAAAACATAACCTAAGGGGGAGTTATTTATATTCATCCTAAATCTCATTTAGAGGGGGGGGATAAGTTTACTCATACTTATATATCAAATTCAATATATTCATCCTTAGCAATGTTTTTTATGATTTCCAAAAGGGGGTGATTGTTGAGTGAATAATGTTGTCTTCTTACTTCTACATTTCTTATGGTTTTATGTTTTGAAAAACACAAACACTTTTCCTCAAGTTCTTAATTTTTTCTTAAGTTATGAATTTGTGAGTCCTTTAAACATAAATAATTCTCATTCTATTATACTTACAAAATTATTTCAGTTTTATGATTTTGAATCTGGTACCAAAGTCATTCAGTTTTATGATTCTAAATCCCATACAGAATTCATTCAGTTTTATGATTCCAAATCTTGCACAAAATTCATTCAGTTTTATGATTCTAAATCTGGTACAAATGTCATTCAGTTTTATGATTATGAATCCAGTAAAAAAGTCATTTAGTTTTATGATTCTGAATCTGGTACAAATATCATTTAGTTTTATGATTCTGAATCCGGTTCAGATGTAATTCTATTTTATGACTCCGGATTATGGAACAAATGTGATACTGTTTTCACAATCCGATTTACTTTTTCTTAAGAATCTATTTTCTTGATAATGTTAGATTTGTTTAATGTATCGTTCAAATATTATCAGATTCTATGTTTTTCTTATACTTAACATTTATCTTAAACATAAAATTTTTTCTTATACATGAAATGATGTCATACAATCTGTTACAAACTAACCATTGTTTGTTTGACACATGTCCAAGTCCCTTCTAAATTTTAAAAAAATATCACCGTTGGAGTAGAGCCGACCATTGGGAGAATTTTCCTATAAATACAAGTTCATTTTAGCTGAGAAAAAAATAATAAATAGTTAATTAAAAAGAATCCAAAGTTTTTCAAGTGATTTCTAGAGACATAGGCTCTTACAACTCTCAATGATTCGTGCGGATGACATGAAAAAATTGTTCAAGCATGAACAACTTGTTCATACTTGCTTTTTGTAGACTCTAATTGTACTGATCATAGGATTCCGGGTTTGGAAGAAAGAGGTTCTGATTTCCTTATAAATTGAGGTATTGCGATGATGGAAAGACAGATACTGATCTTCGGATTGAGGTCTTACCTAGGTTTGGGTAAGATATACTTTCAAGAAAGAATAAATCAAGGAACCTTTATCCAATTTTGTTGGATACCCTTTTCTTTTGGATAAAAGAATATTATTGTTACCTTTTTCTATTTCAAGTTGTTTTAATCCTATTGTAATATTATATTTTTTAATGATAGAAATTATAACTTTCTTATACTTTTAAATTCAGTTACTCTGATTATATTACAGATTCTATACGCCTCAAGGTAGAATCTCTCCTTTAAGAAAATACTTCTTATGTTTTTATCTTAAGATTGTAAAGTTTAAGAAAAGGTTTCTTTAAGAGGTTTTTTGAATGTTTGTTAAACATTGTTAAACTAAGTTTCCTTATCTAACCTTAAAAACATATTTAATTAATGTTATGAAACTTTTGTTATGAATTTTTTCTATTAACTTTAAAGGTTCCAAATGAATTTTTAAAGTATACAATTCACCCCCTACCCCCTCTTGTATATTGAGCATCTATATTATATTTCGATCCAATAGTATTGATATTAGAGGAATCATGTGAATAAGACATGAAATCAAATAATTAATAATTTCCATCATTAAGAATTCATTTATTATTAACCATGTAATTTTTACAAATATATTATCAATAGATACATTTTATTCTGAGTTTATTGATTAAATGGAATTTTTTTTCTGTTATTTCCCTTTCCATATTGATTATTCTTTATCTATTTATTACAGTCATGTTATTGATTAAATGAAATATAGTTTTAGTTATTGAAATTTGCATATTCATTAATATCCATTATAATTTCACAGTGATATTATCTATAGCTATAATTCCTTTTAGTATTATTTATTATATAGAATGTGTGTTTAGTTATTTACCTTACAATTTTTATTGTACATATTGATTCATGATAGCTTCCCATATACATAACCCCTAATAAGAATTTGTGCTCACCCTTATTATTTTTTTCATTTATAAAAAATCTCTGAGGTGTACTATGAATGATATTCAATTATATTCTTAAGGGAAAAATGTTATTATCGAAGAAAAAAATTATGTTTTAATTTTTGTAACTAAACATAACGCAAGACTCAAGAATATATCTCATTTACCAAAACTATAAAACGATTCGATCATTTTGGATGTGATTACTTGTATCTTATATTAATTTAATAATGTTGAAATGGATATAGTATACTAGGTTTGGGGTCACTATATTCATGGTATCATACTTTTTTCATTATTGTGTTCAGTTTGGTTAGATATTTATATCTAATTATTTTTCCTTCCTAGCATCCATGGTCATCTAATTAATGGATGGGTCATGATCTGTTTTAATTGATAAATCACTCGCAATTGGTTAGTCATAATGTAATTGTGATTTTTTCTAGCCTATGTTGATTGGGAATGCATTTTGGATCATGTGGTGTGCTATCTTGATGATTGGTTAGGTGAACCCATGTAGGTTCGATACATAGTGGAAATGGATTTTCCATGGATTTTCCCAAAAACCATCATTTATTTTTGAGAAATTTCATATTATGGAAACATTTAACTCTTTTATGAATCATAATTTATGTTTAAATGACCTTGACTAGAAACTTAAAGATAAATTTTTGGATTTTTCATTTAAGTTTTCATCTTATAGTTTGAAATTTTACCGACGAGTACTCAAAATATAATACATAATCCTAAAAATCTCATGAACATTTGATATTTCCTCAACACATTTATAAAATAGGGTAAAAAGTTCTTATATTTATTGATAATATATAAACATTTCCAAGAATTTTTATCTAATTAATTCAATTACCATACCAAGTCTTACAGAATATTTGTATTCTCTCCAAGTCATTTTTACACTCAGTCACATTGAGTATATGATAAGAGAATAAATTTACTCCAATCATATTTCATATAATAATTTTAAAACCATAAGTGAATAATTTTATACTTATCATAATAATTTTTATTCATTTGTTGAACAAATTCATCATTGGTGTACTTAGGATGGAATTTCTCTAACACATAGTATTTTATTGTTTCTTAAAAATTAATTTTTTGTACTGTAAAAATCTAAGAATCTGATTTCATTAATATTATACTTATCTAAGATTGATCTAAATTTCAATATGGATGATTATGGATTTAGTTATATAAAACATAAACTTTTGTCAAGTAAGTATCATTTTTTATATTCATCTATAAAAACATTTATAATATTTACTCCCACTAAAATGATAACCCCTTTAAAATTGATCAAACGAATTAGTGCAAAAATATCTATGTTTCACTAAAAATTGAGATTCATTATCATTTATCCGATCATTTAGCTATTTTGGTTATCCATCACTGTAATTATATCAGATATGACTCTTGGATAGTTTTGTAGACAACTCTTGATCTTAATCTATAAAATAAAATAACTCAACATTATTAATCTTGTAACATAATACATTTATGCTCTAACAAAGAAGTGAAAATCAAAATTAAAACACTAATAATTGTAAACTAATCATATTAGTGTCACCCATTAAATTATTATCTTTCACATGACATCCTTGGGGCACCCAACTTTATCATGGCCCACATGGTTTGATAATTTAGTTCTTGATAATATTCTTCTTGGGAAATAATTTAACACTTATTATTTTTAATGAGTATTTAATCTCACCAAACTATTTAATATTGTTGAATTTATAAGTTTGCATGCTTCTAGTAATTTAGTTTGGAATCCCTATTCATTTTTTCAATTCCATATGTTCAAAACATTATGACATGTAACTTTCTACACAAATCATGGATTTTATTACTAAGATGGATTAAAATACAACTATTATATGATCCCAGCCATTCCTTGATGTATTTTCGTATTTAATTTTAGGTTTATGTATCTTTATTTTGGGTAATGAAATGTTTATATGTCATATAAGGAGTCTCAGAGGAGTTCTAGGGGTTCAGGAAATGAAATAGGTGAAAATAGAGACATATAGTGCCTGTCACGCATTTGGCGCATGGTTAGTAGAGAATTTTCACCTTAGTAGTGCTTACTTGTAGATTAGAATCATGGTTTGTGAAACTGTGCCTAGGGAGTAGCAAAATTATATGAATTGGGAAGAGCCAATCCAAACTATTACTTCATTTTTTTTCAAACTGTTCGGGGTTCCCAGGAAACTGTGTGGCTTATCCCCTTCCTGGATAGAGGTTGGTACATGGTTGGTGCAAGGTTTGAAAATCTATGTGGACAAACCATGAAACTCATTAATGTGGTGGAAATTTACCATTTTTACACTCTGGATTTCAGAAACCTCACCCAATGTTATCCCATATTCTTCCTCCAGTATCAAGAGTGAAAAATCAAAATCCCTTAAGATTCTAAAGGGTCGATCTACCTCATTTATAAATCATTTGAAGTATCATTAGTTGAAAATAGAAATTATGGATGATTTTAACACTCTTATTCTTTTATTTATCCATATTACGTCTTCTTTAGTTGTTTTCCTTCTTCAAAATCCATAAACTCCTCTTTTTTCCAATGGATCTTAGGTTGGGGTTTTCAAGAGTGTTCAAATCTGAATCAAAGGCTAAGGTTAAGAGAGAATTCATCTTCATAATCAAGTTAGGTGGTTGACAAGTTATATCAAATGGTATTGTTAATTATTTATGTATATGTGGATATGATTTAGTGTCATTGTGTTCCCCTTTTTTCCTTGGTATAAATTATAAATTTATTGGGTAAATATTTAATTTAACCCCAAATTATCCCTCTTGGATACATTGAGGTCAATTTGACCGAGTTACGGACCACTCATGGGGTGTGCCAATCCTTGAACATGGAAATTAAAATTTTAAGTGTAATATAGAATTGTATTAACATAGAGACCTTGATAAACGTGTTGAAATGTTATCTTGGGTTATGAAATTAAACAAATGGAAATTGTTTTTAGTTATTAACATCTCATACGGGGTTTTTTGGTATAATGATAATGGGTTAAATGAGTTATGAACCGTAAAGGATAATTTTGTTGATTAGATAAAGCATGTAAATGATAAATATATTAATTGGGTTGGGGAATGTAAATGAAAATGTGTAAATGGTCTTCGGAAAAATGAGATATTATGTGTTAAATGAACTTTTGTTTTAAAAGATGAATCTGTTAAATGGTTATGGTTTATTCTTGGTAAATGTGTCATGGTTAATGAAGCATGTACACATGGCTTGGTGGTATTTGTGTGGTATTGTAATTGAGGATCTACACCCATGGGTCGGGTTAGACTGATACTCTAAACCCCACCAACTTTAATTCATGGGTTAGGGAGTCAAGCTGAGGATATATGGCCCTAACGGATGCATTTGATAAGACTACCTATACTGAGGCTCCAAGGTAAGTGTGATGTAATTGTTTTTGAAATGTTTTCCTTAGTGAGATAGGGAACTTAACATTTCCCCTTATTTATAATATTTTACTGGAATATACCATAGTGTAATTGATAAAAATGCCTAAACTATGGTACAAATGATGAAAATGGCTTTAGTGAATATTGTTAACAAATGGAACTCGATTTATCTTTTTTTATATTCCTCATTTTAGTACATGAATACACTATCTGATTAGACTCATTTTTTGTATACACTATTTTTGGATCCCTACTAATTTATACTCACACCCTACTCGGGCCACCCTTGGGTACCCAAAAAGACATCATGGGTGCAGGTTTGGACAAGGGAAAATGCCATATTCTATAGAGTTTTTTGGGGAATGGTGTGTGCATGGATTGTTGATCTAGATTTATTTTCAGGACCCATTTTGTAGACTCCTTCAGTTGTATTTATTTTATGTTTTCCTTAGACTTAGAACTGTATGACATAAAAAATCATATTTACTATTTCGTTGTGGGATTATAGCGAGGTATGGGAAGTTTTGGTAATGTGTGATTATTATTTATTAGTTATTTATTTCTTTATTTAATAATTTATCTATTTTCGATACTCTTATAGAGAGTGTATATTCTCCCCACATGATCTGTTAGACCCTCACTACTAGTCGGAAACCTCTGGCATACAGGGAGGCGCACCTGAGGTGATGTGATAACCCGACTCAGGGCATCATTTTAATGGCCTCTAGGTTGGGGAAATCATAAATTAGTATCATAGAAAAAACATTTCTATTATTTTTTTTATTTGGGAATGTATATTGGAGATTAAGATATGTCAGGAATTTGAAATGATCTCATGCATGGGAGTAGATAAACCATGTATGATAGAAAACCCAAGTACCCAAGGTGAGATTGTTTTTCATGATGTGTATTGTTATGGTTGAATGATATATCACTATTGGGTGATAAATTTGTTGTGTGATGTTACTATTTTATGTCATTTTGGATCATGGAAAAAATGTAATCAGGTTTTCATACATGCATCATTTTAGGAACCTAGGTTTATATGTGTCTTAAATTATGGTAGGCATGCATGGGAAAGACATATAGAATGTAAGGGATAAAATTATTCCTCTTTCCTTGAAATTTGAAAGAAAATTTTTCTAATAAAGATAATCCAAAATGGTAAATGGGAAGAATGTAATAGAATGGTTAAAGAATAGTGCCATAGATTGAGTCATAAATAGGTTAAAATATTTTTTTTATGAGTTGTAAACAATTTAAAGGTTCCTAAATAAGAAATGTTTCTGTTGTGATAGTGTATGTTGACAAAAAGAGTGTCTAATAAATTATTATGATTATGTGAGTCAGTTTACCTAGGCTTACCCTGGCTTGTAGTAAGAATAATATAGGGTAGTTCTAGAGATGTGATTTTATCCATTAAAGTTCTGTATATGAATTGATTTGTTTATGTATATTAGGGAGTTTTCTTTTGTGGAAATTGTGAATGTTTTATTTTTTTTATTCTGATATGTGTGTTTGTAATTTTAGATAAATTCAACCATAATAATATGTTATAGTTAAGAGAGGATAGGATATTTCTAAGAATTATCATCTAGAAGTATAGAAGGAAACCATGGTGATATAGGGTAATAGTGGAGTGGAAGAAATCTAGGAGAACTTTTCTTATTTCATGAAGATGATACAATGGGACCTATGATAGGTTATGTTGTGTATGTTTGATCTAACTAGAGAGTTTCAGTTGCCACACTCTATGGCGCCACCTGATAGGGTGGACTAAAAGTAGCAGAGTTCCGGATAGAGTCCATCCAAATGATTTCAGACCACTAAGAGACTCTTGAGAATAGATTCAAGTTGGAAGCTTATATGTTGCGGGGTCCGGAAAATCACTGGTGTGATATTTTGGTCAGACTAAAAATAAGGATGTTATTTTATGGAAATAATTCTAGGAAACCTTTCTAGAAAAATTCTATAAAGATACATTGAAATATGAGAAGGATGTGGAGTTTATGAGTTTTTACCATGGGACTATGTAAGTGATGGATTATGAAGGCTATTTTACTTACTTTAAACGCTTTGTTCCAACATTGTCAAAGTATGAGGAAGCTACGTTGATATATTTCAAGGATGATCTCAAATATGAGATCATATACCAGGTAAACTTATTTCATTTAAAGAGGTTTTCCGATGTAGTGAATTAGATCCTTATTTCAGAAGGGCCCTTAAAGGAAGCTTTTGGTGGTGGACATGTGGTTGCAATTGGACGATCTTGTGTTATGAATTTTGATGGTATGAATTCTCCTAGTGAATTTATTCACTAGGGGGTGGTGTATAGAGTTTTCAGGGAGGAGGACCAGACTCCCAAGGTAGTGACCATATGTTTTCCTATCAAATTGGAAAACTAGTACATGTGTGTGGTTAGTGACCTGACCACCAGTTGAGTATTGATTATGTAGATGGATGGGTAATGTATAAAATTTCTAAAGGAACCCTCAATAATTGGGCATTAATGGTGGATTTTAGGCCAATTTTGAGTGTAGGTAGGGGGCTGGTTTCCCAATACGAGGAAAGAATTTGGATTTCTACTAATCAAATGAGTTGAGGTGGTGGATGTGGAACTCTGAGAAAAGAGTTTTAATATTAGTAGGTTAGAGAAGAACTAGGAACACAGGTTGGATACTAGGGTGTATAGGTAGGTCATCTTCATGCAGTCCAACCATCACATGGCAGTGGGGAGGTCAAACCATCGATAGTTTGAGGTATGATTCTTGTAGCATCCACACTTTCAAGTTATTTATTTAATAAAGGTACCTTCCATTAATTTATATTTTCTCGATATGTATTTTGGTAGGGCCTAGTGGTGGAAAATATGTGTGTGTTTATATCGATTGATACATTGTTAAGGGTTTGAGTATAAAATATTTGGAAATGCATGGAGTGTACCCTTGAGGTTGGCAGGTACCACTTCTTATGGGACTTGTTTTTGATGAATATTTCTAGTTCAAATATGATTTTGTGTATGGATTGGTAGGTGTTTTATTGAACCCATATTGACTATTTCTACTATAGGGTAATGTTCACACCCTTAGAGGGGAATAATTATGTTCACCATGGGGACTAGGATATCTAAGAAAGTAGTGTAGGTCCAATTAATTAGTTTTTGGGTGAACTCATATCCCAATTGTCTTGACTTATTCTTGATGATGGGGGGTAGATAAATATTTAATTCCTCTTGTGATGTATTAGTTTTATGATGTGGTTCCTAAGGGATTTTTGAGGCTACCACCCGAAAGAGATATTGAGTCACAATAGAGTTGCAGTCGGTGGAATAATTAGTTTCAATTCCACCATATAGAATAGAACTGGGAGAACTCTATGAACTTAAAAATCATTTTGAAGAACTAGAAAAAAATGGGTTTATTAATCTAGGTAAATCACCTTGGGGATCACCAGTTTGGTTTGGAAATAAGGATGAAGATATGTTGAGGTTGTGTTTTGATTACTAGATGATGAATCAAGTGATGTTTAAGAATTGATACCCTGTTTTTTGAATTGGTGATCTTTTTGAAAAGTTGAGTTCTGATTATGTATTCTCCAATATTGAATTGATATCATGGTATCATCAATTGAGGGCGAGACCTTAGGATATACTGCATGCTTCTGTCAGGAGATGGTATGGGTTGTTTGATTTTATTGTGATGTTGTTTGGGTTAACCTATTCACCAGTAGTGTTTATGGCACTGATGAACTAAATCTTTCACTATACCAAGATCAGATTTTATTATTTTTTTGATGATATCTTGGTGTAATAAAATACTCACAATGATCATGAAAAACATATTGACATCATCCTATGTATACTAATATATCATAGGATATATGCCAAGTTATCCAAATTTCGTTTCTAGATTGACTTGGGATATTTATTGGGTCTCATTATATCTAAGGATGGGGTGTTAGTGGACATGAAGAAAGTATATTTGGTTGTATGATGTTCCAATTTTTCTAGTTTTTTCATGCAATTGTT
Source organism: Viscum album (assembly GCA_963277665.1). Taxonomy (NCBI): domain Eukaryota; kingdom Viridiplantae; phylum Streptophyta; class Magnoliopsida; order Santalales; family Viscaceae; genus Viscum; species Viscum album. Next base: position 77,879,299 of record OY728159.1, read on the forward strand.
GAAAGTTTTTCAAATAATTTGTTTCATTTGGAAACACCACTCTTAGGATTGACCAAGAAGGGAATGATGTTTGAATGGTTGGAGGAATGCGAGGATGATTTAAAAGAATTAAATATGTGGTTAACAACTACATAAATTTTGATCCTACCCAGGCCAGGTAAAGAGTGTACCTCATTTTTCTATGCCTCTGATGTTAGGCTTGGGGTAGTTTTAAAGAAAAATGCTTGTCTTGTGGCATATGTGTCATATAATTTGAGGCCACATGAATGAAATTACCCTATTCCTGGTCTTGAATTGTCTATTATAGTTTATGATTTAATGTGTTGGCGGCATTAATTATTGGTATAATGGCTTACTGTGTATACGGATCCTAAATTCCTTATGTACATCTTCTCCTAGATTGGTTTGAATCTTCACCAGCAAAGATGGGTTGAGTTCATGCAGTCCATTGCTTTTTAGCTGATATACATGCTTAGAAAGGGGGCCAATGTTACAGATTCTTTAAGTCAGAAGGCTCAAAACCATGAATTATAGGAATCCAGTTTTCAGTGGAGGATTCTGGTGTTGTTTACTGAGATTAACCTTGAGGTTTATGATGGACAAGGTAAGATGATTATTTCACCCATATAAATTGAGTCCAAAAGTCTAGGATGGATCAAGGAGTGGAAGTATGGGAATCAATAGTGTTTATATTTGAGGGAAGGTCTTGAGGATGGTAAATCACCTTCCGATTGGATTGTTGGTGATGATGATATTTTTTATGTTCATGGACATTTTTTTGTGCCTATTTATTTGTGAGAGGAGTTGATACATGAGTTTCATGACTCGAAGTGGGAATTTCATCATGGTTTAACCAAAATTTATATTGATCTTTGTATATAGTATTTTTTACTAAGGATAAAGAAACATTTGGGAGTTTTCATGATGTGATGATATACCTGTCAGCAACTTAAGGACAACCATCAATGATTGGGAATTTTTTATAGCCTTTTCCCATTCTAGAATGAAAATTGGATGACATGAAATTGAATTTTGAGGTGGTTATTCAAATAATTTAACTAAATAATGATTCAATATTGGTATTTGTGGGTCATTTCACCAAGGTGGGACATTTATTATTGATTCGAGAGACCTTCACCACTGACTAGTGGGGTGAGTTTTATATTTGGTAGAATTTATTTTTGCATGTGGTGCCACAGAATATATTTTTGGATCTTGATCCATGTTTACATTGCACTTTTGGAAAGGGATATGGAAGGAGTTTGGTAACCATGTGTTTTTTAGAAAGACTTTCCACCCCCAGACAGATGGGCATTCAAATCGTACTATTATGGTGCTAGAGGATATGTTGGGGGAATGTGTTCAATACTTTGGTAGATTGTTAGAGAAAAAGGTGGAACATTTTTAGTTTTCCTACATCAATAGTTACCAAGATATGATTCATATGTCACCATATGAGTGTCTCTATGGGAGGTTGTGTAGAACATATTTATGTTGTATGGAGGCTATGGAATCATAGTGGTTGGGACTGAGTCTCAGGGAGGATACATAAAAACATGTTCATTTGATTCAGAAACATTTGGATACATATCAGACTAGGAATAAGTTGTGTGTTGATCAACTTTGTCAACCTCTTGGGTTTTCTAAATGATTGTGTGTTCCGTTGGGTTTTTCCAAGGTTGGGTCATCGTCTGATTCAGAAATAGGGTATGTTGGCACCCAGGTATGTGGGTCTATTTGAGATAGTGGTGAGGATTGGTCGTGTGGTGTACTAATTGGATCTTCCATATATGTATAGTGGCATGCATGATGTTTTTCAAGTGTCACACCTTCAGCTGTATTACCTAGACCCATAAAATCTAATTAATGTTGAGAAAATTGATCTTGAGGCTGATTCACTCTTTGAGGAAAACCTGGTTTGTGTTGTGGATTATAGTGATAAAGTATTATGAGTAATGGTTGTTCCTTTAGTTCAATTGTTAAGGAATCATGGTAACATTTAGAAAGAGTCTTTGGAGATGAAATCATACCTGTGAGCCAAGTGGCCATATCCCTTTACCTTAAAAACTGTCCAATGTTTGGGAGAACTTCTTGAGGATTAGCCATTATTAGGTGGGGAGGTTATAAAATCCTAGACTTCCATTGAGTTATGTTATTGTTAAATTTTCAGTTTAATACTCATTATTTTGGTTCATTAAATATTTATTAGGTGAATGAGGAATACCAGTGGAGTTCTAGGCATTCAGGACATGAATGGAAGAAAATGGGGCTATCTAGTGCATATTTCATGGTTGACACATGGTTAATAGTAATTGTGTGACTTAACAATGCTTTCGTAGTGTGGTGGATTGTGGCTAGTGAAACCTAACATAAGGAGGATTGAAACCATGTGAATTAGATAGATCAAATCTATATTGTTTTTCATACATTGTGGGGTTCTTAGAAAATCGTGTTGGCTGGCCCCCTCTTGAACAGAGGCTAGTGTGTGGTTAGTGCATGGTTTGGCCAACCGTGTGGCTAAAAAATATGCCCCATTAAAGTAGTGTAAATTTACCATTTTCCACCTCGTCCTTTAGGAAACCTCACACTATTTTCTCTTCTATTTTATCTCTGGTAGTAAGAGTGATGAACCAAAATACCCCAAGATTCTCAAGGGTCAATCTCCCTCATTTCTAATATATTTGGAGAATATTTGGTTGTAAATCAAAGATATGGGTAATTCTAACACTCATATTCCTTCATTTATTTATATTTGGGGTTTTACCATTGTTCTTCTTCTTTTAAATCCCTAAATAATATTTTTCTAGTGTATCATAGGTTTGGGCTTTGAAGGGTGTTCAAATCCGAATCAAACGATAACATTAAGTGAGTGTTCAACTTTGGAATCAAGGTAAGTGGTCTAAAATTTATATCACATGGTATTGTTGTTTATTTATGAGTATGTGGTTGTGATTTGGTGTAACTGTGTTTCCAAATTGATTTTACTTTTTATAAATGATTAATTGATTGGGTAAATGTTTAATTTAACCCTTCATAGACCCTGTGGGATGTGTTAGGGTTAATTTGACTGGGTTATAGGCCACCCAAGTAGTATGCCACACCTTGAACATGGAAATTGAAATGTAAAGTGTGTGATTGAATTTTATTAACTTAGATCCCTTGATAAATGTGTTGACATGTTATCTTTGGTTACAAAATGAAATAAATGGTAACTGTGTCTCATTTTTAACATGGCATAAGGGGTTGTTTGGTATAATTTAAATGGATTAAATGATTTTTTTATTTTAGAGGATGATTTTTTTATTGGATAAGGTATGTAAATAATAAAATGGTCAATTGGGTTAAGTCTTGTAAATGAGAATGTGTAACTAGGATAAGTCATAATGATGGAATATATGTTGAATAAACTTTTTTTGAAAATGATGAATGTGTTAAATAGTTATGGTTTATGCTTGGTAATTGTGTTATAGTTAAAGAAGTATGTGCACATGGATAGGTGATATGTGTGAGGTATTGGAATTGAGGATCTATGCCTAAGGGTAGTGTTAGACTGAGGTTCTAAACCCCACCCCCTTAAATTGATAGGATAGGGAGTCAGTTAGAGGCTCTATACCCCCTAACTATTTTATTTGATGAGACTACCTAGAATAAGGATCCTAGTTAAGTGTGATGTAGTTGTTTTGAAATTATTTCCTTTGTGATAGAGTTAACTTAACTTATCCACTTATTTATAGCAGTTGACAAGAATAGGCCATAGTGTAATTGATGAAAATTCATAACCTATGGTACAGATGATGAAAATGGTTTAATTAAATATTGTTAACAAATGGAAATACATTTATCTTTTGTTTTTATTATCCACATTTTAGTACATGAATATGATATTAGTTTAGACTATATATTTTATACACACCGTTGATAGCAGCCTAATAAGTAATACTCACACCATGTTTGGGCCGTCATTGGGTATTTAAGAAGACATCCTGGTTTCGAGTCAATACATGGGTAATGGCCTTATGATGGATGGTTGATTAGGGAATGGGATGTGATTTGATGGGAGATCCATACATGAAGTTAGGAACCATTTTGCAGAATCCTTAGATCTTTTTTATTTTGGGTTTTCCATATACTTGTCACTTTATGACATGACATAGCATATTTACTATTTGGTTGGGGCATGTACCTAGTTTTAGGAAGTGTTGGTAATGAATGTTTGTTGGTTATTGGTTATTTATTCTTTTTTTCATACTTTATCTGCTATTTATTACTCTTATAGAGACAATATAGTCCCCCCATGTTATCTATTAGACCCTCAATGCGATTCAGTAGCCCCTAGCATATGGGGAGGCTCACCTGAGGTTATGTGATGACCCGAATCAGGGAGCTATTTTCATGGAATATGGTTTGGGAATGTTATTATTATATTCATACACATCCAAATCCATCCAATTAAAAGGTTAAATGAAACACTTTCTTATAATGACTTCGAATCACACGAAATCACAAATTCTTATAAGATTAATCTTGGAGAGACAGATAACCAACCCTGATTTTTCTAGACAAGGCATAAGCCTCCAACCTAGTGAAAAATTTGACCAAAATTCCCTCTAGACAAGGATAATTTACTCAATATACACCTTAATTTAATTATAATTCTACACCTAATATATTTAAAATATAATCAAATAATAAATTCAATATCATAACCTAATACATGCAAAATTCTAGGATGAATAAAAATAAATCATTGATCATAAAAATCTTTAAACTCCTTATATACATGTATGTAAATTTATTGAAATAGTTTAATACCTTAAACTAAATTATACTTCCATTTATAACATAAAAATTATATACATCAATTAATTATTAAATAAACTAAATAAAAGAATGCTTTATATATTTAAACATATGTTAAATCATTTCTAAACAATTTATAAATCAACAAATTATAAACACTTCATTATTTAGCCATACATTATGGTCACTCTTTAATTAAAATAAATATAAAAACCTTATATTTATTTCTTTATGAACTCATTAATATTATCTATTTTTATTAAATACTATGTAAATATATCATATTAAATTAAATATAAAGATTTTATAATCCAATCCTATTATATAAACAATTTATATATTCTTAATATCACATATTTAACATTGTGTAAACCATGATCATATAAATTATCAAAACTCCTTTTTATATCGTATAAATAATTTTTCAAATAATTAATTTAATTTGAACATTTTGAGTTAAATAATAATAATAATTTATACAAAAATCATTGAATTTTTTTAATGGAAAATAAAATTAATACATCATCAGGGCCTGAAAAAATAATAAACAAAGGTGCATACTAAAATAATATCCACACCTCCTAGGGTGAAGGAGCCCTAAAATAGAATACTACAAGATATGATCATCCTGGGAGGACATAGTAGTTAATAATTCAACTACTTAGTTCCCCTCATGCCATGTATGAAAGAGATAAATGTCATTATGAAGAAGACCCTTTCACTTACAGAGAAAAAAATATAATTGGCATGGGTGTAGAAGAGATGCCTTTGAGATAACTCAAAATAATACTTGATTTCACCTACACCATAGAAATATGGATATTATGAATCTTATAAATATCCAGGATGGTAAAAATATTCAAGGCCTCAGCCTTAAGGGAATAACCATTCCCGTAGAAGGAGCTAAAGCCATACACCACTTATCTGGAAGGGTCACAAACCACACCTCTTCCCCTCATACTCTACTAGATTCATCCACCATCTGTGTTGAGTATAAAACCATAGGAGGCCGGGGTATAGTGAACCCAGTGGCCTGAATGGATAAGAGAAGATGTGGTAGGGGGCTTCATTATAATAAATACCACCTAAGTGAAGGAGCCTTCTCATGCTATGTCTGGAGGCCCCCCAAGTCATCATCCAAAAATTTAGCCTTACCCATCAGTGACAAACATGAGGGGTGGTATCCCTCATTACTAACTTAGTTGCAAGATTTCTAGAGAGACTAATATAACACAGAAAAAAGCACCACACAATCATTATCCTCTAAAAAAATTATGTTGTCACCCTGAAACCACAAATGAGAAAATTCTTCAAACGAGACCGCATATTGAACGTTGTCTATGAGCTCCCCAAGCTCTCACCAAAGAATATTTTCCTAGTAACACTAAAAAAGGTGGGTCGAGGTCTCCTCAATCAGAATAGAACAAAAAAGAACATTTTAAAGCCAACTACACACCCATTTACTGAACTTCTTCATCTATTGGGACTACAGAGTGATGAATCATTCATAATAGGAAGTAGAATTTAGATGGGATTTCTTTTCACTAAAGGAACCTACCATAAGGATAACTATAAGGTAGAATAAAAATAGATTTTTGTAAGACCTGGCATAAAATTTACCTAAAGAGGGAAAAATAAAAATGTAATTTTCCGTATCATCATCCATAAGAATACTTCTTAAAACACATTCCTATGATACATCAATATCTCTTAGGTGAAATCAATAAAATATCAAGATTCCATGAAATACATATCAGTAATAGGGAATCCTGGAAACCCCATAATGCATCCTCCCCAATTACACTCTTAAAATTTAATGTCATTGTGCCCAATGATACACCATGATTAATCCTGTAGAGTTGGTAAATGATCCCAAATATAATTCCTAGGAGATGAGGTTCTCACTTAATTAACATTAATCCCATAGCCATAATTTTTCTCAGTAAACCTACTCTATAAAGAGAGGCCCTCAATTATTTCCCAAGTAGTTTTTCCCTAAAGACGGTACATAGATTCCTTAACATTTCTAACATTGATTCCTCTATTCTCCAATGTCTTAGTAAATTTATTCTTGGCGGTCTAGTGGAATATTACATCACCTTAAGAATCCCAAATAAAAGAGTTCAATAGGTTCTAAATTTTTTTTAGAATCACTTTTCTACCTTAATAACGGAAAAGATATGCATCGGTATAGATGAAAGCATACAGTTGACACAGGTAATCCTCCCTCCAAATAAAAGAAATTGATTTTCCCAATTGAAAATTAAATCACTAATTTTTCTAACCATGCTTTCAATTTGTCTTATATAAACCTTTCTAGGAGAAATAGGGGCTCCCAAATAATCCATTTGGAAGATATTATTTCACCTTCTCAATAGGGTCTCAATGTTGCATATCTATCTGTTCGGGAAAGAATGAGGAAGATAAAAATAGCTTTGTCATAATTGATCTATTGTCCAATCCACTTTGAATACTCACTCATTATATTTTTTAGATTCATGACTGAAGAGATTAGTCCATTAATGAAGAAGAAGAAATCATCAGTAAAAAGAAGGTGTGACACGCTAGTGAAGTGTGGTCCACAATGATAAGGGATGAGAATCCCTTATTGTGTACTGGAGGTCACATGTCTACTAAGGGAATCTTTTCCCAAGACAATGATGAAGGGTGGGAGAGTGTCCCCTTCCTGGGTCCCTCTCATAGACTTCATGAAACCCCACTGCCTACTCATTAATACAATATTGAACTAGGATGAATTGTAACAGCAAAATAAAAAATCAATGACCCATTCAGATAATCTCATGCCTCTCATAACCTAGAGGATGAAGCCCCACTTCAGGCAGTCATAAGCCTTATAATATTAGTTTACTAAATTTTAATAAATTAAAAAAAATCCATATATAAAGGAGTTTAGAATATTAAATATAAACTCCATTATATTTGTCCTTATTTCTAATTTATTAAAATTTAATAAAGTACTTTTATAATTTCCATATAAACATTTTATATAAAAAAATTCATACCATAGAATTTGAAAAGTTACTTATTATTAATATTTAATATTATGGATATTTATTTAATAATTTTTTCATAAACATAATTTAAATAATTAAAAACTTTTTAGAATTAACTTATTTAAAAAAAAATTTATAGATAAAATAAATATCCCAAAATACTTTTTTATAAACATCTTATAAATTATATAATTCAATTCATAATTAAAATTTCTGAAAAATAAAAAAGTTCATGAATATTATACTTAACGATATCCTCAATATTTTAAAAACCATTGGTATTTGAGTATCGTATTTTAGATTGTCATCGATGCCTCTAAGGAAATAAAATGTTTTGTTTTACATGTGTGGAATGGTTCTATCACACCATATGACAAAATATATCATACACAGTGATATATGTAAAACTAAAGGATTTGAAGTGAGTCACCACCTATAATACCCTATATCATAGTGTGCAGTTATATCATAGATTATAATATCCCATTCCATAATTCCAGCTACAGAACACAATATAATTCATTTATTATAATAATCATTATGATATACATTGAAAAATATATTTTTGTTCATTTTTTACATGATTTCAAGAAACAAGTATAATGATTTTTTCAAATATAGCTCATGGGTTTCTAATGATGAAACAACACTTCTTCAACAAAACAAAAGAAAATAGACACTTCAAATACAATGATCACTATGCTATAAATATTAGGCTCTGTTTAAGATATATGAAGCACATATATTATACGCTAAAGTAAATCGAGCATCCATATCTAATAATAGTGGTTAATGAAGATCAATTAGGAACAGCCAAAGAACTCTTTCCTTTTACGTGTATCTGTGAAATGACATAATCACACAATTCATGGGTAGGATCGCATTTTTATCCAATGTATGCTAGTATTTATTGAGATTTATGGAAAGCGAAAGAAGAAATATTTAGGGAGAATAATAAAGATACTCAAATAAATCATATGGCCATATTGATGGCATTAGCCTCCATATATATTCCCTAAAATTACTTTCAAGTATTTATTCATTTAAATGAATATTTCATAACATTTGATTAATGATTGTACTTACAATGTTATTAACCCCTTTGTACACCCAAATATTTAATAAATTTCATCACATAAAATGTTTTAAAACAATTACAACCAATGTAGAAGAGTTTCAAATGTTAAATTGTTAACATTATACTACGTCGATCAATTATAATGCCATATTTCCTTTCTTTCAGTTATGATTTAACATTTTATTTTTGTTTCCATTTTTTCAATGATTAATACTGAAATAATGAATTTGTAGGATACCTATAATTGTGAAGTCAATGATTTTTGGGATTTCTTTAGCTTTAAACTATAGTTTTTACAATTCATTAGGTGATTACATATCATGTAATGGGACTAAACAATGTGTAATGGGCATTGATTAAAATCCATGAACTGGGTACACAACATGACAAGTTTATATGTCGTTTAAAGTGTTCACATTGTGTAATTTAATATATCATGTTTTTAATGAATGGTGTTGGGTTTTCGGTATATAGGAGCTTCATGGATTACACGACATGTCATGGGATTACACGATGTGTAATAGTCTTGACCTAGGATTTTATAGTGTTCCACTAGAATTTTCTATTTTAATTCATTTCAGGCTTCCTTTCTCTCGACCTAGTTGATCTCCCTAGGCGATTTTGGATAATTCCCTCCTTTATGTGTTTCTTAGTTCAGTGATTGGTCACCTTTATGGTTGGATGGATTCTCTCTGGGTATGTAACACTTCTGGTTCTTCACTGTATTTGGTTATGACTGTAGACTTGACTATGGTTTTGTACTAATTTTTTATCTTATAGTTTTTTTATTGATCAATTTCAGTTTCTTAGCATACCTTTTCTTTTGAAGTCCATTACCTTGGTTTCCAGGTCACCATTGTCAAAACCGACTAGGTTTCTACCTTATTAGGGTATCTATTTCTATAAAATGTGTTAATTTTAAAAGTTTCTTATCTTTATTGAGAAAATTCTTTGAGTTGATTATTTATTAGAATTGATATGTGTTTTTGAATGATTTTATAGAAGCTAAAATATCTTTAAAATGGGGTTTTTCTTTGAAAATGAATCTTCTTGATTTGGAAATGGGTTCCCAAACTATGAACTCGATGAGATTAGATTTGAAAATGTTTTATGAAAATGTTAGAATGGTTTTAGAAATGAATTTTTAAAAATGTACATTGGAAACATTAGGTGCATAGAGAAATAGACACGGGTATCCTTAGTGTGGGTAAGGATCCACTAGGAGGTAACCATTTTTGATATTTATAGGAAAGACTCGATATGTTTTGAAAATAAATTTAGTTTTTTTCAGGATTATTAGTGTCTAGTGTGTAGTGTCCTATAGGCTAGAGCCTATTGGTGAGGTTTTTTTCATTTATGGTTATTTATAGAATGATTTTTTCTAACATGGATTTTTTCTCATAGGTTTTTATTTGAGGTTATATCACATTGCTTTTCAAGGTAGAATTTTCATATATATGTGTTTACCCATTTAACTCTGGATGCATGGACATACTTTTATATTTATATCACTTATAATTGTCATTTTTTTAATAATATTAAAGTATTTTATGAAAAATTAAGGGATAATGATTTAAAACATGATTTAATTTCTGAAAATAATTTTTAAAACTATTTTGTTTTAAAATCTAGAAATATTGAATTAATGATATTAGACCTTATATAGAAACCATGGTGGTATCCTACTGAGATTTTTCACACACCTTACTTGTGCCTTTAGTAATTACTGGATGTTGTATTGCAGGATTCACGTAATGGGAATAGAAACTTTTATTATGTTGGATTCTCTTATTATTATTGCTTTCAGTTTGCGTTTGTCTGGAGGTGACTGTTGTACATGGGGGGTTTTGACATACATTCTAATGTATCCTATTTTGGCTTGGATTTTATGTATTTTTGGGGTCTCATTTCTTTTTTATTTGTACTTTGTTTTTTTGTATTGTTTTAATTATATTCAAGACTGGTTTCTTTTTTCATGTTTTACCTATATTACTTGATGGTCTAGTTTGGGTGTCTTTTCAATTTGACCTAGGATGGTTCTCTAATATTTGGTATTAAAGGTATGCACAACCTAAAGTGTGTTAACACTAACTGAATTTTAATCCATGTCTATGTTAGATAAGATTTAAGACCATCAAAATTTAGATAGTAAGTGAAAAAGGGCTTGTCCAGCTCACTTTCATGACTGAAACTATGTACCATTAGTGGTTATGGAATTTTACCAGGTTTGTGACTTGGAGTTTGAGGTCATTTAAATGAGTTATATGAGAAGATTATTTTAATGGACCTATTTCTTTTCATGTAATATACTTCATGGTTTCTTTAAATTCTTAATGTTTTAAATCATTGTTATCAATACCTGAACTTGGTCATATGATTTTGGAAATTTCTCATGACTATTTTTTTGTCTTTTTTAATATAATTACACTAATAAGATATATTAATAATTCAATAGATAAAGTTGTAAGATGGGATACGAAAGAGAATCCTCTAGTGCACCCTACTTTGGTAGGTGATTTTATATTTACTATTCAGACTCTGGGTCAATTGGGTGTTGGAAACCCAGGACTCATAGAGGATCATGGATCAAAATTTACTAAGAAGCATCCTCCATATTTTTATTGAAATGAACCTGAGGAATTTAATGATTTTATTCAAGGATTAGAGAGTATCATTAACTTTTTTAAGACTCATGAAGACCCTAAGGTGGTTTTTTCAACATATATGCATGAAAAATCAGGAAGAAGATAATGGGACACTATTGTGCATTCTAATTTTCATGAGGATCTTACTAGTTTTTCCCTTAACAAAATATGTAACCAAAATTTTTAACCTCATACATTTCATATGTAAAATAACCAAGAGTTTATGACCTTAGAGTAAGGGGGTGTTCTGTTCTAGAGTATTCGACCCGTTTTTTTTTGAGTGGGGACTTCTAGAAATGAAGCTTGTCACTAATGAGTACTGGAAGGCTAAGAGGTTTAATTTAGGACTAAGGCATGAAAGTCAGTTGTTGTTGATACTCATGTGACTTCTGACCTTTGTAATGGTAGTTCATAAGGTAGCATTGTTTGAGTCAGACATAGGGTTGAAGACAAAATTGGTTGGATCTTTAGTTGGTTTAGTGGTTAGTCAATGTGTTTCTTCTGGATAGAAGAGGTAACGTAAGAGCGGACAGTTTTCCTCAGGACTACTTTCAAGGTCATAGAAAGGGTATTGGTATTTTTCCTTTTACCAGTGTGTAATGTGAGTTTATACCAAGACTATTTATTTAGAGGCTGCTAATACATTTCATCTTTGTGGATGATCTTGCCATCTACATTGGTTTTGTGAAAATATATCATAGGGAAGTATGGCAGGATTCAATATCTCTAAGGGTTAAAATTTTTTTGCTAATGCTTCCATGGGTGGTGGGTCTAATCCTCATACTAAGGGAGATGTTCATGTGGCTAAGATCATATGTCTTTAAGTAGCAGAGTATGCGCCTGAGGAATCAAAAGGAGGGCCAGCTACTGTTAGCGATACATTATTTATCTCATTTTCTATGATTCTTTATTTTTTTATATATGTTCTAGTCATTATTTTATATTTTCAAATTTTATTTAAGTGTTGGGTTTTCATTTGAAACATATTCCATTATTACTGGATCTTTCCATGCATTTGGTATAGAGATCCAAAAAATGTTTTGATATGTATCGTGTGTTGGGTGATGAAATCCGAATTAGAGTTAGAGTGGTACTTTTTAGTGATTGATCATGAAATATTCAACTTGATTATTGGAAATAGATTATATTATTAGTGTTAAAGACCATATAGAATATTATTTTTAGCAGTTGAAGTTCTTATCTACCAATAGAGTCACTAATGTTTTCCAAGGAGAGTGAGACACTAGATCAGGAAGGGCATGGCCAATTTTTCTTTACACTGGAGTAATTTCCTTCCATTTTTTAAAAGATGTTTCAAGATGTAGTTAACCCTTGTTTGGTTGTTCTACTTTATATAGTGGTGTATGAATAAATTGAGGTCTTTCCAGATGATTTTTTTGTTTTACCACCATAGGGAGAGGTTGAGATTACTATAGACCTACTCCCTAGTACGATTCTCATTTCTTTCCTGTCTTACCACATGGAACCTTCTAATTTGGTTGAACATAAGATCCAGCTTGAGGAACTAGAGTTTATTGGATTTATTCATCCTAGTATTCCACTATGGTCTTTGGATATCCTTTTTTCAAAGAAATTATATAGGATCATCATACTATATTTTTATTATCGAAATTTTAATTTGGAGACAGTTAATAATAGATATCATTTTCCAAGGAATGATGATCTCTTGGATCATATTAGAGGGTCTCATTGGTTTTCTAAGGTTGGAATGTGGTTAGGGTTTGACCACTAGGAATTCCAATAAGAGGATACACCTATGATAGAGCTTATGAGTCGATATGGGAATTTCAATTTTTTATTTATGTTATTTAGTCTCAATAATTATCATATGGTGTTTATGGATTTTAGGAACTGATTCTTTCAGTGGATCATATACTCTTTTGTTTTTGTTTTTTTGGATGATATTTTGGTGTGCTCCATGTTAGAGAAGGAGCACATGGAAAGTTTAGATATCATTCATTAAACCTTGGAAGAACATCGTTTTTATGGTATTAATTCCAAATGTGACTTTTTGATCCATTAAGTGATGTTTCTAGGGAATATGGTACCCAAAAGGGGCATCTTAGTAGATCCTGAAAAGGAACCGGAAGTTGTAACACTACAAAAATTCTAAAAGAGTAACCTTTATTTGATAGAGTGTATGGAATACAACACCAAGAATATAAAGGAACATAACCTCTCATGAAATTATGATATATTTAATATTATTAGTCTATTCTATAGCTTTAAATTCATGAAATACTGAATTATCTTGTGTCAAATTCAACAACGAGTCTCCTTTATACCTTATGTTACATGCAATACCGTGTTTTACTAATCAACAATATATTAATAAAATATTATTATTTAATATAATAAGATATAACATATATTTTAAATTGGTGGTTATAAATATAATTAACTAACTTATAAATATATTATTTATACAAATTTAATATTCATTCATTTGTTTCCAATTAATTAGAAATGAAAATATTAACCAATTGAATATAAAGGAATTATTTTTATTTTTACGGTCAGAAAAGTATTTTATCATAATAAATTATATTAATTAATATTAGTGAATTATATTAATGAAATATATATTATATATATAGTAAAATATGTTTTATATTTATCCAATATATTTTATAATCATAAGTTAAAAAACCCAATATTAAGCATAAAAAATAATTATTTTTATAAAGGCAGTTATGCCGCCTTTTAATAGTTCACCTATATTAAAAGTGAATTTTCATAATTTTATAAATTTTAATTTTCAAAATAGACTTCATTTTGTAAAAATTATTTACAAAATTATCTTATGTTTAATTTTGGGTAGTTTTCTATGAAGTTTCATTTTTTTTATGAATAGTGGGAAATATTTAACTTTAATTGAAAAATGATTTTTTTAAAATTTATTTGTAACTATAAATAATATTTTAAATTGGTTTTAACATAGAATTAGATATATTATACATTAATTAATCAATTTTAGGTCATTTCAATCAATTTAGCACTGAAATTGGTATAAAACATCTTAAATGTTCTTACATTTTTACATCAAAACCCATCTTTCTCATTCCATCCCCAGGATTAAATTTTAAAAAAATCTTCCACTTCAATGGTTGGAATTTAAAAAAAAATGGATTATTTATTTTTAATCAGAATGCGTTATAATTTATAATAATATAAACTTTGTTTTTGACCAATAATATTAGTGAATGTAATTAAAATTAACTATAGTGATTATGAGAAAGATTAGCCTAATAGTTTACTAAACCTTAATCTTAAAGGCCAAAATGACCTATAAAATTTTTCAAAAGCCGTTTTCTGGCCATATTTATACAATATCATATATTTTATAGAATTTTTATCAATATTTGTGGCAAATTATTTTATTAATACCTCTCAATAGAATTTACCTTTTTATAATTACATGAATGTCACTCCTCCTCCACTATAAAAATGCACTCGCCACTCCCATTTATTCACACCTTTTAAGCCCTTTTGATCATCCCAAATATTCCAAAATAATCTCAAAAAAATCCTGAACTCATCCTAGAATAATATATTTTTCATAAATTTAACCAATGAAGTCTTTTTGTGTAAACCAAAAGGAGCTACCTGAATAAGAGGTAATGTTTTTCAATGATCAATCCAGTTTCATTTACTTCTTCATCCCTTAATTTATTATATAATGATTATATAATAACATATGTATCTTAAATATACTATTATGTTTTATGCTGATATTTCTACATACACTTTTACACGTGTCCATCAAATAATATATAAAATCATCATTCGTGTGTATGGTGGACTACAACCTCGCGAATTGATGTCATCCGTTCTTCCATTTACCACATTTAATGGTTGTAAATAATGATTTATTTATAGTTTATATATGATATAAATTGTATTTATATTGTATTTATTCTTCTAAAATTCTTATATAACTCATACCGTCATGAGTTTTATTATTTTTGGAATATAATAACATCATTTGTGGATGTGTGGACTACCACCTCCTCAAAGAGATATGATGCGTTAACGCTATACATAGAATGTATTAAGCATGATTTTGATAAAAATTTGTGACAAATATGAAATAAATATGATATTTTAATGATAATATATATATATATATATCACTTAAGATTTAAATATGAAAAAAAATGGAAGTAGTGTTCATTCGTACGTACGGTCTACCCTCCCCAGGAACAGTGCATTTAATTTCCCATATCCAAGAATTATATATTACTATAAACACATATATAATTAATATATAAAATATTTAAATAATATTTTAAATCCTGTATATTATTAAATCATGATCAATTTAATAATAACAAATATAATAAGTCGAAACATACTCGAAAAAATAGGTAATTAACTCCCGAAATAGTGAAAATAATGTAATATTATAAACAAATGAGTAATAAAATATTATAAGAAGATAATATAGACTATTATAAATATTATTAGGGTTATTTTATAAATTAATAAAAACCATAAAACCATTATACTGAGGTTTAAATTGCGTTCAACCAAAATGGAGCGTAAGGTAAGGGATTTTCATCTCATTTTTTACATCTATGAAAAACATGTCATATTCACCACTTAATTATTTTTTTTATTGTATATACTAAACCTTTTAATATATTATGTCTTGAATCCTATTATATTCATTGTATTTAAGGTTTTACTTTGAATTATGTTGTCTAATGTGTTTTGAATTTAAAATTACCAAGTGGTAAAATTTATCTTTGCAATCTCACTTTCTTTTATAATTTTCATCTTTCCATTGAAACAATAACATCATTCTGGTAATTTTCTATTTCAAATAACTTTTTAGATATCCTTAATCTTATATTAGGGGTATAATTATTTCCTAACCCCTATATCAATTTTTATATGTGTTTTTCACTTTCTCAGTTATTTGATTTAGTGGGGAAACATTGATAAATATGTATCCATTACTCAGTACAAATATTTTTCAAGGAACATTGTTTATAAATTAAATAGATTATTTGGTATATAAGTAGTTCTTTAGGATGGTATGACATGGCTTGGGTATCATTTAATTTAATCCCCTCGATGCATTGGTAGTCTCTTGAGATGAATCAGTTGGCCAAATTAGATGGGTTTCTTCTTGATATTCTAAATTGTCTTATTAAAGGTCTTGACGGTAAACATACCATGAACCTAAGAAGCATGGAATCTAATAATTAATAATTTACCATGCTGAGAATTCACTTATTATAATTATTATCAATGAGATTTTTTCTTTGAAATTATATATGGATAAATTTCATTCTCATATTATTCATTAAATGAAATGTGTTTCATTTATTTACCTTTCCATATAGATTATGTCATATCTAGTTATTTTAATGGAATGTGTTATCATTTATTTAACTTTATATGTTGGTTTATTTTCATTTATTTATTATTTATTCCATTGTACTTACCCTTAATAATCATTTATGATCACCCTTATTTTTGTTTCCTTTCCCCAGGTTATGAAGAATAAATCTCTGAATACGATTTCAAGGATTCAATTCAATTCATTTTATTTTATATCATGTTTTATTTTATATTTTCCAAAATATTATGGGTATCATGTATATAATTTGGTTTTCCAAAACTTCTAAACGAGTCGGTCCTTCAAGAATTGATTCCTTGTAATCATTCCAATGTAATAAAGTACGGAAACAACTCCAAGGTTATGGGGTCAGAGAATTATAGTTGGTATCAAATAAGATTAGTAGAAACCTTAGAAACTAGATTTAGGAAAACATATATTAGAGAACATAACCATAAGGAATACATTGGTGACAATATATAATAACATCCTTTACTTTTTGAAAGTTATAGATTATGTGGGTATTCCTAGAAATAAATCCATGTCTAGATGCAAAAAGTGGATCTGGTTCTGTAACAGATGTACCTAGGGGTAAAAACTCTGAAAAGGTACATCGGGACTAACTCAAGCATAACCTGGTACATTACAATGGGCCTTATTGAGCACCTAGTTTGATAATACTGGTGGATATTCTTAGGATAATTTATTTTTTTATTTAAAAATAATTATAAAGCATTTGAAATTAAATATATCCCAAATGTAATTATTTTTTTATTATGCAATTAACTAGGCATAAATATTTCAATTTATGTTATGTTTTTTTCCATATTTAGAATTATACAAAGTTCATAATTTTATGAACTAATCCAGTATCTTCCATTGTTTATAAATGGTACCTAAAAGAAATAATATTATCACTACTCATGAAAAATATAGAGATTTACCCACTAAAGAAACCACTATAGCTGTTATTAGAATGTAAAAAATTATGTTTATCTTAGGTAATCTTAATCAAGTTATGAACAATAACATTCTCTAAATAGGGAAACATTTTCCATAGAGAAAATATCCTATGTTGGACCTCTTTATGTGATAGAAGACCCTGTTATTTAGTGGGAATACAAATCCAATTTTAGTTCAGCAATGGATTATCTCTTTTATGAATATTTTAATGAAATTGGGATGTGTTGAATGGAAAAGGTTAAAATTGTGGTGTATTTTCTCAATAGATATTTTGATCAATGGTGGTCATTGATCCATAATACTACGGAGTAATAGGAAATAGGACTCATGGAATAGATAACTTTTAAGGATACATTATTTAATAAAATTTTCCCTCATGATCAATTAATCGAGATGAAGAGAATGTTACTTAACTATAATAAAAATGAAGAAAAAACTGATGCAGATTATTAAACTACCTTTACAATGATAGCTTGGTATTCTATGGATTATATATGAAACATAGTGTATAATATTAACCACTTCATTGAAATTATTAATCTTTATCTCCAAAGGGCACTATTTTCCTATAATTTTTCATCATATGGATAGATATTTTTATATAACATCAAAACATAGAACAAATTTTCAAGAGCCTATATATGAAAAGGAATCCAAGAGAAGAATGGGTCTTCTAAACATCATGAAAAAGGGAATTAGTCAAATAAGGATAAGGGAAAGAAGGATTTTACAACAAGTGAAAATTATGGAACGAATCATCCTAGTAAATGATTGAATGGATTGGGGGTTTTTTATAAATGCATAGAAAAGGGTCAACAAAAAAATAATGATAAATAAAGAAGGAAAACGATGGTATTCAATGTTACAAATGTAAGGAGATGAGTCACTACACAAATGAATTCCCCAAGAATTAATAGAATATACCTATGAAGAAGCTAAGGGATCAAATTAAAACTTATGTTATTGATATAATTGAAGTGGAATGATTAATGTGTTTGTATTTGGATTCAAGAATTATGTTATTTCAGTATTTTATCAATGGTGTAATGGTTATAAGAGTTACAAAATATGTAAGGATTGTACTTAAGTACTATTTCATTAAGGATTTGAGATCACATATTTAATTATACCAAGATTAGTGAATCTGTATCAAGTTGAACTTTTTTGGAAAATATGTGGTTGAGGGAAAGATAACCCTTATCACATTCTTGATGTTGAGATAATGATGTTGGATAAAGTGACGATTGATATAGATAACGTAAATCAGATACTACTAACTACCAATTTAATGAGTCTAAATTGTTGGATCATAATCTTTTGAAAAGTTAAACCATTTAGGAAATGGTTTAAGTTGAACTTTTTATGTGGTTTTAGAGATGGATTCATTACTTCAACCTATGATGCTACATGGTATAAGAGATAATGTAAAAATAGTTCAAGTAATAACTGAATGTTAATATAGTTCTTATAAAATATAAAATTATTAAGTAATTATATTTCTTAACATTATTATAGAGTTAAATAATTCTTCATCCCTTGTAAATTGTTCTTGAAACAATAATTTTATCCTATTATCATCATTTTTGATGATATAAATGACTATTTTCCTAATTGTAGTTTAAGAATTTTTGGTCATCCGAATTTATCTAAACATGTTCTCTATCAATCTCCCTCAGATCATTATAATTAGATTTCTCTTCCATGTCCATGTTTTCACAAATATTCTGTTATATTAAAAGCCTTATCTTTTGTGACCTTTTCATTCCCTTTTCCCACTTATTAAGAAGATGTGTTGTTAACCATATTTGTGATGTAGTTTTTTCAACAATAGTTTTTTAAAATATAAAATCTTCAATTACTAAGATCAAGTTTAAATTATGAGGATGAAATTTAATTAAGGTGCGGAGAATCTAATACCTTGAAAATTCTAAAAGAGTAACTTTTATTTGATAGCATGTATAACACGCAACACCAAGCGTAGAAAGGGATATAACATCTAGAGACTTTATAATATATCTACTATTTTTAATCTATTATATTGATTTTAATGAACTAAATACCGAGTTATCTTTTTTGCATACAACAATGAGTCTCTTCGATAGCTAATGTTTCACACAAGACCTATTTTTACCGAACAACAATATATTATTAAAATAACATTATTTAATATAATAAGATATGAAAAATGCATTAAATTTGATTTTGTGAATAGGATAAAAAAATTAACAATATATTATTTAAAAAAATATAATTTGAATTCATTTCTTACCAATTAATTAGAAATAAAAATATAAAGCAATTGAATATAAAGGAAATATTTTTATTTTTATGCTCATACAGGTATTTTATCATAATAAATATAATTGATTACTATTATTGAATTATATTAATTAAATATATATTTTATTTATTAAATAAAATTTGTTTTATATTCTTCCAATATATTTAATAATCAAAATATAATAAAAACCCAATATTACGCATGAAAATATATATATTTATAAAAGAGATTTTGTCACCTTTTAATAAACAACCCATTTTTTAATATAATATTGAAAAATTTATAAATTTTATTTTTCAAAATAATCATCATTTTTTGATGAGGAATGTCAAAATTATCTTAGGGTGAAGTTTTCGTATTTTTCTGTGAAGTTTTATTTTTTTGATAAATAGTGAAAATACTGAATTTTAAGTGAAAAATAATTTTTAATTTAATTTATTTATATTGATAAATTATATTTTAAATTGGTATTAAATTAATATTAAATAAATTATAAATAAATTAATAATATTTATTTAATTTTAATAAAATTTACAATGAAATTGGATATAAAAACATCTAAAACTTTTGAAAATTTCGACTTTAAAAAATCGCTTTCTCATCTTATCTGCATAATTATATTTATAAATTTATACCAATTATGTGATTAGAATTTAGAAAAATTGATTCCATATTTGGTATCATTAAAATTTATAATTTCGAATAAGTTAAATGTATCTTTTTACTAAAAAAATATTAGTAAAAGTAATTACAATTAATTATAGTGATTAAGATAAAACTTAACTTGATTAGGGACTAAACAATAATATTAAGAACCAAAATGACCGAAACAATTATCCAAAAAGATATTTCTATAAATATTTTTACCATATACTACCTTTTATATTGTTTTTATCATTAATAGAGTAACATGATGTAAGGGGGCCTCTCAATAATTTTTACCCTTTAATATTTACAATAATGTCACTCGTCCTCCACTACAAAAGGGCACTCACCCTTCCTATTTATTAACACCTTTAATACACATTATATTGTCCAAAATATATCCAAATAATATCCTAATAACCCTCACCTCATACTATAATCATCAGTTTGTTCATAAAAATAACCAAGTATATCTTTTGTTATAAACCAAAAGAAGATACCTGAATAAGAGGTAAAATTCTTTAACGATCAATTTTATTTCATTTACTTTTCCACACCTTAAATTATTTTTATATAATTATTATATAATATCATAATTATCTTAAATATATTGGGATTTTTTGTGCTATTATTTAAACCTACACTCTCACACACATCCATCAAATTGGATACTCAATCATTATTCTTTTGTATGGTGGACTACTGCCTCGCGAACTGATGTCGTTCGTTATTCCTTTTACCAACTTCAAGGTTGGAAATAATTATGTATTTATAGTTTAAATATGATATATATTATATTATAATTGTCCTTAGTCTTCTTTATTTTTGATATAACTCATAACTTCATGTATTCCATTTTATGGGAATGTGATAACATCGTTTGTGGATGTGTGGACTCCCCCCCCCAATGCAGTGTGATGTGTTCATGAAATACATGGAGTGTATTATGTGTGGTTTTAATATATATATATATATATATATGTGTGTGTGTGTGAAATATAAAACATAAATGTGATAATTTAATCATAATTTAAATGTGTATATCACTTTATTTTTAAATATGACAATGAAATGGAAGTAGCGTTCATGCATATGTATGGCCTATAGTCTCTATTAAAAGTGCATTTCATTTCCTATATACAAATATTATGGTTTTATATAAATACATACATAATGAATATATATAATATTTAAATCATGGGGTACATATTTTATATTATGAAATCATGATCAACATAAGAATAAAAAATATAAAAAGTCAAAATTTACTTGAAAAACTTGGCAATTAACATTCAAAATAGTGAAAATAATGAAATATTAATAATAAATGGATAATAAGACATCATTATAAGGTAATATATAATATTATTAATATGATTATGGTTATGGTTATGTTATAGGTTAATAATATGTTTAAAACCATTATTAAAGATTTCAAATAGAATTCAACCAAAAGGGAGCGTAAGGTTAGGGATTTTCATCTTACTTTTTACATATGTGAGAAAAATGTCATATTCACCACATAATTATTTTGTGTTTTGAATATACTAAAACCTTTTATATATTATATCATTAATCCTTTTTAGATTCCTAGTATTAAATTTTTTACTATGAATTATCACATCTAAATGGTTTTGAATTAAAAAGTACCAAGTGGTAAAGGTTATCTTTGAAATCTCACTTTCCTTTGTTATTATTAACATTATCTTGAAAAAATCACTTCCTTATGACAATATTAAATTGAAAATAACTTTTTAGATATCTTTACTCTTATTTTAGGGGTATAATTATTTCATAAATTGTATAGCATTTTTACATATGGGGTTCACTTTTATAGTTATTTGATTTAATAGGGAAATATTGATAAATATATAACCATTACTCAATAAAGATATTTGATAAGGAATATTTTATATGAATTAAATAAATTATTATATAAATAAGGAAAAAATTGGGTTGGTATGAAATGGGTTGGTCACTGCTTAAATTAATCCCCTCGATGGATCAATAGTCTCATGAAATAAATTAGTTAGCTGAATTATATAGGATTCTACCTGATATGTTATACCTTCTTGTGAAAGTTATTAATTGTAAATGTTCTATGAAATTAAAAAACATGACATTCAATAATTAAGAATTTCATTTATTGGGATTTCAATTATTATTATAATTATCCATGATATTTTTTTTCTTTGACATTATCTATGGATTCATTTCATTCTCAACTTATTGATTAAATGAGATGTGGCTTTAGTTATTTACCTTATTATATTTATTATTCCTTATTCAGTTATTTGAATGGAAGTTGATCATAGTTATTTAACTTTCCATGTTAATTTATTCTAATTGATTCATTATTTATTCCATTTTACGTCCTGTTACTAAGAATTTGAGATTAACCTACTTTTTTCTCTTTTCCTTGGTTATAAATATTAAATCCTTGAAAACTCTTTCAATGATGATATTCATTTCATTTTATTATCTATAATTTTATATTTTATATTTCCAAATGTAATATGGGTATCATGTATGTAATTTTCTTTTACAAAACTTTTAAACTGATTGGTACTTCTCAATTTTATTCCTTATAATCATGCCAATATAATAAACTAACTAACATAGGGCTTCTAAGATCAAGATGTTATTTCAATTATATCCTTGGATCAGCCCAAAAAAGTGTTTGAGATCTGAATATTCATGGGTTTAGTTGGTTACTATAGATGGCTTGTTTAATAATTCTCTAATATTGAATCATTGATGATAGATTTAACCTATAATGGTGTAATGTTTTAATGAATTGAAGGTTTTAGATATCTTGTGAGGATATGAAGGAAAAGTTGACTTCATAACTTGTTATGATTCTTTCTTAACTGGGATTAGGTTATAATGTTTTCTTCAATTCTCACACAGGTTTGGGATCAATCTGGATGTATGAGAAATAGGTTGTGGCATATGGGTCATTATAGTTATCCTTCATGAGAAAAAATAATATACCCTTGATATTGAGTTGGAAGCAGTTATGTATACACTCAAAACGTGGCATCACTATCTCTTTGGGATAGGTTTATGGTATATTCTAATCATATGAGCATGAAATATTATTTTACTCAGAGGAATATTAATTTTCAATAGAGGCATTGGGTTTATAATCTTAATACATTTTATCTTGATTTTACTTATACCCCTAGGAAAGGGAATTTGGTTTATAATGCGTTGAGGAGAAAATTATCAACACAAGATGTGAAGAAATCTGTTGAGGATTGGCCCCAGTGAGTATGTTTGATGAGATGAGCTTGGGAGTGGAAGAGGATGGTAGAAATTTTTTTCTATTTTTAAAGAGGTATGACTCATGGTTTTGTGAGAAGCTTAATCTTGAAAATACATTTAATATAGTTTTCCAGAGTTTTAGTGAAAGTTGCTATAGTAGGGAGACCATGGTAGAGTGGTCTCAGTCTCCCAGTGGACAGATGTTTACTTTTTCTATTTTCCCGAGGCCAAGATTTATTGGATTGTGGACACAATTCTTATTGGTCTATGAACCCAATTACTACCATGATTTATCATGATTTGATACTTTGATATTAGCTTTAGGGGATAATATTATTGATTGAGGATTTTTTATCATAATTCCTTGTCATAGAATTATGTCGGAACACCATAGATTTGTAGGGTCATTTATACCCTTACCCATTCTGATATAAAAGTGGGATTAAATTTCCATGGATTTAGTTGTTGGTAGACCATAGAATTCTTGTGCGAAAGATGATATTTGGGTGATTATTGATTGAATCATGAAATCAACACATGAACTACCTATTCAGGAGATAAAAAAAGCCGAACAGCTTGGAGAATTTTATGTCTCAGATATTTTGAGAATTCATAGGGTTCCCTCTTAAATTGTTTCTGATATGGAACTATGGTTCAAATATAGGTTCTAGAACAGTTTTCAAGAGGTGATGGGTTCTTATATCAAATTAATCATGACTTAACATCTATAGACTAATGGATAGACATAGAGGACAATCCAATTTCTAGAGGATATGCTGCGGTCTTGTGTTATGGATTTTAGATAATCTTGGGAAATTAATTTTCCTTTGTTTTATTTTTTCTATGACAATAGTCATCATTCTTTCATAAATATGGAGTTTGTAGAGGCTTTTTAAGGGATTCCATATAGATATTTCTTATGTTGATTAGAGTTCAGAGGGAGGTCCTAGGATGGGTTGAGTGTTTTTTAAGAGATTATGGATATGGTGCAATTGATCTAGAGGTGATTGATCCTGAAAAAGAGTCATCATAAATCTAATTCAGACCATTATCATTAACTGTTGGAGTTTGAGGTTGGTGATCATGTCATTCTAAAAGTTTAACCTCACTCAGGACATCATTAGTTATGAAATCAATGTAAGTTGGAAATGAGGTTTGTGGGGCCCCTTTGAGATCATCAAACAACTAGGGAGAGTGGCCTATCGGTTGGACTTATCATCTAGAATGACAATTATCCATGATATGTTTCACTTTTCCCAGATGTATAGGTATGTAGAAGATCCTTTTCTTGTGATCATATGAGAGGATGTTGACCTTGAACTCAATACCAATTTGGTTGAACAACTACTTCAGATTAACGATCATTAGGATAAAGTAATACAATGTAAAATTATCCCCCCAATCTTGGGTATTATGGAAGTACAGACAATATTTTCACATAATGTGGGAGCAGGATTCATTGATGAGGCAACATTAGACTTCTTTTTTATGGATCTAGGATCTTGAGGGATTTTTTGGGCAGAAAGAGTTTATGGTGAGGATATTTTAACACCATGTTACCTTTTCTTAGGTATTCTTTAACCTTTAATTCTTGTTTCATTTTTCTTTGGATGAGTAATGTTAAAATAAGGAATTAATAGGATACCATTAACAGTTAAGTTAGGTATTTATTGGAGTTTTCAACTTAAAACTATAGTTTTTTCTATTCGTTGGGGGATTACATCTTGTGTAATGGCCACCAGAGGAGATTTCATGAACTAGATACACAATGTGATAGGTTAAATCATTATTTATGGGTTTCATGTCATTTATTTTAAAATATAATGTTTTTAGTAAAAGGTGAAAGGATTTTCACTATATATTAGCTTTAGGGATTACACGATGTGTATGGGGATTACACACCATGTAATAGGTGTGACCTATAATTTTAGGGTATTTCATGAAAAAAAATTCATTATATTCATTTTATGCTTCCTTGATCTCAACATAGAGGCCCTCCCTAGGTGATTTTGTGAGACTCCCTCCCTCGCAAATCACATCATCTAGCGATTGATAACATTTTTTGATGGATTGCTTCTCTCCGGGTATATAATCCTTTGGTTTCTTGTTTATATTTGGTTTTTAATATGGTTTGGACTATGGTTGTGTTCATATTTGTGATATGATAGTGTTATCTATTGATCCTTTTCAATTTCTTGGCATGCCTTGTCTTTTGAAAGTTTTTTTCTTCGTTTTCAGGTCACTATTGTCAAATGGGGATAGGTTTTGACAATGTTGAGGTAGGTGTTTCTATATAATGGTTTAATTTGATGAATACATGTCATTATTGGTAAATTAATTTGATTTGTTCATTTATTATAAATGATTTTTGGTTTTGAATTATTTCTTTCAAAGGAAAATATTTTTAAAAAGTGTTTTTTTATTTGAAAATTAATTTTCTTGATTTCGAAATGGTTTTTCAAACTCTGAAGAAGATCATTATGGCTTTGTTTTTTTATTTAAATGTTAGGGTTATGAAATGAATTTTAAAAATTTCACATTTGGAACCACAGGTTCCTCATGAAAGAGAAACAAGTATCCTTAGAGTGTGTATGGAACTACTTGGAGGTAACCTTTTTTATATCGACCAAAAAATTGATATCGGTTGGATCTAATGTGTTGCTGGTTTAGGATGTTTTAGTGTCTAGTACACAATTTCCAATATTCTAGAGACCATATGTGAGGTGAATCTTCATTTGGGGTTATTTATTTCTTTATTTTTTTTATCATGCATTATTTCTCATAGGTTTTTATATGAGGTTTTGTCACATAAATTTGCATTATAGGTTGTTTCATGGATATATGTTTATATGTTTACCTCTTAATTCATGTGTATTCATTCCTATTTCTATCACCTATAGTTTTCATATTCCTAGTTTGATAATATGAAATTATTTTATGAAAGTAAAAGGGAAAATGATTTATAACGGGATTTAATATATGAAAATTATTTATCAAATTGTTTTGTTTTAAAAGCTAGAATTGTTGAATTCTTGATATTAGACCTTGTATTGAAACTGTGGTGTTATCATACTCGGATTTTTTTCACACCATTATTGATCCTTTGGTCCATTTCTAATGAAAGGATATGTAACATATATCCTTTACCACCATAGTAATGTTTTAATTCAAATGTAATTGGAAGAAATAATGTGATATGGATATGTAAATACTATTAAATTCATGAATTAATAGGAAAAATATCATTCATTAAGTAATAATTATACCATACAAGGAAAACATAGTTCACTATATGAATCATGTGTGTGGAAAATTAGATTGAGATAAAGAAAACACATGAATATTTTATAACATTTGAAACAATATCCCATGAAAGACAGAAATTCCAATTAATATAAAATATAAAGGTAAAAGATTCATTCATGATATAATATCCCAATAGAAATCATATACACCATTTAAAAGGAATTAGGTGCATATTAGAAGACATATCTCAAAGAAAGATAATTTGAGACGAATAACCCATATAAAGGTAATATTAATGAATTGTGTTTTAATAAATGGAAAAATTTTCTATAAAAATTGTAAATAAACAAAAAAAATTGGAATAAAATATAAATTAAAAAAATTACACTCCACAAATAATATTTTCATAATATAATAATTGAATAAGTGAAATAACCAAATTGAATGAAATTGAGTTAAGAAACTCTTACCACTTGGTAACATTCATGTAAAATCCCATTGGATGATATAATTTAAATTGGAACAAATAAACCATGAATTATGAAGTATTCATGATATATCATCTAAAATGGACAGTATATAAATCTCATAAAATGAATTAGGTGTATAACATTAAATTATTCCCCAATGAACGGAAATTGAGATGAAATGCATTACCTCAAGCCCATACTTGCTATATATGTCCTTTAACACCTATATAAAAAACTGATATAAATTATTTGATTTATTAATAAAACAAATTAGGTTTAAAACCTTATCTTTAAACCATTTATTTTACTACATAGTTAATTACATAATCAGTTAAGTCCATGTTAGCTACTTTGAGAATGTTCGATCCAAAATTTCACAAAACCTTTGGTGTATTGATCATTGTAAAAGGGGTAATCATTCCATAATCAAAAGAATAAAAAATTAAATAAATATAACTTTTATACATTATTTATTACCTTTTAATCAGTTAATAAATATGGTTATTAAAATTAATTATGTTACAATAATGTAGATGGTATGTCATACATAAGTATGAGTAATGTTCCCATTTCTTAAAGATCATTATGGAAAGAAGATAAGTATTATTTTAAATTTCAAGAATTAACATAATATAATAAATAAATTATATTTTCTTTAAATACACTTATATATATATAAATCATTAATTTGATTTGGGGATGTAAAACAAATCACATCATTTCATAGAGGTGGTAGTCCACACGTATGCAAGAATAACGTTATCATTTTTCTACATATGCAATTTTAAGAGAATATATGATATATTACTTATAAATAATGATAAATATTTCAATAATATAATATATATACATTAAATCAATCATTATAACTAGATTTGAGAGGATGTTATAGAAAATTAATTGTATCAATCCATGAGGCGATAGTCCACCATACAAACGAATTATGGATTCCTTTCCTATTTGATGGGGTGGGAGATGGATATAAGAAAATAAACTAACATAATAACATAAAATTATATAAATTATACTAATTTAATTATCTGATAAATGTTTTGAAATATTTTAATGAGGTGGAATAAGAAATTAAAAAATCCTCGGTTAAGAACTATACTTCTTCTTCAGAAAACCTTTTTTTCGTTACACCTTAATCCCTCTAAGGTTCGTATTATGAAAAAAATAATACCTCTTGAATGTGGGTAGGTAAGTTATAAATGTATTTTGTTAGATATGAGAAAAAATATTTTTATGTATGATTAAAAGAGTAGATGATATTCCCTTTTATAAGAGTAGGGAGGGGCAATTTTGTAATTTCTCCAAATATTAAATTAATATAAATTAATTTTCATGTTAAAATGGCTCAAAATTGAAAATACTATAAAATAATTTTATTATTGGTATAAATCCAATTCTAGATTAAAATTTGGACAAGTTTAGATAAGGTTTTTACTCTCATCTTTCGTTTTATCTTGTGTTAGCCATTTCCATTCTTGTCAAGATAATAAGGTTTTTAGTCTTTAGGGGTCAACATAGTTACTATAAAAGGAATATTGGCTTATAAATGGACCATGGTAAATATTTACAGCATTATACCAAAAAATTGTATGAATATAGTATTTTTCGTAATTTTAAATCATTTAATAGAATTTTATTTATTAGAAAATATCATTCATCTCAATTTTGGAACAATTCAATTAATTTGACATTAAAACACCAAGGAAAAAATATAATATTAACATAATAATTTAAAATTTCCTCAAAAACCCATATAAATTTTTTTAACACAATAATTATTTCAAATTATACTTCTTTATATATTTTTAATGTCCTTTGTTTTCTTTTTCTGTTGATTAAATAAATATTATGTCGGTATTGCATAAGAATTTAAGGTAATTATTTCATTATTAAAAATTATAAATAAATTATCATGATAAATATAAAACTATTATGTTTCACATTAATATTTAAAACTGAATATACCTTCTTTTTATCCCTTTTTTTAAAAAATTATATATTATAAAACTAAGAGAATGGAATTTTTTATTTTTTATCACATAAAAAATTATAAAGGGAAAAATCATGGTCAAATGGGAAAAAAGTACATATATTAAAATTTTGGATCATTATGGATGATATATAATAATCCCATTAAATCAATTAATGTGTTATGTTTATTATTTAGTCCTTATCATATTATTTTCAACCTTATTTACTTGGTTAACCCTTACCGAGGTGATAAAACATTACTAAGATTACTATTCATAATGAAAAAAGGGACATATTTACAAAAATTATATCTAATTATTCCAATTATGAAATCCATTTATAGGATTCAAAAAATAAATAAATTTAGGAATTTAATGTAAAATTCAACATTAAAAACATGATGAAAATGGTTTTATTGAAAATTGTCTTTTATGTACAAAAATAATTTCCTACAAAATTCAATCATAAAATTATTTCAGTAGACTATAATTTTAATATTTTTATTCGAAATTATCTAGTAAAATTTTAAAAACAATCCAAAATATTATTTTACTTTGTTAATACTTTAAAAAATATAGTTTTCAAAAAAAATCAATATTTGTAATTATTCATTGAAAATTAAAACATTTCAAAAAAATTAAAAATTTCACCATCAGATAATTTTGATATACTTATTTAAAAAATATATATTAATTTTATAAAATAAAATTTATAAAAGACCCCAATATTTATTATATTATTTACTCTCAAAAAACAATAAAAATTATTTTCGAAGAAAACGTGTCTTTAAAGAATAAAATAGATTTATCAAAATTCAGTACTTATTTCCTAAGAATAAATTAAAAAAATTGTATTGATTATAACTTATATATAAATCCTAAATTATTTAATCATATTCAAATCTTTCATTGAGCAGTTGGGTTAAAACAATCATATTTAAATAATAATATTTCAGAGTTTTTTTAGGCTTAGTGTTGTGTATCTTATACACTATTGAAAAAAGTATGCTAAAATCTCAAGACATTAAATTAAATATTGGAAAACAATTATTTGGGTTATTTTCATTATTTCCCTTATTATGAACAAATTTATTATTTTTTTATGAATATTCTCATTGAAAATAATAAGAGAACAAATCTGATAATTATATCTAGTAAGTACGCTTATTAAAGTGAAAATTAGAATTGTGATTTATTATATACCATCTTCTTTAATATATATATACATCTCTCAAATGGTTACATCTATGGGAACTGTATTGGACCTCTATATATTTCTACGTATAGTAAATGTAATCTTAAATGTTTCATTGAATCAAAAAAGGTAGGTTGAAATATTGTTTTCTATTTTACAATAACTTATTCCAATCTAATCTTCTGTATTATCCAATAAAATATAATACAATGTTAAAACACAAATTTCTTGAAAAAAATATGATATTTTAATCACCATATACCAAATTAATAAATTTAAAAACCCTTTTATAGCAATAAGTAGTATTATTTCTACCATGACATGATAATCCTGAATTTTTAGCCTAATAATCAGTCCATTTCTAAAACAATTTGATAAATTTTAATCTAGGAAATTTGGACACCTCAAATATTCAATCCATTTATATAGTGATAAAGTAATTTATTTAGAATATTCCTATGGATATTTTAGATTCATTACATTTTTTTGGTTCCATTTTAAAATAACTCAAGTTCAAGACACCTGAAAATTTGGTTAGTATTCTACTATTCCTTTATAGTATCAGTAATATCTTATAGTTTTTATAAAGCGGTATAAAATATATTTTCAAAATAGTTCTTTTCAATATTCCTTATATTTATTATATAATGATCTAGTAAATTATCCCAATTTGGAAATCCAAAAAAATATTTCACTTTATCCAATATATTCTCTTCTAAAGAACTCAATTTTTTCATGATTTTTTGTTGGTATAAAATTAATATGAAGTATAAAATAAATTATAGTTTTAACTTGATTACATGATAATGCAATAGAAGTTCAATATTTTTCAATTATAACTTTTATAAAATTATTATTATTCCTTTATAAAGGCTGATTAGAAATAAAAAAATATCTGATAATAGTTAAAAACACTGTTTCCTTCCATTGATGAAAATAAATTATTTACTAATACCCATGTAGTATAAAAAAGATGTAATACCATGTGCTCTATATTGGAAATTGGATCCATCGATCACCATAAAACTAACCTTTATAAGATTTAAGTGTGGAAGAAATCTCTAAAACATCTAAGACTAGAGGAATCACATGACACCAATGTACTAAAATATATAATTCAAGACACGCATAATTCACTATAACATATTTATTCTTTCACACACTTAAACATATATATCTCATGGAAATAAAAAATCAAAAAAAGATAAAAAATAAAAAATTACAATACAGATTTTTGTAGTTTGGAACTTAGTCCTACATAAATGGGAGAACATTATCACTTCCTTTAATTTCACAAAAGATTCAATGATTACCATTATAATAAGAAATTAATAGCTAATATTATATTATTATATTATTTTAACCAATATGTGTAAAATTCTCACCCAAACATTATAGTGGTGTTCAGATGGTCAACTATTTCCACTATCCTCTAACCATTATGAGGGACCCACCATACTCTATGGTCTTCTTTTATTTCACATAGGCGGCTCCACCTAAAACACTATTTTTTGTTTAATTTATCAATTCCCTCTTATATAGTTAACTTATGAACCCTTTATGTATCTCTATTATAATTTTCCTATAACAAATACATATTAATTTTATGAACTATGAAGAAACTTTACATAGGCCTTTGAAGAGCTGGTTGGAACCCTTATATATCATCATCAGGGACCCTTATTCTATTCCAAAATTCTAATTATCCATCATCTAGGAGATGACCACCCATATTTTGGGTTCCAAAACATAACATATGGATTATAATTCATCCTTTTGAGCTTCCAATTCTATGGAACATCATTAAGATAAAGAACTATTTTGGAGTTTCTCATTATAGACACAGTAAATTGAAACTTTAATAAGTCCGCACATTTTATAACAATAACCCACTTTAATACAAGTTTCATTTATTCAAGCTTTCTTCTAAACTCAGGTAAAAACCTGAACATACTAAATTTAGTTGCAACAAAATTTTTATCCATAAACCATTCGATCACCCTAGTCCCATTTAGTCACAATATAGCCTCATAATTTCCTAGGATAAGTCCTTTGTAAACATATAATCTATATTATAGATTCCCTTGATCTTATGCATCACCAATACCCCATCCTCTAGGATCATCATGATGAAATGATATTTCATGTCATTTTACTTTGTATATGAGTTAAGAAATAGATTTTTATCAAATTTTATTTCACTCTAACTATCATAGAATAAAAATACACTCTCATGAATCCTTTTAGGTTCCTACTATAAACCGATAAGGCATATAAATTATTTATAATATTTTTTCATAGAAATATTATGTCTGAAGCTTTCATTGAGTTGTTCCCTCTATGTTCATTATAGTCTGATGTAATACATTATTACACCACATTAACGCTTTCCAAAGGAAGGCATCATTCATCACTTTCATTGACTATGTATGTTATTTTTTTGAAACATAATGATGGGATGATAGTTCCTCCCTACATGGATTCCTCCTTAGAGTTCATTTCATAGTCCAGGTCTCCCTCATAGATTGGATTTTTTTGTGAAAATAATTACTGGTGTCATATCTATGTTGACACTGGTTAATTGTGTTCCTTTTTCCAAGACATTCGAATTCATCTTAACAGGGAGGTGACCTTCGGTCAATGGAGTAGTTAGGTTCAATATTGATGGCATGTCTAGAATTTGGAACACCTTTCATCTATATTCCTCCTCACTGGAGGTAATCTCATGGAGTCGTCTTGGGTGTGAAACCCATGGCATCTTATGTCAATCATGAGTTATTTGATGCCAACTGAATGTCTTCTGAGGCTTTCACCTCAGGAATCCCATGTTTAACAAGAGGTGTCTACTTGGGGTCACAAGTTTAACATATTGGGGAGATGTGTACAGGGTTAGGGCCTTCTGGAGACTGAGTTGATTGATCAAGACTTTGTATAGAGGTGGATCAATTAGGTACATCCTAAGAAGGGATCACCTGAATGGTTTATTGATTAATAGATCATAATTCCCCATAGAGTCGAAATGAGGAGGTGTTTCCCATAAATGGAAGAGGTCACACAATGAAGGTTGATTTAGAAACCCTTATAGGTGGATCAATGAGGTTTACCCCCATGATGGGGCACCTAGGTTTACCATTGGTCAAGTTTGAAACTCAGGGATTCATCTTGCATACCCTACTTTGAAGGAAAAGATCAAAACCGTTTTAGTTCACTATAAAAAATTATGTTTGTATGATAGGATGGTTCCATGTCATTTTTCATCTTATGGTAAGAATGCTCATTCCATGAAGGAAGAACCAGTGACGGATGGTGTGGGGATTATTCATATAAGATACCCTTCACAAGAGGATTTCTAATGGTTGGATTATTTGGGACTTATGTATGAGAGTTTCCCAAGGGACTTGGTGGAGATGTGTTCTCCCAAGTAAGTGGAATGATCTTACCGAGAAGTGGAAACCCAGTGATTTTTAGGATATATATGGATGTTGGGTATAGTGGAAGGTATGGATGAAGTGGATAATGCTTAGTGGATGGAATGGATGATGTTTTTGGTTTAGACCCCACAGAGGCTTCCTATGTATCCTAGTTAATTGAGAATCAATTCCCACATAGTTTGGTGAGGGGAATTAAAGAATACACAAGAGGAGGAAGCCCATAGAAATGGAGTATATTGCTGGGAAATATTCTTGGGAGAAGACAATTTGGATGGGGATTATGCATGGAAGCTACCCATTGATGGGACATGATGTTGTTGAGGCTTATTCATATAAGATTCATGTATAGTATGTATGGTCAGGGAATAATTCAGGAGGGATTCTCATGGATGGATGAAGACTAGGGTCTACTCCAAGAGGGATGACCATTAGGATGTTTGGAGAATTTCATTTTCTCCACTAACATCTTATCTAGTGTGATTCATTCTTGGTGTGAAAAAAGAAATAGGAAACAGTATACCTAATAGTCATGTCGTGAAAGATGTGTCTATAAGAGATGGTGTGGTTTTATTAATGGAAGATTCTCAAGTTAGTTCTCAATCCATGTGAGGAGGATCTCATTTCATGTGAGTGGGGTTTATATAGAGGATAATACCATAAAATATTTCATTCCCTATGGGAAGGATGGCATTCCATGTGGGGAGGATCTTATTCCTTGTAAAGGTAGGCAATGTAGGGACTAATCCATGCCCCTCACACAAGGGAGTCCTTCACTTTCTGGTTAGGGTAAGACAAATATTTAACATCATGTGTTGAGGATGTTGGTAAATATAATTTTTATTTCATGTAGCATGGATGTTTGAAACTCACTCCTTACCCCTTGGGATTACATAACTGCCCCTCATGAGCCTCTGTGAGGGGAATGGATTTAGCAATGTCAGGATGTAACAGTGTGGAAGAGTTGTCAATTAATAGGTCCACATTAGCATGCCTATGATGAGAAGAAAAAGGCATTAATGAAATTATGCTGAGAAACAAAAGGAAAATGGGATTCTTGAGCCACACTTGATGTGGAGAAAGCCACAAGAATAGGTGGTACACATCCCATAAGGACTTAGAGCATAGCTGAACCAATCCCATATTAGTATAGAGGCTCGGGGGACTCAATCATCATGGAGAGGTGTCATCAGAAGGGAGGGATCTTGTTGAGGCCCAAGAGTGGGGCTTCATGAATCATAGGTCCTCACAGAGAGGTGATTAATGAATCTCAGGTTCTTCATGGTGGTTAGGTGCTTCATCAAGCATGGTGAACCTACCTCAAGATGAAGTCTTAGCTTGTGAAACGAGTGCTTCA
Organism: Viscum album; assembly: GCA_963277665.1. NCBI lineage: Eukaryota > Viridiplantae > Streptophyta > Magnoliopsida > Santalales > Viscaceae > Viscum > Viscum album. The sequence goes on from OY728159.1 coordinate 77,915,038, forward strand.
TTAAGGCTTAATGATTTGAGAATCCTCAAGTTCCCCAGAGGGTCTTCTTCCTTTATTAAAAGAATAGGCCTGGGAGAATGGAATCTCCATCGAAGGTGGAGGAATTTAGGAACATACAAAAAGGATTTTCACAAAGCTCCAATACCTTGGGTGATCAATTTTAGTTCCAGGTCACAATGATTATGTGCTTCCTGGAATGAGAGAAATTCTGAAGTCTAAATATCGATTAACTATCCTAAAAGGTTGGCATGAGTGTGATATTTATAGGATTGGGGTTTTTTAATGATCATAAGTAGTTCACAAAGAAAATGTGGACTTCGTAAATGGTCTAGGCTTCATTGTACTCACAAAGCACACCATTAGAAGTTCACACAGTCATGATATGGTATTATAATCGCCAAGAATATAGTCGAGGCCTCACACATTCACTAAGTAGAGCTTTGTGAATGCCCTTTGTGAAGATAACCCTTAAGATGGTTTTGGGGATATTTTGGATTTTATTTCCTCCATATTGGCCAGGAATTTCTCAACTACTCCTCTTGTATTCCTCTATCATGTTATTTGGATCAAAAAAATTCCCCTCATTAGAATGGGAGATGATGGGGAAAGAAAAAGGGTCATATTATAAAGGATAATCACTATTTTTTGATAAAAATATGAAATTTTTTCATGAAGATTGTTTATGATGTAGACTCATGATGGTATCCCCATAAATGGTGTGAATTTCATCACAAATCATAGGCCTATTACATGCCTATAAATAGTGTAAGGGGGCCTCAAATAGTATTGAATTTATGTAAAAAGAAAATCCCATGATTTTTTTTCATGAATATTCTTACCTCTATGAACATGATCCATAAATGATTTCTTAGAAAACTAAAATTCATGGATTTATTTCTTTGTGAACAGTATTTAGAGAACTGGACATCACAAACTACATTTCCATAAACTGAGCATTGCGGCCCTGAGCTCCACAAACCGAGCATTATGAATGAGCTCTACGAATGAAATTCACAAACTCGTTTGAAAAATCACCTTATTATTTAATTCAATATTCACCAAAGAATTTTCTCAAGGATTCATTTTGGATGTATCTCGGATTAAATATTTGGTGGACAACATCATGATCACGGAGTGCATTCGAAGTTCCTTTAACCATGAATCATTACTCAATCTACTTTCGGATTCTCAAATAGATTATCCTTTATGTAAGAGGTGGTAATTTTATGGATTCTTACATAGATACAATTTCATTATCCCAGTAGAGAGTAGGGATGAAATATCATATTTTTTCAGGGGTATACTAGGGAAATACCAGCAACATAGGGTCATTATAGGCAACATCTAGAAAAATCATGAACCTATCACAACATATTATATCTAAAACCACTTCAAAATTGATAATGGGAACAAGTTGGACGATGAATCATCCCCAAAAAAATATCATATTATCTTTAAGGATGGTTTGGAGGACCCAATGAAATAATGGAATGACGTCTGGCATATGTTCCAAGGTGAAAAATTCATAGATGTGTGGGCCTGGGCCTATTGGGCATGTGAGTCATGTAGAGAGTTTGAGGAAGGGTTGAAGTTGGTATGATTCTATGAATCGACTTGGGATTAATAGTATTACATTAACCATACAGAGTAGATCATGCCTGAACTACTGTAAGATGGTCACTAGGGACCAATACATTTCATCTGCATCATGGGGAGGTCAATATCAACCTCTAGGATCTCCACCAAATCTCCAAGATCCCGATCCTGGGGGAAATGCATGACAAATATATCCCTATAAAGAATTTAAGGTAGGACTTGGAGTAGTTTTCAGATCTTCTGAATGTATTTCTAGATATGGTGCAGGGCACCAGTGAAAAAAAGTCAGGGATAAGAGATGCCCCCTTCAAGTAGTGGTTTCGGTACTTTTTGAATATACCTGTAGAAGAGCCCACATAGGTGGGAGACCATTAATGAAACAAGTGAAGAGGCCACTCAAATTCTTGTGGGGATACCAATGGGGAAAGGAGGGATCATACTATTAGATTGTTGAAGTGAGCTAGGGGAAACTGTTGGGTTGCAGTACCAAGATTGATCCAAAACCCATAGTCAGATTGGTAGGATACATCATGTCACTCATCTATGGATGGATACTCCCAGTGAGGGAAGAACATATGGGGGTTTATTCAAGACCCTTCATAATGGAGGTGATTCTAGTGATAGGGAAACACATCAACCTTGGAATCCCAATGATGGTAAATTTATAAAAGGTACTTCATCACATTAGTGAAGGGAATACGTTGCTGCATGTGTGAGGAAATTTTTATTTTCTATATATCTGGGTGACTACACACATGTGGGGATAACAGTATCTAAACCCAATTTCCCCTCCCTCAAAAAACATCCACTAGAAATCATGAACATCATAGGGATATATCTGATCAATTGACTCTTGGTAGAAGTGATGAACAAGGATGGGTTGGAAGATCAATTCTCATTCCACCCCCTCCCACTACCAATAGGGGTGGTAAATGATGATAGTGAAGGGACTAAGAAGTATTGATTCCATGTCCTATCATTCTAAGGTGTGGTACTGGTGGTGAGGTTCAAATGTGATTTAGTCAATGAACCATACATTCCATACAGATTTTCAATGTAATTCATGTGTGTGCAGAGATTGACTCCAAAGGTGCACTTAGAGATGCATCATGATTTACCCTCATTAGTGATGAGGTAGATATATCTCATTTTAACATGTTAATATGAAATTATGTGGAATGATATGTTTTCACTCACTGCTGTGTATGGGCTTACTCATGACATTGGAAAGTGCATACCCTGGATTTATATTTATATAGAAGACAATTCGAGCTAACAAAGGGGTGAGCCCTCCACTATAGGGTTGAGGAAAAATAGTTTCTATAGAGAATTATGGTAGAAAAATTGATATTTTGGGAATTCCTGCATGATCGAAACCAGCAGTTTGTGGTCCCAAACGTGAAAGAGGTGAAGAGAGAGGAGCAGTAGCACCCGACACAACAATCATGTTAAGTAGAACTCATGCGGAAGGGGATCCATCTTGGGGGGTCTATATGATTTTTTCCCAGGATCCCAAGAAGTGATTACATCACATGAAAATTCTTGATAATGTCTTCTTTCCTATGGCATGGGACAACTGGGACATTTACTTGCAGTGCATCGGTTCACATGGAATGTGGCAGTGCCTCATAGTAATGGGATATACCTCACCAAGATCAGTCATGATGCGGCCATATTCCTTATTTTTTGGAATAAGGGGGAACAATATGTGGTGGAGGAGGTAGACCTGGTGTATTCCTTGGACACTATTCATCCATTGACTTACTAGGTGGACATAACCTATCCCCCAAAATCACCCACGACTGAGCTGGCTGAGCAGTCTCTTTTCCCCGAGGAGTCAGATGAATCTTGGGGAGACAACACTTATCAACATTCGCATATAATAGAAATTTTTCTACCAAATAGGTAAATATCTTGATCTTACATATCTTAAATATCTAATGTTTCTTTGAATGGTTTTCTGGACCTCTTTTTCACTTGCATAGGAATCATACACAGAGGAGGGAGTAGTCTGAGACGGACTCCAAAAAATGTCTATGGAACCTAAACCAATGAAGGGTTGAGTGTAGGGTCCCATCCTAAAGTCATGGATAATGGAAACCAGACATTGGTGTATTCGGCTGAGGTAGCAGCTATAGAAGGTACCCTACATGGGGGTACTAGTGAATCATCAAGAACTCATCACTAGAGTATACATTTCATGTAAGTTCCTTCATCCTCAATATTATTGGTTCTTTTCACTATATTTATATTCTAAACTAACATATTTTGTAATGGAAGTTCATACAGTTTTTGGAACACAACCACTAGATCCAACAATAACATTAGTTACACCTAAGGCCATGGTGGCGATGGAAGATACTGATCTCCTAGTGGAAAAGGCCATAAAGGCCATGGAGAATGGGTTAGGTGTATAAGAGACAAATGTGGGGACTTTCAAAACTACAACCTCAATGGAGGGAGTTGAGATGGGGCCCACAATGGGGCTGGAAGAAAGAGATGTGTTGGTTGAGACTACGGTAGAAGTTCCACCAGAAGAAGTTGTTGGGGATAAAAATGCAATGGTGTAAGTGGCCATAGTGTTAGTGATTAAGGAAGCTAAGGAGGCTGCATCGAGTAAATTTTATTATGAATCACCACTAGTGGTAAATTAAAGAGATGAATATGAGGTCTAATATAGTAAAGAGTGTCTGAGTGAGCCATGACGATGACATAAACCTTCATGGTACAACAAGATTTAGTGGAAGTCTCTATAACGGGTGGACAGGATAGTGAGGTGTTGTTCCCGGGGGTGGTCATTGAGCTTATCACATTCGAAGATATACAACTGGAGGACCTAGAATAAAAAATATTGATGATATTTTCTCCTTAAGAGTCCAAACCATTTAAATACTCTGAATACTCTGGCCCAGAGGTCAAGTTATATAGCTAGGTTTCATGTCGCAAGGTGTGGAGGAATGTGTGGAACCTCATCACCCACATCTGGATAGCTAAACTACCAAAACGGGTGGGCTATATCTGCCATTACTTAGTCTACATAGGGACTGGTGGGATGGATTATAGATATTTCTATGCACTATCCTTGGACTACCTCATCCAGTGGGCATGCGTGGAAAAGAAAGAGATCAATCTAGCCTAGAGGAGATATAAGGCTGAGGGCTCTCAGGCTCTTCAAAACGATGAGGAAGAAATTTCTCATCTAGGGGGTAGAATATGAGTTTTATATGACCACTTTTACTCGGGATAAAGTTACTAATAGTCAGAGGATTCAACTAGAAATTCCCGATTCTATGTAAGATGAGATAAAGAAGGAATTATCTGAGTATATGGAAGAGAAGGATTGACAATGGATTAGGGCCAACGATTTTCTCTCCAAGGCTGATGAAAAGAAGGAATACCATAAGATTGTAAACATACCTTTTATATCTCTCAAAAGAAGATGGACGAGCTTTGGAATTCAATCACCAAGGTGGAATTGTAGACTCTCATTCTGATGATGAGAGGCATTATGATGCGGATTACCTTATGAAACTCTAGTTTGGTTTGAATTTGAATGTTTAAACATATTTCCTTGATTTTATTGTCTTACCTTGATTATATTACTCGGACAACCAATAAAAAATACCTAAGCTCACATGGGTCATGCCCGGTGTGGAAAAAAATGAATGGCCATGTGACCACTCTTTATATGAGAATACTAGACAATCATTAAACAACCAGGTTCTACCATTTTTGAATGACCACTGGGAGTGTTCCATCTTAGAGAGGTTGTGGTTGGAGAGTGAAGAACCTGGAACAACCAATATGATTTTACAATGTACACTAGTGCACGAATGAGATAATGCTAAGGGTATTGAATTCTATCTGAACAAATGTGGATGAGAAGAGTGAATCACAATAAAAAAATTAGGAACACAAGGAGGGGTGGAATGGTGATATATGATAACTAATAATCATGTTTGAAAAAAAAACATCTGTATTGTTATCATGGAATGGGTAAAAACAAATGAGGGCTAGTCAATAAACATATTTTAAAAACATAACCAATCTCTAGATGTCATCCAATGTCTTTTGGGACATTTTCCTAGCATGTTATGTTAACCAAAGATTCATGAGAACAAACCGTTATGAGGTCCCATCAAATGTGTGGAGAGAATGTGGATCTAAATAAGGGTCATGTGAAGTATGAAAATGGAGTGATGGAATGTTTGAATACACCACAACACTCTTTGGATTATGTAACCATGACATAGAGCACATTGGTGTAAGCATACTGGTCTGAACAAAGATCAAACTTGTCTTTAAGGGGATAATCACCTCGAATTTTGAGTAATGACTGAAAATTAAAACTATGTGGTAGATGATGAGAAACAAAATATAAGGACTCACAAGTAAGGTCCTAGGATTCCCTGTAGTTTTACATTATATAATGAGTGTGATAGGAACACATTTTATCATCGTACGATAAGGATGATTCATAGAATCATTAACTTCATCTAATCTGAAAATTTCAAATAGTTTTATGTCATACCTCTTAGATAATGGAAAGTAGTGTAAGGTCATGATGCATGGAATATGCTTCTTAGTTGCAAGTTATATAGTTTGGTCCATGGTTTTTATATCCCAAATGTACATGTGAAGTGTGATGAATTGAAAAAAATTACATGAATAAGGACAAAGAGACTCATCATCACATAATACATTCCTTGGGAAACAACCTTCATACAGTTTAAAGTTATAATTCTTGGAATTGGACTCTTATTTTAAGGTCATTGGGTTTAGACCATAGGCTCCTGTTGGTAGCTTGACCATGTAAGCTCACACCTTACTATTACTCTTAATCCCACATGAGTCATGCTCGGTGTGGGAAACAAGGAAAGGTTAAGTGTTTTCCAGACATGTAAAAGTGTATAATATGGTTGGAACCAAGGGTATTGGAATTTTACAAAGATGTATGGAAATGGAAAGGGGGAAAGCCAAGGATTCCCATATCCAAATCAAGGGTGACCAATGGGTAGGGATTCACTGATGATCATGCTCAAAACAAAATAATATCAACCATACTGGTAGGGAGAGCATAGAAAATTCAAGATCAAGTATTAACCATGTTAGAAAGAATAGGATATTTAGTTTTTTTACCAAGAATCCATTAGGTAGTTGTCCTAGAATGGTAGGTGAGAAAAAATTTCATTATACCATCACCATTAGGGGTCCATCTGGATTTGAAAAAAAATATTGGAATCTGAACTGTAAAATACTCAAAGTGTGGAATATATTATATCAGAAAGTGGGATCCAAACCTTGTAAGTGAAAAATGATTCAGGTCATATAGTTTAGGCCATGGAAAATATTTTAAAGTCATATCACATAGACAATGGAAAATCATTTATTATCATGTGGCATGGAATACTGGGAGATCTTCACTCTTATGGTATATATATATAACGTATTAAGAAAAACCAGAAGTGAATGGATCCAAAGAGGATATTGTGCCACATACACATCTTTATATTAACAAAACATAGTTTAAGTTCAGAATTCGTAGAACTTAATTGAGGCCAAGGGGCCGTAAAGTTAATGAATTTGTGGCTGTTTCCAAAGAAAAAATGTACATGCATCACTAAATATCTCATAAGTATAAGAATCAAGCCACATGTAATTCTGGAATGCAGTGTGGTTAGAAACCTACACTTATAAGGGTGATCTATTATCCTCTCTGACATAGGAAATTGAGGTATCTCATGGTTATCATGAGGCATCCCATGTCTGGAGCATGGGGTAACATTTTTTAATTATCTTATACTAATCACTAGAGTCATCCTAATATTATATGAGGTAAATTCATTGTTTAACATCTTGAATTGAGTATGTTTGGATATGTAGTTTAAATTCATAAAAATCATACTAGGGGCTATAAATAGTTTGAGATCGTAATTCTTGGACCTGCTAAAAATAGTTTAAGGTTTTGTTTTTTGGACCATGAGATCTTTGGTTAAGGTCATAGATTTGGACTAAAAAGAGAAGGAAGTTTCTATAATGTATATGTGTATTGTTTTGTCATGATAAACCATGAATGAATGATCCAAGTAGGAAAGGAACCACGCTATATTTTCAGAAGAGGTCTTACATATAGTTTATGGTCATAATTCTTAGACTGAAATTGAGTCGAAGAGGCAAAATTTTGAATAATTTTAGTATGGTCCCCAAAGAAAATGTGTATGTGAATCACCACATATCTCATAAAGATGGTAATGAAGCCACATATAGTTCTATAAATGGATGTACATAGTTTATTGTTATACATTCCGAACTATAGATAAAAGGGTCATTCATATATGTTATGGCGGTGCGGGAAATAAAAACTAATGTGAATGAGATAAGAATGCTTTAAACCATGTGAAGCAATCTTGATGCTGGTTTCATATAATTTCAAACACTACATCCTAGACCTTAAGGGAGATCATTTTAAAGCCATGATGTATGGAATAGAAAAGGGCTAATTTTTAGGGTATCTATGTGTCACAGGTGAGGCATGACTCTACATGAATTAAGCCAAAATAGGCTCTCTTACCACCTACATACCTTGAAATAGACTTCACCTAGTTTAAATTTCATGTCCCTAGACCATAATCGATGACAAGAGTCCAAAATATAGAAATATTTGCGGCTGGATTCGAGGAAAAAAATTATATCTATCAGTATGTCTCCAATAATGAAGGGAATCATGCAACACATAGTTCTAGAACACAGTGTGGTAGGAGACCAACAATGGTGGGGGTAATCCTCTCTAGTGAGGGAAATGAGGCCTCCTACAATTATCATGGGGAATCCTGAGCTTTTTTATGGTATGGTTTTAGTTTAATGTCATGCATTGATAATGTTGGCTCTTAGTTTATGGTTGTAGAGTTATGACAATGTGAACGGTATCTAAAATGGTCATGTGTAGTGTGGTGTTATAAAAAACATGATGTGAATGAGAGCCAAGGAGGTCCAACACCACATAAAACATCTATTTGGAAGCCCATATACTGTTTAAATTCATTGTTCTTAGACAATAAGCTCCTAATTTTAAAGTCATGGAGTTAATAACTTAGATATGATGATCTAAAAATGGGTATATGTGGCATGATGGAATGATAACCCCAACTTGAATGAAGGCCTTTTAGGATCAATGTCACACCACATTTTCCCAAGGGGATACACACATAGTTTATAGATGTGATACTTAGACTATAGGCTCTAAGTTTAAGATCATGGTGTTTGGACTATAGGCTCCTCAAATGAATATATGTAGTTGTGGTGTGACAGACCTGACATTAATAGAGCATAGGTATATCTAGCTTCACACCATATATTTCTTAGGAGACATTTTTTACTGGACCTATAGACACCTATATGGAATGGATAGAATAATTTCCTTATGTGAATTAGGGCCAATTAGGCCTAGCGTTCCATAGATGGGGTCTGAATGAGAATAATAGTTAATAAATTTTTAGTTGGTCCCCAAAGACAAAAAAATTTAGGCATTTCTATATATCCAATAAGGACAAGAATCAATCCACATGTATTTATTGATCGAAATCTCCTTGCATAGGTCTAACTCGTACACTAGGGGGAATTGTTTTAGTTTGGATTGGCTGGTCCATAATGAAAAAAAATTAAATCATCACAATGTAGCCTATGTAGATAGGAATAAAGTCATGTTTAGTTCTCAAACATGGCATGGTATATCACCAATTCAAAGGGATATGTTCTCTTGAGTGAGATTGTAATGGTGTGGTGTAGTTTATCATCATACGACCATAATGATTGCGAATTTTAACTATGTGTGGATAGGATGATAATTTCATGGAGTATTTTAATGTCATGTGATAAGGATGATAGTTTCTATATATTTTTTCTTCATACATCTAGGAAAATAGTTGTAATTCAGTTTATCATCATGCAACTAGGAACTTGGGGAAATGTATTTTTAATAGAATGTGCATAGTGCGGTAGCTATAACCCAATGTAAATGGGGACCAAGGAGGCTCGTGCTATGAAATAGGCTCCAAAAGAAGACCTTTATATAGTCTAAAGTTGTAATTCCTAGACCTAAACTTCTATTTTATGGTCATAGTTTGTGGACCAGTCACCGAGTTTAATGTTTTGTGCCTAGGATGCTAAACTCCTTATCGGAAGTGATGCTTGTGGAAATTAGCATTGGTTGTAGGAGTTATGTGCTCTCAATCCAATGTGATCAAATATTACACAACAATGGGATAGATGTTTTGATAGATGTAAGGTCATTCCCACTTCACCTCTAACTTTGGTTGCTTCCTACTAAGTATCATCGGTGTTCAGATAGCCAATATTGTATCACCTTGGAGGAAAGAGAGGAGATAAAACATCTTGTAAAATGATTTATATATTTTGTTTTTATGCCACTCTAAATTATGTAAGGCTTGGAGCATATCTTCATTGATGGATTCCAGATCAACTATACAATCTTATTCCATTCTGTCTAGTGTCTTATAATCATTGATAGGTGTTCATAGTGATGAAAACTGAATCTTGATGGGAAGGACTACCTCTATTTTGTACACCATGAAATTTAGAGTCACCTAGGGGAAATTGATGGTCATTATCTGATAATCCTAGAGATAATTGTGGAGATTTTCAGGAAAACTATTCTTATTATGTCCCACCATCTTTTTCAAATTTTTATAGAGGGTTTTTTTAATGCCTCAATCTCTCATTCTTCAGTGCATGATAGTAGAAAGTTTGGTTGGATAGGATGTTGTACATGGGGTACAACTTCTTCATCTCAACCTCCTAAAAGTCAGTGCTATTGTTGCTGAGAATCACATTAGGGAATTGGAATCAATGAATGATATGGGAGATCATAAATTTGATGACTAATTAGGCCTTGAATTATTTTAGAATAATTAATTCTTCTTGCTTGGAAATTAAATGATTTTTGGTTAGAATGAACCTATATGGGTGAGTTGTTACTAGTGGCTAGGGTCCCATGACATCGAGTACCCCTATAGTAAAGGGACAAAAATACATGGTTGTATGGAGTGGTTTTGGATGTTAATGATCCAAATTGGAATGGTTATGACGTGGGTGGAACTTCTTGGAGAACTCAATATAGGTTTGGACCATGGTGGACCAAAATTATCGAAGCCAATGAATCTGATTGGAGAGCTTCAACCCTGCCTAATGGGAACCAAAATATATAGCATGAACTTCCTGCATAACCTTGGGGATCTCATCTTGTTGAATTCAATGTAGGATAATTCTATCAAACCCACATTTTGAGAATGTCTTCTAGAGGTTAGTCCCACTACAGAAGGCTAATTGTAGTATGCTTCGATGGATTCACTCATGTTCGGATCTATGTAATGGTATAGCATCATGCTAAAGATACTCAATGAAAGGGTTTGTCTAATCAAAGGATTATTATACTATAGGGGGAACTTGTGGTCTTGATGGGGAAGCATCGGTGCTCTTTTGGTTTACCTATTAGTTGTCATTATTATATGAGGTGATAAGAGAAATTAGTTGATGATGTTCCATTTGAAAAAATAGTTTATCTTTGTAGGGATCTTCAAGATAGGAGGCCATAATAGCCAAGTCATCATCTCAACTATTCTAACCTAAATGTACATGAGACTCATTTAGTTGATAAGGGAATTGGGCCATCATCTAACAAGTGTGCCTTAACAGGGGAACAATTTCTAGTGTCCTGATGATATAGTCACTATTGATCTGCTTGATGAGAAATTTGGAGTTCCTTTTTACATGAGAGTGGGGAAATTGATCCCAAGATACATCTCAAAACTATTAATGATAGTCTGATACTCTACATCATTTTTTCTTCCTCCTTATAAAAATTATAATGAATAAAGTAGGACATCCAAATATGGAGTGATGAAAATGAACCTCAGGCCTACTCAATTGATTTTGAGATCATTGAGTATTCTACCAGTTGGGATTTGAGAGGATCCACCAAAATGAATCTTATAGAATGGAATATATTGGTCCACTGAAAGGATGGAATCATCTAGGATTTCAAGGTCCAAGGACTGCTCTTTGGGGGTCATATGGACTGTTAGAAAGTCATCCATTGTGTGACCCTTGATGGATTTTTGCAGAAAGAACCTGATGTCGAACAACTAAAGGATAACCACACAACGTTTTATCTATCCTATATACATGGGGTGGTATATGATATAATTTATCAGGTCCACAAGGGACACCAACTATATCTCATGATCCTACAGATAATGTCTCAACTTATGTACTTTGAAAAGTAGTTTGAGGTATCTCTTGTCAATACGATAGTATCTAGACTCTGTGTCAAGTAGAATGTGACTGAGATAGTATAAAATTTTCTATTTACCTTCATTTTTTATGGGAAATCTGGGTGATGAGGGATCATTCCTATTCAGTCACATAATGGACAAGGGGTTTACCTGAGATAGGTGGCATCAAAACCAATATTTATAAAAGATACTAATTTTTTTACTCAAAGTAAATCTACCATTTCTAATACCATTAGCATAAGGTACCTTTCTTCATGAGCCGAGACAAGGGATTACACTTTTCAGCCATATTGGTTATGAATATTAGTATGTTGCCTAAGTCATGTTGGAGTCCTAAAATCTCCAAAAGGTTTCTTGGAGAATACATCGGGTTGATGGAATCTATGTTCTCTTGGTTGATCTTGATGCCTCTATATTTGATGATGAAGTCATGAAAGTTCCCAAAGGTATCCCTGAAGGCACACTTCAAGGGGTTCATCTTCTACTGTCAGGATCAAATGAAGTTGAACATTTTCTCAAGGTCTTTGAGATGGTCCTAAATTTGGTAGTATTTTACCAACAAATCATCCACATAACATTCCACCCATGTCCTAAGGATCAGTTTGATGATGTGGTGCATGGATCACTGATAATTGGATCATGGATTCTTCCAAATGAATGGAATTACCTAATATAAAGAAGTCCCTCATAGAAATTTGAAAGTGGTAGAACACAAATCTTTGGAGGGAATCAAGATCTAATTGTATCTTGTGTATCCATCCATAAAGGAAAGTTCTTTGTAACACCCCGAGATTTTATGAAAAATATTCTTTTTAATTTCATTAATGTCTTGTGTTGTACGCTACACCAAAAGGGTCTTGCACAACATGCATCCTTGACTTGCCTTGCATTACACGCAATCACGATCTTCCTCGATAGTGTGTGTAGTACGCAATACCGAGTTTCACTAAACAACGATATGCTATTAAAATATTATTAAAACTATCCGTTATGAATAGTAATAACCACCTTTTAAAATTTTATAAATTTTATCTCTCAAAATGGACTTCATTTTTGGATTCGGAGTATCGAATTTAGCCTTAGGTGAAATTTTGGTACTTTTCGGATAACTTTCATATTCTGATGAATAGCAAAAATTACTAAATTTTAATTAAAAAACAACTTTTTTTAATCAAAATAATTAATAGTGATAAATTATTAATTTGAGTGGTTTTAAAGTATATTTAGAATATATTTTTACTATTTAATACAATGTTGGTCATTGGATGTAATTTCACATTTAAACCAGTTATAAACAAGTGTCAATATTTTGATAGTTATTATCTCCGAAAAACACGCCATTTGTTTTGACGACGGGAATTAATTTTTAAATTAGTTAATGTAACTGATATGTTTTGAATTTGGTAAAATAGACATCATTTTTGAGTTCATAATATCAAATATATCTTAGGCCTAATTTTTGGTATTTTTCTGGAAACTTTCATTTTTTGATGAATAGTGAAACCACTAAGTGGTAGTAAAAAAATAAATTTTTCATAAAACTTAATTTTACCGCTTCTGTGAGTGGAATTACAAAAATCTGAAAGACACAGTTGATGTCAGTAAGTAAAATGTGGTTCAATGAGATGAAAATAATTTTTGGTGAATAGTAACTTTTTACTTTTTTTACCACGGTTAAAAGTAAATTGGGTAATTAAGGGTAAAAATGAAATTATTATTACCCTACCACATGTCCTGATTCTATTGGATAAGTGTAATTCGACCAAAAACAACCTTAGGAATAAAATATGACCATTTAGGCCCACTTGGATTAGATTAGGACATTTATTATTATTTAATTCAAAGAAGAGTTAAAAGAGTTAAAATCAAAGTTTATTTACTAAAACACTTTTAATATAGGGCTATACATAAGATAAATTCAATTGTAAATATTCATTAGAAATCTAATACGATTTCCTACATAATAATATTTTATTTATAATTTTTAGACATTATATAATTTAATTTATTTATGACACAATGATTATGCAGTAATTACCATAATAGTGAAAAATTAGAATAATTGACATTATAAATACCCAAATAAATATAATTTGAGACTTTTTAGGAATTAAACTAATTTTCTAGGTTAATATGACATGTTATTATTTATTTAATTAACTTTTTTCTAACTAATAATTCTTTTATGATTTTCACAAAAATCAATTACCAAATAGTGTCAAAATTGACATAAAATAGTTTTTAAAACAAATATTATATTATTAATTGTTATTTTATTCCTAAAAATCTATGGTTCGGCCAAATGACTTAGATAAGGTTATATATATTAATAATAAACAACTTGGGGTTCTTTTGGCTTGTTATAGTATGTTTATTAACCTTATAGTGTAAGAACACAAGAAGGCACGGTGAAAGTAAAATTATTTAACTTAATGTTAAATCTAAATGATAAGGTTAAAATAGGAACCTAAACATGTATAAATTCTATTGGATGAGAGGCTTTCGACCCATACCCACCTTATCTTCTAAATAAATCAATTTGGAGCTATTTAAAGCCGAAGTTTACTTTATAATAAAATAATAGTTTTAGTTATTCCAAAGGTACCCCTCTCCTCCCTTATAAAAGGGCACCTCCTCCCCCTCTTCCTCACACCACATTGAGCCTTCAAGATCGGCAAACCCCTGCCAATTTCTCCTCTAAACTTCCCTAGAAACACCCTAGAGGTTATGGTCTTCTTCAAAGACCTAGTTTAGTGCCCTAAAATGAGGTCTCAAAGAAGCACTTCAAAGAAGAGGTAATGTCAGTTACCGATTCTTTCATCTTTATTTCTTCTTCCAATTCTTCTTATTTAGTTGTTTCATTATGAAGTAATAAAATCAGTATCACACATATAATGATATTTTATTATAAGTATGAAACAACCCTATTTCACCATCTATCCATCCTACGGAAAAAGAAATCACCGCGCGTGCGTACGTACGGAATACCGTCTCCACGCCGTGGTTTAATCTATTTTCCACCACCACCTTACTTGTATGGGTATAATGGTATAAATAATGACTATATATGACTATTATAAATTGATATTGATTCTGAAATAGTATACATACACTCCAATACAATTCCACGATTATAGGAACAATATCATCACTCGTGCGTACGTACGGAATACCGTCTCCACGATGTGATGCGACTCGTTCTACATGATCTTCATTGCATAATGATTATATAAATGAATTGAATTAATTAATATGATATATATTACACTAATACTATTCTGTAAATTAGGTATCAATAACCTAAAGAGAATAATAAGAATTTATTCGACAAAACACACATAAGAACAAAAAGTAATAAACACCCGAATAACAAGTGGTAATGAAATATTACTAATAAGAAGGTAAGAATATGACCATATATGATATCATAACAATAATTATGATTCTAGAATAAGTCAATAACATTATTTAAATCATTATACAGGAGGTTCGGACACTTACGAAGCAAATCGGACCTAAGGTAAGGGAAAATATCACAATCTCATTTTTATCTGAGATTGTTTATACTTTGAAATTTACTGGGGTGTATTTTATCATCCACATCCATGTTTCCTCAATATGTAATATTATTTCCATCCACCTACAATTGTTTAAATCCAATTTTACCCTTCGTTGAGTATTTAGTAAAGGATATGAAAGGAATCTTTTGTCATTTTTCGTACGAGGTACTATTTGACTTTTCCGACAAAAGTACGAGAAGAATGTTTTTTTAACTTATACGGCATGAAGGGATTTTTAAAAAATTATTTCCAAGAAGCTTAATTTACAAGTTTTCAAGTTTATTTTTAATCAACATATTTTATTTTAAAATTGTATGACATGTTAAGAAAGTAAAAATGTTTTTGAAGTAGAAAGGATATTTTCCTCAAGAATGGAGTTCAAGTGTTTTATCAAATTATTTTCCATCTAAGATAATATAAGGTTCTGTTTCTATCCCTATTTTTACATTGATTTGATTATGTTTTGATTATGTTATGATGGAATGATGTTTAAGATTCCCATTTTTATTACATGGGTTATGCTATGATGTATGGTTTATGATTTTGTGGCACACATAAGAATGGTATCATTATGAGATGGGTGGGACCTATATCTCCCTCCAATGCATTGGGTAATGATTTTATATCTCATGAGATAGACATGGCTAGAACGGTAGGTTATACCGGTTCAGTGAAACAGAACTGAAACAAGTAGTGAACTCGGTTCAGAAATTGACTTTGTCCACTAGGATAGTCTTGGCAAAGAGTCTTGACTAATAAGAAATGATTCTCTATGATTATGTGTGTATACCACACAGTTTCATGTTTTAAGTTATGATTATTGGGATTTCAATTCACTACTATGATTTATCCCATGTTATGAAAATATGCTTTCTTTTGCAGGTTAAGATTTCCAAAAGCTATGTTCTTATGTATATGATGTGATTGATATATCTTGTTTTACCCTTACTGAGCATTTGAGCTCACCCTTTTATGTTTTCTTTTCCCCAGGATATAAAGAAAGGTTTTAGGTAAAAAAAGAAGAATATCTTTTTGGGAGATGTTGAAGATCTTTCACCACGATTAGAAGATTATATTCCGAGTTTCCAAAGACACTAAACTATTATGGTCCTTGTGTGTGTGTTTTTGTTATGTACTAAGTATTCCGCAAAAGTAATGTAATGTCCATGTACGTTAAGCTTCGGGTCTCTACAGTTGGTATCAGAGGCAAAGGAGGTAGGAATGTATCTGATCCTTGGGAACTCTCACATGTGAGCGTTGGACGAAGCATGGCTCTCCGCCCAAGGGCTTCATGAGGAAATGGCTGCCACTGGGGATGGTGGTGTGTCCCACCCAGGGGGTGTAGCCGCCCATGGAGTGCCCTAATAGGTATCAGTTATAGTCCACTGGAAGTAATTCCAGACCGTTATAGTTAGTATCAGAGGAAATGTTTAGTCAACCTTTGGAAACTAGGATGTGAAAACTTTAGTGAGATCCCTATATATATTTCTAAGGTATGTCTAGGGATGTCCCTAAGGATAAGTATATGTATAGTATATAGTCCTAGAACTACGGTAACGATATTAGAATTTAACCTAAGTTTTTAGATATTGAGGGTACTCCCCCTTTACTATTTTGTTTTCCCTACCATGATTTTTGCCTCTCACACTATTCTTTTTGGGTTTTAGACAATGGCTGGAACCCGAAAGAACCATGTTGATCAATGAAATGATTGTCCTCCTGAACAAAAAAATGTTATGGGAGATGGAGTTCCAAATCTTATTGCTATACTTACACAAGATATGAATCATTCTCGACTTCCAAATGAGCAGAGGAGGGAACAATATTCTATGGAGTCCTTCATGAGGCAACTCCCACCTTCTTTTAGTGGGTCTTTTGATCCACTTGTTGCTGAACAATGGATCAGTACCACTGAAAAGATATTTTCAGTTCTTCAATGTTCTGAACATGATAAATTCATCTTAGTAGTATATCGTTTGGAAGGTGAATCTGATAAATGGTGGAATCTTATCAAGAATACGAGGAAAAGAGATGAAATTGAGTCTATGGAATGGGACGAGTTAAAGAACTTATTTTTCAATAAGTACTTCCCTCGTATTCTTCGAACAAAGATGGGGAAGGAGTTTCTTGAACTAAAGAAAAAGGATGATGAATCTTTTGGTATATACGAAGCGAATTCTACAAGGCTTCCAAGGTATGAATTTGGATTTATCATCCAACCTGAAAGTAAAGTTGATCGATTCTTCAGTGGCTTAAAACCAAATCTTCGAAGGGCATTAGCTATAAGAGACTTTAGTAGCTATGAAGAAATTGCACGTTGTGCTATCAAGGTAGAAATGAAAGTTGGTGTTACTTATCCATCTCATAGTTTTGACAAGAAACGAAAGATGGAGTTCAAGGATAAATCTCAGAATAATGGTGAAAAGAAGATGAATGTTTCCTTATGCTCAAAGTGTGGAAAGAAGCATGGTGGATATTGTCTTAAAGGGACTAGAAAATGTTTTAAGTGTGGAAAAGAAGTTCATTGAGCAGATGAGTGTCTTAGTAATATAAAAAAGGGTTTCTAATGATGTGAATAAAGAAAAGACTACAGAGAACGCACCACCAACACTTCAATGCTTCAAGTGCAAGGAAATGGGGAATTATGCTAATAAATTTCCTAATCCAAGGGTTAGTGATGATCGACATGATCAACCACTTAAGGAAAAGGACAAAGGGAAGTCACATGCGATCACCATTGGCAATGTTGAATATGATAACGATGTGGTGGAATGATTAAGTGTTTATGTAATGGGATTCCAAAATAATGTTGTATATAGTATCGTGGAATATTCGTATATTTATGTATTGGTCTATTGTGGTTTTCAATTATTTTATGGTACCGGTAACCATGGAAAGTGATTGCGATATTTTTGGAAAAAAGATGATATGCGCATAATGAAGGGAAAACGGGAAAATGAAATATTTGACAGTAGTCATGAGCTCATGATTGATATAAGGACTAAGTGATATCATGGTTTTAGTATATAAAATTTTGAGGATGTAGAAAGTGTAACTTTTAACTGCATTCATGCTTTCACTAAGGTTCAATGGGTATTCAAGAGAATAAATGATTAAGTCCTTTGAATGTTTCAAATGTGACCAACAAGACATATCTTATGATATATGGAGATCAAGGATGGTATTAAATCTCTGGTAATCGTTTTCACTATATTATGAGAGTGGACTGCAGTATTATGGATAAGCCTAAAGATTGGAATGGATTATGTTGGACATAAGTTAGTGTTGTTTAAGGATAGTAGTTTTTTCGATATTATTGATGGGATTTTATAATAATATTGTTTTAGAAAAAGAAAACCTACAGGATGATTGACAGCCCATCGCGTCGGACAAGGCCATGGGAATCGAACCCAAAACCGAAGTGCGACTGGCCTTTATCGCCTACCACTGGCCTACATAAAGTCCCTGGTTAGTAGAAATTAGTTTTATTCTATTAAGCGATATGATATATGAAGTATAAGTCCATTTTAGGAACCATATATGATTAATCTCACTATAGATGGACTTATCTATTTTTTGATAACTTTTCTAACCTTTTGTTTGAGACAGATGGAATGACCCATCATTCTATCACATGATCTGCTAACACATCACGAATGACAAATTCAACTTCATTTCTTTAATAGATGAAGTGGAAATTGTCCAAAAGACAACCAACGGTGAGACTATACCGAAATCATGAAAGTATTTCTTCTAATTCCAATTTCATCAACTTTAGGGAAACTATCTTGAAAACCAAAAATGTTGTCCTAGTGCTATTATATCTGATGAATCAGATGGTACCTTAGATCATCACAAATTTATGGATTTTTGATTGCTGGGTTTTCCATAGCCATGTTCTCTACCACTCTTCATCAGAACATGATAGTTAGATTTATCTTCCATATCCATATGTTCACCTATGTGGAAACCCAGTGATTAGTTTATTTGGGTAACCGTTACGTTTCATACTTTTGTTTTTAAAGATTGGTTTTGGTATTCCTTTTTAAAATGTGGGTTTCTATCAAAGAAACTTTCTAATAGTAAACCATTTATAACCCCGACGAATTTCGAGGGTGAAATTCATTTTAAGGGGGGTAGAATGTAACACCCCGAGATTTTATGAAAAATATACTTTTTAATTTCATTAATGTCTTGTGTTGTACGCTACACCAAAATGAGCTTGCACAACATGCATCCTTGACTTGACATACATTACACGCAATCACGATCTTCCTCGATAGCGTGTGTAGTACGCAATACCGAGTTTCACTAAACAACGATATGCTATTAAAAAATTATTAAAACTATCCGTTATGAATAGTAATAACCACCTTTTAAAATTTTAGAAATTTTGTCTCTCAAAATGGACTACATTTTTGGATTTTGAGTATCGAATTTAGCCTAAGGTGAAATTTTTGGTACTTTTCGGATAACTTTCATATTCTGATAAATAGTGAAAATTACTAAATTTTAATTAAAAAACAACTTTTTTAATCAAAATAATTAATAGTGATAAATTATTAATTTGAGTGGTTTTAAAGTATATTTAGAATATATTTTTACAATTTAATACAATTTTGGTCATTGGATGTAATTTCACATTTAAACCAGTTATAAACAAGTGTCAATCTTTTAATAGTTATTATCTCTTAAAAACACGCCATTTGTTTTGACGATGGGAATTAATTTTTAAATTAGTTAATGTAACTGATATGTTTTGAATTTGGTAAAATAGACATCATTTTTGAGTTCATAATATCAAATATATCTTAGGCCTAATTTTTGGTATTTTTCTGAAAACTTTCATTTTTTGATGAATAGTGAAACCACTAAGTGGTAGTAAAAAAATGAAGTTTTAAGAAAACTTAATTTTACCGCTTCTATGAGTGGAATTTCAAAAATCTGAGAGACACAGTTGATGTCAGTAAGTAAAATGTGGTTCAATGAGATGAAAATAATTTTTGGTGAATAGTAACTTTTTTACTTTTTTTTACCACGGTTAAAAGTAAATAGGGTAATTAAGGGTAAAAATGATATTATTATTACCCTAACACATGTCCTAATTCTATTGGATAAGTGTAATTCGACCAAAAACAACCTTAGGAATAAAATATGACAATTTGGGCCCACTTGGATTAGATTGGGACATTTATTATTATTTAATTCAAAGAAGAGTTAAAAGAGTTAAAATCAAAGTTTATTTACTAAAACATTCTTAATATAGGTTTATAGATAAGATAAATTTGATTGTAAATATTCATTAGAAAGATAATAATATTTCCTACATAATTATATTTTATTTATAATTTTTAGACATTAAATAATTTAATTTATTTATGACACAATGATGATGCAGTAATTACCATAATAGTGAAAAATCAGAATAATTGATATTATAAATATCCAAATAAATATAATTTGAGACTTCATATGAATTACACTAATTTTCTAGGTCAATATGACATGTTAGTATTGATTTAATTAACTTTTTTTTTAACTAATCATTCAGTTATGTTTTTCACAAAAATCAATTACCAAATAGTGTCAAAATTGACATAAAATAGTTTTTAAAACAAATATTATATTATTAATTGTTATTTTATTCCTAAAAACCTAAGGTTCGGCCAAATGACTTAGATAAGGTGATATATATTAATAATAAACAAATTGGGGTACGTTTGTCTTGTTATAGTAAGTTTATTAACTTTATAGTGTAAGAACACAAGAAGACACGGTAAAAGTAAAATTATTTAACTTAATGTTAAATCTAAATGATAAGGTTAAAATAGGTACTTAAACTTGTCTAAATTCTATTGTATGAGATTATTTCTACCAATCCCAACCTTATCTTCTAAATAAAAAAATTTTGAGCTATTTAAAACCGAATTTGACTTTATAATAAAATAATAGGTTTTAGTTATTCCAAAGGTACCCCTCTCCTCCCTTATAAAAGGGCACCTCCTCCCCCTCTTCCTCACACCACTTTGAGCCTTCATGCTTGGCCAACCTCTTCCAATTTCTCTTCTGCACTTCCCTAGAAACATCCTAGAGGTTCCGGTCTTCTTCAAAGACATATTTTTGTGCCCTAAAAGGAGGTCTCAAAGAAGCACTTCAAAGAAGAGGTAATGTCCGTTACCGATTCTTTCATCTTTATTTCTTCTTCCACTTCTTATTCTTTAGTTTTTTCATTATTAAGTAATAACATCAGTATCACTCATATACAGATATGTTATTATAAGTATGAAACAACCCTATTTCACCATCTATCCATCCTACGGGAAAAAGAAATCACTGCGCGTGCGTACGTACGGAATACCGTCTCCACGCTGTGGTGTAATCTATTTTCCACCACCACCATACTTGGATGGGTATAATGGTGTAAATAATGACTATATATGACTATTATAAAGTGATATTGATTCTGAAATAGTATTCATACACTCCAATACAATTCCACTATCATAGGAACGATATCATCACTCGTGCGTACGTACGGAATACCGTCTCCACGATGTGATGTGACTTGTTCTACATGATCTTCATTGCATAATGATTATATAAATGAATTGAATTAATGAATATGATATATATTACACTAATAATATTCTGTAAAAGAGTTATCTATAACCTAAAGAGAAGAATAAGAATTTATTTGACAAAACATGCATAAGAACAAAAAGTAATAAACTCCTGAATAACAAGTAGCAATGAAATATTACTAATAAGAAGCTAAGAATATGACCATATATGATATCATAACAATAAGTATGATTCTGGAATAATTTAATAACATTATTTAAATCATTATATAGGAGGTTTGGACACTTACGAAGCAAATCGGACCTAAGGTAAGGGAAAATATCACAATCTCATTTTTATCTGAGATTGTTTATACTTTGAAATTTACTGGGGTGTATTTTATCATCCACATCCATGTTTACTCAATATGTAATATTATTTCCATCCACCTACAATTGTTTAAATCCAATTTTACCCTTCGGTGAGTTTTTAGTAAAGGATATGAAAGGAATCTTTTGTTGTTTTTCATACGAGGTACTTTTTGACTTTTCCGACAAAAGTACGAGAGGAATGTTTTTTAACTTATACGGCATGAAAATATTTTTAAAAAATTATTTCCAAGAAGCTTCCTTTACAAGTTTTCAAGTTTCTTTTTAATCAACATCTTTTATTTTAAAATTGTATGACATGTTAAGAAAGGAAAAATGTTTTTGAAGTAGAAAGGATATTTTCCTCAAGAATGGAGTTCAAGTGTTTTATCAAATTATTTTTCATCTAAGATAATATATGGTTCTGTTTATATCCCTATTTTTACATTGATTTGATTATGTTATGATTATGTTATGATGGGATGATGTTTAAGATTCCCATTTTTATTACATTGGTTATGCTATGATGTATGGTTTATGATTTTGTGGCACACATAAGAATGGTATCATTATGAGATGGGTGGGACCTATATCTCCCTCCAATGCATTGGGTAATGATTTTATATCTCATGAGATAGACATGGCTGGAACGGTATGTTATACCAGTTCAGTGAAACAGGACTGAAACGAGTAGTGAACTCGGTTCAGAAATGGACTTTGTCCGCTAGGATAGTCTTGGAAATGAGTCTTCCCTAATAAGAAATGATTATCTATGATTATGTGTGTATGCCACAAAGTTTCATGTTTTAAGTTATGATTATTGGGATTTCAATTCACTACTATGATTTATCCCATGTTATGAAAATATGATTTCTTTTGCAGGTTAAGATTTCCAAAAGCTATGTTCTTATGTATATGATGTGATTGATATTTCTTTTATTTACCCTTACTGAGCATTTGAGATCACCCTTTTATGTTTTCTTTTCCCCAGGATATAAATAATGGTTTTAGGTTTAAAAAAAAGAAGATCTTTTTGGGAGATGTTGAAGATCTTTCACCACGATTTGAAGATTATATTCCGAGTTTCCAAAGACACTAAACTATTAAGGTCCTTGTGTGTGTGTTTTTTTATGTACTAAGTATTCCGCAAAACTAATGTAATGTCCATGTACGTTTAACTTTGGGTCTCTACATTCTTGTATCCTAGTTGTGGAATCAGTCAATAGCTCTGTCACTAGAAAGGGAAAATAATCCATCTGACAATGACGGTTGTAGTCCCAGAAGATGATACAGACCCTGATTTTCCCATTCTTTTTCTTAATGGTAATGATGATGGTTAGGAACTTGGGATACTAAACTCCCTTGACAAATTTATATTTGATAATCTTATCAACTTTAGCCTCAAACATGGAACCATGATAGGGGTGCATTTTCCTGGGAGACTACTTGAACCCATGATGACTCACTGGGAGACCTAGATGGTGCGAAGTAGCCTTAGGTTCTAGTCTTGGAATATAATCATAACTCCAAGAAAAAACATCAAGATGTTATTGTAAGAAAGTCACATACTACTATTTATACTTTTTTGGAATAGCTGCACTAATCATAATTGGTTTCAGTTCTTCCCCAGTACCCAGGTACACCTGAACCAACTCATTGAAGGTGGTGGAGATTACCACTTCAAATGCGAAGGAGAATATTCCAAATCCTCATCATCATCTAAATAAGGATAAAAAATGGGAGGGTAGGGTTCATCCAGAACAAATAATTCTGGGGGAACACGGGTGCCTGTTTGGGCAGATTTGAAATCCTCTTTAGGGGACTCATGATCTAATGAAACCTTGGTAAAATGATATTTTGATCTAATTCCATCAACCCTTCAACCATGGGGTCTATGCTTGATGTCAAATAAATGGTGGTGTGTCAATTTTAGGTTACTCAATTTAGATCCTTGGAATAGATGATGGCATTGTGGAATGGTGTCAATTTCTTTGCTTGTTATCCCATGTATTTCTTGGAACCCTCTGTTTCATAGTTTTGATGCCTTGCTTTCATGGGAAGCTGTGGTGCTGATCACTCGCAAGCGCATTCACGGATGATGGCTGTTCGCCCTGGATCAGTTTGTGGTGCTGGTTGTGTCATGGTTCCTGTGCCTAGATTTTTTTGTATGTTCTTGGTTTCCTCTTCCATTGCATCATGCTTTTCCACACATGACTCCAATTTGGTCATGTTTGACAGATTTCATGATGTTTTGGACGGTGTTGGTGGCTTTGAAGGAGAACTCTTCAGGTGCTTCTGTTTGATTTAATTATCCCAGGTAGCTCAGTCGTCTCATGGTTCCTCTTTCCTAAGATCTATCGATGAAGCCCCCACCATTGGTCATCCTCCATCGAAGGCTCCAATGATGTTCAGCTTCTGCCTGTTGTGTTTTTTTTTGTGTTTGTTTAATCTAGTCCGGCCAGTGTCTTCAATGTTTGATCCCCTTGGACATGCTACCTCGTCTTGTTTTTCTTGTTCAGTTATCACTTAGCCAAAATGTGTTTTTGATAATAAAAAAATGAATTTTCAGTCATTGTGGAATAGTGTCCATTAGGATAACATCTTGATTCTTTATAGGGGTTGAGTTTTATGGAATTACCTAATCCCATCCTGTGTAAGATTAGGAGTTAATCTTACAAAATTCCTTGTACCTAGGGACATTTCATCCCTTCCTCTCAAAAACAACGAAGCAGTTTCCTAATTCTAGTTTTTTGGCCTCCAAACAGTGAATCAGTAGGTTGAAACTTTTTTCCAAGTCTATCTATGGGTTAATCACAATAGTTGTGTGCTGAAATTTTTTGGTTTAAACATGCTTGTCCTTTCTATTATAATATCTATAATCCGAGTATCATCCTTAATATGATTTGAAAGGAGGTAAACCACCTAAACGCATCCCTAAATGACCTTCGAGGGGTACTTGAAGAATTTCTTATATGAAGAAGTAACTACTATAGGAATAGGGATCCAGGGAATACCCATCAATGTGTTGTAGGTTGTATCCTATGAGAAAACCATGAACACAATGCTCGATACCAAGCTACCAAACTGGGTATTCAACTAGATTCTACCACACAGACTCTTATCGATCCTATCATAACTCTAAATCTTTATGTTTGAGGGACTCATATCTTCTTCAGTCAATCCTAAATTATGGAGCATTCGGGTAAGGTTGAGTCTTATCCTGGAACCTGTGTCGACCAAACAGTGATGGAATTATGTGCCATTAAGCTGGCATGTGATGTACAATGTGTATAAGTTCTACTACATGAGGGATCTCTCATATTATTTTGATAATGAGATTAATTCTTAAAATTATTCTTGATCGGCCTCCTCATAATTGAAGATATCTATAGACTATACATCCTCTTTGAACTAGAGGGGTATTTTCAAGGAATTTGTGGGAGCTTCTCCTATCTCTTCTGATAGGTAGAGGGCTTGATGATTTATAGTATTTTAGGTATTCTAGCAAGGTTCTTTAGTATGTTGTACTTCTGTTCTAGAGACATGTTTCTTGTTGTGGGGGGTAATTATTTGGTGGGAGGCATGATGGGTACAATTGGGTGAACCACTAGATTCTATATGGTGCTATAAATGTCCAACTACTCATCAAATAAACTACTCAAAACCACTACATGTTGATTGTCATCTGATTGGGCCCTAGATTTAGCTGGGCATGGATAATCATGATGTGGTTGCAGTTTTGTATTCCTGATCATTTTGAATGGTCTCCTCTAGTGGTGTATCAGACAAAAAAGGATATGAGGACAGTACCTACTGAGCTCTATGAAATTCCTACTATCTGGTCTCAGCAGCATGTATGACCTAACATGAAGCACTGGTTTTATCATTCTAGTGATTTACACATCCTTGACTTCCTCTTTGATAGCGTAGATTAGAGGTTCTTAGTGAATATTTATAGTACTCCTCATCATTAAGGACCACAAATGGGGTTCACCAGATCGATGGTATTAACATATGCATACTCTTACCCATCATCAGAGGGGTTTTCAATGCTGGTATAACCTTGGCTAGGTTTCCCAAATCTTTAGGCATGAATTCACTGAGTGTCTGTGATAACTTTAGCACCAGTAGGGGACTCTACTTTCTCTTGTGTCATTGGTGACTATTCTCATTAGACAAAGCTGGATGTCATGTAGATTTTAAAGCCTTATATGAAGAATTTGTGTTAACTTCACAATATTTGGGCCATCCTAAGTGGGCATAGATGAAATCATGGGCACCATAATATACTCTACAATCTAACCAATTATCATTACATTTGATTACCATGGATCAAAACTAGTTTCCATTCACTAGAAAACTCAGTTTCACTGTCAGGATAATTAGATAGATGTGATACTTATGTCAAGAATTCTCCCAACTTGACCACACTATTATCCACCTGTTCCATTATCCAATATTTGAACACAAAGAATTTCATGATGGTATGTTCAAGGATCTTGTTGGAATGGTAATGGTCAGGGAATTTAGTGAAATCATCCTCCTAGGGATTCTTTCACTCTAGAAGATTCGAAATCATATTAACCAAGTAACTATATAAATAATCGAGAAATCAGGCTTCATTAATGAAATAGGTCTAGTTTATCTTAACTAGGAATGGAACTCTTAGAGCCTAGCCCTGATGAGGGGTTGGATCCTATCGTGGGGATGAAGCTTGGTTCTCATTCTTGGTTGGTCATACTTGGAGGTGTGGTGTCTATCGATTCTATACTATGTGAGGCTACACTTGAAGAGGCTACTATATTTGGAAAGGCTATGATTTTTAAGGCTCTATCAGCAAAAACTCTAGTAGTCTGGGGGCCTATACTTTTATGACAGTGATAGTCTCTTCCTTGGTGGCTCTTCTTGTAGAAGTTGGAAGAGGAAATGGACATGATTTCTTAGTGTGTTTCAAGGCCTCCTCATGGTGTTGGTAATTGTCAGAAAAACCTCAAAATACTCTTGGGAAGATCTAAGTGAAAAGTTTTGGGACCATCTCAGTCTTGAAATTCTCCACATATATCATCAATAGCTTCTCATGTGTCATCGGCATGTCGAGTGAGTACGTGAGTCCCTAGCACCAGGTGGGAAAGTATGTGACACATTTCATTCTAAATAGCCTGAAGGCCTTCATTTTTATTCATTTTTTATAATACCACTATTAAGTGTTTAAGGGGAACCCTAAAATTACATTTCTCATAGGCTTCATGACATTACATGACCTGAATGTCTTAAAGTAATACATCTTATACTATGACTACTTGAAACTACCCCTCCCCAATGTCTGCATCATGATTAGCACTACACCTTTGCATGGTTGTTTTACTAGTTGTCTGGTGTAATGATTCATAGGTCTAGTACTGATTGAAAGACTAATACCCTCTCATTCTTCCAAATCTGATATCCCTACTCTGGTGAACATGCATTCTCTGAACCCTCCTTTGGAGATTGTTCCTTGTTGAATCTTTCTGGTTTGCATTTTAACATCATCTTTCCTGAAGTCCTTGAGGTTTTCCAAATCCATTAAGGTTTCCCAAAGGACATAATGTGTCCTGAAATCCCTACTGACTCGAAGGCTTGGGTGGTTCAAAATCCTTAAGGACTCTAGGCCCAAACTGGGGGCTTGAAGAAGAATAGTTTTAGCTACTATAGTACCAAATAGTATTAACTAAAATCCCTACTACAGTAACTAATACAGTACCCCATAAATATTACTCTACCCATAATTGATCCTGGTTCTCTTGGATCCTATTTAAGAGTCTTCACCAAATGGGTTGAGGCTCATGTGCGTCTAGGACACACTCATCAGGTAGTTTCTTGTACTCTAAGAGGTCGATAATACTTTTCTTGCATGTGGTAGAGATGAAATGGTAGAGAAACTAGTTGTGAAGGTATTTCTAACTAGGGATGGAGCTAATGTGTAACTGGTTTTACCAAAAAAATGTAGACCCTTTCAATGTCTAAACAAAACATCAGTTTTTGTGGCCTCCTGTTGTTCTATGGTTCCCACCATGGATCCAAACCTTGAGAAGAAGTGGGTCTGATGTTGTAGTGGGATTCCCATCCCATTAAAGGGGTATAAGGTAGGATTATTGAAATCTAGAGTTGTTTTCATATCATCCCCCCATGATAGGTATGGATTACAATCTGGTGGAATCACGACATGTCATGTTTCAAGGTCCTCAAGATTAGTAATGAAGAAAATATCATATCGTCTTGGTGGGGATTCCTATCTTGATAGATCTCTAACCACCAATGTATTGATAGTCTCTTCAAATTGGTATATAGTCTCAGTGGATCATGGGTAAACTCAATCAAGTTCTTAAGGAATATTATCACGATGTTCAGATGAATCCGGTGACTCATCTCTTGGTCACTTTCCATAAAATCATGCCTATTCTCTATTAGGTTGTGCAGGATTGACAAGATCGATTGAGAGAGACTATACAATGAGGACTTGGAGTTACCCCATCTTCCCCCATAGAGGAGGAAAGAGAGTTTCATAAAATGCGCAGCACCAAGCAAGGATCTAATCATTTATCATTTTCTAATCGACGATATGTCAGAGCAAGGCGATGACTACTGGATAAGCTTCTGCCTTCTATGAAGTATCATCCAAATAAGAAGGGTTCCAAGGATCAATATTCTCTTTAAGCTTTTAATCTGAATTATAGTCAATGATGTAGATGTATCTTCATGACCAGTTTTATGCCTTTGCAAATGAGTGTGAAAATCTATATGAGGGTCCTCCTGGTTTTGTGTTTCCCCAATGTGTAGGTCTTCTTTGTAGAACCCTATATCAGTGCCACTATTTGTGGATATCTTTGGAACAACCATATTGAATATAACTATATGAGGAGTAATATCCTCAATATCAATGGGTATGTCATGATATTGCAAGATATGACTGAAGAGGGGAGCTGCTTACTATCTCCATCCCCAAATCTACACATGTGGGGATGCCTACCCCATTATTTTGCAGAGAACTGTGAATATCTTGATGAATCTATGTGGGAGGTTCCAATGATAACTGGATGACAAAGGGTGTTGATCAACATGGAGTGCTACCAACTCGACCATGTAGAACTACTGGTCAATGTTATAAAATTTCTCTCATCTTTTTGGGTAGACCAACTGATGGTCATGGAGGCAAAAATGCATCATCTATAAAGTATGGTGGAAGAACATGACCTGGTCCTTGGTGAGGGACTCTGGGATGTTTAATTTTTTCATTGAATATTTCTATAAGATCACTAAAACTGATTGGTATCTAGATTTTACCATATGATTAATTGTTTAGAAGAAAGGCCCAACTCATGGATGGCCTAATATTTGATTGGTGACATCTAGAAAACTAGCAGCGACACTGATTTGGACTGTTGTGGTAGCCAGTTAGATATAAGAGAACCCACTATGAGAATAATCTATTCATTGTATGTGGGGATTTCTATAGAGGGTGGTACCCAACTCATCATAGATTTCCAGTAGAATAGCATGTCTTACACTACCTCATAAGTGTGGAAGTGCTCATTGGGGCCTCAAATAGATACTCATCATCTATCCCATTCCAGGATAACACTCTATGAACTTGAGTAGAGGTAAAGAGGGGTACTAGTGATAATAGATATGACTACACCATGAGTCCTTGGAAGGGAGAGAAATCATCCTCCACCTATATGTACCTATGAAGTGATTTAGGGATTCAATGGATCTCACCTTCCGAGATGAAAAATTTCACATACCAGGATCATACCCTAAACATTGATGCATATGACTAGGATAAGGTTCCATCACTGAATCACATTTTTCTTTATAATTTCATAAGATAATGGTATTTATAATGACTTATGGCATCCTCCAATTTTTACCTTTGTTAGCGGCGATTCTCCCTCCTACCTCAGGATGGATTTTAGGGCTGGGTGGTTTTTCGGCATATGAAGAAAATTTGTACAAATGGATGGTAGTATGGGTAGGAACTCCACTATGATCAATTGGGATATATTGAGGGACTCTTTATAGATTGGCATCAGAGTGGGGTGTACCTCCACTCATGTTGATGATGATGCAGGGAGGTCCTTCACTTTGGTTGGTGGGAATATGGGGATGGACGCCATACTGATTAGTAGTAGTGGCATGGGAGGATCTATATAGAGTTGGGTTAAGGTGTGAGGAGGACCTTCACACTACTCGAAATGGAAACAGGGATGACCTCCGAGTTTACTTTGATAGAAGGGTGGACCTCCTCTTAGGTTGGTGGAAACATTGGGAGGGCCTACACTCTAGTCGGTTATGGAATTGGAAGGACCTCTATGTTGGCTACTGGTGATAGTGTGTGGAGGATATCTGTTCTGATGGTTGAATAAGTAGGTAGGGCCTCCGCTTTGATTGATGCTGGAGTGGGTAGGACCTTTTCTTAAGCTAGGAATATCATGAGTAGGATGTTCATGAAAATTAAATAAAATAAGGGGAGTACCCTTATGCTAGGAAGAATGAGTATGGGGAGGAACTGTATAATGGATGTTAGTGAAGTGTGGAGGACCTCTAATTTGATTGACAGGAACATGGGGAGGACCTCCATGTCGATTGTGAGAGCGGAGAGGACCTCCTCTTGGGTTGATGTTGGTACGAGGAGGACCTCTATAAAATATCTAATCATCATGAGCTAGCCTATAATTTCTGTAGATAATATCAATGATTGACATAGACAAACTAGATTTTCTACAAGGTGGATGAAGCCTCGATCCCCATTGGGTGTCGGTGGGTCCATTCTTTGTAGTGAGAGGAATCTGGCAGATTGTGCCGGTGGTTTCAAGAACCACTAGAGATATAGAAGACAATGGACCATTTCCGGAATCCTCTAGAGATTATGCATGAGGTTGGGGTCAGGTCATTCTGATTGGGAGTAGTTGAGTGGGGCGGTAGTCCACCCATTCCTTGTCTCAAAGGAATAGTGGTTGTGGAAATTGATGTGGCCATTTGGAAACCCTACTTGGTGGATACCAAGTAGTAGTCGCAACCTAGGTGAATCATATATCCCCCACATCCTCGGTAAAGGGGATTGGGTTGTAGGATCACTCTAAATAGAGACTCCAAAATAATTATTTGATGGAGTGGGGAGCAGTGGTTTCTCCCTACGTGACCCTTAGGGGTAGTGATGTTGAAGAGGCATTGAAGCCTCTGGGTCCTGATGGTCTATACCCCTCAATGTAATTCCCCCTCCCCTCTTACTCATATTGATGTACGAGTGAATTCATCACCATCCTCTAAATAATTTCTAATGGTGAGATGTGTCCTTGGATATTGTAAGTTGTAGTCGCATAGAAGGACATGCCAGAGGTGGAGTCATGTCAGATTGTTTTTTTGATGCTTCTCACACCCCTATGTTTGTGGGAATTGGGAAGCCAGTTTCCTGATGCTTTGGTCCTGCAAATAAAGAGGATTCAGCAATCAGTATGGATAAAAGGAATGAAATTCCCAATTCTTCAGTTTCACCCAATCTTATATGGTTAGAGAGAGAGAACATTGTTGATGATGTCACAGACCAGAATTCCAAAAGTTTAATTGTCCCATTTTTTGGTGAGTTCTATGTCAAGACCACTATTCTTTTAGTGGGGCCTGGCACTGGATATCCAGATTCACCAAAACTCTTATCTGTTTATGTCTTAAGTGATACTCATCCCCATGATTCAGAGAAGAGGTTCATGTTTGGTTCACCAATTCTGTTTCCAACACATTATATGGGGTGCACCTGTTGTGCATGTTATTGTCTGATGACATTCATTATCACCCTATATTCCCATTTTCTAAAGGAAGGATACATTTGTTACTGTTATTAGCAATGTATCCTCCTTGATAAAAACATGATGATGGTATGTCGATTCTTCTATATATGGATTCCTCCTTGGAGCCCGTTGCCTAGTCTAGGACACCCTCATAGATTTGAGTTGTGTTCTTGAAACCCATTCCTAGTTACATCTCTTTGTGGATCATGATTAATTATGATTATTATATATGGACATTCCAATTCATCTTGACTAGGAAACAACTTCTGGTCAATGGAGTAGTCATGTTGGGAATCACTAGCATGCCTGGACGTTGGGACATCGGTCCCTTATATTCTTCCTCATAGAAGGGAATCTCATGGAGGCATCTTTAGCACAGAACCCAAGGCATCCCATGTCAATCATGAGGTATTTGATTCCAAAGGATTATCTTTTTAGGATTTCACCTTAGGCATCCCATTTTTATCATGAGGTATCTTCTTGGAGTCAAAATTTTAATATCCTGTGGAGATGTTCCTAGGGTTATCATCTTATGTAGATGAAGTTGATTGATCAAGATTCCTCATGAAGGTGGATCAAGGATGTACATCCCTGAGAGGGATCACCTGAAAGATTTACTTATGGATATATTGTAATTCCTCTTGGAGGAAGATTCGGGAGGTGTGTCCCATAAAGGAAAGATGTCACATCATGAAGGATGATTTAGGCACCCCTGAAGGTGAATTGAGGAGGTTCACCCTATGAAGGGGTACCTAGGTTTACCATTGGTAGTGATTTAACCTTAGAAAGGAATCCTACAAACCCTTATTAGATGGAAAGGATCAAAACCCACATATTTTGATGACATAGTTTAAGGTCGCATGAGAGGATTGGTCAACACAATTAATCATCTTGGGGTAAGGATGTTTGTGCTTTGAAATGATCATCGACAACGGATGGTGTGGGGATTATAAATGTAAGCTTCCATTCACAATAGGATTTATCTTGGTTGGATTTTTTAGGGCTTATGCCTGATATCCTCCCTATAGATATAGAGGAGATCTAGTGTCCCAATTGAGTGGCATGATCTTACAAATATGTTATATCCCAGTGGAAATCAAGATGGATATAGATTTTGGGTGGAGTGGATGGGATGCAAGAAGTTGATGAAGTAGGGTTTATTGAATGGATAATGGGTTAGGTTTGGACCTTGTGGAGGCTTTCTACATATCCTGGTTAATTTATAATCAATTCCCACATATTTTGATGAGGTACATTAGGGATTACACCTGAGGAGGAGTCCCACAGAGGTGGAGCATAAGGTTGGGGATTTTGTTTGGGAGTGTCCCATTTGGATAACGATTATTCATAGATGATTCCCATTCAAGGTACATGATGTTGTTGTGGATTACACATGGAAGCGGCCGGTGGAGTATGTATGGTCAGGGCTTACTCAAGGAGGTGTTCCCTTTAGTAATTTTGTATAATTTCATGGTCTTCACTAACCTCTAATCCCACATGACTCATGCTCATTTTGAGAAACAAGAGGAAACAGTATATTTGAAGGTCATGTCCTAAAATATGAACTAATAAGGGATGGTGTGATGCTTACACATGGAATAATTCCAAGTATAGCCTCATTACATGTGGGGAGGATATCATTCTATGTGAGAAGGGAATATGTAAAAGAGCCTCCCAAGGAGGATTTCATTCAATGTTGGGAGGATTTCATTCCATGCGAGGAGAATCTTATTCCCCATGATGGTAGGCAGTGTAGATACCAACCCATTCCACTCACACAAGGAACACACTATATTTTCATTATATGTTAAAACAACAGTTTAATGTCATTTGTTGAGGATTTTAGTAATATTATGTTTTAGGTCATGCTTCATGAATGTGAGGGACTCACTCCAAAATCCATTGGTCTTAAAAAATTGATACTCATTAACCTCTAATAGGAGCATGGTATTGGAAATGCCAAGGTATAACGATTTGAAGTATTAATCAATCATGAGGTCTATGTTTTCATGCCTACGCTAAGAAGAAAAAGGCATTAGCATACATGTGATGAGAATAAAAAGATAAATGGGAGTCTATGAACACACTCGACATATAGCGGGCCATTGGAAAAGGTGGTGAACATCTCATATGGAATTGGAGGGTAGATGAACAGTTCATGGATGGGTGTAGAGGCTTGAGGAAATCAACCTTTTTGAAGAGGTGTCAGCATAAGGGAGACAGCTTGGTGAGGCCTAGAAGATGGGATTCACAAATCATAGGTCCTCACAATGAGGTTCATCATGAAGATTAGGTGATTCATGGATGTTAGGGGCTTCGTGAAGGGGTATTATTTGTTAATCATAGTGATCCTACCTCATGATGAAGTCTTATGCTAGGAAAGGAGTGCTTCTTAAAGGATTAATTTTTCAGGAATCCTTAAGTACCCCATAGGTCCTACTACCTTCATAAAGGGCATAGGACTTTCGGAAAGGCATATACACTAGGGATAGAGGCATTTAGAAACACATAAAAGGGGGTATCATGAAGATCTAGTTCTTTCGGTGATCCATTTTAGGTATGTTTCACAATACATAGGTGTTTCACAAATTGGGAGAAATTTGGATGTCCAAAGGTCGGGTAACCATCCCACCAAAGGTTTGAATGAGCGGGATATTTATAGAACTAGGGTTTTGGGAAGCTCATAAGTAGTTCACAAGAAAAATGCAGTCTTCATGAATAGTCTGGGATTCATCAAACTCATAATTCACACATTCATAGGCTCATATGGTCATGAAGATGCATTGGACTCATAGAGAATGCATTCAAGGGCTCACGTGTTTGCGAAGGGAATATTCACAAATGGTCTTCATTAAGCAGAACCATAAGATAGTTTTTTGAGCCAATTTACCTCAAATTTCCTCCAAACTAGCACACCTTTATTCGCTACTCCTCTACTATTCACATGACACGTCTTTCGGTTGCAAAAAACATACTCTTCTTCTTTTGGGGATAATTTGATAACCAGCTACTACCTCAATAATTAGTTTATAGTTGTTCCTCTGAAGGTAAACAAAGATCATGTGGTACTCTCCCATATATCTATATCTCTTCTAAATCACTATAAATAATTTCTTTCTTAACATCCATCTATTCCCAATGAAATATTTCATAATCAATCATACTCAACACTATCTATATGGTAGTCAGTTGGAAAATGGGAAATAAAATTTCAAATAACTCCACTCCATCCTTTTTCTAAAACCCATCAAAATCCAACTTGGACTAATAAATCTCCCTACTTTCATATAATTATTTAAAATGGGAGGAACGTTTTTGTAGTTTTTTCTTACTCTATTATAATTCTATTAGCTCTTAGGTTTTTTTAAATGAAATAATTCCTATTAATATTTCATGGATAGATCCCACTTTCTGGAATCATTAAGACTATAAAATTCATTGATCTATCATCCATCTATATGAATTAAGTAATGAAATTAAATTTAAAACCTTACACCCATTCATATTATTTTTGTATATCACTACAATTCAACCTGGGAATTTACTCTTTATGGAACCAGTGCTTATAAAGATTTACCTCTAGGAACTCTAACCTATATTTCCATAGTTCCCAAGTTATTTGGTAAATCCTCTTTCCTAATCGATTCCTTAAAACTTTTACTCCTCCCTACAATTTATGAAACTATATTCCTTTTAAAACATCTATTTATATCAACTTGGATGAGTTTAGTTAATTCATTGTTCTTGAATCCATTTTCCACTAACTTCAAATCATTATACACAACCTTCCCATTGAAGAGAAATTTTGTTCTCTAATGACCTTCATATTATAATTATCAAAAAGTAGGAAACCTAATTTTTCATCACAACATCCTATAAATAAATATTTTTGATCCTTTTCTTTGAGATTTTATCATTCCATGGAATCAATTGTATATAATATAGACTTTGAAAAACTCAAAGATGGATAAATTTCAAATGTTTTTTGAGTAGAATATATTTTATTATCTTCTTCCTTTATAGTGTGAAAGGAATTATATACATAAGGTAAGTACCAAAATTGAATTCATTTACCCAAATTTTAATGTAAATTATAATATTTTGTCTCATGATCTAATCATTCTAAGTTAACATAAGATTAATTTTCTCTTCTATGATATTCTTTTTTTTTGTGTACTATCTTCTTAAAATTGATTCCTTTTCTCTAAAAAAGTCTTATGGAATTTTTTCTACCATATTCTCAACCATTATTGACCCTTAATAATTTTATATTATTTTTTTCTCTTTATACCATTCCCCAGATATTTAATAAACAGTTTTACTACATTAAATATGTTCTTATGGAAGTAAACCCATACTTTCATTTTCATATCATCAATTAATGCAACACATTGTAAAGATCCACTTTGAGAATGGACTAGTGCAGCACCACAAACATCCATGTGTCTTAGTTTTGAATTCCAATACTTAGTTTTCCTATCATTAAGATAAAATGAATCCTTTATATGTTTTTGACTATAAAACTCTTACAAGATCTGAAATATGTGTGACCAATATTTAGAATATACTTATCCACCAATACTTGCATGTTATTCTCAATAAGGTTCCTGATTCAGAAATAACATAACTCTAGAATTTGTGAAGGTATTATTCCTTCAATTATTTACTCATATAATCTTCTCATCTGATATAATGTTATATCCTTTACACATATTTACAAAACCATGGAACATCAAGTAATCTTATATATAAATATATATATAAAAATATCATTTAGAATACTTTTTACCTAGTAGAATAATATAAATTAAATTCCCACATATTATTGGAATGTTTTAAACTTCATATTTCTCCAAGAATATTTTCTTAGAAATTCAGACTTTAACATCTATCTTCTCCATGATCTAGAAAGCTTCATCAATAACTAGATGGACCTCAATCAATCTTATTGATATATAATTCACCATGTATACTCTCTAAACTTAAACTATAGTATTTATAGAACAATAAATTATAGAAGCACCCATTATGGAACTGGACATATGTTCTTTTCAATATTTCTTTAGGTTGTTTATCTTCCCCCAGTACCAACATATGGGTCTAATCCTGGAAAATCTGCATCGACTTCTTTTCCTTGATATATCTTTAGATTCTTTCCAACATTTACATTGATTAGAACATCATCTTCCTTTCACATAGGGTGTTGTTTTGGTAGGTTCCCAAATAACCCTCTATTAATGATCATCATTCAAAATGTGATCTATAAAATCTATAAATACTAATTTATTATTCTAGTCGCCATCACTTCTCATGATTTTGGTATCGATGGAATTAGTAAAAAATCCTACACAAATTCTTTGAAATTTACATTATCTAGTTTAAGATAACTCTAAATCATGTTAAATTCATTCATATGATAAATTTATATTATTAATTCTAAAATTATCATACTAAATAACTTCAAAAACATGAGTTACTTTTTTTATTATTATTGTCTTCACACTAACCTCTTCTATAGAAATCATTATCTCTACTGTGGGATTCACTACTCAAATGTTATTAGGAACATTATGTGTTAGTGACATATTTTAATTATGGAAAAAACAAGGGTAAGTATTATTTCGTGATATAACTCAGATGTATACTATGATGTTCATATGATTTATATCATGGGATACTATATTTTTGTATTTTACTAAATAATGGGATGATTTTTTTAAAACAAGATATAGTTTATGATTGGAATACAATGTAAGGTTCAAGTGAGTTAGGTAATTCCACATATTCCACATTTTTTAAATCGATTATGAATCATAAAACTATTCATTTATGGATTTGAATATTTATTAAAGAGGACAATTATTGTTACAATAATGGGTAGTAATACTGAGCTTCCTTGTGATGGAATCCAATTCTTCGTCTCGTCATTTAATGAAGAGAAAATATAGTTTTTATAAAAGGTATGTAATCCCTAAATTGGTTTTGGGTGTGATATTTTAATCCAAATCAAAAAATATATTAATATTTGATCATTTTTTTCACCATAGAAAAGGAACTAGAAACCCTTTGTGACTAGAATTCTCTTAATATGATCATGTATACATTGGTTTATATACCATATTCAAAGGTTGGAGGAATTTAACTTCAACATTAGTGCTCCCCATAATGAATAAGATAATGATTAAAAGATTAATTACTCATTAGTATTGGCATACTATATGTTATTTTTACTTATACAGGTTGATTCAATTGAGGATAGACTGGGAATTCCATGGGTTTTCTTCTATTGCCTAGTTCATTATATGTTTACCTTAAAACCCATTTGTGGAATCATATATTAGTTATTTAATAGATCACTGTTATGTTCTATTGTTTTTTCAAAGAACTTATCTATAATAATGGGTTTGAATCTATATAATGAAACATGATATGTTGAAATTCTTTAGTTTTTTTAGTTGTATTGTATAATTGCTCATATAGTTGGGTACAATATATGAAAATATCATTGATTTGAACTATGGAATAAGATATTATATGTGTTATCATAAAATAAAACTAATTCTACAACCTTAAAAAACAAATCATCATAAGATATTTTTGATATCTCATTTATCATATAATAAGATTATAGCATTATAATATCACCAATTGTAAGTGGAGATATTAATCATTGGTTTTTATTGGGTTATATTGTAAAATATGAATTTTTATGTCATATTTTTCAAGGGTACCCTTACATAGGAATCATAATTTATGACTGATAATTTCATTATGATTCATAAATATGATATAGATAAAAAAATTGAAAAAGTATTATTTTTGTTATTTTTATTATAGTTTAAAAAAATTTATGAATGATATATGTTATTCCATGTAAAATGATATTTTTCATTCATAAATTATATATTCATATCTCCCCTTCCACAGTGGGGAGGAACCCTTAGTCTGTCTTCTGATCACCCTAGGGTATGCACCCCCTTCACTCACACTAACTCACTTCCTAACGTTATTAGTATCTATTTATTCTTATAGGTCTCTTTGATTTCAATTGTGAATTTTAAGTTCCCAGTCTCACTCTTACATTTCTCTAAAGGATCGTCCTTTCATCTCCTTTCACTAGTGGCTCATTTCGATTGATGTTGACCATCAGTTGATGATTTTGACAAAATAATCAACTCCATCCACAGATTGAATAAATATTCTATGGTATGGCTAATGTATTTTTTCAACATCATGATTTGATTAATGGTTGATGAAGACTTATACTTTTCATGGTCCTCTACTCAATGTCTTATCGATGGAATTTACTTATCTCTATTGAAATGGTACTATGATTTTTATAGGAATTGAGATCCTCTAACCTTAGACCATTGGTTAATCTCTATTTTTTCACTTCTCTTCTAAAACTCAATGATACTATAAATGAAAGGAAATATTTTCAATCAATTTCTAAATTTTGGAAGTACTTCTAAGGCCTTATGCACTCCATCACTCCACACATATGAATATAAGTTTGTGTATCTAATCCCTTAATTGAATCAATTTGTAATGAGGTTTAAGAGGAGTTTTTATGCTTCCAAGTGGTTCATTTTAGGTTTTGGGGTGATTCTATTCATTTTTTCATTCATTTGGGTTACCATTATTGGGTATGTCATTTTGATTAATTGAAGAAGTTTTCTTTGATTAGTGTTGGCTCTAATGAATCATATGATATTTTTTGTGATAAAGCCAATAATTTTCTATCTATTAACCTTCTGATTTCTATCACTCATACACCTTAGGTTAGTTAGGTTTCCCCTTATTTGAGATTAGGTTGTATGATCCTATCCCATAGTCTAGTGAAAGTGTTCCTATATCATTTCCAGCCTATGTGAATGCATTATGGCTAGTCCTAGATCCTAATTTCTTAAGCCTGAATGGCCGGAAGGCCTTCATTTTTATTGATTTTTGATAACCCCCTTTCAAGGGATAAGGGGGAACCCTTGAAAGGCCCGTAGGCTTAGATATTACATGGCATGTAGGCTCAGGAGATTATATGACCCAAAGGTCTTAGGGAATTCAACTAGACTATCTACAAGGAACTGCCCCTCACCAGCATCTGCATCATGATAGTAGCTCTCCACCTTCGCATGGCCATCTGGAAAGGCTTCCCGTGCAAGAACAGGATGGTCCCGATGTCATATCCATAACCTCTCATTTTGAAAAATCCATTTGTCTCTGCTTTGCTGAGTTCACCAGCTCTGAATCCTCTTCTGGGGATGCTCCTTAATTGTAGTGTGTCTAGGCCAACTTCATGTGGCCCAAAGGCCTTAAAGGTGTCTCGAAAGCCCTATTGACCCAAAGGCCTAGGTGGCCTGAAATCCTTAATGAGTCCAAGCCCAAACCAGTGGCCCAAGGTGAATAGTTCCAGCTGCTACAGTTCCGAACAGTACCTACTATAGCAACTGCACAGTGCCTGCTATAATACCCGCATAGTGTACAGTTCTACTACAGTACCTATACAGTGTACAGTTCTGCTACAGTACTCGTGCATTGTACAGTTCTTCTACAGTACTACTATAGTACTGCTATATTACCCCAGAAATATGCCTCTACTTGGTTTTGAACCAAGGTCTTATGGATGCACTTAAGGATACCTCACCAACTGGGTTGAGGCTCATGTGCTTTTAATTTCTTAAACATAACTGTTTTTCCTCTTATACATGGATA
This sequence comes from Viscum album, assembly GCA_963277665.1. Classification (NCBI taxonomy): domain Eukaryota; kingdom Viridiplantae; phylum Streptophyta; class Magnoliopsida; order Santalales; family Viscaceae; genus Viscum; species Viscum album. The sequence continues at coordinate 77,955,963 of OY728159.1, forward strand.
TGAATCGAATATTTTGAATATTTTTTTTTAATGGGTAAAGGGGTATCCTAAATTACATGTATCACAATAGTTAGTTGGTCTTGGGGTTCTTACTGACCTAGTAACTCAGTGGGTCCATGTATCAAAGGAGAATGAGAATTTTAGATCTTTACAGAAGATCCTTGAGAAAGACTATTTTGGAATTTGAATTCCATTAGGGAGCTATGTACTGAATATATCATTCACTATAATGCTAAATAATTGGTTTAACCTATTAGGTGAAATGTATATGGGTAATAAAGAATCGAATTGATGGAAATTTATTGTGCCAAAATGGTAGTATAATTTGGATTATGCCAAAGGTTCTTGAGGCTAAGCTTGGGGAGTATTATTGAGGAGTGAGTCATGATGTATCTTTGGAGGAAGGTAAATTTATTGATGTGACTTCCCAAACATCCTAGAACTAGGAATAATTTATAAAAGATAAATAATATTTTTTTTATTAAAAATGATAATAGAGGGGGGTTTGATTCCGGCGAATATCCAATTAATAAGGGGAAAGTAAGGAATCATAAATACTAACCCAATATACATAACATGATGGCTACTGTATCAAAAAGTAACATTATTATGATCAAGGAATACTTAAAGTCTCTCTTAAATGGTTTTTGTGAGCTTAAGGAAACTAGAAATCAACTTCAATTGGGAAATGGAATTAGATTTGAAAGGAAGGTGATAAAAAATTGATGTTTTTTGTATAGAAATTATTTATTTCTTGAGTTGGATAAATGTAAATACCACAACCCTAATATCTTAGAGTTGATGGTTAATTTATTACATTGTAACTAAATAAAAATTATTATATACCAAATGACCTATTATTTTAGCATTTTTGGTAAACTAGATACATACTTGAATCTCAATTTACATTGTAAAAATAAAATACAATTTTCTTTTTTTTAAAACACCATTCTGGATCATTTAAATATTTCAATGATACGTTCTTCAAATAACGTGGAAAGGAAATAAAATAAGTTTTAAGTGCAGATGCTCAATAATAGAATTCATAGAGAATAATCTATAATAAAATAAATAATTCATAAATAATATGGATCAGATAAAATAAAATAAAATAGACTATATAACTAATACCATTAAAAGGGGAGTAAAACCTTGGGTAATATAACAACATAAATAATCTCATGGATAAAAATTTCTAGATTTCTTAATGATAGAATACATAATTCCAGACATCATAATGTTACCATTAAGGCCTTCTGCTAAGACAACATACATATACTGGTAAAGAATACAACAAATACCCAAACTAGTTTTTCGCATTCACCTTATTGATGAATTGAGGGGATATAACAGGACATGTCCATTAATTACAATTTTCAATACATTCCTAATATATTTATTGATCAATTTAATTAATAAAGAATATCCCATATTAATAAATATTTATGTTTAGTAGATGATATAGAATATCATGATTTCATGAGTCAATCAAATAACTTCTATAGTAAAACACCATATATAGAAATGGTATAGGGTTTAGGAAATATGTATATCCATGATAAAAAGAATATGTATATTAAATATAAATGTAATTTCCAATAAAGGATGATCCGAAGAATGCATTTTTTTCAATAAAATATATTGGAAAAAAATAATAAGCGATAAAAAATATAGAAATAAATTCATCAGAAATCTGTATTTTTATTAAATTCAGGTATTTTGGAGAATAAAATTAAATGGAATAGGAAATTTATAAAATATTTCATTAAATATTTTTATTTTAAAAACCGTTGAAAACTTTTAGAAGATGCTGAATATCATAAAATGGTTGTGGTGGAGGGAAATTTTGTTGACTTCATATGCATTAAAAACATTTCTTTTAAATTTTTGTAAAGAAATATAAAAATGACCTTTTTCTAAAAACTTTGAAAATGTTTCTTTAAAAAAATTTGAAACATAAATTATAAATTAAAATTTCTTTAACAAATAGATAAAATAAATAATAAAGAATTTTGTAAAACAATTTTGAAAATTGTGGATATGTAAGAAAAATATACCAAATCAAAAATAGAAATAAGACTGGATTTTCTTTTAAACATTTATGTTCTTGATTCAAGATGAAAATAGAGGAAAAGTCAGAAAAAAATGGAAACTACTTAAATATATTTGGATTTTATAAATAATAGATTATAATTTTCCTTTAGGGAAAATTGGATAAATATCTAAAAAATTATATTATAAAATACATTCTTACCTCTTTGGTAACATTCAAATTATAACCCCTTGAAATAAAAAAATTGATTCAAAACATTAATCATCATGAATAAATATATATTCATATTAAATACATCAAATGGCAATTATATACACCATGAAAAATGGTGTATAATACCAAATATGAAAAATTGGAGTAAAAATTGAGATGAAATATCATAAAAAATCCTATCATTACAGTGAGAATTAATCAATGAAGTGATTATTTGAAAAACTAATTAATTCCACAATAATATTTGGAAATAAAAAATAATAAAATAAAAGGTCATTTCACACATAATCATGAAAAAATAGTCAATGAAGTATAATTTTATCCTAATAAATTCAAATTTAGTAAGGAAACCCCTTACCTCATGCTTCAAATTTGTTGAAAAAACATTAACCTATTGTATAATGGTTTTAAAATTTTTATCATTTTATATTAAAACCATATTCAAATTTATAATATCATATATGATCCATTTATAAAATCTTGGTTCTATTGTACCAACACCTATTTATTTTATGGATCTTAAATCATGTTTAGGATGTTATTAATGAATTTTGTGTTTTTTTGTTATTCAACAATGTTCTATTAAAACTTATGAAAATGGCTAAGTTTGAAACTTGTAATGAAAATATTTTATTTTTGTAATGTACTTACCATGTGAAAAATGTGACCATCCATGATGTTCTTGTTATCGTGTGGAACCTAACATATATTATACATCAATAGAACACCTATATAACTATCTATCATGTGTTAGATGATAAATTTTTTTCCAATCTATAAAATTACCATGCATTGTAAATCAACCTACTATGTGACAAGTAAGAAAATTTTATTTAATATTTTTATTAACTGTGTGTATCTATATTTTTGGTAATTTTAAGATCAACTACCTACTATAAGAATATATATATCTACTATGAGTATAAATTAAGTGGACATATGAATTAATGAAGCTAATTTATGAATGAATCAAGTGAAAACCTGAATAAAATAAGTGATTTTATGAATTCATGAACCTATCGCATGGAAAAATGTACCGACCACATGAATAAATGAAGTGAGCATGATAATGTTCCATGTTAAAAAATTGTGACCTTCAACTATGAGCTCAGGTGATCATGTTTTATGTGAAGAATCCCTATCACTCCTAACTTATAAATGCATCATTTTAAAATCTTCAATAGCTTGTTTTTTGAATGATTATTTGAATTGTTAGATCAATTAAGGATGCATTGAAATTTCTCCGATAAATAATTTTGGATAGAGTTCTTTTTAAGAAGATGAATTGATCATGTTCTACGGAAGTGGTGGAGATATAGAGAACAATATAGGAACATACATGTAAACTAGTGCTACAAAGAGGATTCATTCATAACTCCTTGTGAAACTATGTTTTTCTTAAAACTACTGTGAAACTTATTTAAACTCATTTCAAAGACAAATCCAAGTACTCTTCGACAACTGATACTATTTTAATTGAGTTTCACCAGATCTTCTAATTTCTCATATCTTTATCATTTTGTATTCTTAATATTTTATATACATTTTTTATTGTTCTATTTATCTATAAATATATTCTTATTCCATGAAAAATAAATTCCTTTAAACTCTCTTTAAACTATTTTCATTTTTATTCCCATGTAACAAAGTGGAATAGTCTATGTGTGGCCTATAATATTTTTCTCCCATGTAAAACAATGTAAGAGGATTTTAGCGAGGACTGTCTTAGTATAGTTTTTTCTAAAACATGATCCATGTTATGGATTAGTTCTTTTAATTATAAACTATTTTGTAGTATATTATTTTCAAGTGGATGGGATCAGGTATTGTCTTGATACTTAACCCCTTGTTTAATTTCTTTGTGTGCTTTAATTATTTTTTTTCTATTTTAAATATACAATCTAGTATTTATTTTTCAAAACTATTTATCCAAACTTTTCTCTGATAATATTCTTTAACTTTTGTTTTATATAATGTTTTTTTCAATAGTATATAAGTTTCCAAAGGAAAAGATTTTTAGAAAATACATTAAATAATTTTTTATCAAACTATTGAGAACCATTTTGAAATAACAAATTCTATAATTCTATACTTTTAGTTAACTAATTGAATTTCATAAATTGGGTAACTATGTTTTATAGAATTTTAATTGAAATTTTTATTGGAAACTAAATTAACCCTCCCCCCCCCACCCACATACACATAAATTCTTGAGTTGTCCACTCAGACAAACATTTGGTATCAGAACTTCTTCAAAATAACCTTTTTACTTTGAAATAGTTTTTCCAAGAGATATTAATTTATTTTAGTTATAAATTCATATATTTCTAAATAATTTTAATCTTTAGTAATATTATTATAACTTTCCTCCTTATTTAAATGGGATAAAATATTTTCAATGAAAAATCAAAATGGAAATTCATATTGAGGGAATGTGATGTGATATCAAAACTATAATTGCAAACAAATATGAAATACCCAACAATGAAATAAACACATGGGATGATACCATAAAATATACTTTTTATTGAAACTATAAAGAAATGAATTATTTATAATTTGAATTAGTAGAATATGAATTTAACAAAATATCTTCCTCTACTACTACTTTTGAAATATAGGATACATTAGTTGTTTCTTAGGAAAGAACATCCACTATTAAAGAAATATGTTTAAATAATTATACTACTAAATATGATTCTATAAAAATAAACCCTGATGAATCAATTTATGATATGTATCTTAGGTTCTATTAAATAGTAAACACTATGAATTCATAAGGAAATTAAATTATGGAAAAAGAATAAGTGATGTGATCACTAAAATGTCTACCAGAAGGATAGAGAGGAACTTTAGTTTCTATTAATGAATCTTATGACATTAGTACACTACCAGTAGAGAAACTTATTGGGAAACTCATTATGTAAAATGAGGAATTACAAGTAAAAAATATGATGGAGATGAACCTAATATGAATTTAGGAGCCTTCAAGGATTCAGACTCAATGCTAAAATAAAATATCAAAGCTGATAGTTCCAATGGTAAGGAATCACCCTCATACAGTGATGAGGAATTGGATCAAAAAATGCAAGATGATTCTAGAAATTATCAAAAATTAAGTAATTCTTAAATAAATACCATTATAAAAGAAATTACGACAAAGAGGTAAATTGGAGGAATGAGTGGAATAAAAGATGATTCCACTAATGAGATAACCTTATATGACTGTAAAAGAAGAGGACAATTTAAATAATATTGTACCATGTTTAAATACAACAAAAAAATATAGGGATAAAATTAAACGGTATAAAAAGGATATGAAATTCACCTTTATTTCCTCTAAGCATATCACAAGTGATTCGGTCATGAGTAGAGAATATGTGAATGACAGATCCAATATGTGTTTTATGACAAACATGTCTGAGGTATCAAATATTTTTCCCATATCTCGTAAACATAATGCTCATATATATGAGAATGAAAATAGTGATGAAAATATTTATAGTGATGATTTATTTGAATTCTAAAACATGATGGAAGGAAAATTTAATTAACTTTAGGATAAATATAAATGTTTAAAGAAGCGAATTTCTTTTTCTACTCACATTAAAGATAGCCTTACTATAGATAATAACAAGAATGCTCAACTGTTAATATAAATCAGTGATCTAAAAGTGTGTAAGTATTAATTAAATAAATATCTTGACATATTCACTAATGTTAGAAATAATATAACCCAGATTCTTGGTAAGAAAAAATCTCTTAAATATACTATAGTATTTGGTTACCAACCAAAATATAGGAAGATATATTAGAACAAATTAGTAATTAGATATAGTTATACTAGTTCTATAAATAATTCTTATTCTTTTAGACCTAAAAATTTTATTAATTCTAAAATATTAAAAACATTAATAAAAAACAAATTAAAATTTTTTTTATTTCTAAATATCTTATTACTAATATTTCTTCCTCCAAGAAAATATGGGAACCAAAATAATTTCTTGTTTAATCTTTTTGATGTAAAAAACCATCTTGAAGAGTACTAGTAAGAACATATAGTATTGGGACAGTGGATGTTATAGAAACATGACTAGGTATTACTCAATATTCAAGAATCTTATCAAATTTTATGGTGGAAATGTCACTTTTTATGACAACACCAAAGGGAAAATAATTATACTTTTTCATATCGGTAACTCTAGTACTGTTTTAGTTTCTATAGTATTATTTTTTGTTATATTGAAATATAATCTACTTATCATCTCACAGTTAAGTGATGATGGTTATCATGTTCTGTTTGAGAATAATTCCTGTAAATTGATGATTCTATAAATGCTTCAGTCTATTAATTTTTTAAAATATAATTTTTATGTTGTTGATTTAAATTCATTATTTTATAAAAACATTTCTTGTTTAAGTACCTTTCATAAAGATTCTTCGATTTAGTATAGTATACTATTCTATTACAACTTATACTCTATTAGAAAGGTTACTAGGAATGGAATAGTCAAGGATCTAGCTATACTATAATTTCTAATATACAATCTATGTAATTTTTTCTAATGAAAAAGTATCACAAAATCTCTTTCAAACCAACAAAAGATGTTTCAACTTCTCAAACACTAGAGTTAGTTTGCATGGATTTGTATGGACCTTCTAGAGTTTCTATAATAAATGGGAATCACTATACTTATATTCTAATAGAATAATTTCTTAGATACACTTGGTTATTCTTTAAGGATAAAAAAGTGAAACATGTTCTTATTTTTTTCAAGTATAAAAAAATAGAGAATCATAGTGGAATAAGAATTAAGACCTTAAAATGTGATCATGGTTTTTTATTTTGATAATAAATATTTTAAATATCTATTATAAAAACAAGTATATTGTCACAAATTTTCTACTCCTAGGACCCCATAACAAAATGTTATAGAAAGAAGAAATAGAACCTTTTAGGAAATTTTCAGAACCATGCACAATGATAATAATTTAACTATTTATTTTTATAAAGAAGTTTCAAATACATATTGTAATATTATTAATATAGTTTTTATTAGAACACATTTTAAGAAGACCGCATATGATTTATCTAATGGTAGAAAATCAAAAGTTAATTACTTTATAGATTTTGGTCATAATGTCATTATAATCAACACAAAATAGAATTTAAACAAATTTTCATCAGAAACTCATGAAGGAATTTCCTTTGATATTCTACATTCATTGAGTCATATTAGATATTTAAAAAACGAACCAACACTGTGGAAGAATCTTTACATGTCACATTTAATAAAACTAATACACATTAACCAAAAACCCCTCAAGAAAATATTTAAGATGCCCATTATAATTTTAACATTAATGATAAACCTCATAATAATTCTGTCAAACCTACTATAGTTTGAGGAATAGTTTGAACATGAATATGTAGAATAAAATTAAGATTCAAATAATTCTATTCCAAGAGTTTTTAAGACATGTATACACCATGCCTTGAATTTTATTGTAAAAAAACTAAATAAAGGAACACAAACTAGATATTATCTAAGAAACCAAGTTGAACATAAATATTTCTTATCAAAACATGAACCTAAGAACCTAAAATAAGTAATTGATTGGGTATTTTTGGAAATATAAATAAAATAAGGTTAATTTTTTTTGAAAGAAATGGAGTTTTGGGACTAGTTGAAAGACCTAAGTACTAGCTGACTGTTATCACTAAATGGGTGTTTAGAAATATGGTATATGTTTTAATAATTATAGTTATAAATAATGATAGATTGGTTGAATAATGATACAATAAAAATAAAGGTATTTTCTACAAGGAAACATTTTCGACAGTATCTATACTTGAAGATATCATTGTTTTATTTATCTATATAGCACATTTGGGTTGCAAATTATAGAAAATGGATGTCATGAGTGTATTCAATAATGGTTCTGTAGATATGGATGTATTTTTGGAACAAACCTCAAGATTTTAAATCCATTGATCTCTAAATAATGTATTTAAATTAAAATGAATAATTATATGGTTTAAAAAATCTCTTAAATTATGGTATGATAAGATCATCTCATTTATTTATTTATAAAGATTTATCAAAAGAAATAGCTTACCCAAATTTATTTATTAAAATAATTTCAAAAGATGTTTTGGTAGTAAAAATATTATTTTAGGATATTATTTTTTGTTCTTTATGAAATTATTTATGTACTGAATTTTCAAAAATGATGCAAAATAAATTTTAGATATGTTTAATGGGTGAAATTGAATTCTTTCCTGGTTTTCAACCTTTCAAAACAAAGAAGGAATTATTTTATATCATATAAATTACACTAAATAACTTTTAAATTTTTTTGGTATGGATAGTATTAAAGGTAGTGATACTCCAATAAGTACAATATATAAACTTAATATTCATGAAATTTTGAAACTTTTTCATCAAACCACTTATAGAGGTATGATTGGAATGTTACTATACATAATTCTTATCAGACTATATATTATGTTTAGTGTGTGTATATTTCTTCATTTTCTATCAAATAGAATTTTCATACTATGAAAATAATTTTTAAATACCTCAAAAGTATAGACAAATTAGAAATGTTTTATTCTAAACTGAAGGCATTTGATCTGGTTAGTTATTCAGATATATATTTTTGTGATTTTTTGTTAGATAGAAAAAGATCCTTTGTAGCATGTCACTTTTTGGGCATGTCTCTAGTTTGTTGGTCTAGTAAAAACATAACTTTGTTTCATTATCCACTGTTTAAGCAGAGTGCATATCTTCAAGAAATTTTTATGCACATATTCTACAGAGGAAACATACTTTATTATAATATGGTTATTATGTCTCTATAAAATGTAATAATACAAGTGCTATACGTATTTCTAACAATATGGTATCTCATTATAGAAAAAAACACATTGATATAAGACATCAATTTTTGAGAAATAATTTCCAAAAAGTTGATATAACTCTTGAGTTATTTGGAAATAAACACCATCTTGTTGATATATTTATAAATCCTTTTAATGTTGGGAGAATAAATTATATCATACATGAATTGGGTATGATAAATTATGTTTAATTTTTTCAATTTATTTTTATCCTTTTTAGTTACATAAATTCTTTTAGTAATTTATTAATAGCTATTTACTGAGATTTTCTTAAAGTAACTATGAAGTATGGTTCTCTTGTTCAACATAATGACCATGATTTTATTTATAAGGTCAATATACCTACTCAAACTAGTTTTTCATGTGGTTTGTATACCAATCATGGAAATTAAATCACATGATCAATATACTTACCATAAATTTTTACTCACATGGTCACAACTTACCTACTGTGAATGTTCTGTTCACGTAGTCAATATACCTATTGTAATGGTTTTATTATGGATCTATAGTCAGTATGCATACTATGTCTATTTTATACTTAGAAATTTTTATAAGAATGTTTTGGCAGGATTTTTATTAGGTTTATTATTATTTTAATTCCTAAATGATTTAATTTTAAAATTTTAATAATAATTAGATTTGATGTTCATATCAATCTAAAAACAACATTTATTCATTTATTTCATATCACCCGCTACTTAATCTCTCTCTCATGATACCCCTTTCTAACCCGAACATTCCAGTTTCAAGCCTTGATTAATAGAAATGATCCTTACAATATCAACTTCAATAAAAAAATACAGATATGAATCACCCCACCAATTTTTCACTGCCTTTATAATCTAATCCTGGTAATAAATAAAAGAAAATAAAATATGCCTCTATTACTATAGATAAGATAATGAATCATTATCTTTTCAATCATCTAGTTTCTGTAGAAAAATAAATTGATTCACAGTGGTTGTAATTGATAATATCTGTAGTATGGAATGTGATTTATAATTAAGGACATGATTTTTAGTTTAACAATATTGGTAAGACATTATACCCTAAATATGTTAAGGAGTTTCATGTCAACCTATAATTTTTCCCAAGAGGGGAAATAGATATTATTAAGATGATAATTAACGGTGAAGTTATGGATAGTTCTTTGAAACATTAGGAAGAGTGATTTAGTGTTCCATTTAAATAAGAATTTGGGGATTACCATATCTCGTATCCAATAAAAAATTATCTATTTATGTTTCAATATTATTTAGATGATATAATAGGGAATGGAACCCTGAGAAGAAAAATTATTATTAATCTTAGTGGTAAAATTAGTATTCTGTTCAAATTTACAAAACATCAAAAAAATTTAAGTAAAAAATATTTCAACATCCTAAGGAACAATGATATGATTTTATTTTATTTTATTAAACATGGTTCTAAAATCATTCTTTGTAAATATTTCGTGAGGAAAATGGTTGATTTGTGTAAAAATGATTCAAATTTTAGTTATTTAACTTATTAATGCTTATTTCATCCTTGTTGGAGTCTAATGGCATGGTTCTTCATGGGTAGGAATGAATAACTTCATGTATTCTTTGCCTCTCTCAAAAAAAATTAACTAAATGAAAGTGAATCAAAACCCATGGAAAAGTGGGTAGTAGAACAAAAAATCTATATGAGAGGTTTGATCTAGTTAAGTACCTAGTTAAACCAAGGGATTTTGTGGATTTGGGTATTGAACCTGCTGAGGTTGTTTGATACTCTGATGATGAAGTGGTTGTTGGTATGGAAGAAGTACCAGTTAAAAGAGTTCAAGAAGAAGAAGATGATGAGATGGTTGATATTAATAAGGATGTTAAAACTTCTCATGAGGATATAATGGTAGTATCTCTAGTCATTTATTTAGAATCTCTTACTTCCCCTCTTCATTTACCCTCGAATGAGAATATACATTAGTCTGAGGACCTCATTGATATAAAATTATCTATTAGTGGCTATAGGACTATGTGGGATGATTTTGTTGTCTCTGATGGAGCTGTAGGTAGTTCATATGGATCTTCTATTATTGGTAGTACTCACAGAGCACATGTATCTCTTGCCCCTGCTAAGGGGGAGATGTCCATAGGATCTCTTATTTTTTTCTTAGACTATCCAGAATCAGATGATAAGGATGGGGGAAGTTCACTTTGAAATTGTGTACCTACCATACCTTTTTCTTTGATAATTCTAAATGGACCTCTTATGGATGTCATAGATTCTCAAGAAAGGATTGAGGTATTTCTTATGAGACCCTTGGTTGAAAAAAGTCTCTAAGAAATATTTTTCAAAACTCCTACCAAATATGGTGAGGAAAATGAGAAAGTTGATTCTCTTGGTGAATATGTTGAAGATATTGAACATGTTATTTAGGTGGAAGAAGTTAATGTTACTTATAGAGTTGAAGATCTTATTTTTAGGGATGAATTAGAGGAGATTGTACCTAATTTAGAGGGTAATAAATTGACTTAGGATCCATCAACCACTATTCCTTATTCATTATATATCACTAAGGAATATATTGAATTAGTTCAAATTAGATCTTATGGGTGTTTTCAAGGAATCATTTCTTGGTTTTGGAAACTCTTTAGAGCCTACTTGATAAGAGGATATTATAAGGGAAGTGATGTTAATTTTTTTTATCTTCAATTTAAGTTTCATATTGAGATAAATATAGTTGGAAATGAAGTTGAGTATTTGAATGAACAAATAGGTTATTTTAAAATATATCTATCTGATATGGTGTTTCATTTGAATAAGAGATTCATGAATGCAGTATACCATCCTTCTCCTTCTTCTTCTCCTAATATTACTCCTACTCCTCTTGTTTAGCCACATTTTTGTGAATATTATATTAAACAACTCATAATTGTTGAGTTGAATGTTATTTTTGATGAGCTAAAATAGACCACCTAATTTGTTTTTGATTGTTTCCAAACACATACTGCTAAAACATTAACCCTATTAAGGGAATATTTCAAGAAATATAGGAAAGATAGAGAAACAATAAATTAGTTTATTGATTTCTAACTAGTTTGTATCTTTACGAAGTATGATTTAAAGAAGATATTCATAACCCTTTCCTTAGTTCTCAAAATTTCTCCTTTAACCAAATCTTTTAAATCGCAAGTTGAGAATCTCAAGGTGATGACTCTAGTTTTGGATGATTTCATGGAAAATAGGGATGATTTTCTTCATGAATTGAAGCATGGTTTGAGGGTTGTGAATGATTTTTCCTAGCTAATGCAATCATAACTTTACATTTGTCATAATACAGTGTAAGCTCTTCTATCCAATCCTATGTCCCTATCTCATTCCACTACCTCCAATACCATCAATCTTTTTGGTTTGTCTCTTAGATAGACATTATAGAATATCAGACCTCTTTCTATCTACATAGTAATTAGTTATCATTCTTCCACATCTTTACCTTATACTATATCTTTTGTCCCTTCTTATACATCCTAAGGTAAGGATATTATCCTTCCATTAAATCTCATGGATGTTCAAAATTCATATTTTGAGTAGACTACTTGATAGGTCATGCCTGTATAACTTTTTGTGATACCTTATTGAATTATTAATGTAATAATATTCTATTTTTTCATTTGAATTTATATATTTATTATATGTTACTTTTTGATAAACCCAAAAGGGGGAGTAATTTTAATAATAATTATAAGGAATAAATTGAATTCAATTCATTTTTATAACCCTATGATATATTGGATAATATTTGTTTCACTTAATTTCAAGTTTAATTATAATGTATTCAATTCATTTAATTTTAAATGTTAGTATTTATAATCATTAAAAGAAGGATATTTTTGGATTATACTAGCACCTCGTTATTTTAATTATCCTAAATCATGTATATAGTGTTATTAATTAATGTCATATTTTTTATTAGTAAATGGTTATTTTTTCAAACTTGTGAAAATTGATAATCCTAATAACATACCTTGAAAAACTACTGTATTTTTAATGTATTTAATGTGTGAATAATTTTAACTGGCCATGAAGTTCAATTTACCATGTGGAACCTACCATATGTTATAATTCAACTGAATTCATAAACAAAATATCTACAATGAGTCATATGAAAAATTTCTTTCCAATTCATGAACATTTCATTCATTATAAACAACCTACAATGTGACAGGTAAGAAAATTTTCTTAGTCTTGTACTGACCATGTATATTTGTATTTATATTTACCTCAAGATCAACAACCAACCACATGAATAGATGTACCTACTATGAGTACAAACTATGTGATTGTGTGAACTAATGAAGCTACCATGCAATATAATAAAGTGACCATATAAAGAAAATAAGTTAAAACATGAAGTCCTGAACCTATGACATGATAAAATAGACTAAAATCATGAATAAATGAAGTGAACTTTATAATTTTCCATGTAAACTAACCATTACAACCGATCATGTGCTCAAGTAACTATGTTTTAAGTTAAAAACCCCTATCATGTATAACTTAGTAGTATGAAATTTTCAAATATCCAACTGATAGGTTTTGAAAAATTAATTAAATAATCATATAAATTAAGTCTATAATGAAAGTTCCCAAATAAATACTTTTGGATGAAATTTTTTTAATAATATAAACTGATCATGTGCTATAGAAGTGGCGGAGATACAGGGAACAACGGAGGAACATACACGTGAACCTGTTCTGCATAGGGGATTCATTCATAACACTTTATAAGACACTGTTTTTCTTGAAAATACTATGAAATTGTTCAAGATAATTTCAAATAAAAGTTCTTGGACTCTTGGATAACTAAAACTATTCAGATTGAGCTACACCACATATTCTTATTTATATTCTCTTTCTATTTTTGTTTATTCTTAAAATTTGAGATGTGTTTTTAATATATCTTTTTATCTATAAACACAATCTTATATATTGAAATTTAATGTTATTGAAACTATCTTTCAATTGTTTTCACTTTTAATCCCATGTATAATAGTGTAAGAGGTCTTGTGTGACCTGGAATATTTTTCATCCATATAGAACTATAGAATATTCCTTTAGCCTCAATTATCATGGTAAAATTGTTTGTAAAACCCAATTTATGTTTTGGATTAGTTTATTTAATAATAAAATTATTTTAAGTAGGTGATTATTAAGTGGAGTGGATTTGGTATTAGATTAAGAGTGAACCCCTTATTAAATTTCCATTATGTGCTTTAACTATTTTATTTTTCCCTGTTTTAAATTAAAAAAACCCATTATTTTTCTTCCAAAATATTTAACAAAACATTACTCTGATAGTTGTATTTCTATTTTATTCTATATAAGTTGTTTATTATAACTATATTATATTAAAAAGTTAAAGTGTTTTCAAAATTACATTAAATGGGTTTTGATCAAACTATTGAGAATCATTCCAAATGAGAAAGTTATATAATTCTATAGTTTCAGTTAACTGGGTGTATTTTATAAATTCGGGGAACTATGTTTTAAAAAAAGTTCAAAGAAATTTTTCTAGGAAACTCAATTGACGCACCTATTTAGTTTTCCACTAGGTACAACAATATTTTTTCCAATTCTTTAAATATATTTCATTATTATCATTATTTCTTATGTTGACTACTTAGCTTCCTCTTGTTTGTTTCATAGTGGATGTTCCATTTTTTGGGAAAAGGTTATAGTTTCATTATCTCCATAATTATGTTAATGTTAGAAATATTTTATTTATTCATTAGATATATTTTCAGAATCATTATTTAAGGATGTAGATAAAAAATTAATTATACTTTTTATGGGGATGGTAGGCCATATATACACATAAACGTTGTTTTTAATTTTTGATGGATGGAACAAAAGAAAGATAATTAATAATTCACCATTATATAATAAATATTATATCATATATATATATTAATTAAATATATCCATATTACAATACATGTAAAGAATAAATTAATGACAATTCATATCCCTACGTGAAGGTGGTATCCCACACATATACATGAGTGACATTTTCATTTTCCAATAGATGGAAAGGTAAGATGGTAAATGATATATTATATTTACATTAAATCCTAAATTTATATATACTCATTAGTTCTAAATTTATAACAATATAAGTAAAATGGTGATGAAAAATGAATTGGATCGGTATGTATGGGTGATAAGTTGTACGTATGCATGAGTGGTGTTTTTGTTTTCCATAGGATGGAAAAGGGTTTTAAATGGTTTTATGAAAATAATAATAATAAAATATTGGTATTTTGATGATATTTAAGTTATTATTTTAGAATGGTAACAATATATTAATAAGAATTTGAAGAAGAAATAAACATGAAAGAGTCAGTAGAGACTATTATAACTTTTAGTAAACATCCTTTAGATACTTTTATAACCACACTTGGAATGGTATTTTAGGGAGACAAAAACATATAATTCATGTATAGATAAGTTTATAAGAGAATCGGGTCAGTTTTGGTTGATCTATATGTCTCAAATTGATATAAATTAGAGAATGTAGGGGATTCCTTTTATAAGTGTTTGGAGGGGCATTTTGGGAAATTCGTGAAATTTTATAATATAATATGTGTCTACCTCATATAAAATGATTTACTAATGTCATAGATTCAAATATAATGAGTAAATGGACATAATTAAATAATATAATTAAATTTTTATCAGTTTATATATCATTCTAAACCTTATCTTTTGGTTTAACCCCTTAGTTAAAAAATTGTAACCTTAACAGTGGTAATGAGTTTTTAAATAATAAAGTGTTAGAATATTACTTATAAGGTATAGTTAGAACATAAATGGTCAAGGGATGAAATTTTAGACCATTATCAATCCATATTTTATTTCTAAATATTTTAATAAAATATTTTTTTTAATAAAATATTATTAATTTTACTTTTCGAAACTAAACATTTAGTTTTACTTTAATGATTTCAAGATAGAAATAGAATTAGAATTTAATACTTTTAACTTGGAGAGATAGATATTTACATGATACACATTTTACATTGTGGATAAAATATAAAACAAAGTAATGGAAAAAATTCATATTCTTTGAAATCATTCAAGAATTATTCTATATATCCTAGAGAAAAGAAAAAAATGATATTTAGCTCAAATTTCTATTAAGGGTTATGTACAGCTGAAGCTATCAAGATAAAAATAAGGCACAATAAATATTTCAACATAAATAAAAGAAAAAACGATACATTTAATCAACAACTTGAGAAAAAAATGCATTCGTGGACAATATTAATGCAATAATCTCATGGATAACAATAACTAAATTCTCAATGAAAGAAATTAATGATATTAGAAGTCATGATCTCAGACATCATGATATATATACAGTCAAGAACACACACTAACAAAGTTTAAAACTTTGGGTAAAAAACCATTCAATTTTTCTAATGGATTTGTCTCATGAGACATGTTTATGCATCAATGGGATATATAATTCTGGTCCCCACCCATCATTATATTTCAAAAGAATTCTTTATATGCCGAGTGACTGATTTAATTCATGAACAATATACCTTATTAATAAATGTATATATTGAATAAAGAATTTGGAATAAAAATATTTCCCTACTCAATCAGATGAAATACAAATTAAATAACCATATTTACAAATGATATATGGTTTAAGAAATAATCATATCCTTGATAAAGAATAAGGAATATCAATATTTCTCCATTCAATCAGATGGAATTCAAAGTAAATAACCATATTAATAAATTATATACAATTTAATAAATAATCATATAAATGATAAATAATAGTTATATTTAAGGTAAATTTAATTTCCAATTATCATATGAAAGTTAATGTTTGAAGATAAAGTTAACAACCCCAAAATAACTAAAAGATAATATAGATTTTAATGTAAATACATGTCTTTTGGAAGAATAAAGGTAATGGAATTGAATTATTAAAATGATTGTACATAATGAAGTTTTCTTTATAATACCATTGAAAATTTATAGAAGAAGTCAAATATCATAAAATAGTTATGACAATGGGGGTTTTTTCACCGTATGCATTAAAAAAATTTCCTTTTGAATTTTTATAAAGATATTTGAATACACCCCTTTCGAGAAACAATTGGAATATTCCTTTAAAACGGTTTTTAAAATACCAGGATAACATAAAATATAATTAATAAATCATTTGAGAATATAAAAGGAATTTTGTAAAACAATTTTCAAAAATATAAGCATGGAAGAAAAATATATCTAATTAAATGAGAAATAAAATTGTTTTTTATTGTAAACATTTCTTCTCTTGAATCAAGTAACAAGGAGAAGAATTTTTTGAAGAAAACATGAAAAATTATTGAATATATAGTAGATAATAAAATTTTCTTGTATTATGAATGATAAATTATAAAATTATTTTAATGAAAATAAAAGCAATCTGAAGGGAATGTGAGATTGTAAAATTGATTCTTAACTCTTTTATAACTTTTAAAATTCCACCCTTTAACACAATAGACTTGAATTTAAAGATTAAAAATAATTAATAAATATTTATTTATTTTATATAAATGAAATTGGTACAATATACACCACAAAAAAAATTAATAGGTTCATAATAACAAATATGACTCAATGGAATGGAAATAGAGATGAAATCCATTACCTCACACTTCCCTTTAGTTTAATGTGCCTTATCCTTATGTATAATGTTTTTAAAAATGTAATTAATTTTTACTATAACCATAATCATATTTATAATATCATATATGATCATTTTATAACATCATACCACCCATTCATTAATAATATTTCATTATTACCATTGTTTTGGGTGTTAACTACTTCATTTTCTCATGCATGTTTTTTCATGGAAGGTTCCATTAATTTACATAGTAAGTAGATACATCAACTATAGAATGATATTAAAGTTATAAATATCATATTTTCAATCATTTATATTGTTAGAACTATTATAAAAACTTTTACATGTAAAATGAGTCATGACTGTTCTGGGGATTCAAAATCCCTCACTTTTGGAAATTCCCCATACATGTATGACAATGCAGGGATCCCCACCCACAGGCAGGGATGGATTATTATGTCATCATAATGGTGTAGTGGGTGATGGATTTTTATATTTCCTATGTGTGTGAGTAATGGACGATGACCTTTTGATGGAATGAAAGGCATGTGCCTTTTTTCATTAGCAAGAGCAGTGGACTGGTTGTAAATTAGTGTTGCCAATAATTGTGTGTTGTGAAGTGCCTTCTTTATGTGATCATTTTTTTTTCTTGTGTGGAAAAAACTTGTATGTGGTAGGATATGTCTTTTTAAGTGATGGAAACATGGGCATTGTGTAGCGTTGTGGGTCCTCAATAGAGGTGATGATGGAGGCATGATTATGGGGAGTAGTGTTTGTGGGATCATAGTGGTTTGTGGAGACATCGTGTGAAAGGGGCACAGGCCGGTGAATCCAGGTGAAAAAACATCTCAAGGATGATGGAAGAATCAGAATACTTTCTCAAGACATGGTGTCAAATGGTGATGGGACCTCGTGATGTAGAGGGTAAACAATGACCTTAGGGTGATGACCTTAGTATGTGCAAGGATTTACCAGATGGAGAAGAGAATGTGATGATTTTTGGTTGGTGGTGCACAAGAAGAGACCTCAGGTTTCCCTTTATTTTTGTGGGCCATTCTTTTCTATTGTTTTTTTCTATAGTGTTTTACTATTTGGGTATCCTGCAGACTTCTAGAGTAATGTCTGCCTATCAGGGATCATGCATGGTATAGGAGCCTTGAGCGGTTTTCAGTGGCTTGGGTGATGAAGAGTTTCAATTTTCATGGAAACCATCAGTGTTATGGGATGCTGATGGGTGAGATAGTTTCTTCTCACTCTAGACATTAGTAGTATGGGATAATAATGGGTTTTTTTTCTGAACTTATTTTGAAGTGATGGTGCATGGACGATGAACTAGGTGACGATGTTGAGGGTGCAATGGCTCATTTGGGGTGGAATCTGATAGAAAGAGGCATGATCAAGTATGGGTTTTGGGTAATAAGGGGTCTTCTCAGGAGTTGGGCTCATAGTTACCATCTGGGATCCTATAGTGGGTCTTCGTCCTTGTTTCCAAGATAGTCTTATTACAGGTTTTGTGGGCCTTTAGATTGTTCATTTTGTGGGCCCTTTGATCTCACTTTGTTTGGGATCTTTTTTTCCACTTTTGTATTTTGGGGGTAACTATTGTGCCCCATTTTTGTTTCTTTTCACTCTATTTTTTCATTAATAATGTTTTGGTACCATGGGGTAAAACTCATGTCCTGCACTGGTTTGATTAGGTTTTACATAAATATGAGTGACAATATCTTTCCCTTAGTGGTAGAAATGGTATATAATTGGATTATATATTAATTTTATGTAATTAATAGCATTTCATATGTATCATATATATTCATTATTTTTATTATTATTACTATCCATGTGAGTTGGTCATGGAAAACAAATTACTTCGGTTTATGAGGCGATAGTCAACCGTACACATGAGTGAGGTGTTTCTTTCCTATTTGATAGAGAATGATATGGATAAATATTATTAATTAAACATAATAGAATCTATGTATATGATAGATAATAGTGTTATTATATTATAATTTTTAATTTATAATTTAACTTTTTAAAAGAATAAGTAAAAAAAGAAATATCATGGTGAAGATGATTAACTTCACTTAGAAAAACCTCCTTTGGATCTCTTTTTAAGGACCCAGGGATTAGTATTTTGGGAGGAATACCACCTCTATAATGTATATAAGGATATTTGGGAGAGATTTTTTCGGTTTTGAATGAGCTAAATGGATTAATAGGTGTGAATAATTGAGGATAGGAGGTTCCTTTTTATAAGTACGATATGGAACCTTAATGTAAACCACTTCAAAATTTCCTGAAAGAATATAAAATTATAAATTCATTCCAAAGAAAAATGATTTAAAATGAATTAATGTTAGAATTTGGGATGGATAAGGTCAAAATATGGTCATACAATAGTATTTTTAAAAGTTTAATTATAAAACATTCCATTATCTTTTAGTATAACCCCCCCCCCAATAAACTCGTTTTAACACTAACTAAGCTAATTAATTTTTACTGTTTTTATTATTCATTATGACCAAAAATAAATTTTACCATATTACCTGATATTGATTATGTTTATTCCAAATATAGAATTCATTTTATCATTTTTAATTAATAAAATGGGTATAATTTAATTTAAATATAAAACTAAAAATCATGCTGAATAACGGTTTTTAAAGAAATTCATTTATGAAGGATAATATGATCTTATATTATCCTTCAATTTCTCAAAGGCCTTAATTTTTTATTGATGCTTGATAATCCACATTTCACGGGGTGAGTTGGAACCCTTACAAGTCCAGTTGGCGTAAGTATTACATGGCATGTAGGCCTTAGATGAATTCATTGCCTGTAGGCTTCAAGCATTACATACAACCGAGACTAACTACTTGGAATTGCTCCTCTCTGGAATCTTCATCATGAAATCAGCTCCCCACCTTCGCATGGCTATTCGGATAGGATTTCCCCTGCATGTACATGCTTTTCCCGATGGTAGGTCCCATACCCTCTTGTTCTTGCAATCCGTTTTTCATTTTCTATGGTGAAAGCTCCTTGCTCATCCTCCTTCTAGAGATTGTTCCTTATAGGTTGTTTGGTTTGCATCTACACTTAAGGTGGCCCTAAAGCCTTGAGGTGGGCTGAGGGCCTTACTGACCTGAAGGCCTAGGTGGACCGAAGGCCTTAAAGGACTCGAGGATCAAATTGGTGGCCCGAAGGCCCAAACAAGGGAATAGTCATGGCTTCTATAGTTCCA
Source organism: Viscum album (assembly GCA_963277665.1). NCBI lineage: Eukaryota > Viridiplantae > Streptophyta > Magnoliopsida > Santalales > Viscaceae > Viscum > Viscum album. The sequence goes on from OY728159.1 coordinate 77,977,033, forward strand.
AACAGTACCTGTTACAATTACTGCTACAGTTCACACTACATTACTGCTACAGTACAACTACAATACTTCTCTTATCATTATTTATATAAAATCAATAGTAAATAAATTATTAATTCCATGTATTATAATACATTCTTAAAAATAAAATTATTAATAATTACATACCAAATTTTCAAATATTCATAAACACTTATGTCTAATAGAAAATTTAAAAAATTCATTCTAGGATTATTTGATCAAGTTAGTTAAAAATAAATATTAAGCCTCTAAAATTTGAATTTTTGTGACCTGAAATATTAAAATGTGAATCTTATTATATTTTTATTAAAAAATAATTTTTATCTACTTTAATTTAATCTTGGGTGTTATATTTTTTGGGGGTGTTAGTCGAGCTAAATAGATTAAGAGGTGTGAATAAGTTTGGAGAGAAGGTGACCTTTTGTAATTGTGGTGACTGGTACACTTGTAATTTTTCAATGTTTTAAAAAAATTCAACACATATTCTTAGAATAATTTCTCCAAAATAGACTATTATAAAACCTTAAATTATATAAGGTTTAAATATATATATCCAATAGAAATTTCAAAATATTTTAGGACATTTTAACCCTTATCATTTTAGTTTAACCCCCTAATAAACCTATTTTAATTGTAACCCTGGTAACAGATTTTTATTATTTTTAATATCTTCTATGACCAAAAATAAATGTGACCTTATTAAATAATTTATATTATTATTATTATTACAAATATGGAAACAATTTTTTCTTAATCAAAGTTGTGGAATTTGGTTTAAAATTAAACTTGCAATTCATGAAGAAAAGCAGTTTTCCAAAGAAAACATTTTCTTAAGTATAAAAAGTTTTTATATTAAAATTCTGCATAAAATTTATTATAATGATGTAAATTTTATTAATAATAATATAATTGAACTAATTTTACATTTAAAAACATTATAAAACAATGTATAACTTTGTGAATACATTAAATGAAATGATTGTGTTTAATAAAAACTAGTATTTTTCACTATTTATCAATAAATTAATATTTTCAAAAAATATAAAAAATACTCTAAGATAATTTTTTCATGTTGATTCAAAAATGAATTAATTTTTTTCAAATAAATCTCCTAGAGGTGGATAAAATTAATTATATTATTTCATCATAAAAATCCATAAAGCCATTTTAAGGAAAAAGTATCTTCTTGAAGTACAAAATGAATTTACAAAAAGAAATATTTATTTTATTTATATAAAAAAGTTATACATATATTTAAAAAAATATTACTATTAATAGGGATTATGTTATAATGGTTTTCTATGTAATGGTTCATTGTGACTCATAGTTTCATGTTGCACAATGTATCAATGAGATTTATTTAAAAATAAATACATTTATTTCGTCCTCAGGTGAGAATTTTGGGGGAAAATGGTTCGATGGGTGACAAGAAAAGAATTTCAAATCGGGATCACCATTTTTTTCGACCTGATTCATATCATTGAACTTTAGGGGGAATTGGATTGACCCTATGGGGATTGGGTAGTTTATCCTTTTTTATCACAAAGGAGGTGCTACAATTGAATGGTCCTAGAAGGTGATTATAGGGGGTTAAGTATTTGTGAAATTGGTTCTCTTAGGATTTTATTTCCCCATATGGTCCCCAATAGGTTCATTTGTGGAGCTATAAACACCCAATGGTCCTTCTATCCATTATTCATGGAGCTTATTTCCAAAGGCAGACACGTTTTGGATGGTTTGTCCAGCAACACTTGAGGATTCCATTGGTCAATAGGATGGGAGGTCGAGATCACCACGACCATTTGGGGGGAATTATTGCCAACTTCGGGACTCTCTATATATTTAATCCATTTTCATATGTTCAAGAATATTCAGTTAATTACAGAAGATTTTATTCATGGGATACCCCTAGGATTCAAGATCATCATGGATATACATGGATTTGATGTTATATAGACAATGCTAATGTAACACCCCGACCCCTCTAGGCTGGAGCCAATGCATTACTTGTGATATTGGCATGGTTAGAAGGAATGAAAATCACAAAGAAACGATCGGTTTAGTTGTATTGAATAAACTAGATACATAGATGTTTCACAAATTACATTGAAAAAGGTTACAAGATACAATACATAACGAAACTAAAAACTGCAACCACACAAACTCAATAAAAGACCTTTTATTCATCACCTATTGAAGGTAAACAATGAAAGGGGAGAGCTCAAACGCTTAGTAAGGGTTACAAAAAGTGGAATCATGATTACAATAATAAGTGAATCACAATAAATCTGACATAATCAATATGGCATAGTGAATAAATGAATAACTAATTCCATTAATAAACTGAGAATGAAACAAGATACATAGATTTTATCATAGTGAAAACCTCATGGATAATAATATTAACTCATAATTAATAAATAGAATGCTTATTAATTGGATTTCATATATCTGTCACATGAAACCATAATACCGTTAAAACAGTTTAGTTCTATGGGTAGAAACCTGTATGATTTTTGGAAACAAATTCAAAGGGTTTGTCACAAACTTATTTGTCTCATTAAACCTACCAATGCATAGAGAGGCTATAGTGGGACCCACCCGCCACTGTATTTCCAAATAATTTCTTTTACATTGTTTCAATACAAGATCAATATGGATTTTCAATATTCGTATAGAGTATAGTATATAGATTCATCAATATTTCCATAATAAAATAACTTTCCAAAATAAACATTGTTTGTAAAATGGTATATGGTTTAGACAACAACATATCCATGATATGAGATTATGGATTTTTAATATAAATATAATTTTAAATGAATATTGATCTCAAATGGGCAGTAGGTACACCACATAAGGATTATTAGGTGCACATACAAAGTTAGTCACAACCCAATAGAAGTTGAGACAAAGTCTCTTACCACAATGTAATCAGTCGAATCATATAACCAGAACGTAATGAAAATCAAATGAATCATTGAATAACATGAATATAAAGAGAATAATGTTATTTTATATCAAATGGAAGTACACTTATACTATATATATGAAATAAGTGGAAAACAATGAAAATCTCAAAGAAATGAAAGTGAGATGAGAAACCCATTACCTTTTTCTCAAGTGTGTTCTTCGTTGGTTTTAATGACCTGAATAATAAAATTTAGATGAATTAATTAGTAAGTCAAGAACCTCCAATACATTTAATTGATTTAGTATAACCTCATTAGGTTCATTCATGGATCTTTTAATGGGTTTAATAGGTTCAGTTTTATTGTTTTGGAAACATTTTCTTCCTTGGTTTTCATGATTCGTTTACTTGATCTCATGAATGGAAGTTCATTTGAAATGTGGATAAATATACAAAGTTGTTAATATATATTATTAGTGAAATTAAAGATATATAATTGATCCTATAATTATTATAGTTTATATACTTGGGGATGAATCATTAGTTAAATGTTTTTTGATAAATGCTTGGATTTAGCTTGGCAATTTTGTATACAATGAACTCATTTTGCATTATTATTCTGTATTATGAGTGTGTAAAGATTACAGGACATTAATGAGATGAAATACATATATTCCGATTTTTTTAAACCATTTAAATGGTTTCATGACCAGTAATGAAGGGGAAAGTGAAGAACCAAACTTCATCATCCACAAAGGTTATAAATTAGAACCTCATGGACGTTGATTTCTCTTATAAAAATAAAAAGGGTGAGTAATAATATTGATGATAGTTATTATATTCACATGATATAATTATATTATATAAATGATACTGAAGTTTATCATGGTCATTTGGACAGAGGAGGTGAGAAGAGAAATAAGTAAAGATATTATCTTGAAAATAAAAGAAACGGTGAAAGATCCCTTATGAAAATTCGTCAGGATAACGACATTGCTTAAAATTTCATGATGAGAAAAAAAGGGTATATCATCATATTGAAATTAAAAGGACAGTAAGAAGAATAAATAAAATCAAACCCCAACATATGATAAAGTAATTTTAAATAGCTAACATAAAAGAAGTGTTGACTTAAAGTTGAGAATGAAGGATTCCCTTACCTTGTAGAGTAACTCCTAGATCATGAAGGATGGGACATTGGGGGATTAAGGACACCTTGGGAGGACTCCTAGAGAGGTAAACCCACAAGAGCTTCGAGGATGAGGGATTTGGAATAAATGAAAACGAATGGATGAGTGGGTATTTATAGAAAAAGAGAGGTAATTTTTTAATAATTTCAAAGGGACACCCCATTAGTGATTTTTGCCAAACCATGGGTTTTCCCATGGTATTTGCCCATGGTTTTAGCCACTTGGGACACATCATGTAATAATATAATGTACAAAATTCTACCATACTTTTATATTTAATTATTATATCATTATGATGTCATTAAACTACCAAAAACTCAAAACTGTATTTTTACTATTCATGAAAAATTCATGTATTTTAGAAAAATCCCAAAAATTTACACTTACCATTTTTTGATGTGTAGAATTAAAAAATGAACTCCATTTTTTAAAAATAATTTTCTTTTTTTAAAAAATTCAATTTTTAAATAAAATCGTAGTTAATTCAAAAAATAACAATTTATAGCGATAATTAGTTCTATATCACATTAAAAAATTAATTAAGATCTCATTATCTTATTACCTTAAGAAAATAAAATATTATCATTATTTACTATTTATAAGAGTCATATTACTATTCATTTTACTATTCAAAATGGTATGTTACTATTCATCAAAAAATCAAGTTGGTTCTATCAGACTCCAAATGACTTATTGGTCACAACCCTAGATGACCGTTTTTTGAAATTCAAAACATAAAAGTGGAAAATTTTTGTTTAATGGATAGCTTATAAGTTTTTCCTATAATGTTTTGATTCACAAAAGACATAGTGCTTCATGCAATATATTCTATGACTAGAATGTATTTAATAGAGAATACCATTAAATTTTTGGGTTGTTATATTATTCCCTCCTTCAGAAATTTCATCCTCAAAATTTTATGTATAAAGTCCACCAAAAAGATGTGGGTAGTTCTTCTTCATGAAATCCTCTGGTTCCTAGGTTGCTTCCACCATATTATGGCTTCTCCAAATAACCTTTACTAGACAATTTGTTTGATTTCTCAATACTTTCTCCCTTGTGTCAAGAATCCTGATAGTCTTTTCACAGTATGACAAATAAGTTTTTGGTTATATTTCTTTATATGTGAGCACATGTGTGGGGTCTGGCATGTACTGCTTTAAAAATGATACGTAGAACAAATCATGAACTCTGGTGAGATTTTGCGGCATCGCTAAATGGTAAGCTACAGCTCTAATTCTTCCCAAAATTTCAAATAGTCCTATATAATTGGGGCTCAGTTTCCCTTTCTCACCAAACCTCAAGACACCCTTCCATGGAGATTCTTTTAGAAATACATGATCTCCAACTTGGAATTCCAAGTCCTTTCTCAGATTGTCAGCATAACTCTTCTGCCTACTTTGGGATGCTTTAAAATGGGCTTGTATTTTATTCACCTTTGTCGTGGTCTCTTCAATAAGTTCTGGGCCTATAAGTTTCCTCTCACTAACTTCATCCCAACAAGTTGGAGTTCGATATCTCTTTCCATATAATGCTTCATATAGAACCATTTGAATACATGAATGGAAACTATTTTTGTAGGAAAATTCCAGCAAATGAAAGTATTGATCCCATATACCTTGGAAATCAAGAGAGCATGATCTCAGCATGTCTTCCAGAGATTGTACAGTCCTTTCAAATTGTCCGTCAGTTTGAGGGTGATATGCAGTACTCATATGAAGCTTAGTATTTGAAGCCTTCTGAAGACTTTTCCTGAATTTTTTACGTAAACCGGGGATCTCGATCAGAGACAATTGATAGAGGTGCACCATGAAGTCTCACAACTTCATTAATATAAAGACTTGCCAGGATCTCAAGTGGTAAATCCTCTATTATTGGAAGAAAATGTGATGATTTAGTGAGACGATCAATAATTACCCATATTGCATCATTCCTTCTAGGTGTCCTCGGTAGTCTAGTGAAAAAATCCATCATAATGTTATCCCACTTACACATAAGAATAGGTAGAGTTTGAATCACTCCTTTGGGATGTTGTCTCTCTACCTTCACATGTTGACAAACTAGACACCTTGACACGTAGTCAGCAATTTCTCACTTCATATTATCCCACCAAAAATATTCCTTCAGATCTCTATACATCTTCGTGCTACCCGAGTGTATAGAAACATTTGAGCAATGAGAATTGTCTAATAGTTCCCTTTTTAAATCAGGTACTGATGGAATGCATAAAATGTTTCTAAATTTTAGTAACTCCTTCATATACGAAGTTAGCCAGTCTCCCATCCTTGATAGCATTAATTTTCATGTGAAGGTTCTCATCATCAGATTGAGAACATTTTATCTTCTCTAATAAATATGGTTTAGCAATAATTTGAATGAGGAGTGTTGTTTCCCCTACCTTAACAATTCTCATATCCATATTCAGTATATCCATGAACATAGGATCTCTTTCAATCCTCATTTGAGTCAGAAACCCATGATCTTTCATGCTTAATGCATTTGCCACCTTATTTACCTTTCCTGGGTGGTAGTGTATTGAACAATTTTAATCTTTAAGTAACTCGAGCCATCTTCTTTGCCTCATGTTGAGTTATTTTTGTGTGAAAATATATTTTAAAATCTTGTGGTCTGTATAAATCTCACATCTTTCTCCATAGAGATAATGCCTCCATATTTTCAGATCAATGATTAAAGCTGCTAACTCAAGATCATGATTTGGATAATTTTTCTCATGATTCTTCAACTATCTTGATGCATAAGTAATAACCTTATCATTTTTCATAAGGATGCAACCCAGTCCATTCTTTGACGCATCGCTGCTTATTACAAATCCATCAGTTCCAGATATAAGAGTCAAAATTGGAGCATTGATCAATATTCTTTTCAATTCATCAAAGCATTCTGTACATTCTTTTTTCCACACAAACTAAAATCCTCTACGTGTGATCTTGGTTAGCAGGTTATCCAGTCAAGCAAAATTCTGAATGAAATGCCGATAATAACCTACTTAGCCAATAAAACTACATACCTAAGTTATGTTTGATTGCATGGGCCAATATTGGATTGCCTTCATCTTCGCAGGATAAACTAGGATTCCATCCTTAGAGACAGTATGTCCTAGGAAAGAAACTGATTGAAGCCATGATTTTCACTTGCTAAACTTCCCATATAATTTATTGCTTTCAAGAGTTTGCAGAATGGCCTGCAACTGATTCTTAGGGTCTTCATAGCTTTTTTATTTTATGAGGATATCATCGATGAATACCTCAACATATTTATCAAGATATTCCTTGAAAACTCTTTTCATTAAATCCCTGAAAATAGAGGGTGCATTTGTTAGTCCAAAAGGCTTCACTGTAAACTCGTAATGCCCATACCTGGTCCAAAATGTTGTCTTAGGAATATCTTCCTTCCTCACACGCAACTGATGATATCCGGATCGAAGGTAAATCTTTAAAAAGTATTGAGCTCCATGAAGATGGTAAAATAAATTATTAATCCGAGGAAGATGATATTTATTCATTATTGTAATATCATTGATTTCCCTGTAATCAATGCAAAGCCTCATGGATCTATATTTCTTCTTGACAAAGAGGATAGGGTCTCCCCATAGAGAAACACTAGGTCTAATAAATCCTTTTTCACTCAAATCTTCTTAGTTACTTATTTACCTCCACTAATTTCATAGTGACCATCCTATAGGGAGACTTTGAAATAGGTCTTGCATTAGGAATTAAATCAATAGAGAACTCAACTTCCCACTCTAGAGGATGTCCAGTTAAATCCTTTGTAAATACATCAATGTACTCTTTCACTATGTGCACATCTTAAATTTTATGATTTCTTTTCTTTCCAATAGATATTGGTTTATCTTCCTCTACAAGTATTCCATTTAGTAGAGATATTGGGGGTAGTTCTAGATAAGAATCAGGTGGTGATGTTTCAGCCCTAAAGACAAGAAATTCTACACCATTTTCAAAAATTGTATCTTCTTTCTTCTTAAAAGAAATCTTTTCATCATAATTTGACAATCAATCCATACCAAGAATTATATCAAATTTAGTCAGTGGTATGATGATAAGGTTATCCACTAAATCACATTTTGGTTTCTGGAGGGGGACTAGTCGACATGCCTTTGTTGCAATGATACATCCCCTGTGAGTTTTGAATGACAACTCCTTTATTAAATCAAATTGGACATATCTAATTTCCTCAACAAACTAGGAAGATATAAAAGAATGTGATTATCCAGAATCAAATAAATTATTGGCTAAGTTTGAGGAAACAATTAAAGTACCTTCCACCATGTCATTAGGAATTTCAACCTCCGCTATTGTAATCACATAGGCTCTCCCTTGTTCTCTTTTCTTTTTCTGAGGCATGTTTCCTTGGCACTTAGGACACTCATTTTCATTGTGCCCCATCTCTCTAAAATTGTATCATTGAATATAATTGAATTGTTTCTTCCCCTTTCATTCATTAGATTGATGACCCTTTTCTTCGCAGTTATAGCAGACTCCCATGCCTTTTTAGCATTTCTCGAGATGATTCTTTCCACAGTTCTCACATAATGAGAATAGATTTATTCCCTTTCTCTTCTTTGGTTCTTCTCCTTTACCTTTGTTAGTTTCCATTGAAAATATTTGATCTATAAAATCCCCTCTCTGCTTTTATGGAACTTGATACAATTTTATCATATGATAAAAATGATTGAGAAGCCATTTCCCTTCGAAGACTTGTCTTAAGACCTTTAAAGGAATGATCAGTATTGTCTACTGAGTCATGTACATAATCCACTTCATACCTAGAAATCCTTGTGAAAGTAGCCTCATACTTTGTAACAATGTCTTCTTCCATTTGTTTTAAGCTAGGGAATTTTCTCTTCTTTTCAGTTCGTTGCTCAGGAGGAAAATATTTTTTGAAGAATATTTCATTAAAAGTCCTCCATTACATATATTCTATTTCTTCTTCCTCTGTGGTATTCTGAATCAAGGATCACCATAGATCAGCATCTCCCTTGAGACAATATACTTCCAGTACTACCTTTTCATTTTCATTGCATCTTAATTCCATGAATATCTTTTCAAGGGACTTGATCAATTGCTCAGCAACCACTAGATTAGTAGTCCCGCTGAAATATGGGGGCTTTTTCCGCATGAAACGATCCCACAAAGGTGTGAAATGGTTATTCATTATAACCTAAGTAAGTTTTCCCAATATGGTCATGATCTGATATGCTCCATCATTAACTGTGTTGACTTTCTCAGTGAAAATATCCCTATCGTTCCCATCAGTATTGAATCCCTTTCTTCCATTAGATGCCATTTCTAAATAATAGGATGCACTAGATTAGTTTATGAATCTCAAATATGAAATCACCCAACATAGATTGAAATTCTATGCATAGATAATCTTATAAAAATGATTTCTCTGAGGAAAAATTTACATTAAACTTCATTATAATGGCTAGTAAAGAAAATGTAAATTATCCTAAGAATATCCTCAGGGAGTTTAATCACCAAGAGTGAAGAAAGGCCTTTTTCCATGTACAAGTTCTCATTCAAGTCTAGCTCAAAGCGTTGTTTTTGGGTTTTACCCCAAGATACATCTGTGTCAGAGCCACCTCTACCAGCTCGTATCTGGACAGGGACATATTGCTTAAAATATCCACATAATCTATTCCTTACCAAAATACTAGGACGTTCTTGTAGGTTTAACCTAAAATACTATATTAGGGATTTGTTCCCTACTATATTTTTCCTACTCTAGTTTCCATGTTTCCTACTAAACATCCTATGATACCAACTATTACACCCTGACCCCTCTAGGCTGGAGTCGACAAATTACTTGTGATACTGGCATGGTTAGAAGGAATAAAAATCTAGAAAGAACGATTAGTTTAGTAGTCTTGAAGAATATAGATACAAAGATATAACAAAAATTACATTGAAATAGTTTAAAATATACAATACATAACAAAACTAAAAACTACAACCACACGAACTCAATAAAAGACCTTCTCTTCATCAGCTGTTGAAGGTAAACGATGAAAGGGGTGTGATAAAATGCTCAGTAATGGTTATAAAAATCAGAAGCATGAGTACAATAATAAGTGAATCACAATCAATGTGACATAATAAATATGTAATACTGAATAAATGAATAACTAGTGCCATTAATAAACTAAGAATGAAACTGAATCCATAGATTTTGTCATAGTGAAAACCACATTGATAATAATATTAACTAATAATGAATAAACTCAAGGGTTTTGTCACCAACTCATTTGTCTCATGAGACCTACCGATGCATCGAGGGGACATAGTAGGCCCCACCCTCCAAGTAATGTCCAAATCATTCCTTATACATTGATTCAATAGAAGAGCAATATGCCTTTTCAATATCCGTATAGAGTAGAGTATACATATTCATCAATATTTCCATAATTAAAATAACTTTCCAAAATAAACATCGTATGTAAAATTGTATAAGGTTTAAAAAACAACATATCCATGGTATGAGATTATTTATATTTAATATAAATATAATTTCAAATGAAAATTGATCTCAAATGGGTATTAGGTACACCATATAAGTATTATTAGGTGCACATACAACGTTAGTCACGACCAAATAGAAGTTGAGACAAAGTCTCTTACCACAATGTAATCAGTCGAGTCATATGACCAGAATGTAATGAACATCAAATGAATCATTTAATAAAATGAATATAAATAGAATCATGTTATTTTATATTAAGTTTAAGTACACTTATACCACATATATGAAATAAGTGGCGAACAATGAAAATCTCACAGAAATGAAAGTGAGATGAGAAACCCCTTACCTTTTGCTCGAGTGTGTTCTTCATTTATTTTAATGACCTAAATAATAAAATTTAGATTCATTAATTAATAATTCCAGAACATCCTATACATTTAATTCATTTATTATAACCTTATTAGGTCCATTCATGTCTCTTTTAATGGGTTTAAGAGGTTCAATTTTGTTGTTTTGGAAACACTTTCTTCCTTGGTTTTCAGGATTCCTTTACTTGCTCTCATGAATGAAAGTTCATTTGAAATGTGGATAAATATCCAGAGTTGTTAATATATATTATTAGTGACATTAAATAGATATAAATTATCTTATAATGAATATAGGTTATATTCTTGAGGATGAATCATTAGTTAAAAGTTTGTTGATAAATGCTTGGATTTAGCTTGGCAGTTTTGTATACAATGAACCCGTTTTGTATTATTATTCTGTATTATGAGTGTGTAAAGATTCCAGAATATTAATGAGATGAAATAAATATATTATTATTTGTTTCAAACATTAAAATGGTTTCATGACCAGTGATTAAGGGGAAAGTGAAGAACAAAACTCCATCGTGCACAAAGGTTATAAATTGGAACCTCGTGGACGTCGATTTCGCTTATAAAAATAAAAGGGGGGGAGTAAGAATATTGATGGTGGTTATTCCATTTTCATGATATAATTCCATTATATAGATGATACTGGAGTTTATCATGGTTATTTGGACATAGGAGGTGATAATAGAAATAAGTAAAGATATGATCTTGAAAATAAAAGAAACGGTGAAAGATCCCTTATGAAAATTCAGCTACCTAACGGTGTCGATTAAAATTTCATGATGAGAACAAAAAGGTTTCTCATAATATTTAAATAAAAAGGATAGTAATAAGAATAAATAAAATAGAACCCCAAAATATGAGAAAAGAATTTCAAATAACTAACATAAAAGAAGTGTCGACTTAAAGAATAGAATGAAGGATTCCCTTACCTTGTAGAGTAACTCCTAGATCTTGAATGATGGGACATTGGGGGATTAATGACACATTTGGAGGACTCCTAGAGGGGTAAAACCACCAAATATTCTAGGATGATGTATTTGTAATGAAAAAAAATGAATCGATGAGTGGATTTTTATAGAAAAAGAGAGGTAATGTTTTAATAATTTCAAAGGGACACCTCATTTGTGGTTTTTTCCAAACCATAGGCTTTCCCATGGTATTTTCCCATGGTTTTATCCACTTGGGACATATCATGTCATACGTTACTGTAAAAAAGTCGACCATACTTTTATATTTAATTATTTCATCATTATGATGTCATCAAACTACAGAAAACTCAAAATTGTATTTTTATTATTCATGACAAATCATGTATTTTAGAAAAATCCCAAAAAAAATTACCTTAACCATTTTTCAAAGTGTAGAATTAAAAATTGAACTCCATTTTTTTAAAATAATTTTCTATGTATTTTTAATTTAATTTTTAAATAAAATCATATTTAATTCGAAAAATAACAATTTTAATGGTATAATTAGTTCTATATCACATTGAAAAATTAATTAAGATCTCATTATCTTATTACCTTAAGAAAATAAAATATTATCATTATTTACTATTTATAAGGGTCATATAAGTATTCATTTTACTATTCATAAGTGTATGTTACTATTCATCAAAAAATCAATTTGGTTCTATCAGACTCCAAATGACTTACTGGTCACAACTCTAGATGACCGTTTTTCAGAAGTAAAAACATAGAAGTGGGTAATTTATGTTTAATGGATAGCATATAAGTTTCTCCTATAATGTTTTGATTCAAAAAAGACATAGTGCTTCCTGAAATATAGGCTATGAATAGAATGTATTTAATATAGCATACCATAAAATGTTTGGGGTGTTATAGCTAACCCAAGCCATGAAATGAGGTACTCTAGAGTTTATTGGCATCCCGGAGGGACGAAAGGTGGCTTAATGTTGGTTTCGGACCTAAAATATGGGCTTCCTACATATCCTCATGAGAGGAATATGAGCCCACGTAGTTTGGTGTCTCTTAACTAGACACATCACCTTTTAAGTTCGCATGATGGGGACCCATCCATGTAGTTTAACGTCATGTGGTGAGGATATCCAAGTGAAAGATACCTAGTCAAGACTAGGTGTAGGGCTTACACTGAAGTGTCTTATGGGTCCCCTGAAAGATATGATCCTCTAGGTGAACATGACCTTACTAAGGATATAGATTGGAGAACATTAGGGTTGATTTGAATGTCATATTTAGATCTTAGGGAGGCATCCTACATACCCCAGTCAAATGGGGAATCAAATTCCACATAGTTCTATTATCGGGACTTACAACTAGGAGGGGGACCTTTTGAATTTGGGGAAACATTTTATCAAGTTTGACTTCTAAGTATAACATATCATGATCTTGTGCCTTGGATAAGAATCCTACATATTCTGGTAAGAGTAGGAATCATAGTTCACATAGTTCATTGATGGGTCATGACTTGATTAGGTATTATTCATGGGATTTTCCTGTCTGAGAGAATCGAATCATGACTTACTCATAAACAGGATACCCATTGTTGGGGACATTTTTTGGGTGAAATTTTTAGAAAAGGGTACCTCTTTGAGCTTGGGAATTAAGTTGGCTTCCAACATATCCCAATTATTGTGGTAATCAGAGTTCTTATAGTTTTTTGGATGGGTTTTTCCAATATCATATCATCACAGAACTCTAAGCCCATGTGAGCCATGCTAGTCATGAGAAACAATAGGATGTGAAAGATTCAACAATGGTGTAAATTCTCTTCTCTACTTATGGAAAAGGATGACAATGACGGTGGAAGAGGTCATGGCCACAAGCCTAGCAGGAGAGGGAAAGAGAACTGGGTGTGTCAATTCTATCACTTGGTCCCATATAGATCCAATGGTGGGATATGGTGAGAACAAATGAACCTTTCAATATGTAAAGACATTTAAATTGATGTGGTCTCACTCTTAGAAGGATAAGGGATTACCTTAGTTAGATTACCTTAGAGCTGATTCTATGAAAGGGGGGAGTTTGATTCCTTGCCAAAGGGGAAGGGAAGAGTTATCTTTTCTCTTGTCATTGGCACTCATATAAGAGAAATGATAGTGATTACCCCTAATACCTAGATTAGGGAGACTCTCATTAGCATCCCATGGTCTAATTTAGGGTTTCCTTGAGAATGAAGACTTAAATACATTCTAGGGGTCCAAACCAATGTGGGGATAGCCTTCATGACTCTACTTACCTTGGGAATGTATATTTAGAAAGGTATACTAGTGAGCCAAATGATCAGATCATATAGGTCCGGTGGCTTTAGAGAAGGCCTTGGAATAATGTCGGTGGACTAGTTCACGGAGGAGCTACGGAGGTCTGAATAGTAGTGAAGGGTCATGATTGGATCCAGGAATAAGGACACCCAATGACAACCTATTTTGTGTACTGTTTTCTCTCATGGGATGGGGGCAGCCTAGCATAGCATACTTCAATGTGGGTAGAGGGGTCTTCTGCGTATCAAAGTGGTACGCAGATTGGAATGTGTTCCACATACTGAAATGGTATGCGACCCTGGGTGTGATCTGTGATGCGGTAGGCCACACAGGCCCAAGTTCCATCCGCATAAAGTTATAATACGTAGTGTAGGGTATAGTCTTCATAGAGATGTGCTATGTAGAGCATTGGATTAAAGAAGGGTCTAGGATCCTATGTTTCACAGGATGTTAATCCGCAAGGGATTTTTTGTTTTCATTTTCACCATTTCAGTTCATGGTTTCACCATTTTTATTAGGTTATTTTTATGGTACGCGGCATTTTATACCTATAGAAGAGGTGGTTTGCAGTTTTCAATTCATTGATGATTTGAGAACAAAGTCAATGTCTTCTCTGTATGTCTCTAAAATATCCAAATTCGTAGCTCCATCTTCTCTCTTTGTCTCTACTCTCATTCCCCCTCTGGTCTCATCCTGTTTTTTTAGTTCCTCTTGTGGTCTTTTTATAGGCCATTGGGGAAATTATATATTTGGTAATCAAACACCATTTTTTTAAGCCCATGAAGATATAAATCCACCTATTAAATACTCATTCAACCAGGGTTTGTGGAGGTTGTGGTTTATGAGTCATGGTTCGCAGAACCTGCCGACTTACATCACCCATTAACTTCTTAGTTTTTTGGAAGGTATTCGGTGAAATTTATCCATTAAATTCTTCCAATGAAAAGTTTCACAATATCATGGGTTTACTAGACATCTCCATATGGCCAACTCCTTGCAGGTTCTTCCTCATACCGATGGTTCTTGGTTTATGTGCCCCATAAACCTTTCACAGGGATGGTACGCAGTCCTCCTAAAACCCTTTTCAAAATTTGGTTACTTCAATTTTATTCACAAATTTTCAATCCAGTTTTCAACAATTTTCCATGATGATCTTGTAGGAATATTTGATTCCCTCTATAAAGTTATATAGGTAGTATTTACTTCCATTCATAATGTTTTTAGGACCCTAAAAATTCCCCCATTGAAATGGGGTTCGATCGAAAGGAAGAGGGGGCTATTCTGATGCAGAAGAGTTCTTAAACAAAAGTAGTTTGTGGTATAATGGGTAGACTTAGTAGGGGGGACCACTCCTGTTTATAAGGTCCCAGGTCATTTGTCTTTTATATTTTATCTTGGAGAAAAGGGCTTTCAACATATCTTCGACTTCCTTCGCTTCCGCGTACCAACACCTCTGTGAAATCTACATCTGTGAACTATTTTTTACGTTACATCACACAAATTCCTCACAATTTCCTATTTCCATTAACTGAATTCAAGTTTATAAACTATGCTATGTAATTTCTATGTAGTGGGATTCTTACATGGTTTTCCTATTCTGCACACCAAACATTAAACTGGAAAATTGAACTTTAAAAATTTTTAAATCGAATATAAAATTTCAATCGGAAAACATTTAACATCTACATAGTTAGGCCTTAGTTCATAGTTTCTTTGATCCATGAACCACTTAGTTCACTAGACAATGCTCCGCGGGCCAGTGCCTCATGGGCCTTCTGCATACTGAGGCCGTATGTAGAAAATTTCCTCCACATACTGATGCAGTACACAGAAAATGGATTCCACATAATATTCCTAGAATTAGTATGTGTGGAGCCATGTGAACCTTCTTTTTAATTCCTTTATCCATTTTTGGACTTGTGTCCAAAAATTATCACAGTGGACTTACATTTATATGGCCTTTTGGATCTTTTTGTGTAGACTGCGATTGCCCTTCCTTTGACCCTAGGGAGTGGGACTGGAGGCCAAGCGGCTATGGTTGAGAATATCGAAGAGGACCTTCATTCTTACATTTTCCCCTGGAAGGTACTCTCAAATATATTCTCCCACTAGTGTTATTGATTTATCTATCATCTGGAAACTGCTGATCTTCAACTATGGCCTTCCCAATAATGTTTCTTTCCCACTGACTGACTACAATACCTCCATTGTCCTCTTGGAGACATCTCAAAGGAATGATTTGGCCAATATTTTGTTGATGGGGGAAATCAGAAGTGCTCCTTCTTAGGGTAATACATTCACCCTTAGGGGCTTTGTGTGGTATTTGAGTAAACACCACTATCACGACACTTATTTTGAATCAATCATCTGGGATTATTTGTCCATTAATAATCTTCCTCAAAATAATCCTGGTGGTGGGTGGTCCACTAAGTGTGACTTGTTATCTGGAGGATGTTTCTCTGATGAGTGGGATTGGGCCTTTTGGGTGCATCAAATTTTCATAAAAACCCTTGGCTACTTATAAGTGGTAAACTTGCATCAGGTATCATGGGTTTCCTAGTTTGTGATCTATTCACCTAGTGAGATACTACCGGAATTGCATTGTTGTTGGTGTTGGATCACCAAAACCTTCCATCTTTCTCATGGAGAGTTGGGGATTATCTTATGGGACATCCATCAACATGGATGGCTCCCCAATCTTGGAAATACGTATGATGAATTACTCCCAATAGCCAAAACCTATGGAGACATCAACCAAGTATCTCATTTTCCAAGGAGCTTATTATTTATGGCAGTGGAACTACTCAATAAACCCATCTATGACCATTCCCTCATTTCATTTAAAGATTAGGTAGGATTGTTCTTGCAAGTGAACAGGATTAGAAAAAGGGTCTGTCGCTATCGAACTCATCCGACCCGACAGTCAAAAAAAATCCTAGGGTCATACTGTGTGAACCTTGAGGAAGGCCAGTACACCACCTGGGGCTACAATATTCGATTATATGTACCCCCAACATTAAGTTGGAAGGATTATTTGTTATATTTCTGAGTGGAAGGATTTCCCATACCATGATTTATATACTAGTGTCAGAGCTTGTTCTCTTCTGATGGAAGAAACTTGAGTAGAGGGCCAACCCATAAACTTGGTCATCCCAACTCTCACCCAACATTATGATCTTATAGGGTAGATACAAGGAGGGAGTCCCCCATAATTTTTGAGCAGGCCATTTCAATTTTTATATGGATGGATGGAAGAAAACCTTTCTTTCTATGAATATCAGCACGATGCAAGGGTTCCTCATTCCAATTTTCATCCAGATATCCTCAACATTTCTGTTGTTCTCCCTCAATCCTTAAGTATTAATGACAAAGTTCAATTGTTGAGTGATTTATCCCACTTCCCCTTCACACCATACCCAATTCCTCGTGGAGTAGTGGAGGATAATGAGAGGGGTTCCCTAGAATAATGCTCATACCTTGTTGCACTTCGGGATGGAATATGGGTTGCACGCATAGACAGGGTATCCATCTATGAGCCATATAAACCATACTAGTTTTCTAGTAAATTTGGATGCCTATATAAAATCACACCCCTCCCTGCTACCTAGTTGAAGGGAGAATATCATCCCATGATTCTTCACCAATTATGGCTAATGATGATATGCGAGGATTCTATTATGGAGGTCCTAATTCCCCCTGGGGAAGCTTCAACTCTTTTATCATTAGAGTATTCCCAGCTATGAGTGACTTTCTACCCTGACATGGTGTTGTGAATGCTAGTTTGACGGGTTCAGAGGACACTGATTATTCCTCATCTTGTTTCGACTATACTACAAGTACCATCCATGTCCCTATTTATTGCGAGAAGGTTCTCCATCTTCTATCAAATTCATTTGGAAGTGGATTCATCTTCCCAACCCATTTCGGTACAAAGTGATTCATATTATTGTCCTCCTGTGGACATCGCTTGTGGTACTAATGAGGTTGTCCTGAGTAGATCATCACCAAGTATCTCAGGATTCATAGCCAATCCTCAATACCATTTTACAGGGGGCAAACCCTATATTAGAGGGGAAATACCCCCACCCCATACTTGGGTGACCTATCTTAGGACCCTTCCATTTTCTTTAATGATGGTTCCTATCTATATACCTTTTGCAGCTAGGGAGGTCCAAGAATCTGGTACCATTTAGAGGCATTGAGCCATGAGAATATAGGTGTGGTTTCAATTATGTGCCCTTACTGTTGAAAATCCCTTGACCAACTTCACTGATGAGGAGGAAAACTTCCTACAATTATTTTTCAAATTCGGTTCAGGTGGCATTGATTACCAGCGTCTATACATTTTTATACACTGGGTTGTCTTAGCCCATAAAGACCTCAATTCTTTTAGGGAAAACTTTTCCAAATTCAATTCTTCACATCATCAGGTAATGACCTTCTGATATTTTTCTGAGGAACTGAATCATATGGTGGATGAGGATACGAGAGCTCATGATTTCTTAATCACCCAAATAGAGGAGCTGTGATAATAAGAGGCTCATGCAACCAGGCTGAAGGCACATCTAGTATTGTCAAGTGTCAATTACAAATCCATTATGTAGAAGGGCTGGGACCTCAGGGATGTTATGAAGTGATCACATCCAATGGTTGAGATCGAAGCTGAATCGAGGGCTACTTTAGAACAGTCCCTTGATGGTTCATGACAGACAGTTAGTAATCTATCAGAAAGGGTGATTCATCTTCCATTATGATTTCCCCAAAGTATCTCTATACCCTTACTACCTAATTTTTGATATCAAGGAAATACTTCAAACTGGAGATGGACCTCCCTTTCATTTCATGGAATAGAAACCTGATTATTTTCTAGTGATTCTTCTTCATTTGTTAATATCCATCAATCACAATTTATCATATAAATATCATTTTGACCAAGTATTAATTTAAACTAGAACCGGTAAATAAAATCATGCTTTAATTTTTTCCTCAGCCACAGGACCCAACAAGCGTAGTTTGACTATTTCTAGGGTGACATGAAAAACCCCACTATCTTTGTGTCTTTTTCATTATTACCCTAATTTTTTTCCTAAGCCTATTTGTTATGATCTTAGTGGGTATAACTTGACTTTTTAATAGGCTTTTCTTTTCCATTTCTCAACCCAAAAATCTATATGTCTCTTTTAAAGATTTTATTGCTCAATATTTTTCTTAAACCATACATAGTATCAGTTTAACAAGCTCGTACTTGAATTTTATCCAAGGATTCCCTTTTTATGTTTTCACTCTAGTTATTATTTTTTCTTTTCTGTTGATATTTTTTAGTCTTACCAATCAAAATTATTACTTATGTTTTAGGTCAAAAATCTTTAACCAAAAGTGATGGGAAAGGGGCCACAATTTGGGACTCATCAGCCAAGAATGTCCTAATTACTTTTATACATGAATGAAGGATTTTTCTTGATCCTGACAATGAGATTTTTGGATGCATATGGGTAATGGTATCCATTTTAGTTGTACGGAGCTAGGAATGGACTCTCCTGAGAATGCATTTTCCCTTAGTTGATGGCTGTTTTGTAGGAATCATATGTAGAGACACCAAGGTAAGTTGTGAATAGTCACAAAAAGTTGTATGTAGGATATTTTCCATCCATCTCTAATGTCCTAGGAGATTTATAGTAATTTTGTATTTTGTGTTTCTTGAAGACCACATTGGTGGCCTATTAAGGTATTTATGTGTGAAAGTGAAAAAAAATATTTATATCATCATTGAATGAGAAACCTCACACACATGAATTTGGATTGTATAAAGGGGGAGAGTGAATTTTATAGTTTAATGTCATAAAATTAGAACACTTGAAACTTATTATGGGAGATCATTTTCTCTAACTAAGAGAGAGTAAATGATTAATCATTTCAACTAGAAATTATTTTCATCTTCGAACATTTGAAAGGGGAAATGCATAAACCAAAATCAAGAGGGTTTCCAAATCCGAGGAGATATATGGGATATAAATGTTATATGAATGTAATAAAATAGTAAAGGACTCTCTTAAGGAAGAATTTGTTTATGGTTGAAGGATGTTTTGTAGGCAACATATGTAGAGCCATTGGGGAATGATGTGAAAATTCAAACAAAGGTGTATGTAGGACACTAGCCTTCCATTTCTGCCAGTCATTGAGGATTATGGTGATTTGGGCCTTTCTAAACATGGAGTGTGGCTTATGAAAGGGGGTGTGGCTAAACTTGAGGAGTAGCATTTTAGGTTGAAATTCACCGGGAAACCTAGAGATAATTGTAACACCCGAGACTTTTATGTTATACAAATCATCAAAGGAATCTTTTTCTACACAACACTTTCTTGGCTTACTTTACACGCAATCACGACCTTCCTCGATAGCTTGCGTCGTACGCAATACTGAGTTTCACTAAACAACGATATGCTATTAAAATATTATTAAAACTAGCCGTTATGAATAGTAATAACCACTTTTTGAAATTTTATAAATTTTATTTTTCAAAATGGACTTCATTTTTGGATTTGGAATACCGAAATTAGCCTAGGGTGAAATTTTGGTATTTTTCTGAAAACTTTCAATTTTTGATGAATAGTGAAACCACTAAGTGGTAGGTTAAAAACTGAATTTTGCATAAAACTTAATTTTACCGCTTCTATGAATGGAATTTCGAAAATCCGACAGACACGGTTAATATCAAGGACTAAAATGTGGTTCAATGAGATGAAAATAATTTTTGGTGAATAGTAACTTTTTACTTTTTTTACCACGGTTAATAGTAAATAGGGTAACTAAGGGTAAATATGATATTACTATTACCCTAACACATGTCCTAATTCTATTGGATAAGTGTAATTCGACCAAAAACAATCTTATGAATATAATATGACCATTTAGGTCCACTTGGATTAGATTATGACATTTAATATTATTTTATTTAATGAATAGTTAAAATAGTTAAAATCAAAGTTTAATAACTAAAACATTTTTAATATGGGGTTATACATAAGATAAATTCGACTATAAATATTCATTAGAAATATAAAAAGATTTCCTACATAATCGTATTTTATTTATAATTTTTAGACATTAAATAATTTAATTTATTTATGACACAATTATGATACAGTGATTATCTTATTTATCAAATATTGACATAATTGATGTTATAAACACCAAAATAAATGTAATTTGAGACTTTTTATGAATTAAACTAATTTTTCTAGGTTACTATGATATATTAGTGTTGATTTAATCAACTTGTTTCGAACATATAATTCTGTTATGACTTTCACAAAAATCATATATCAAATAGTGTCAAAATTGACACAAAATAGTTTTTAAATCAAATATTATATTACTAATTGTTATTTTATTCCTAAAAATCTAAGGTTCGGTCAAATGACTTAGATAAGGATATATATATTAAAAATAAACAATTTGGGGTTCGTTTGGCATGTTATAGTAAGTGTATTAACCATATAGTGAAAGAAAACAAAAAGACATGGTAAAAGTTAAATTATTTAACTTAGAGTTAAATCTAATTGATAAGGTTACAATAATACCCTAAACTTGTCTAAATCATATTGGTTGATAGGATTTAGACCCATCCCCACTTTACCTTCAAAATAAGACCCTTTGGAACCATTATAAACCGATTTTGACTTTAATATAAAATAATATTTTGAGGTATTCCTAAGGTGCCTCTCTCCTCCCTTATAAAAGGGCACCTCCTCCCCCTCCTCCTCACACCAATTTGAGCACTCAAGCTCGGCCAACCCCTGCCATTTTCTCCTCTCCACTTCCCTAGAATAATCCTAGAGGTCCTGGTCTTCTTCAAAGACCAATCTTAGTTCCCTAAGTGGAGGATTCAAAGAGGCGTTCCAAAGAAGAGGTAATATCTGTTACCGATCTTTTCAATTTCTTTCTTCTTCAACTTCTTCTTATTTAGTTGTTTCATGATAAAGTAATAACATCAGTATTACTTACATACTGATATGTTATTATAAATATGAAACAACCCTAAATCACCTTCTATCCATCCTACGGAAAAATGAAATCACCGCGCGTGCGTACGTACGGAATACCGTCTCCACGCCGTGGTGTAATCTATTTTCCACCACCACCTTACAAGGATGGGTATAATGGTGTAATGAGTAACTATTTATGATTATTATAAAGTAATATTGATACTGAAATAATATATATATACTCCAATACAATTCCACGATCATAGGAACGATATCATCACTCGTGCGTACGTACGGAATACCGTCTCCACGATGTGATGCGACTCGTTCTACATGATCATCATTACATAGTAATTATATAAATGAATTGAATGAATAAATATGATATATGTTACACTAATACCATTCTGGATATAAGGTATCTATAACCTTAAAAGAAGAATAAGAATTTATTCGGCAAAACACGCATATGGACAAAAGGCAATAAAGACCCGAGTAACAAGTAAAAATGAAATATTACTAACAAGAAGCTAAGAATATGACAATATATGATATTATATCAATATGTATGATTCTGGAATAAGTCAATAACATTATTTAAACCATTATACAGGAGCTTCAGACACATACAAAGCAAATCGGACCTAAGGTAAGGGAAATACCACAATCTCATTTTTATCCGAGATTGTTTATTCGTAAAAATTTATTAGGGTGTATTTTATCATCCACATCCATGTTCCCTCAATATGTAATATTGTTTACATCCACTTACATTAGTTTAAATCCAATTTTACCCTTTGGTGAGTTTTTAGTAAAGAATATGAAAGGAAACTTTTGTCATTTTTCGTACGAGGTACTTTTTGACTTTTCCGACAAAAGTACGAAGAATGTTTTTTTAACTTATACGACATGAATGTATTTCTAAAACATTATTTACAAGAAGCTTCCTTTACAAGTATTAAAGTTTATTTTTAATCAACTTCTTTTAGTTTACAATTGTATGACATGTTAAGAAAGGAAAAGTGTTTTTGAAGTAGAAAGGATATTTTCCTCAAGAATGAAGTTCAAGTATTTTATCAAAATTATTTTCCATCTAAGATAATAAAAGGGTACTATTTTTATCAATATTATTACATGGATTTGATTATGTTGTGATGGAAATATTTTTATGAATTCCTTTATCTTATATGAATTGTTTTATGATGTCATGTTGTTTAAGAATCCCATTTTTAATACATGGGTTACGCTATGATGTATGGTTTATGATTATGTGGCACACATAAGAAAGGATTCATTATAATATGGGTGGGACCTATATCTCCCTCCAATGCATTGGGTAAAGATTTTATATCTCATGAGATAGACATGGCTGGAACGGTAGGTTATACCGGTTCAATGAAACAGGACTGGAACGAGGGTGACTCGGTTCAGAAAGGGACTTTGTCCACTAAGATAGTCTTGGAAATGATTCATGACTAACAAGAAATGATTTTCTATGATTATGTGTGCATGCCACAAAGTTTCAAGTTTCATGTTATGATTATGGGGATCTCATTTTCACTTCTATGATTTGTTCCATGTTAAGATATTATGATCTCTTTTGCAGGTTATGATTTTCAAAAAGATATGTTATGATTTTTATTTCCTTTATTTGACCTTGCTGAGAATTTGAGCTCACCCTTTTATGTTTTCTTTTCCCCATGTCAGGAAGATGGATATTAAGTAGAATATGCTAAAAGGGACCCTAGATATGATGAAATAAATGGGAGACACTGTAGAAGATTTATGAACCAGTTGTTTATGTTTCCCAGTTTCTAAAGACACTATACCTATACGGTCCTTTGTGGTTTTGTCATATGTTGTAATAAGTGTGCTTCAATTTTGAAGTATTAACAATGTATGTAAAGTATGGGTCGTTATAGTTGGTATCAGAGGCAAAGGAGGTAGGAATGTATCCGATCCTTGGGAACTCTCACATGTGAGCGTTGGACGAAGCATGGCTCTCCGCCCAAGGGATTCATGAGGAAATGGCTACCACTGGGGATGGTGGTGTGTCCCGCCCAGGGGGTGTAGCCGCCCATGGAGTGCCCTGATAGGTATCAATTATAGTCCACTGGAAGTAATTCCAGACCGCTATAGTTGGTATCAGAGGAAAGGTATAGTCAACCTTTGGAAACTAGGATGTGAAAGTCTTAGTAAGAACCCTAAGGATATGTCTAAGCATAGAACACAATCTTAGTGTTTTAGAAATGGCCATGAATACCCTAGGATAAGACCTTAAGTGTGAAATTTTATCCTTGATTATGTGATTTTCCTATTATAATTAGTGTTGCTCACACTATTCTTCTTGGTTTTAGTCAATGGCTGGAACCCGAAGGAACCGTGTTAATGCGGAATGTGATGGGCAATGCAATGATTGTCCCCCTGAGCAACCAAACGATATGGGAGCTAGAATGCAAAATATTGTAGCCATGCTCACACAACTTTCTCAAGCTATGAATCATGCAGGACTTCCAAACGAGCAAAGGAAGGAGCAACATTCTGTTGAATCCTTCATGAGGCAGCGTCTGCCTTCTTTCAGTGGGTCTACTGATCCATCAGTTGATGAACAATGGATTAGTACTATTGAAAAGATATTTTCAGTTCTTCAATGTTCTGAACATGATAAAGTCATCCTAGCAGTGTATCGTTTGGAAGGAGATGCCAATCAATGGCGGAATCTTATTAAGAATACGAGGCAAAGGGATGAAATTGAGTCTATGGAATGGGGCGAGTTAAAGAACTTATTTTTTAATAAGTACTTCCCTCGTATTCTCCGAACAAAGATGGAGAAAGAGTTTCTTGAACTGAAGCAAAGGGATGATGAATCTGTTGGTACCTATGAAGCAAATTTTACAAGACTTGCAAGGTACGCTTCTGGTATTATTATCCAACCTGAGAGTAAGATCGATCAATTCTTTATTTGCTTAAAACCAAGTCTTCGAAGGGCGTTAGCCATAAGGGACTTCAATAGCTACGAGGAAATCGTTCGGTGTGCTCTCAAAGTCGAGATGGAGATTGGAGTAACCCATCAGTCACATGGGTTTGATAAGAAGAGGAAGATGGAATTCAAAGGAAAATCTAATGAGCACACTGAAAAGAATATGAGCTTTCCCTTATGCTCAAAGTGTGGAAAGAAACATGGAGGGAGTTGTCTTAAAGGGACAAGTAAATGTTTCAAATGTGGAAAGGAAGGTCATCGGGATTTGAATGCCTCGATAATGGGAAGAAGATGTCTAATGATGCAAACGAAGGAAGGGATACACTGAATGAACCTACTACACTTCAATGTTTCAAGTGCAAGGAGATGAGGCATTATGCCAATCAATGCCCAAATCCAAGGGTTGATGATGATGGTCGACGTCAACAAAATCTTAAGGCTAAAGACAAAGGAAAGTCACATGCAGTTTCTATCAGTGATGTGGAGTACGGTAATGAAGTGGTGAAAGGTACACATACCATCCACTCTAAAGTAGAAAATGTTTTATTTGATTCTGGATCCACCCACTCTTTTATTTCTGAAAAATTTTCTAAGGGTATCACCGTATTACCTCAACAATTAGATGTTGAGATAGCTGTGACAACACCTAATGGCACAACAGTCGCATCAAAAGATTATAATTCTTCTCCGATCGAAGTTTGTGGGAATGTGCTTCCTGCAAATCTTGTAATACTTCCTTTAGTAGAATTTGATGTGATTCTTGGCATGGATTGGCTTTCTCTACATGGAGCTCATATCAATTTCCAAATAAGGGAAGTCACATTTCATATTCCAGATCAATCTACGATCGTCTATCGATGCAAGGATGAATATAACCTTCCAGTGGAAATTTCTTCCATCTTATGGGTCTTGATTCCCCTAAATGAAGGTTATTTATCTCAAATGGTTGGTGAGAAACTCACGATTAATAATATGCCCATCGTATGGGAGTTTGATGATGTCTCTCCGGAGGAATTACCGGGTCTTCCACCAATTCGTGAAGTTGAGTTTTCAATAGAACTCGTACCAGGTGCTTTGCCTATTTCAAAGACACCTTATATAATGGCCCCAATTGAGTTGCAGGAATTGAAGAAGCAACTCCAGGAGAATCTTGATAAGGGATTCATACGCCCTAGTGCGTCACCTTGGGGAGCACCTATTCTATTTGTTAAGAAGAAAGATGGATCAATGAGACTCTGCATTGATTATCGAGAACTTAACAAGATCACTATCAAGAACAAATATCCTCTCCCACGCATTGATGACTTATTTGACCAACTACGCAGAGCTCAATACTTTTCCAAGATTGATCTTCGTTCAGGGTATCATCAATTAAGGGTCAAAAGGGAGGATATACCAAAGACGGCTTTCCACACAAGGTATGGACACTATGAATTTATAGTGATTCCATTTGGTCTTACTAATACCCCTGTTATCTTTATGGATCTAATGAATAGAGTCTTTAGATACTATCTTGATCAATTTGTGGTAGTCTTTATAGACGATATTCTTGTCTATTCAAAGAGCAAGGAAGAGCATGAAGATCACTTGAGAATTATATTGAAGACCCTGAGAAAGGAGAAGCTTTATGCCAAATTTACCAAGTGTGAATTTTGGCTTCAAAAAGTTGCATTTTTGGGTCACATAATCTCAAAAGAGGGGATATCTGTGGATCCAGCAAAAACAGAGGTTATCGAAAGATGGTCAAGACCAACAACAGTAACTGAGATCCGAAGTTTTCTTGGTTTGGCTGGATATTATCGACGTTTTGTAAAGGATTTTTCACGATTATCTAATCCACTCACCAAGTTGACTCGGAAGGGAGTTAAGTTTGTCTGGACGGAAGAATGTGAAGAGAATTTCAAGGAGTTGAAAAGAAGGTTATCCAGTGCACTTGTGCTCACACTGCCTTGTAGTGGAGAAAGGTTTGTGATATATAGTGATGCATCCAAGAAGGGATTGGGGTGTGTTCTTATGCAAAATGATATGGTGATAGCTTATGCCTCACGACAGTTGAAAATCCATGAGCAAAATTACCCAACACATGATTTGGAGTTGGCTGCGGTAATCTTTGCATTAAATATTTGGAGGCATTACCTTTATGGTGAAAGGTGTGATATTTATACTGATCATAAAAGTTTAAAGTATATTTTCACACAAAAGGAGCTGAATATGCGTCAAAGAAGATGGTTGGAGCTGATTAAGTATTATGACTGCTCAATCCATTACCACCCTGGGAAAGAAAACAAGGTGGCAGATGCATTAAGTCGACAAGACCATGCTAGTTTATCTGTGATGAGGATCACAAAAGATCCAATATTTATAGATTTACAAAGGATGGATCTTGGAATTATAATGGAAGGGGAAAAATCTTATCTTTCTCAAATGAATGTTCAACCATCTATACATGTGAAGATTAAAGAGGCACAGAAAGAAGATGTCGAGTTACAAAAGAAGGTGAGAAATGTTCCTGAGTTCAACCTTGATTGTGATGGGATAATAAAGTTCAGGACTAGGGTTTGTGTTCCTCCCATCCCCGAATTAAAGAAGGAGCTACTGGATGAGACTCATAGTTCATCATTCTCTATTCATCCTGGAAGCACAAAGATGTATAGGGACCTGAAAGAGTACTTCTAGTGGGATGGCATGAAAAGAGATGTTGCTGAATATGTCTCTCGATGTTTGGTTTGTCAACAAGTTAAAGCTTAGAGACAAAAGTCTAAGGGGATGTTACAACCATTACCCATACCCGAATGGAAATGGGAAAACATCACTATGGACTTTGTCACAGGACTTCCTAAAACATCCAAAGGCAATAATGTTATTTGGGTCATACTTGATCGTCTTACAAAGTCTGCACACTTCATTGCTATTAGAGAGGATTTCTCTCTAGATCAGCTTGCCAGGATATATGTAAAGGAAGTGGTAAGATTTGATGGAGTACCACTTTCTATTATATCTGATTGGGATCTGAGATTTACCTCGAAGTTCTGGCGAAGTCTTCAGCATACTCTGGATACAGAGTTGAGTTTCAGCACAGCTTATCATCCTTAGACAGACGGTCAGTCTGAGAGAACAATTCAAACCCTAGAAGATATGTTGAGAGCATGCTCTATGGATTTCAAAGGAGGTTGGGATCAACACCTACCTTTGGTGGAATTTTCTTATAATAATAGCTTTCACTCCAGTATTCAGATGGCTCCTTATGAAGCTCTCTATGGAAAGAAATGCAGGACTCCAACTTGCTGGGATGAAGTTGGGGAAAGAAAGCTATTAGGACCTAATCTCGTTGATGAAATTGCAGAAAAGGTCAGATCTATTCAACAACACATAAGAGAAGCTCAGAGTCGACAGAAAAGTTATGCCGACAACCGAAGAAAAGACCTAGAGTTTGAAGTGGGCGATAAAGTGTTCTTACGAATATCTCCCTGGAAGAGGGTTATGAGATTTGGAAAGAAGGGGAAGTTGAGCCCTAGATATATCGGTCCTTTTGAAATACTGGATCGTGTTGGAAAGGTAGCTTACCGATTGGCGCTTCCACCTAATCTCTCTCAAGTTCACGACGTGTTCCATGTATCTCTCCTGAGAAAGTACATACCTGATCCTTCACATGTACTCAGCTCAGAAGTTGTACCGCTGGAGAAAGATCTTTCTTATGAAGAACAACCGATAGAGATTATGGATCGTAGCGAAAAAGTCCTATGAAACAAGACCACTCGATTGGTGAAAGTTTTATGGAGGAACCACCAACTTGAAGAAGCTACATGGGAGCTTGAGGATATGATGAGGGAGAAGTATCATCATCTGTTTGTTACAAAGTGACGAATTGCGAGGGCGAAATTCTTTTTAAGGGGGGTAGAATGTAACACCCGAGACTTTTATGTTATATAAATCATCAAAGGAATCTTTTTCTACACAACACTTTCTTGGCTTACTTTACATGCAATCACGACCTTCCTCGATAGCTTGCGTCGTACGCAATACTGAGTTTCACTAAACAACGATATGCTATTAAAATATTATTAAAACTAGCCATTATGAATAGTAATAACCACTTTTTGAAATTTTATAAATTTTATTTTTCAAAATGGACTTCATTTTTTGATTCGGAATACCGAAATTAGCCTAGGGTGAAATTTTGGTATTTTTCTGAAAACTTACAATTTTTGATGAATAGTGAAACCACTAAGTGGTAGGTTAAAAACTGAACTTTGCATAAAACTTAATTTTACCGCTTCTGTGAATGGAATTTCAAAAATCCGACAGACACGGTTAATATCAAGGACTAAAATGTGGTTCAATGAGATGAAAATAATTTTTGGTGAATAGTAACTTTTTACTTTTTTTTACCACGGTTAATAGTAAATAGGGTAACTAAGGGTAAATATGATATTACTATTACCCTAACACATGTCCTAATTCTATTGGATAAGTGTAATTCGGCCAAAAACAACCTTATGAATATAATATGACCATTTAGGTCCACTTGGATTAGATTATGACATTTAATATTATTTTATTTAATGAATAGTTAAAATAGTAAAAATCAAAGTTTAATAACTAAAACATTTTTAATATGGGGTTATACATAAGATAAATTCGACTATAAATATTCATTAGAAAGCTAAAAATATTTCCTACATAATGGTATTTTATTTATAATTTTTAGACATTAAATAATTTAATTTATTTATGACACAATTATGATGCAGTAATTATCTTATTTATGAAATATTGACATAATTCATGTTATAAACACCAAAATAAATGTAATTTGAGATTTTTTATGAATTACACTAATTATCTATCTTACTATGATATATTAGTGTTGATTTAATCAACTTGGTTCGAACATATAATTTTGTTATGACCTTCACAAATATCATATATCAAATAGTGTCAAAATTGACACAAAATAGTTTTTAAATCAAATATTATATTACTAATTGTTATTTTATTCTTAAAAATCTAAGGTCCGGCCAAATGACTTAGATAAGGATATATATATTAATAATAAACAATTTGAGGTTCGTTTGGCATGTTATAGTAAGTGTATTAACCATATAGTGAAAGAAAACAAAAAGACATGGTAAAAGTTAAATTATTTAACTTAGAGTTAAATCTAATTGATAAGGTTAAAATAATACCCTAAACTTGTCTAAATCCTATTGGTTGATAGGATTTCGACCCATCCCCACTTTACCTTCGAAATAAGACCCTTTGGAACCATTATAAACCGATTTTGACTTTAATATAAAATAATATTTTGAGGTATTCCTAAGGTGCCCCTCTCCTCCCTTATAAAAGGGCACCTCCTCCCCCTCCTCCTCACACCAATTTGAGCACTCAAGCTCGGCAAACCCCTGACATATTCTCCTCTCCACTTCCCTAGAATAATCCTAGAGGTCCTGGTCTTCTTCAAAGACCAATATTAGTTCCCTAAGTAGAGGATTCAAAGAGGCGTTCCAAAGAAGAGGTAATATCTGTTACCGATCTTTTCAATTTCTTTCTTCTTCAAATTCTTCTTCTTTAGTTGTTTCATGATAAAGTAATAACATCAGTATTACTTACATACTGATATGTTATTATAAATATGAAACAACCCTAATTCACCTTCTATCCATCCTACGGAAAAATGAAATCACCGCGCGTGCGTACGTACGGAATACCGTCTCCACGCCGTGGTGTAATCTATTTTCCACCACCACCTTACAAGGATGGGTATAATGGTGTAATGAGTAACTATTTATGATTATTATAAAGTAATATTGATACTGAAATAATATATATATACTCCAATACAATTCCACGATCATAGGAATGATATCATCACTCGTGCGTACGTACGGAATACCGTCTCCACGATGTGATGCGACTCGTTCTACATGATCATCATTACATAGTAATTATATAAATGAAATGAATGAATAAATATTATATATGTTACACTAATACCATTCTGGATATAAGATATCTATAACCTTAAAAGAAGAATAAGAATTTATTCGGCAAAACACGCATAAGAACAAAAGGCAATAAAGACCCGAGTAACAAGTAACAATGAAATATTACTAACAAGAAGCTAAGAATATGAACATATATGATATCATATCAATATTTATGATTCTGGAATAATTTAATAACATTTAAACCATTATACAGGAGCTTCGTACACGTACAAAGCAAATCAGACCTAAGGTAAGGGGAAATATCACAATCTCATTTTTATCCGAGATTGTTTATACTTTGGTATTTACTGGGGTGTATTTTATCATCCACATCCATGTTCCCTCAATATGTAATATTGTTTCCATCCACTTACAATAGTTTAAATCCAATTTTAACCTTCGGTGAGTTTTTAGTAAAAGATATGAAAGGAATCTTTTTTCGTTTTTCGTACGAGGTACTTTTTTTGACTTTTCCGACAAATGTACGAGAAGAATGTTTTTTTAACTTATACAGCATGAATGGATTTTTAAAACATTATTTCCAAGAAGCTTCCTTTACAAGTTTTCAAGTTTATTTTTAATCATCTTCTTTTGTTTTAAAGTCGTATGACATGTTATGAAAGGAAAAATGTTTTTGAGGTAGAAAGGATATTTTCCTCAAGAATGGAGTTCAAGTATTTTATCAAAATTATTTTCCAGCTAAGATAATAAAAGGGTTCTGTTTTTATCAATATTATTACATGGATTTGATTATGTTGTGATGGAAAATTTTTTATGAATTCCTTTATCTTATATGAATTGTTTTATGATGTCATGTTGTTTAAGAATCCAATTTTTATTACATGGGTTACGCTATGATGTATGGTTTATGATTATGTGGCACACATAAGAAAGGATTCATTATAAGATGGGTGGGACCTATATCTCCCTCCAATGCATTGGGTAAAGATTTTATATCTCATGAGATAGACATGGATGGAACGGTAGGTTATACCAGTTTAGTGAAACAGGACTGGAACGAGGGTGACTCGGTTTAGAAAGGGACTTTGTCCACTAAGATAGTCTTGGCAATGAGTCATGACTAACAAGAAATGATTTTCCTTGATTATGTGTGCATGCCACAAAGTTTCAAGTTTCATGTTATGATTATGGGGATCTCATTTTCACTTCTATGATTTGTTCCATGTTAAGATATTATGATCTCTTTTGCAGGTTATGATTTTCAAAAAGATATGATATGATTTTTATTTCCTTTATTTGCCCTTGTTGAGCATTTGAGCTCACCCTTTTATGTTTTCTTTTCCCCAGGTCAGGAAGATGGATATTAAGTAGAATATGCTATAAGGGACCCTAGATATGATGAAATAAATGGGATACACTGTAGAAGATTTATGAACCAGTTGTTTATGTTTCCCAGTTTCTAAAGACACTATACCTATACGGTCCTTTGTGGTTTTGTCATATGTTGTAGTAAGTGTGCTTCAATTTTGAAGTATTAACAATGTATGTAAAGTATGGGTCATTATAGTTGGTATCAGAGGCAAAGGAGGTAGGAATGTATCCGATCCTTGGGAACTCTCACATGTGAGCGTTGGACGAAGCATGGCTCTCTGCCCAAGGGCTTCATGAGGAAATGGCTGCCACTGGGGATGGTGGTGTGTCCCGCCCAGGGGGTGTAGCCGCCCATGGAGTGCCCTGATAGGTATCAATTATAGTCCACTGGAAGTAATTCCAGACCGCTATAGTTGGTATCAGAGGAAAGGTATAGTCAACCTTTGGAAACTAGGATGTGAAAGTCTTAGTAAGAACCCTAAGGATAAGTCTAAGCATAGAACACAATCTTAGTGTTTTAGAAATGGCCATGAATACCCTAGGATAAGAACTTAAGTGTGAAATTTTATCCTTGATTATTTGATTTTCCTATTATAATTAGTGTTGCTCACACTATTCTTCTTGGTTTTAGTCAATGGCTGGAACCCGAAGGAACCGTGTTAATGCGGAATGCGATGGGCAATGCAATGATTGTCCCCCTGAGCAACCAAACGATATGGGAGCTGGAATGCAAAATATTGTAGCCATGCTCACACAACTTTCTCAAGCTATGAATCATGCAGGACTTCCAAACGAGCAAAGGAAGGAGCAACATTCTGTTGAATCCTTCATGAGGCAGTGTCCGCCTTCTTTCAGTGGGTCTACGGATCCATTAGTTGCTGAACAATGGATTAGTACTACTGAAAAGATATTTTCAGTTCTTCAATGTTCTGAACATGATAAAGTCATCCTAGTAGTGTATCGTTTGGAAGGAGATGCTGATCAATGGTGGAATCTTATTAAGAATACGAGGCAAAGGGATGAAATTGAGTCTATGGAATGGGGCGAGTTCAAGAACTTATTTTTTAATAAGTACTTCCCTCGTATTCTCCGAACAAAGATGGAGAAAGAGTTTCTTGAACTGAAGCAAAGGGATGATGAATCTGTTGGTACCTATGAAGCTAATTTTACAAGACTTGCAAGGTACGCTTCTGGTATTATTATCCAACCTGAGAGTAAGATCGATCGATTCTTTAGTTGCTTAAAACCAAGTCTTCGAAGGGTGTTAGCCATAAGGGACTTCAATAGCTATGAGGAAATCGTTTGGTGTGCTCTCAAAGTCGAGATGGAGATTGGAGTAACCCATCAGTCACATGGGTTTGATAAGAAGAGGAAGATGGAATTCAAAGGAAAATCTAAAGAGCACACTGAAAAGAATATGAGCTTTCCCTTATGCTCAAAGTGTGGAAAGAAACATGGAGGGAGTTGTCTTAAAGGGACAAGTAAATGTTTCAAATGTGGAAAGGAAGGTCATCGGGCATTTGAATGTCGCGATAATGGGAAGAAGATGTCTAATGATGAAAAAGAAGGAAGGGATACACTGAATGAACCTTCTACACTTCAATGTTTCAAGTGCAAGGAGATGGGGCATTATGCCAATCAATGCCGAAATCCAAGGGTTGATGATGATGGTCGACGTCAACAAAATCTTAAGGCTAAAGACAAAGGAAAGTCACATGCAGTTTCTATCAGTGATGTGGAGTACGATAATGAAGTGGTGAAAGGTACACTTACCATCCACTCTAAAGTAGAAAATGTTTTATTTGATTCTGGATCCACCCACTCTTTTATTTCTGAAAAATTTTCTAAGGGTATCACCGTATTACCTCAACAATTAGATGTTGAGATAGTTGTGACAACACCTAATGGCACAACAGTCGCATCAAAAGATTATAATTCTTCTCTGATCGAAGTTTGTGGGAATGTGCTTCCTGCAAATCTTGTAATACTTCCTTTAGTGGAATTTGATGTGATTCTTGGCATGGATTGGCTTTCTCTACATGGAGCTCATATCAATTTCCAAATAAGGGAAGTCACATTTCATATTCCAGATCAATCTACGATCGTCTATCGATGCAAGGATGAATATAACCTTCCAGTGGAAATTTCTTCCATCTTATGGGTCTTGATTCCCCTAAATGAAGGTTATTTATCTCAAATGGTTGGTGAGAAACTCACGATTAATAATATGCCCATCGTACGGGAGTTTGATGATGTCTTTCCGGAGGAATTACCGGGTCTTCCACTAAATCGTGAAGTTGAGTTTTCAATAGAACTCGTACCAGGTGCTTTGCCTATTTCAAAGACACCTTATAGAATGGCCCCAATTGAGTTGCAGGAATTGAAGAAGCAACTCCAGGAGAATCTTGATAAGGGATTCATACGCCCTAGTGCGTCACCTTGGGGAGAACCTATTCTATTTGTTAAGAAGAAAGATGGATCAATGAGACTCTGCATTGATTATCGAGAACTTAACAAGATCACTATCAAGAAAAAATATCCTCTCCCACGCATTGATGACTTATTTGACCAACTACGCAGAGCTCAATACTTTTCCAAGATTGATCTTCGTTCAGGGTATCATCAATTAAGGGTCAAAAGGGAGGATATACCAAAGATGGCTTTCCACACAAGGTATGGACACTATGAATTTATAGTGATTCCATTTGGTCTTACTAATACCCCTGCTATCTTTATGGATCTAATGAATAGAGTCTTTAGAGACTATCTTGATCAATTTGTGGTAGTCTTTATAGACGATATTCTTGTCTATTCAAAGAGGAAGGAAGAGCATGAAGATCACTTGAGAATTATATTGAAGACCCTGAGAAAGGAGAAGCTTTATGCCAA
Source organism: Viscum album (assembly GCA_963277665.1). Classification (NCBI taxonomy): domain Eukaryota; kingdom Viridiplantae; phylum Streptophyta; class Magnoliopsida; order Santalales; family Viscaceae; genus Viscum; species Viscum album. The sequence continues at coordinate 78,012,444 of OY728159.1, forward strand.
ATTTACCAAGTGTGAATTTTGGCTTCAAAAAGTTGCATTTTTGGGTCACATAATCTCAAAAGAGGGGATATCTGTGGATCCAGCAAAAACAGAGGTTATCGAAATATGGTCAAGACCAACAACAGTAACTGAGATCCGAAGTTTTCTTGGTTTGGCTGGATATTATCGATGTTTTGTAAAGGATTTTTCACGATTATCTAATCCACTCACCAAGTTGACTCGGAAAGGAGTTAAGTTTGTCTGGACGGAAGAATGTGAAGAGAATTTCAAGGAGTTGAAAAGAAGGTTATCCAGTGCACCTGTGCTCACACTGCCTTGTAGTGGAGATAGGTTTGTGATATACAGTGATGCATCCAAGAAGGGATTGGGGTGTGTTCTTATGCAAAATGATATGGTGATAGCTTATGCCTCACGACAGTTGAAAATCCATGAGCAAAATTAGCCAACACATGATTTGGAGTTGGCTGCGGTAATCTTTGCATTAAAGATTTGGAGGCATTACCTTTATGGTGAAAGGTGTGATATTTATACTGATCATAAAAGTTTAAAGTATATTTTCACACAAAAGGAGTTGAATATGCGTCAAAGAAGATGGTTGGAGCTGATTAAGGATTATGACTGCTCAATCCATTACCACCCTGGGAAAGCAAACAAGGTGGCAGATGCATTAAGTTGACAAGACCATGCTAGTTTATCCGTGATGAGGATCACAAAAGATCCAATATTTATAGATTTACAAAGGATGGATCTTGGAATTATAATGGAAGGGGAAAAATCTTATCTTTCTCAAATGAATGTTCAACCATCTATACATGTGAAGATTAAAGAGGCATAGAAAGAAGATGTCGAGTTACAAAAGAAGGTGAGAAATGTTCCTGAGTTCAACCTTGATTGTGATGGGATAATAAAGTTCAGGAGTAGGGTTTGTGTTCCTCCCATCCCCGAATTAAAGAAGGAGCTACTGGATGAGGCTCATAGTTCATCATTCACTATTCATCCTGGAAGCACGAAGATGTATAGGGACCTGAAAGAGTACTTCTGGTGGGATGGCATGAAAAGAGATGTTGCTGAATGTGTCTCTCGATGCTTGGTTTGTCAACAAGTTAAAGCTGAGAGACAAAAGTCTAAGGGGATGTTACAACCATTACCCATACCCGAATGGAAATGGGAAAACATCACTCTGGACTTTGTCACAGGACTTCCTAAAACATCCAAAGGCAATAATGCTATTTGGGTCATACTTGATCATCTTACAAAGTCTGCACACTTCATTGCTATTAGAGAGGATTTCTCTCTAGATCAGCTTGCCAGGATATATGTAAAGGAAGTGGTAAGATTGCATAGAGTACCACTTTCTATTATATCTGATTGGGATCTGAGATTTACCTCGAAGTTCTGGCGAAGTCTTCAGCATACTCTGGATACAGAGTTGAGTTTCAGCACAGCTTATCATCCTTAGACAGACGGTCAGTCTGAGAGAACAATTCAAACCCTAGAAGATATGTTGAGAGCATGCTCTATGGATTTCAAAGGAGTTTGGGATCAACACCTACCTTTGGTGGAATTTTCTTATAATAATAGCTTTCACTCCAGTATTCAGATGGCTCCTTATGAAGCTCTCTATGGAAAGAAATGCAGGACTCCAACTTGCTGGGATGAAGTTGGGGAAAGAAAGCTATTAGGACCTAATCTCGTTGATGAAATTGCAGAAAAGGTCAGATCTATTCAACAACACATAAGAGCAGCTCAGAGTCGACAGAAAAGTTATGCCGACAACCGAAGAAAAGACCTAGAGTTTGAAGTGGGCGATAAAGTGTTCTTACGAATATCTCCCTGGAAGAGGGTTATGAGATTTGGAAAGAAGGGGAAGTTTAGCCCTAGATATATCGGTCCTTTCGAAATACTGGATCGTGTTGGAAAGGTAGCTTACCGATTGGCGCTTCCACCGAATCTCTCTCAAGTTCACGACGTGTTCCATGTATCTCTCCTGAGAAAGTACATACCAGATCCTTCACATGTACTCAGCTCAGAAGTTGTACCGCTGGAGAAAGATCTTTCTTATGAAGAACAACCGATAGAGATTATGGATCGTAGCGAAAAAGTCCTACGAAACAAGACCACTCGATTGGTGAAAGTTTTATGGAGGAACCACCAACTTGAAGAAGCTACATGGGAGCTTGAGGATATGATGAGGGAGAAGTATCATCATCTGTTTGTTACAAAGTGACAAATTTCGAGGGCGAAATTCTTTTTAAGGGGGGTAGAATGTAACACCCGAGACTTTTATGTTATATAAATCATCAAAGGAATCTTTTTCTACACAACACTTTCTTGTCTTACTTTACATGCAATCACGACCTTCCTCGATAGCTTGCGTCGTACGCAATACTGAGTTTCACTAAACAACGATATGTTATTAAAATATTATTAAAACTAGCCGTTATGAATAGTAATAATCACTTTTTGAAATTTTATAAATTTTATTTTTCAAAATGGACTTCATTTTTTGATTCGGAATACCGAAATTAGCCTAGGGTGAAATTTTGGTATTTTTCTGAAAACTTACAATTTTTGATGAATAGTGAAACCACTAAGTGGTAGGTTAAAAACTGAATTTTGCATAAAACTTAATTTTACCGCTTTTGTGAATGGAATTTCGAAAATCCGACAGACACGGTTAATATCAAGGACTAAAATGTGGTTCAATGAGATGAAAATAATTTTTGGTGAATAGTAACTTTTTACTTTTTTTTTACCACGGTTAATAGTAAATAGGGTAACTAAGGGTAAATATGATATTACTATTACCCTAACACATGTCCTAATTCTATTGGATAAGTGTAATTCGACCAAAAACAACCTTATGAATATAATATGACCATTTAGGTCCACTTGGATTAGATTATGACATTTAATATTATTTTATTTAATGAATAGTTAAAATAGTTAAAATCAAAGTTTAATAACTAAAACATTTTTAATATGGGGTTATACATAAGCTAAATTCGACTATAAATATTCATTAGAAAGCTAAAAATATTTCGTACATAATGGTATTTTATTTATAATTTTTAGACATTAAATAATTTAATTTATTTATGACACAATTATGATGCAGTAAATATCTTATTTATGAAATATTGACATAATTGATGTTATAAACACCAAAATAAATGTAATTTGAGATTTTTTATGAATTAAACTAATTATCTAGATTACTATGATATATTAGTGTTGATTTAATCAACTTGGTTCGAACATATAATTCTGTTATGACTTTCACAAATATCATATATCAAATAGTGTCAAAATTGACACAAAATAGTTTTTAAATCAAATATTATATTACTAATTGTTATTTTATTCCTAAAAATCTAAGGTTCGGCCAAATGACTTAGATAAGGATATATATATTAATAATAAACAATTTGGGGTTCGTTTGGCATGTTATAGTAAGTGTATTAACCTTATAGTGAAAGAAAACAAAAAGACATGGTAAAAGTTAAATTATTTAACTTAGAGTTAAATCTAATTGATAAGGTTAAAATAATACCCTAAACTTGTCTAAATCCTATTGGTTTATAGGATTTCGACCCATCCCCACTTTACCTTCGAAATAAGACCCTTTGGAACCCTTATAAACCGATTTTGACTTTAATATAAAATAATATTTTGAGGTATTCCTAAGGTGCCCCTCTCCTCCCTTATAAAAGGGCACCTCCTCCCCCTCCTCCTCACACCAATTTGAGCACTCAAGCTCGGCCAACCCCTGCCATATTATCCTCTCCACTTCCCTAGAATAATCCTAGAGGTCCTGGTATTCTTCAAAGACCAATCTTAGTTCCCTAAGTGGAGGATTCAAAGAGGCGTTCCAAAGAAGAGGTAATATCTGTTACCGATCTTTTCAATTTCTTTCTTCTTCAACTTCTTCTTCTTTAGTTGTTTCATGATAAAGTAATAACATCAGTATTACTTACATACTGATATGTTATTATAAATATGAAACAACCCTAATTCACCTTCTATCCATCCTACGGAAAAATGAAATCACCGCGCGTGCGTACGTACGGAATACCGTCTCCACGCCGTGGTGTAATCTATTTTCCACCACCACCTTACAAGGATGGGTATAATGGTGTAATGAGTAACTATTTATGATTATTATAAAGTAATATTGATACTGAAATAATATATATATACTCCAATACAATTCCACGATCATAGGAATGATATCATCACTCGTGCGTACGTACGGAATACCGTCTCCACGATGTGATGCGACTCGTTCTACATGATCATCATTACATAGTAATTATATAAATGAATTGAATGAATAAATATGATATATGTTACACTAATTCCATTCTGGATATAAGGTATCTATAACCTTAAAAGAAGAATAAGAATTTATTCGGCAAAACACGCATAAGAACAAAAGGCAATAAAGACTCGAGTAACAAGTAACAATGAAATATTACTAACAAGAAGCTAAGAATATGACCATATATGATATCATATAAATATGTATGATTCTGGAATAAGTCAATAACATTATTTAAACCATTATACAGGAGCTTCGGACACGTACAAATCAAATCGGACCTAAGGTAAGGGAAATATCACAATCTCATTTTTATCCGAGATTGTTTATTCATAAGTATTTATTGGGGTGTATTTTATCATCCACATCCATGTTCCCTCAATATGTAATATTGTTTCCATCCACTTACACTAGTTTAAATCCAATTTTACCCTTTTGTGAGTTTTTAGTAAAGAATATGAAAGGAATCTTTTGTCATTTTTCGTACGAGGTACTTTTTGACTTTTCCGACAAAAGTACGAAGAATGTTTTTTTAACTTATACGACATGAATGGATTTCTAAAACATTATTTCCAAGAAGATTCCTTTACAAGTATTCAAGTTTATTTTTAATCAACTTCTTTTAGTTTACAATTGTATGACATGTTAAGAAAGGAAAAGTGTTTTTGAAGTAGAAAGGATATTTTCCTCAAGAATGAAGTTCAAGTATTTTATCAAAATTATTTTCCATCTAAGATAATAAAAGGGTTCTGTTTTTATCCCTATTGTTACATGGATTTGATTATGTTGTGATGGAAATATTTTTATGAATTCCTTTATCTTATATGAATTGTTTTATGATGTCATGTTGTCTAAGAATCCCATTTTTATTACATGGGTTACGCTATGATGTATGGTTTATGATTATGTGGCACACATAAGAAAGGATTCATTATAAGATGGGTGGGACCTATATCTCCCTCCAATGCATTGGGTAAAGATTTTATATCTCATGAGATAGACATGGCTGGAACGGTAGGTTATACCGGTTCAATGAAACAGGACTGGAACGAGGGTGACTCGGTTCAGAAAGGGACTTTGTCCACTAAGATAGTCTTGGCAATGAGTCATGACTAACAAGAAATGATTTTCCATGATTATGTGTGCATGCCACAATGTTTCAAGTTTCATGTTATAATTATGGGGATCTCATTTTCACTTCTATGATTTGTTCCATGTTAAGATATTATGTTCTCTTTTGCAGGTTATGATTTTCAAAAAGATATGATATGATTTTTATTTCCTTTATTTGCCCTTGCGGAGCATTTGAGCTCACCCTTTTATGTTTTCTTTTCCCCAGGCCAGGAAGATGGATATTAAGTAGAATATGCTAAAAGGGACCCTAGATATGATGAAATAAATGGGAGACACTATAGAAGATTTATGAACCAGTTGTTTATGTTTCCTAGTTTCTAAAGACACTATACTTATATGGTCCTTTGTGGTTTTGTCATATGTTGTAATAAGTGTGCTTCAATTTTGAAGTATTAACAATGTATGTAAAGTATGGGTCGTTATAATAATTAAGGGCATTTTTTCTTGCATGTACATGGATTAAGATCATGTATATGGATGAGGAATCTTTATTTTATAGAATCATTGAGTAATCGAAGGTAAATCGGGTTAGGATGTTCCGATATATCTAGGACATGGGTAGGAAAGATAATAAAAACCCTGACAATAAGGGTTCTTGAATCAGGTGGGATATCATAGGGTGTGGGATTCATTCAGCATACCAAGGTAAGAAATTAATCTCCTGAGGATGTATTTTCCTTTTTTTAATGAACATTTTGTAAGTAATATATTCAAATACACTGGGGCATGATGTGCATAGTCAAGTAATGGTGTTCGTAGGACACTTTTCTCCCGTCACCTATGGTCATGGAGGATTATGGAGATACAATATTACTCAAAGCATGAATTTTGAGGTGTGGGAGGAGTGTATTAGGACACATTAGAAACGTATAGGCTATGATTCACCCATGGGATCAAGTAATTGTAACACTCTGGAATTACTTCCAGTGGACTATAATTGATACCTATCAGGGCAATCTATGGGTGGCTACACCCCCTGGGCGGGACACACCACCATCCCCAGTGGCAGCCATTTCCTCATGAAGCCCTTGGGCGGAGAGCCATGCTTCGTCCAACACTCACATGTGAGACTTCCCAAGGATTGGATTCATTCCTACCTCCTTTTCCTCTGATACCAACTGTTGAGACCCAAATCATGACGTACATGGACATTACATTACTTTTTCGGAATACTGAATACATAAAAAAACAAACACCGAAGGACCGTAATAGTTTTGTGTCTTTGAAAACATGGAACATAATCTTTTAATCATGGTGAAAGATCTTCAACATCTCCCATAAAGATCTTCCCCTTTTTTTTCTTACCTAAAACCTTTATTTATATCATGTGGAAAAGAAAACATATAAAGGGTGAGATCAAATTCTCAGTAAGGGTAAGCATGGAGAACATAAAACAATCTATAAACATTTGAATGCAAAATCTTGAACATAAAATCTAAACATCAAAATCTTGAGCAAAGACATAAATCTTGGAAGTACGTAAGGAATATATCATAAAGGAACATAAATCTTGATAAAATAGCATGGGAATAAATCATGTAATTGTGGAAACCATTCAGCATTGTTATGATTTCCATAGTAGCCAAGGCATTGCTGCCAAGACCATCTTAGTGGATAAAGTCCCTTTCTGAATCGAGTTCACTCCTTGTTCCAGTCCTATATCACTGAACCGGATTAACTTACCATTCCATCCATGTATATCTCATGATATATAAATCTTTACCCAATGCATTGGAGGGATATATAGGTCCCACCCATCTCATAATTAAATCATTCTTACTTGTGCCACAACATAAATATAAATCATTCATCATAACCCAAAGAATAAAAATGGGTTTCATAAACATCATCACATCATAACATAATCCATATAAAACATATGGATATCATTTCATCATAAGAATAGTGGAACCATTTAAATCATAGAGACATTATACTTGAAACATAAACATATGAAATAATACCATCTTAGATGGAAAATGGTTTTGATAAAACATTTGAAATAAATTCTTGAGGAAAATATCCTTTATTCTTCAAAATCATTTTATTTTCACAAAATTCCATAAAATTTTAAAAGAAATGGATTTTTTTGAAAATAGTCAATAAATCTTGCAGATAAATCTTCATGAAAATAAGGCATTATAAAATCTTAAAAAAATTTTCATGGCGTATAAGTTAAAAAAACATTCTCCTCGTACTTTTGTTGGAAAAGTCAAAAAGTACCTTGTAGGGTAAATAAAAGATAGATTCCTTCCATACCATGGTGTAAAAGTAAAAATGGGTAAAAGTAAATTAAACATACATGAAAAAACTTTTATAAAACATGGATATGGATGATAGCAATACCCCTATTAAATACTTACAAATAACAATCTCGGATAAGAATGAGATTGCAAAATTATCCCTTACCTAGGTACGATATGCTTCGTACATATCCGAAACTCCTGTATAATGATTTAAATAATTTAATTGAGTTATTACAGAATCATATTCATTGTTATGATGTCATAAATGGTTCACTTATGACTTTATATTACCTGTTCTTTTGTACATTCCATGTTAAAGTAGCGTTTTGGGTAAAATCGTTTTATTTATCGTACGTGTTTGGACTTGTTGTTCTTGATATTATTACTTATATACTAATTTAATTAATTCCAAAATGTAAAAAAATGATTTATATATAATATATATTCATTATATACGTATATATATGATAGATCGATAAATGGAATTAAATACACCGTTCATGGAGACGGTAGGATGTACGTACGCATGAACGCTGTTTTTGTTTCCTTATTGAATTGAATGGAATTAAGTATATGACGTACATATATATACACATAAATCTATTATCATTATTATGTCTTATATTTCATGATTACTTATTATATTTGCTTTATAATCATTCAAGAATGGTTAACATAGAGAATGAATCTCATCGCGTCGTGGAGACGGTAGTCCGTACGTACGTACGAGCGATTATACGATTTCCATGATCGTGGAATTGTATTGATATGTATGTATAATATTTAGAATCAATATCACATTAAAATAATCAAATTTATTTATTTATTTACACCATTATACCCATCCAAGTAAGGTGGTGGTTGAAAACAGATTACACCACGGCGTGGAGGGGGTATTCCATACGTACTCACGCGCGGCGATTTCGTTTTCCGTAGGATGGATAGAAGGTGAAATAGGGTTGTTTCATATTTATAATAACATATAAGTATATAATTAATACTTATGTTATTACTTTATAATGATACAACTCAAGAAGAAGAAGTTTAAGAAGAAAGAAACTTGAGAGAATTGGAAGAAGAGATTACCTCTTCTTCGATGCACCTCCTTTAAGCCTTCTCTTAAGGAAGTAGAGTTGGTCTTTTCAGAAGACCAGAACCTCCAAAATGTTGCTAGGGAAGTGGATAATGGAAATGGGTAGGGTTTGGCTGAGCTTCAAGGCTCAAAAGGGTGTTAATATAAGAGGGAAGGGGTGCCCTTTTTATAAGGGAGGAGAGGGGCACATTTGGACAAACATAAAATATTATTTTATAATAAAGTCATATTCGGTTTATAATAGCTCCAAATTGATTTATTTCGAAACTAAAGTGGGTATGGGTAGAAATTATCTCAACCAATAGATTTTAGACAAGTTTAGGTTACAAAGTTAACCTTATCATTTAGATTTAACTCTAAGTTAAATAATTTAACTTTTACCGTGTCTTCTTGTTTTCTTACACTATATGGTTAATAAACTTACTATAACAAGCCAAACGAACCCCAAGTGGTTTATTATTAATATATATATACTTATATAAGTCATGTTTCCAAACCATAGATTTTTAGGAATAAAATAACAATTAATAATATAATATTTGTTTTAAAAACTATTTTATGTCAATTTTGACACTATTTGGTAATTGATTTTTGTGAAAACCATAACAGCATTATTAGTTCTAAAAGAGTTAATTAAATCAATACTAGCATGTAATATTAACCTATAAAATTAGTTTAATTCATAAAAAGTCTAAAATTACATTAATTTGGGTATTTATAATATCAATTATTTTAATATTTCATTATTTAGGTAATTACTTCATCACCATTATGTCATAAATAACATGAATTATTTAATGTATAAAAATTACAAATAAAATACCATTATGTATGAAATCATTTTAGATTTCTAATTAATATTTATAGTCTAATTTATCTTATGAATAACCCTATATTAAAAATGAATTTGTTATTAAACATCGATTTTAACTATTTTATCCCTTCTTTAAATAAATTAATAGTAAAAGTCCTAATCTAATCCAAGTGGACCTAAAGGGTAATATTTTATTCCTATATTTATTTATGGTCAAATTAAACTTATCCAATAGAATTAGGACATGTGTTTGGGTAATAATAATATCATTATTACCCTTAATTACCCTATTTACTTTTAACTGTGGTAAATAAAAGTAAAAAGTTACTGTTCAGAAAAACAATTATTTTCATCTCATTGAACCACATTTTAGTCCTTGATATTAATCGTGTCTCTCAGATTTTCAAAATTCCACTAACAGAAATGGTAAAATTAATTTTTATGTGAATTTCCAAATTCTCCTAGGAGGTGGGTAAAAGAGGGTGAAAAGTTCAATAAAATTTTTATATATCTAAAATTATTATAAAATGACTCAAATGAATTAAATTGAAATTATTTAGGTATTATGTATCAATTTTGACCTAAAATAAATTTAAATAAAATAAATAATTATTTAAATAAAAAGTGGGTTTTTAAATAGTAACCCGGTGTTTTCACTATTCATCAAAAATTGAAAGTTTTTAGAAAAATACCAAAAATTCAACCTTGGCTAATTTCGATATTCCGAATCCAAAAATGAAGACCATTTTGAAATATAAAATTTATAAAATTCCAAAATGTGGGTATTACTATTCATAACGGCTAGTTTATATAATAGTTTAATAGTATATCTTTGTTTAGTGAAACTCGGTATTGCGTACAACACACGCTATCGTGGAAGGTCGCGATTGCATGTAATGTAAGCCGAGTCAGGGATACGTGTAGTTCAAGATACTTTTGGTGTAGCGTACAACACAAGACATCAATAAAATTAAAAAGAATATTTTTCATAAAATCTCAGGGTGTTACATTCTACCCCCCTTAAAATGAATTTCGCCCTCGAAATTCATCGGGCTTATAAATGGTTTACTACTCGAAAGTTTATTTAATAGAAACCCACATCGTAAATATGAATACCAAAACCAATCTTTAAAAACTAAAGTATGAAACTTAACGTTTACCCAAATTAACTAATCACTAGGTTTCCACATAGAAGAACATAGGTGAAAATATGGATATGGAAGAGAAATATTACCATCATGTTCTGATGGAGAGTGGTAGAGAACATGGCTATGAAAAATCCAACAATCACAAAGCCATAAATTTGTGATGATCTACGGTACCATCTGATTTATCGGATATAAGGGCACCAGGACAACATTTTTGGTTTTCAAGATCATTTCCCTAAACTTGGAGAATTTGAATTAGAAAAAATACTTTCTTTATTTCGGTATATTCTCACCGTTGTTCGTGCCTTGAACAATTTCTGCTTCATCTCTTAACGAAATGAAGTTGAATTTGTCTTTTGTGAAGTGTAAGTAGATCATGCAAAAGAATGATAGGTCATTCCATAGGAATAGTAAAAGTTGTATACATAAGTCCATATATGGTGAGATTAATTGGATATGGTTCCAAAAATGGACTTATACTTCATCTATCATCCTGCATAAAATAAAACTAGTTTATACTAACCAGGGACTTCCTGTAGGCTAGAGGTAGGCGATAAAGGCCTGTCGCACTTCGGTTGTGGGTTTGATTCCCGCAACCCTGTCCGACGCGACGGGTTGTTGCCCGTTCTACAGGTTTTCCTTTTTCTTAAACTACACTATTATAACATTCTATCAATAATATCGAAAACATTTCTAGCCTTAAACAATACTAACTTATGTTCAACATAATCCATTCTAATATTTAGGCCTATCCAAAATACTTCTTTCCAAACTCATATTATAAAGACAATGATTACTAAAAAGGTCATATAACAAGCACATGAATACCATCATTTACCCCTCATATATCTTTTTGGTCACATTCCAATCATGTGAATACCTTAATCATGTATTCTCTTGAAAAATTAATACCTGTTGAACCTTAGTGAAAACATGAATGCTGTCAAAAGTTAACTCTTTCCTCATACCAAAATCCCTAAAATTCTATATACTCAAACCATGATATCACCATTTCCTTATATTATTCATGATCTCATTAATACTATCAAACATTTAATTATCTCATTATCCCTCATTTATGCACATATTAGGTGCTTTCCAAAAATATCTGAATAACCTTTCATTGTTACCGGTACCATTCAACATATACTTTCAGAACTCAAGCAAAGACAATCCTTAGATTTGTCTTTATTCCATAGTACCGTACATTTTTCTTGATTACACTACCTTCTTAAACCACTGACTGAGCATCATCATTTTTTCTATCTCATATATCATTTGTAGTATCTTCATCATCATCCACATAAATACTACCCATATGACCATGCTAATTCTCTTTATGAGATTTTCCCTTAGGGAATTGGTTTTCGTAATGCCCATAAATTCCACATTTAAAACATCTAATCATTGTTGATGTCTTAGCAATACCATTATCCTTGTTAATGTTGTTAACTGATCCTTTTCCTTTCTAATTACTGGATTTGTGTCCTTCTTTTCCACAACCAAATAATCTTCCAGTTCCTTTGAAACATTCTCCTTGATGTCTCTTCCCACATGATTCACATGAGGAAAATTGAACTTTCTTTCCTCTTTGATCATCATGAAACTCCTTCTTTATCTTATTAACTGAGTCAGGAAAGTTACCAAAGTTGATATTATTGATCATATTATGAGATTGATGATTAGGAATAATAACGATGTTTTGCCTTCCAAATCCGATTTCATTTAGGAAAATTGAACTTCCTTTCCTCTATGATCATCATGAAACTCCTTCTTTGTTAGATTAACTGAGTTAGGAAACTTACCAAAGTTGAGATTATTGATCATATTATGAGATTGCTGATTAGGAATAAGAACGATGTTTTGCCTCCCAAATCCCATTTCCATTTCTTGATCATGAAGAATATCATTCCATTGTCCATCATATTCTCCATTAACATGAATCTTCTGTTTTCCTTCCATTTTCTAAAACCCAAAAAGAATAGTGTGAGAGACATAAATCATGTTAGGAAAACAACATAATCAAGGGGAGTACTTTCAATTTATAACATCATAGGTTTAATCCTAGGTTATTCATGATAATTATCATAATTCTAGGACTATAACCTATACTTATACCTAACCTTAGATACATCCCTAGACATACCTTAGAAATATCTCTAGGGTTTTCACTAAAGTTTTCGCATCCTAGTTTCCAAAGGTTAACTAAACCTTTCCTCTGATACCAACTATAATGGTCTGGAATTACTTGAAGTGGACTATAATTAATACCTATCAGGGCAATCCATGGGTGGCTACACCCCCTGGGAGGGACACACCACCATCCCCAGTGGCATCCATTTCCTCATGAATCCCTTGGGCAGAGAGCCATGCTTCGTCCAACTCTCACATGTGAGAGTTCCCAAGGATCAGATTCATTTCTACCTCCTTTGCCTCTAATACCAATTGTAGAGACCAAAATCTTGACGTACATGGACATTAAATTACTTTTGCGGAATACTTAATACATAACAAAAACAAACACCAAAGGACCTTAATAGTTTAGTGTCTTTGGAAACTCGAAACATAATCTTCTAATCATGGTGAAAGATCTTCAGCATCTCCCATAAAGATCTTCCCATTTTTTCTTACCTAAAACCTTTCTTTATATCCTGGGGAAAATAAAACATATAGAGGGTGAGCTCAAATTCTCAGTAAGGGTAAGCATATAGAACATAAAACAATCCATAAACATTTTAATGCAAAAGCTTGAACATAAAATCTAAACATCAAAATCTTGAGCAAAGACATAAATCTTGGAAGTACGTAAGGCATATATCATAAAGGAACATCAATCTTGATAAAATATCGTGGGAATAAATCATGTAATCGTGGCAACCATTCAGCACTTTTTATGATTTCCATAGTAGCCAAGGCATTGCTGCCAAGACCATCTTAGTGGACAAAGTCCCTTTCTGAATCGAGTTCACTTCTCGTTCCAGTCCAGTATCACTGAACCAGATTAACTTACCATTCCGGCCATGTCTATCTCATGAGATATAAATATTTACCCAATTAATTTGAGGGAAATATAGGTCCCACCAATCTAATAATGAAATAATTCTTACTTGTGCCACAACATAAACATAAATGATTCATCATAAACCAAAGAATAAAAATGGGGTTCATAAACATCATCCCATCATAACATAATCCATATAAAACAAATGGATATCATTTCATCATAAGAAAATTGGAACCATTTAAATCATAGACACATTATACTTGAAACATACACATATGAAATAATTTCATCTTAGATGGAAAATGGTTTTGATAAAACACTTGAAATGAATTCTTGAGGAAAATATCCTTTATTCTTCAAAATCATTTTCATTTCACAAAATTCCATGCAATTTTAAAAGAAATATATTTTGTTGAAAATAGTCAATAAATCTTGTAGAGAAAGCTTCATGAAAATAAGGCGATATAAAACTGTAAAAATCCGTTCATGTCGTATATGTTAAAAAACATGCTCCTCGTACTTTTGTCGGAAAAGTCAAAAAGTACCTTGTAGGGTAAATAAAAGAAAGATTACTTCTATACCATGGGGTAAAAGTCAAAATGGGTAAAAAGGACTTTAAACATACATGAAAACACTTTTATAAAACATGGACATGGATGATAACAATAACCAATGTAAATGCTTATGAATAACAATCTAGGATAAGAATGAGATTGCAAAATTATCCATTACCTTAGGTCTGATATTCTTCGTACATATCCGAACCTCCTATATAATGATTTAAATAATGTCATTGACTTATTACAGAATCATATTCATTGTTATTATTTCATAAATGGTTCACTTATGACTTTATATTACCCGTTCTTTTGTAAATTCCATGTTAAAGCAGCGGTTTGGGTAAAAAAAATTATTTATCGTACGTGTTTGGACTTGTTTTTCTTGATATTATTACTTATATCCTGATTCACATAATTCCAGAATGTTAAAAAAATAATTTATATATAATATATATTCAGTATATACATATATATATGATAGATCGATAAATGGAATTAAATACACCGTTCATGGAAACGGTAGGTCGTACGTACGCATGAACGCTGTTTTTGTTTCCTTTTTGAATTGAATGGAATTAAGTAGATGACATACATATATATACACATAAATCCAGTATCATTATTATTTCATATATTTCATGATTACTTATTATATATAATTTATAATCATTCATGAATGGTTAACATGGAGAATGAATCTCATCGCGTCGTGGAGACGGTATTCCGTACGTACGCACGAGCGATGATACCATTCCCATGATCGTGGAATTGTATTAAATTGTATGTATAATATTTCATAATCAGTATCACATTAAAATAATCATATATATTTATTTATTTACACCATTATACCCATCCAACTAAGGTGGTGGTCGAAAACAGATTACACCACGGCGTGGAGAGGGTATTCCGTACGTACGCACGCGCGGTGATTTCGTTTTACATAGGATGGATAGAAGGTGAAATTGGGTTGTTTAATATTTATAATAACATATCAGTATATAATTAATACTGATGTTATTACTTTATAGTGATACAACTAAATAAGAAGAAGTTTAAGAAGAAATAAACTTGAGAGAATCGGAAGAAGAGATTACCTCTTCTTCGACGCACCTCCTTTAAGCCTTCTCTTAAGGAATAGAGTTGGTATTTTGAGAATACCAGAACCTCCAAAATGTTTCTAGGGAAGTGGAGAAGGGAAATGGTCAGGGTTTGGCCGAGATTCCAGGCTCAAAAGGGTGTTAAGAGAAGAGGGAAGGGGTGCCCTTTTTATAAGGGAGGAGAGGGGCACCTTTGGAAAAACTTAAAATATTATTTTAAAATAAAGTCATATTCGATTTATAATAGCTCAAAATTGATTTATCTCAATGCGAAAGTGGGGATGGGTCGAAATACTCTCAAAAAATATATTTTAGACATGTTTAGGTTACAATTTTATCCTTATCATTAAGATTTAACTCTAAGATAAAAAAATTTATCTTTTACCGTGTCTTCTTGTTTTCTTACAATATATGGTTAAAAAACTTACTATAAAAAGTCAAACGAAGCCCAAGTGGTTTATTATTAATATATATATCCTTATCTAATTCATGTTTATGAACCACATATTTTTAGGATTAAAATAACAATTAATAATATACTATTTGTTTTAAAAACTATTTTATGTCAATTTTGACACTATTTGGTAATTGATTTTTTGTGAAACTCATAACAGCATTATTAGTTCAAAAAAAGTTAATTAAATAAATAATTACATGTAATATTATCCTATAAAGTTATTTTAATTCATAAAAAGTCTCAAATTACATTTATTTGGGTATTTATAATATCAATTATTTTAATATTTCATTATTTAGGTAATAACTACATCACCATTGTTTCATAAATAACATGAATTATTTATTGTCTAAAAATTACAAATAAAATACCATTATGTAGGAAATTGTTTTAGATTTCTAATTAATATTTATAGTTGAATTTATCCTATGCATAACACTATATTAAATATGAATTAGTTATTAAACATCGATTTTAACTATTTTAACCCTTCTTTAAATAAATTAATAATAAATGTCCTAATCTAATCCAAGTGGACCTAAAGGGTAATATTTTATTCCTATGGTTGTTTCTGGTCAAATTTCACTTATACAATATAATTAGGACATGTTTTTGGGTAATAATATTATTATTATTACCCTTAATTACCCTATTTACTTTTAATCGTGGTAAATAAAAGTAAAAAGTTACTATTCAGAAAAAATTAGGTTCATCTCATTGAACCACATTTTAGTCCTTGATATTAACCGTGTCTCTCGGATTTTCGAAATTCCACTCACAGAAATGGTAAAATTAAGTTTTATGTGAATTTTCAAATTCTCCTAGGAGGTGGGTAAAAGACGGTTAAAAGTTCAATAAAATTTTTATATATCTAAAATTATTATAAAATGACTCCAAGGAATTAAATTGAACTTATTTAGGTATTATGTATCAATATTGACCAAAAATAAATTTAAATAAAATAAATAATTATTTAAATAAACAGTCGGTTTTTAAATAGTAACCCAGTGTTTTCACTATTCATCAAAAATTGAAAGTTTTCAGAAAAATACCAAAAATTCAACCTTGGATAATTTTGATATTCCGAATCCAAAAATGAAGTCCATTTTGAAAGATAAAATTTATAAAATTCCATAATGTGGGTATTACTATTCATAACTGCTAGTTTATATAATATTTTAATAGTATATCTTTCTTTAGTGAAGCTCGGTATTGCGTACAACACACGCTATCGTGGAAGGTCGTGATTGCTTGTAATGTAAGTCAAGTCAAGGATGCGTGTAGTGAAAGATCCTTTGGGTGTAGCGTACAACACAAGACATCAATAAAATTAAAAATAATATTTTTCATAAAATCTCTGGGTGTTACATTCTACCCCACTTAAAATGAATTTCGCCCTCGAAATTCATCAGGGTTATAAATGGTATAATACTAGAATGTTTATTTAATAAAAACCCACATCGTAAAAAGGAATACCAAAACCAATCTTTAAAAACTAAAGTATGAAACTTAACGGTTACTATAACGCCCCAACCCTAGATACCAAGAGTCGGTGCATTATTGCATAACATTGGCATGATCACAAGAAAGATCAAATCTCGAAAGACCGATTGGTTTAGTAGCCTTGGAAACACTAGATATATTCATAAAGTTTTACATTACATTATAAAGTGAAAAACTACTACAACAACATATTGTCTCCATAGTACACACTATTAACCCCTCATAATATCCCTGCAGGTTATTCATAATTTACTTCTTCACTTCCTGGGAAAAATAAAACATAGAAAAGGGGTGAGATCAAATGCCCAGTAAGGATAACAATATAGCGGAAACTTTCATAAATAAGAATAAACATTTAAGGCAATGTATAACTAAACAAAAGCCTTTTAAACTTGAACTTTCAACATAGTATGGCATAAATAAAATGAAATAATTCCATTTACTTATTCACATGGATATTCTACTAATCGAATAATCACATGCAAAATCAATAACCACTTTCATAATTATGGAATGCATAATGCCAGACTATCATAACCACATAGCCCAGGCCTCGTGCCAAGACTATAAAAAAGATTTTGCCAAGGCCTTGTGCCAAAACACTAGTTTGTCTCATGAGACCTACCGATGCATCGAGGAGCTATAACGGGCTCCACCCGTCACATATTAAGTGCAATGCATTCCCATATGAAAATGTTTAAACATAACATAAACATTCGTATTAAAACTAGCATATGAAATGTCAATACTTTCACCATAAACCATGAATGGTATAAAAATAGCACATCCATAGTCAAACATATCACAAAACCTTTAATACAACATAGAAGTTTTGTATCATAATAAAAAAGCTTCACATAAGCGTAAAATCCAACAAAGGATGTTGACATAGATGAAATCAAAACTCTTTTTAGAGAAATATCTCTTTTATTTTGAAATCATTTAAGATCCATATAAAATAAAATATTTTCTTTGAAAATATTCTTATAAGCTTTTAAGGTAAGCTTCGAAGATTTTATAACGGCGGAAAATAGCCGCACCCGCCGTATAAGTTAAAAAACATTCTTACCTTAATTTTGTCGAAAAGGTTAAAAAGCACCTTGTTTGGAAAAAGACGGAAAGATTCCTTTATAAACCTCTTATAAAAAGTAAAACAAGGTAATAAATGACTTTAACCCATATTCTTGTGAATAATAAAAATGTTTTGAAATACATTTTTAAGAAACATGGATATGGATTATAAAGAGATCCCAGTAGATTATTACGTATAAACAACCTCAGATAATGAAGAGATTGTGAAATAACCATTACCTTGTACTTTTACTTGGTTGGGGTAGGTTAACCTCCTGTATAATGGTGAAATAATTGTTATTAAATTATACAAGAATCATATATATTAATATGATATCATATATGATCTTTTAACATTGATTTGTTAATAATATCTTTGAATTATCATCGTTTCGGGTGTTAACTTACTCATTTTCTATTATATGTTTTGTTAAATAAGATTTGTTTGTCATGGATAGGTTGTATATTTTTCATATACATAATGATATCAAGTCCTTAAACATCATTTTTAAATCATCAAATGATAATTATACTTTAATGGATACGATGGAGAATTAATCTCATCGCGTTCGTGGAGACGGTAGTCCGTACGTACGCACGAGCGACAATATCATTCTTTTGATATTAAAAGAATATATAATTGGATGTTATATCATATATAAAGAATCATTATGATGTTATATTTATTATTTACATGAGTTACACATCATTATTATACCCATCCAAATAATAATATATTGAATAACAATTACACCACGACGTGGAGACGGTAAGCTGTACGTACGCACGTATGGTGACATGTTATTCAAAGGATGGATAGAATACTGAATATGGTTGTACAATATTTATAATAACATCACAATATATATATGATACTGGAGTTATTATTTTAGAATGGTAACAACAAAGGAAGAAGAAGTGGAAGAAGAGAGGAACTTGGAAAAGGGTGGTGAAATCATTACCTCTTCTTCGGGTTCTTCCTTTTTATTTGATCAAAAGGGCTCCTTAGGTTGGCTTTCTGATCAAAATAAGGCATCTAGGTTGTAGTTAGGGAAGTTGAGATAGTATTTGGTCAGGGGTTGGCCTAACCAAAGGGCTTTGAAGGTGTGAAGAAATGAGAAGGAGGGGTGCCCTTTTATAAGAGGGGTGAGGGGCACCTTTGGAAAAGCTAGAAATATTAATTTATAATAAATTCATATTCGGTTTATAATGGCTCCAAAGTTTATTATTTAAATGTTAATGTGGGGATGGGTCGAAAAAAACTCAACCAATAGAATTTATACAGGTTTGGATCATTATATTAACCTTATCTTTAAGTATTAACTCTTAGTTAATTAGTTTCACTTTTACAATGTCTCTTTGTATTTTTATATAATATGGTTAATAAACATACTATATACATCCAAGAGACCCCTAAGAGGTCCATTAATGATGAACATATCATGATATAAGTCTTTTGGTCGAACCTTATATTTTTAGGAATTTAATATCAATTAATAATATAATATTTGTTTTTAGAACTCTTTTATGTCAATTTTGACACTATTCAATAGTTGATTTTTTTGAAACTCATAACAGATTTATTACTTCAAAAAACATCAATTAAATAAATCCTAATATATCATATTATCCTATAAAATTATTTTAATTCATTAAAAGTTTCATATTATATTTATTTGGTTATTTATAATATCAATTATTTTAATTTTTCACTATTATAGTAATTAATTCATCATCATTGTGTCATAAATAAATTAATTTATTTAATGTCTAAAAATTATAAATAAAATATAATTATGTATGAAATCTTTTTATCTTTCTAATGAATATTTATAATCTAAAATCCAACATATATAACTCTATGTAAAAATTGTTTTTCTAAAAGATATATGCTTGTGTCATTTTTGTATACATTTTAACCTAATTAAAATAAAGTGTCCCTATCACCTACAAGTGGCACCATGGGGTCCCAAAATCGACCCAAATATGCCTATTATCGAACATTTATGAACCAATAAGGCTAGGACACGTTTTAGGGTAATTTAGTATTATTATAATATTATTTCTTAACATTTATTTACCGGATTTACCCTTAACCATGGTGAATAAAATATTTACCGCAGTAAATATTCAAAATGTCTAAAAATAAAAGTTACCTATTTACACAATTTGGAAATCCTGATTCAAAATATGGATTCCATTTTTCTAAATTCAAAACACAGAAGTGGCAGAAATTAATTTAAAATTAATTCCCGCTGTCAAAACAAAAAGTGTGTTTTTAAGAGATAATAACTATCAAAAGATTGTTACTTGTTTATGTCTGGTTTAAATGTGAAATTATGTTCAATGACCCAAATTGTATTACATGGTAAAAATATATTCTAAATATACTTTGAAACCACTCAAATTCATAATTTATCACTATTAATTATTTTGATTTAAAAAGTTGTTTTTAATTAAAATTTAGTAATTTTCACTATTCATCAAAATATTAAAGTTATCCGAAAATTGCCAAAATTTCACCATAGGATAAATTCGATATTCCGAATTCAAAAATGTAGTCCATTTTGAAATATAAAATATATATAATTTCAAAAGGTAGGTATTACTATTCATAACGGCTAGTTTGATTGGTTATGGTGTGTTAGAACTCGGTGTTGTGTACAACACACGCTATCACATTATTCAAAGAGAAGCGTACCGTAGAAGCTTGGGGTGTTGCATTCTCCCCTCCTTCAAATAATTTCGTCCTCGAAATTTCTATAATACTTATCACATAAAAAGACTCAGGTGGTTCTTCATCATAAGTTCCTCGGGTTCTCACGTTGCCTCTTCCATCTTATGGTTTTCCACAAAACTTTTACCAGACGCGTCATCCGGTTTCTCAGTACTTGTTCTCTTGTATCAAGAATCTTAACAGGCTCTTCACAATAAGACAGATCGGGTTCCGGTTCTAATTCTTCATAGGTGAGTACATGCGTTGGGTTAGGCATGTATTTCCTCAACAGAGATACGTGGAACACATCGTGAACTTTGGAGAGACTTGGCGGCATTGCCAATCGGTAAGCTACAACCCCAATTCGTTCTAGAATTTAGAAGGGTCCGATGTACCTAGGACTCAATTTACCTTTCTTACCGAAATGTATGACTCCCTTCCATGTAGATACCTTCAGGAAAACATGATCACCGACTTGAAATTCCAAATCCTTCCTTCGATTATCGGCATAGCTCTTCTGCCTACTTTGAGCTGCTTTGATGTGATTTTGGATTACCTTCACCTTTTCCACCATTTCCTCCACTAGTTCTGGGCCTACAAGTTTTCTTTCACCAACGTCATCCCAACAGGTTGGTGTATGACATCTCTTTCCGTATAACACTTCATATGGTGCCATATGAATACTCGAATGGAAGCTATTGTTATAGGAAAATTCTACCAGAGGTAAATATTGATCCCACATACCCTGAAAGTCAAGTGAGCAAGATCTCAACATGTCTTCTAAGGTATGAATAGTCTGTTCTGATTGTCCGTCTGTCTGAGGGTGGTAAGCAGTGCTCAAATGAAGTTCAGTATCACAGGATTTTTGAAGACTTTTCCAGAATCTTGAAGTAAAACGGGGATCATGATCAGAAACAATCGATAGGGGTACTCTATGAAGTCTCACAACTTCATTAATATATAGTCTTGCTAGACGTTCCAGGGGTAGATCTTCTCTTATAGCAAGAAAATATGCTGACTTGGTAAGACGATCAACAATAACCCATATTGCATCATTCCTTCTAGGAGTCTTTGGTAGCCCCATGACAAATTCCATCGTAATATTGTCCCATTTCCACTCCGGTATGGGAAGAGGTTGCATGAATCCTCCAGGATGTTGCCTTCCAGCTTTCACTTGTTGACAAACCATACATCTTGATACAAAATCAGCAATCTCCCTCTTCATGTTGTCCCACCAAAAATGTTCCTTCAAATCTCTATACATTTTGGTGCTCCCAGGGTGTATAGAGAAATTGGAACTATGAGCATCATCCAGCAATTCCCTTTTTAGATCAGGTAAATCGGGAACACAAAGTCTCTTCCCAAATTTCAGAATTCCATCTTCATACACAAAGTCTCTCAATCTCCCATCATTCACAGCTTTAATCTTCTTTTTAAATTCTTCATCATCGGTCTGAGAACTCTTAATCCTTTCTAGTAAAGATGGTTTGGCAACCATTTGAAAAAGAATTGATGTTTCACCTTCCCTGGTTATTCCAATGTCCATCTTCACTAGATCCATGAAAATTGGATCCCTTTCAATTCTCATATTGTTCAAAACTCCATGGTCTTTTCTGCTCAAAGAATCTGCCACCTTGTTTGCTTTCCCCGAGTGGTAGTGTATCGTACAATCATAATCCTTGAGTAATTCAAGCCATCTCCTTTGCCTCATGTTGAGTTCTTTTTGTGAGAAAATATACTTCAAACTCTTGTGATCAGTATAAATCTCACATTTTTCACTATAGAGGTAGTGCCTCCATATCTTCAAAGCAAAGATCACAGCTGCTAACTCGAGATCATGAGTAGGATAGTTTTGTTCATGAATTTTCAACTATCATGATGCATAGGCAATAACTCTATCATTCTGCATAAGGACACAACCAAGTCCTTTCTTTGATGCATCACTATAAATAACGAACCCATCATTCCCCGATGGTAGAGTCAATATAGGAGCATTGACTAATCTTCTCTTCAGTTCTTCGAAACATTCTTCACACTCTTTTTTCCAAACAAATTTAACCCCTTTACGTGTGAGCTTTGTTAATGGGTTAGCCAATCGGGCAAAATTCTGGACGAAACGTCAATAATAACCTGCCAAACCAATAAAACTACGTTCCTCAGTTATACTCGTAGGTGCTGGCCATTCTTGGATTGCCTTGGTCTTAGAAGGATCAATATAGATTCCATATTTAAAGACAATATGGCCATGAAAAGAAATCTCATGGAGCCAGAATTCACACTTGCTAAACTTTCCAAATAATTCATGCCTACTCAGAATCTTCAAGATAATGCGCAAGTGATTTTCATGATCTTCATAGGTTTTGGAGTATACCAAAATATCATCAATAAATACCACCACATATTCATCGAGATGCTCATTAAAAATTCTATTCATCAGATCCATGAATACAGAGGGTGCATTAGTCAATCCAAAAGGCATTACAGTAAAATCGTAATGCCCGTACCTAGTTCGAAATGCTGTCTTCGGAATGTATTCCTTCTTCACACACAACTGATGGTATCCAGATCGAAGGTCAATCTTTGAAAAGTATTTAGCTCCATGCAGTTGGTCATATAAATCATCAATAGGAGGTAGGAGATACTTGTTCTTTATCGTTATAGCATTGATCTCCCTATAGTCGATAAATAACCTCATAGATCCATCTTTCTTTTTAACAAAAAGAACAGGGGCTCCCCATGGAGAAACACTAGGGCGAATAAATCCGTTATTACTCAACTCCTCTAGTTGTTTCTTTAGTTCGACTAAATCTACAGTGGCCATTCTATAAGGGGTCTTCGATATAGGCCTTGATCCAGGAATTAAATCA
Source organism: Viscum album (assembly GCA_963277665.1). Taxonomy (NCBI): domain Eukaryota; kingdom Viridiplantae; phylum Streptophyta; class Magnoliopsida; order Santalales; family Viscaceae; genus Viscum; species Viscum album. Next base: position 78,036,478 of record OY728159.1, read on the forward strand.
ATGGAAAACTCAACTTCTCGTTCTGGAGGATGTCCAGGTAAATCTTCCGGAAATACATCTACAAATTCTTTCACAACAGGTACATCCTCTATTTGAACATTCCTTTCCTCACCCATAGTCATTTCATTGTCTTCCTCCCCAATAATTGAATTAAATTGAGCTACTGGGGGTGGATCTAAATAAGAATTAGGTGGTGAAAATTCTGCTCTAAAGATAAGGTGTTCCTTATCATTATCATCAAGAATTGTAACCTCTTTCTTCTTACAATAAATATTCGCATCATAGTCCGAAAGCCAGACCATACCAAGGATTATACCAAACTCAATCATAGGTATGACGATGAGATCAGCAGATAAAGAACATTTATGTGCTCTAATGGGGACTGATTCACAAAACTTTGTTGCAATGATACTTCCCTTAGGGGTTTTAACTGACAACTCCCTTATTAAATCAAATTGGAAATATCTAATTTTCTTAGAAAACTGGGAAGATATGAAACAATGCGATGATCCAGAATCAAATAATGCATTTTCTAAACTTGAGGAAACCATTAAATTACCTGCCACCACGTCTTTCGGAGCTTCTACCTCAGCAGTAGTGATAGCATAAGCCTGGCCTTGATCCCTTGGACTTTTCTGAGGTAAGTTCTCCGGACTCGTAGGACATTCATTTGAATAATGCCCCATCTCCCTGCAATTGTAGCACTGAACATTGGTAGCTTCCTTCTTACCCTTACAATCACGAGCTTGGTGGCCTTTTTCATCACACTTGTAACAGACTCCCATTCCCTTCAAGCAAGTACAAGGATGTTTCTTCCCGCATTTACCACAGGATGGATATTCAACCTTTCGCTTCTTCCCCTTATTTCCATTCCTAGATTGATCAACAGGTCTCTTCTTCTCTTGCTTTGCTTTAAAGTCATAATACTTATAGAATTACTTTTCAGTCTTGATAGCACATGAGACGATGTCTTCGTATGACGAAAAGGATTGTGAGACTAATGCTCGACGAAGAAATGGTTTTAACCCATCAAAGAAACGATCAATCTTACTTCTTGGGTTACGTATATAATCTCCAGCATACCTTGCTAACCTTGTAAAATTAGCCTCATACTTTGCGACATTCTCATCCTCCTTCTGTCTCAGACTCAGAAATTGCCTTTCCATCTCTGCTCGATGGTCGTGAGGAAAGTATCTTTCTAAAAACAGATCTTTTAACTCCCTCCATTCCATATTTGATACTTCATCATCTTCCCTCATTTATTAATCAATGACCACCATTGATCAGTATCTCCAGTGAGGCGGTAAACTGCCATGTTAACTTTTTCCCTTTCACTGCTCCCCAAAGCCTGAAATATTTTCTCTAGGGAAATTATCCATTGCTCAGCTAATAAGGGGTTTGTACTCCCATTGAACGTTGGTGGTTGTTGCCTCATGAATCGATCAAATATTGATCCTCCACGCTGTGGATCAGGGTGCTCCATATGGGTAAGGTTATTATTCATAACCTGAGTGAGTTGTCCCAGTATGGTGATTAGCTGATCGGCACCAGTTGCATCACCAGCTCCACTATAATTATCTTGAGCAGGAGGGAAATCCCTACATGGAGTGCATGCATTGATACGGTTTCCATTTCTTCCACTGGGCACCATTTCTAAAAAATGTCATAAACTTGATCAGTTTAAAATAAATAATCCCATACTTATAAAACACTTAACATAAATTGAACTATTTATGGATATAATCCATAGTATTAAAAATGTTTTCTTTGAGGAAGTATGTACTCATAAAACCTTCATAATGATTTGTAAAGAAAATAAGAGTTATCCTAAGCATATCCCCCGGGAGTGTCGTAACCAAGAGTGCAGCAAGGCCCGTTGTCATGCACCAGTTCCCGTTCGAGTCTAGCTCAAAGAGGTGTTTTTGGGTTTTACCCCTAGGTACATCTGTGCCAGAGCCGCCTCTACCTGCTCGTATCCAGACAGGGATGTATTTCTCGGAAAACTCACAAAATCTCTACAATACCAAAATTCTAAGAAGTTCTTCTATACTGATCCTCAAAGTTCATCTTAGGTCTACGTGCTCTAATCAGATTTTATCTAAATCTAGCTTCCAAGGTTTGTACTAAACATCCTCTGATACCAACTGTAACGCCCCGACCCTAGATACCTAGAGTCGGTGAATTATTTCATATCACTGGCATGATCACAAGAAAGATCAAATCTCGAAAGACCGATTGGTTTAGTAGCCTTGGAAACACTAGATATATTCATAAAGTTTTACATTACATTATAAAGTGAAAAACTACTACAACAACATATTGTATCCACAGTACACACTATTAACCCCTCATAATATCCCTGCAGGTCATTCATAATTTACTTCTTCACTTCCTGGGAAAAATAAAACATAGAAAAGGGGTGAGCTCAAATGCCCAGTAAGGATAACAATATAGCGGAAACTTTCATAAATAAGAATAAAGATTTAAGGCAATGTATAACTAAAACAAAAGCCTTTTAAACTTGAACTTTCAACATTGTATGGCATAAATAAAATGAAATAATCCCATTTACTTATTCACATGGATATTCTACTAATCGAATAATCACATGCAAAATCAATAACCACTTTCATAATTATGGAATGCATAATGCCAGACTATCATAACCACATAGCTCAGGCCTCGTGCCAAGACTATAAATAAGATTTTTCCAAGGCCTTATGCCAAGACATTAGTTTGTCTCATGAGTCCTACCGATGCACCGAGGAGCTATAGCGGGCTCCACCCGTTACATATTAAGTCCAATGCATTCCCATATGAAAAGGTTTAAACATAACATAAACATTCGTATTAAAACTAGCATACAAAATGTCAATACTTTAACCATAAACCATGAATGGTATAAAAATAGCACATCCATATTTAAACATATCACAAAACCTTTAATAAAACATAGAAGTTTTGTATCATAATAAATAAGCTTCACATAAGCGTAAAATCCAACAAAGGATGTTGACATAGATGAAATCAAAACTCTTTTTAGAGAAATATCTCTTTTATTTTGAAATCATTTAAGATCCATATAAAATAAAACATTTTCTTTGAAAATATTCTTATAATCTTGTAAGGGAAGCTTCGAAGATTTAATAACGGCGGAAAATAGCGGCACCCGCCGCATAAGTTAAGAAAACATTCTTACCTTAATTTTGTCGAAAAGGTTAAAAATCACCTTGTTTGGAAAATGACGGAAAGATTCCTTTATAAAACTCTTATAAAAAGTCAAACAAGGGTATAAATGACATTAACCCATATTATTGTGAATAGTAAAAATGTTTTGAAATACATTTTTAAGAAACATGGATTTGGATTATAAAGAGATCCCAGTAGATTATTACGTATAAACAACCTCGGATAATGAAGAGATTGTGAAATAACCCTTACCTTGTACTTTTCCTTGGTTGGGGTAGGTTAACCTCCTGTATAATGGTGAAATAATTGTTATTAAATTATACAAGAATCATATATATTAATATGATAACATATATTATCTTTTGACATTGATTTGTTAATAATATCTTTGAATTATCGTCTTTTCGGGTGTTAACTTACTCGTTTTCTTTTATATGTTTTGTTACATAAGCCCTGTTTGTCATGGATAGGTTGTATATTTTTCATATACAGAATGATATCAAGTCCTTAAACATTATTTTTAAATCATCAAATGATAGTTATACTTTAATGGATACGATAGAGAATGAATCTCATCGCGTTCGTGGAGATGGTAGTCCGTACGTACGCACGAGCGACAATATCATTCTTTTGATATTAAAATAATATATAATTGGATGTTATATCATATATAAAGAATCATTATGATTTTATATTTATTATTTACATGAGTTACACATCATTATTATACCCATCCAAATAATAATATATTGAATAACAATTACACCACGGCGTGGAGACGGTAAGCCGTACGTACGCACGTATGGTGACATGTTATTCAAAGGATGGATAGAATACTGAATATGGTTGTACCATATTTATAATAAAATCACAGTATATATATGATACTGGAGTTATTATTTTAGAATGGTAACAACAAAGGAAGAAGAAGTGGAAGAAGAAAGGAACTTGGAAAAGGGTGGTGAAATCATTACCTCTTCTTCGGGTTCTTCCTTTTGATTTGATCCAAAGGGGTACTTAAGTTGGCTTTATGATCAAACTAAGGCCTCTAGGTTGTAGTGAGGGAAGTTTAGATAGTATTTGGTCAGGGTTTGGACGAACCAAAGGGCTTTGAAGGTGTAAATAAATGAGAAGGAGGAGTTCCCTTTTATAAGATGGGTGAGGGGCACCATTGGAAAAGCTAGAAATATTAATTTATAATAAATTCATATTCGGTTTATAATGGCTACAAAGTTTATTATTTAAATTTTAATTTGGGGATGGGTCGAAAACAACTCAACCAATAGAATTTAGACAGGTTTGGATCATTATATTAACATTTTCTTTAAGTATTAACTCTTAGTTAATTAGTTTCACTTTTACAATGTCTCTTTGTATTTTTATATAATATGGTTAATAAACTTACTATATACATCCAAGCGACCCCTAAGTGGTCCATTAATGATTAACCTACCATGATATAAGTCTCTTGGCCGAACCTTAGATTTTTAAGAATTTAATATCAATTAATAATATAATATTGTTTTTAAGAACTCTTTTATGTCAATTTTGACACTATTCAATAGTTGATTTTTTTGAAACTCATAACAGATTGATTACTTCAAAAAACGTAAATTAAATAAATCCTAATATATCATATTATCCTAGAAAATTATTTTAATTCATTAAAAGTTTCATATTGTATTTATTTGGTTATTTATAATATCAATTATTTTAATTTTTCACTATTGTAGTAAAAAATTCCTCATCATTGTGTCATAAATAAATTAATTTATTTATTGTCTAAAAATTATAAATAAAATATCATTATGTAGGAAATATTTTTATCTTTCTAATTAATATTTATAATCTAAAATCCAACATATATAACTCTATGTAAAAAAATGTTTTCTAAAGGATATATGCTTGTGTCATTTTTGTATTCATTTTAACCTAATTAAAATAAAGTGTCCCTATCACCTACAAGTGGCACCATGGGGTCCCCAAATCGACCCAAATATGCCTATGATCGAACATGAATCAACCAATAATTATAGGACACGTTTTAGGGTAATTTATTATTATTATAATATTATTTTGTATCCCTTATTTACCGGATTTACCCTTAACCATGGTGAATAAAATATTTACCGCAGTAAATATTCAAAATGTCTAAAAATAAAAGTTACCTATTTACACAATTTGGACATCCTGAATCAAAATATGGAATCCATTTTTCTAAATTCAAAACACAGAAGTGGAAGAAATTAAATTAATATTAATTCTCGCTGTCAAAACAAAAAGTGTGTTTTTAAGAGATAATAATTATCAAAAGATTGTCACTTGTTTATGTCTGGTTTAAATGTGAAATTATGTTCAATGAACCACATTGTATTACATGGTAAAAATATATTCTAAATATACTTTGAAACAACTCAAATTCATAATTTATCACAATTATTTATTTTGATTAAAAAAGTTGTTTTTAATTAAAATTTAGTAATTTTCACTATTCATCAAAATATTAAAGTTATCCGAAAAGTACCAAAATTTCACCTTAGGCTAAATTCGATATTCCGAATTCAAAAATGAAGTCCATTTTGAAATATAAAATATATATAATTTCAAAAATTAGGTATTACTATTCATAACAGCTAGTTTGATTGGTTATGGTGTGTTAGAACTCGGTTTTGCGTACAACACACGCTATCACATTATTCAAAGAGAAGCGTACCGTAGAAGCTTGAGGTGTTACATTCTCCCCTCCTTAAAATAATTTCATCCTAAAAATTTCTAAAATACTTATCACATGAAAAGACTCACGTGGTTCTTCATCATAAGTTCTTCGGGTTCCCACGTTGCCTCTTCCATCTTATGGTTTCTCCACAAAACTTTTACCAGACGTGTCGTCCGATTTCTCAGTACTTGTTCTCTCGTATCAAGAATCTTGACGGGCTCTTCACAATAAGACAGATTGGGTTCCAGTTCTAATTCTTCATAGGTGAGTATATGCGTTGGGTCAGGCATGTATTTCCCCAACAGAGATATGTGGAACACATCGTGAACTTTGGAGAGACTTGGCGGCATTGCCAATCGGTAAGCTACAACCCCAATTCGTTCTAGAATTTCGAAGGGTCCGATGTACCTGGGACTCAATTTACCTTTCTTACCAAAACGTATGACTCCCTTCCATGGAGATACCTTCAAGAAAACATGATCACCGACTTGAAATTCCAAATCCTTCCTTCGATTATCGGCATAGCTCTTCTGCCTACTTTGAGCTGCTTTGATGTGATTTTGGATTACCTTCACCTTTTCCACCGGTTCCTCCACCAGTTATGGGCCTACAAGTTTTATTTCACCAACGTCATCCCAACAGGTTGGTGTACGACATCTCTTTCCGTATAATGCTTCATATGGTGCCATTTGAATACTCTAATGGAAGCTATTGTTATAGGAAAATTCTACCAGAGGTAAATATTGATCCCACATACCCTGAAAGTCAAGTGAGCAAGATCTCAACATGTCTTCTAAGGTCTGAATAGTTCGTTCTAATTGTCCGTCTGTCTGAGGGTGGTAAGCAGTGCTCAAATGAAGTTCAGTATCACAGGATTTCTGAAGACTTTTCCAGAATCTTGAAGTAAAATGGGGATCACGATCAGAAACAATCGATAGGGGTACTCTATGATGTCTCACAAATTTATTAATATATAGTCTTGATAGACGTTCCAGGGGTAGATCTTCTCTTATAGCAAGAAAATATGCTGACTTGGTAAGACGATCAACAATAACCCATATTGCATCGTTCCTTCTAGGAGTCTTTGGTAGCCCCATGACAAAGTCCATCGTAATATTTTCCCATTTCCACTCCGGTATGGGAAGAGGTTGCATGACTCTTCCAGGCTGTTGCCTTCCAGCTTTCACTTGTTGACAAACCATACATCTTGATACAAAATCAGCAATCTCCCTCTTCATGTTGTCCCACCAAAAATGTTCCTTCAAATCTCTATACATTTTCGTGCTCCCAGGGTGTATAGAGAAATTGGAGTTATGAGCATCATCCAGCAATTCCCTTTTTAGATCAGGTAAATCGGGAACACAAAGTCTCTTCCCAAATTTCAGAATTCCATCTTCATACACAAAGTCTCTCAATCTCCCATCATTCACAGCTTTAATCTTCTTTTTAAATTCTTCATCATCAGTCTGAGAACTCTTAATCCTTTCTAGTAAAGATGGTTTGGAAACCATTTGAAAAAGAATTAATGTTTCGCCTTCCCTGGTTATTCCCATGTCCATCTTCACTAGATCCATGAAAATTGGATCCCTTTCAATTCTCATATTGTTCAAAACTCCATGGTCTTTTCTGCTCAAATCATCTGCCACCTTGTTTGCTTTCCCTGGGTGGTAGTGTATCGTACAATCATAATCCTTGAGTAATTAAAGCCATCTCCTTTGCCTCATGTTGAGTTCTTTTTGTGAGAAAATATACTTCAAACTCTTGTGATCAGTATAAATCTCACATTTTTCACCATAGAGGTAGTGCCTCCATATCTTCAAAGAAAAGATCACAGCTGCTAACTCGAGATCATGAGTAGGATAGTTTTGTTCATGAATTTTCAACTGTCGTGATGCATAGGAAATAACTCTATCATTCTACATGAGGACACAACCAAGTACTTTCTTTGATGCATCACTATAAATAACGAACCCATCATTCCCCGATGGTAGAGTCAATATAGGAGCATTGACTAATCTTCTCTTCAGTTCTTCGAAAAATTCTTCACACTCTTTTTTCCAAACAAATTTAACCCCTTTACGTGTGAGCTTTGTTAATGGGTTAGCCAATCGGGAAAAATTTTGGACGAAACGTTGATAATAACCTACCAAACCAATAAAACTACGTACCTCAGTTATACTCGTAGGTGCTGGCCATTCTTGGATTGCCTTGGTCTTAGAAGGATCAATAGAGATTCCATCTTTAGAGACAATATGGCCAAGAAAACAAAACTCATGGAGCCAGAATTCACACTTGCTAAACTTTCCATATAATTCATGCCTACTCAGAGTCTTCAAGATAATGCACAAGTGATTTTCATGATCTTCGTAGGTTTTGGAGTATACCAAAATATCATCAATAAATACCACCACAAATTCATCGACATTCTCCTTACAAACTCTATTCATCAGATCCATGAATATAGAGGGTGCATTAGTCAATCCAAAAGGCATTACAGTAAACTCGTAATGCCCGTACCTAGTTCGAAATGCTGTCTTCGGAATGTCTTCCTTCTTCACACACAATTGATGGTATCCATATCGAAGGTCAATCTTTGAAAAGTATTGAGCTCCATGAAGTTGGTCAAATAAATCATCAATACGAGGTAGGTGATACTTGTTCTTTATCGTTATAGCATTGATCTCCCTGTAGTCGATACATAACCTCATACATCCATCTTTCTTTTTAACAAAAAGAACAGGGGCTCCCCATGGAGAAACACTAGGGTGAATAAATCCTTTATTACTCAACTCCTCTAGTTGTTTCTTTAGTTCGACTAACCCTACAGTGGCCATTCTATAAGGGGTCTTCGATATAGGCCTTGATCCATGAATTAAATCAATGGAAAACTCATCTTCTCGTTCTGGAGGATGTCCATGTAAATCTTCCGGAAATACATCTACAAATTTTTTCACAACAGGTACATCCTCTATTTGAACATTCCTTTCCTCACCCACAATCATTTCATTCTCTTCCTCCCCAATAATTGAATTAAATTGAGCTATTGGGGGTGGATCTAAATAAGAATTAGGTGGTGAAGATTCTGCTCTAAAGATAAGGTGTTCCTTATCATTATCATCAAGAATCGTAACCTCTTTCTTCTTACAATAAATCTTCGCATCATAGTCCGAAAGCCAGTCCATACCGAGGATTATATCAAACTCAATCATAGGTATGAAGATGAGATCAGAAGATAAAGAACATTTATGTTCTCTAATGGGGACTCATTCACAAAACTTTGTTGCAATGATACTTCCCTTAGGGGTTTTAACTGACAACTCCCTAATTAAATCGAATTGAAAATATCTAATTTTCTTAGCAAACTGGGAAGATATGAAACAATGCGATGATCCAGAATCAAATAATTCATTTTCTAAACTTGAGGAAACCATTAAATTACCTGCCACCACGTCTTTCGGAGCTTCTACCTCAGCAGTAGTGATAGCATAAGTCTGACCTTGATCCCTTGGCCTTTTCTGAGGTAAGTTCTCCTGACGCTTAGAACATTCATTTGCATAATGCCCCATCTTCCTGCAATTGTAGAATTGAACATTGGTAGCTTCCTTCTTCCCCTTACAATCACGAGCTTGGTGGCCTTTTTCACCACACTTGTAACAGACTCCCATTCCCTTCAAGCAAGTACAAGGATGTTTCTTCCCGCATTTACCACAGGATGGATATTCAACCTTTCCCTTCTTCCCCTTATTTCCATTCTCAGATTGATCAGTAGGTCTCTTCTTCTCTTGCTTTGCTTTAAAGTCAAAGACTTAGAGAATTCCTTTTCGGTCTTGATAGCACATGAGACGATGTCTTCGTATGACGAAAAGGATTGTGAGACTAATGCTCGATGAAGAAATGGTTTTAACCCATCAAAGAAACGATCAATCTTACTTATTGGGTTACGTATATAATCTCCAGCATACCTTGCTAACCTTTTAAAATTAGCCTCATACTTTGCGACATTCTCATCCTCCTTCTGTCTCAGACTCAGAAATTGCCTTTTCATCTCTGCTCGATGGTCGCGAGGAAAGTATTTTTCTAAAAACAGATCTTTGAACTCCCTCCATTCCATATTTGATACTTCATAATCTTCCTTCATGTTTTGAATCAATGGCCACCATTTATCAGCATCTCTAGTGAGGCGGTAAACTGCCATGATAACTTTTTCCCTTTCACTGCTCCCCAAAGCCTGAAATTTTTTCTCTAGGGAATTTATCCATTGCTCAGCTACTAAGGGATTTGTACTCCCATTGAACGTTGGTGGTTGTTGCCTCATGAATCGATCTAATATTGATCCTCCACGCTGTGGATCAGGGTGCTCCATACGGGTAAGGTTATTATTCATAACCTGAGTGAGTTGTCCAAGTATGGTGATTAGCTGATCGGCACCAGTTGCATCACCAGCTCAACTATAATTATCTTGAGAAGGAGGGAAATCCCTACATGGAGTGCGTGCATTGATACGGTTTCCATTTCTTCCACTAGGCGCCATTTCTAAAAAATGGCATAAACTAGATCAGTTTAAAATAAATAATCCCATACTTATAAAACACTTAACATAAATTGAACTATTTATGGATATAATCCATAATCATAAAAATGTTTTCTTTGAGGAAGTATATACTCATAAACCCTTCATAATGATTTTTAATGAAAATGAAAGTTATCCTAAGCATATCCCCCGGGAGTGTCGTAACCAAGAGTGCAGCAAGGCCCGTTGTCGTGCACCAGTTCCCGTTCGAGTCTAGCTCAAAGAGTTGTTTTCGGGTTTTACCCCTAGGTACATCTGTGCCAGAGCCGCTTCTACCTGCTCGTATCCATACATGGATGTATTGCTTGGAAAACTCACAAAATCTCTACAATACCAAAATTCTAGGAAGTTCTTCTATACTAATCCTCAAAGTTCATCTTAGGTCTACGTGCTCTAATCAGAGTTTATCTAAATATAGCTTCCAAGGTTTGTACTAAAATTCCTCTGATACCAACTGTAACGCCCCGACCCTAGATACCTAGAGTCGGTGCATTATTGCATATCACTGGCATGATCACAAGAAAAATCAAATCTCGAAAGACCGATTGGTTTAGTAGCCTTGGAAACACTAGATATATTCATAAAGTTTTACATTACATTATAAATTGAAAAACTACTACAACAACATATTGTCTCCATATTACACACTATTAACCCCTCATAATATCCCTGCAGGTCATTCATAATTTACTTCTTCACATCCTGGGAAAAAAAACATAGGAACGGGGTGAGCTCAAATGCCCAGTAAGGATAACAATATAGCGGAAACTTTCATAAATAAGAATAAACATTTAAGGAAATGTATAACTAAAACAAAAGCCTTTTAAACTTGAAATTTCAACATAGTATGGCATAAATAAAATGAAATAATTCCATTTACTTATTCAGATGGATATTCTACTAATCGAATAATCACATGCAAAATCAATAACCACTTTCATAATGATGGAATGCATAATGCCAGACTATCATAACCACATAGCCCAGGCCTCGTGCCAAGACTATAAATAAGATTTTTCCAAGCCCTTGTGCCAAGACACTAGTTTGTCTCATGAGACCTACTGATGCATCGAGGAGCTATAGCAGGCTCCACCCATCACATATTAAGTCCAATGCATTCCCATATGAAAAGGTTTAAACATAACATAAACATTCGTATTAAAACTAGCATACGAAATGTCAATACTTTCACTATAAACCATGAATGGTATAAAAATAGCACATCCATAGTCAAACATATCACAAAAACTTTAATACAACATAGAATTTTTGTATCATAATAAATAAGCTTCACATAAGCGTAAAATCCTACAAAGGATGTTGACATAGATGAAATCAAAACTCTTTTTAGAGAAATATCTCTTTTATTTTGAAATCATTTAAGATCCATATAAAATAAAACATTTTCTTTGAAACTATTTTTATAAGCTTGTATGGGAAGCTTCGACGATTTTATAACGGCGGAAAATAGCCGCACCCGCCGTATAAGTTAAAAAAAACATTCTTACATTAATTTTGTCGAAAAGGTTAAAAAGCACCTTGTTTGGAAAACGACAGAAAGATTCCTTTATAAATATCTTATAAAAAGTCAAACAAGGGTATAAACGACTTTAACCCATATTCTTGTGAATAGTAAAAATGTTTTGAAATACATTTTTAAGAAACATGGATGTGGATTATAAAGAGATCCCAGTAGATTATTACGTATAAACAACCTCAGATAATGAAGAGATTGTGAAATAACCCTTACCTTGAACTTTTCCTTGGTTGGGGTAGGTTAACCTCCTGTATAATGGTGAAATAATTGTTATTAAATTATACAAGAATCATATATATTAATATGATATCATATATGATCTTTTAACATTGATTTGTTAATAATATCTTTGAATTATCGTCGTTTCGGGTGTTAACTTACTCGTTTTCTTTTATATGTTTTGTTACATAAGCCATGTTTGTCATGGATAGGTTGTATATTTTTCATATACAGAATGATATCAAGTCCTTAAACATCATTTTTAAATCATCAAATGATAATTATACTTTAATGGATACGATGGAGAATGAATCTCATCGCGTTCGTGGAGACGGTAGTCCGTACGTACGCACGAGCGACAATATCATTCTTTTGATATTAAAATAATATATAATTGGATGTTATATCATATATACAGAATCATTATGATGTTATATTTATTATTTACATGAGATACACATCATTATTATACCCATCCAAATAATAATATATTGAATAACAATTACACCACGACGTGGAGATGGTAAGCTGTACGTACGCACGTATGGTGACATGGTATTCAAAGGATGGATAGAATAATGACTATGGTTGTACCATATTTATAATAAATTCATAGTATATATATGATACTGGAGTTATTATTTTAGAATGGTAACAACAAAGGAAGAAGAAGTGGAAAAAAGAAAGGAACTTGGAAAAGGGTGGTGAAATCATTACCTCTTCTTCGGGTTCTTCCTTTTTATTTGATCAAAAGGGCTCCTTAGGTTGGCTTTCTGATCAAACTAAGGCCTCTAGGTTGTAGTGAGGGAAGTTGAGATAGTATTTGGGAAGGGGTTGTCCGAACCAAAGGGCTTTGAAGGTGTGAAGAAATGAGAAGGAGGAGTGCCATTTTATAAGAGGGGTGAGGGGCACCTTTGGAAAAGCTAGAAATATTAATTTATAATAAATTCATATTCGGTTTATAATGGCTCCAAAGTTTATTATTTAAATGTTAAGGTGTGTATGGGTCGAAAAAAACTCAACCAATAGAATTTAGACAGGTTTGGATCATTATATTAACCTTATCTTTAAGTATTAACTCTTAGTTAATTAGTTTCACTTTTACAATGTCTCTTTGTATTTTTATATAATATGGTTAATAAACTTACTATATACATACAAGAGACCCATAAGTGGTACATTAATTATGAACCTATCATTATATAAGTCTCTTGGCCGAACCTTAGATTTTTAGGAATTTAATATCAATTAATAATATAATATTTGTTTTAAGACCTCTTTTATGTCAATTTTGACACTATTCAATAGTTGATTTTTGTGAAACTCATAACAGATTGATTACTTCTAAAAAAGTCCATTAAATTAATACTAATATATCATATTATCATAGAAAATTATTTTAATTCATTAAAAGTTTCATATTATATTTATTTGGTTATTTATAATATCAATTATTTTAATTTTTCACTGTATTAGTAATTAATTAATCATCATTGTGTCATAAATAAATTAAATTCATTAATGTCTAAAAATTATAAATAAAATATAATTATGTAAGAAATATTTTTATCTTTCTAATTAATATTTATAATCTAAAATCCAACATATATAACTCTATGTAAAAATTGTTTTGCTAAAAGATATATGCCTGTGTCATTTTTGTATTCATTTTAACCTAATTAAAATAAAGTGTCCCTATCACCTACAAGTGGCACCATGGGGTCCCACAATCGACCCAAATATGCCTATGATCGAACATGTATCAACCAATAAGACTAGGACACATTTTAGGGTAATTTAGTATTATTATAATATTATTTTTTAACCCTTATTTACCGGATTTACCCTTAACCATGGTGAATAAAATATTTACCGCAGTAAATATTCAAAATGTCTAAAAATAAAAGTTTCCTATTTACACAATTTAGACATCCTGATTCAAAATATGGAATCCATTTTTCTAAATTCAAAACACAGAAGTGGCGGAAATTAATTTAAAATTAATTCCTGCTGTCAAAACAAAAAGCGTGTTTTTAAGAGATAATAACTATCAAAAGATTGTCACTTGTTTATGTCTGGATTAAATGTGAAATTATGTTCAATGACCCAAATTGTATTACATGGTAAAAATATATTATAAATATACTTTAAAACCACTCAAATTCATAATTTATCACTATTAATTATTTTGATTAAAAAAGTTGTTTTTAATTAAAATTTAGTAATTTTCACTATTCATCAAAATATTAAAGTTATCCGAAAATTACCAAAATTTCACCTTAGGCTAAATTCGATATTCCGAATTCAAAATTGAAGTCCATTTTGAAATATAAAATATATATAATTTCAAAAGGTAGGTATTACTATTCATACCTGCTAGTTTGATTAGTTATGGTGTGTTCGAACTCGGCGTTGCGTACAACACACGCTATCACATTATTCAAAGAGAAGTGTACCGTAGAAGCTTGGGGTGTTACAGTTACCCAAATTAACAAATCACTAGGTTTACACATAGAATAACAAAGGTGAAAATATGGATATGGAAGAGAAATCTTACCATCATGTTCTGATGGAGATTGGTAGAGAACATGGCTATGAAAATGCCAACAATCACAAAGACATAAATTTGTGATGATCTATGGTACCATCTAATTCATCGGATATAAGGAAACTAGGACAAAATTTTTGGTTTTCAAGATCATTTCTATAAAGATGAAGAATTTGAATTAGAATAAATACTTACTTTATTTCAGTATAATCTCACCGTTGTTCATGCCTTGAACAATTTCTGCTTCATATCTTAAAGAAATGAAGTTGAATTTGTCTTTTATGAAGTATAAGCAGATCATGCAATAGAATGATAGGTCATTCCAAAGGATTATAAAAAGTTATATACATAAGTCCATCTATGGTGAGATTAATCGGATATGGTTCCAAAAATGGACTTATACTTCATCTATCATCCTGCATAAAATAAACCTAGTTTATACTAACCAGGGACTTCCTGTAGGATAGAGGTAGGCAATAAAGGCCTGTCACACTTCGGTTGTGGGTTCAATTCCCACAACCCTGTCCGACGTGACGGGTTGTCGCCCGTTCATCAGGTTGTCCCTTTTCTTAAACTACAATATTATAACATTTTATCAATAATATCGAAAACATTTCTAGCCTTAAACAATAATAACTTATGTTCAACATAATCCATTCCAATCTTTAGGCTTATCCAAAATACTTCTTTCGAAACTCATCGTATAATTATAACTATTACTAAAAAGGTCATATAACAAGCACATGAATACCATCATTTATCCCTCATATATCTTGTTGGTCACATTCCAATCATGTGAATACCTTAATCATGTATTCTCTTGAAAAATGAGTACCCATTGATCCTTAGTTTAAACATGAATGCTATCAAAAGTTATCTCTTTCCTCATACCAAAATCCCTAAAATTATATATACTCAAACCATGATATCACCTTTTCCTTATATTATTCATGATTTCATTAATACTATCAAACATTTAATTATCTCCTTATCCCATATTTATGCGCATATTAGGTTCTTTCCAAAAATATCTGAATAACCTCTCATGGTTACCTGTACCATTCAACATATACTTCCAGAACTCAAGAAAAGTCAACAGTGTAACAATCCTTAGATTTTTCTTTATTCCATAGTACCATACATTTTTCTTGATTACACTACCTTATTAAACCACTGACTAAGCATCATCATTTCTTCCATCTCATATATCATTTGTAGTCTCTTCATCATCATCCACATAAATACTACCCATATGACCATGCTTATTCTCTTTATTAGATTTTCCCTTAGGGAACTGGTTTTCATAATGCCCATACATTCCACATTTAAAACATCTAATCATTGTTGATGTCTTAGAAATACCATTATCCTTGTCCATGGTGTTAACTGGTCCTTTTCCTTTGAAATTACAGGCTTTGTGTCCTTCTTTTCCACAACCAAAGAATCTTCCAGTTCGTTTGAAACATTCTGCTTGATGTCTCTGCCCACATGATTCACATGAGGAAAATTGAACTTTCTTTCCTCTATGATCATCATGAAACTCTTTCTTTCTCTTATTAACTGAGTCAGGAAACTTACCATAGTTGAGATTATTGATCATATTATGAGATTGTTGATTAGGCATAATAATGATGTTTTGCCTTCAAAATCCCATTTCAGTTGCTTGATCATGAAGAATATCATTCCATTGTCGATCATATTCTCCATTAACATGAATCTTCTAGTTTCAAGCCATTTTCTAAAACCCAAAAAGTATAGTGTGTGAGGCATAAATCAGGCTAGGAAAACAACATAATCAAGGGGAGTACTTTCAATTTATAACATCATAGGTTTAATCCTAGGTTATTCATGATCATTATCATAATTCTAGGACTATAACCTATACTTATACCTAACTTTAGAGACCTCCATAGACATACCTTAGAAATATCTCTATGGATTTCACTAATGTTTTTGCATCCTAGTTTCCAAAGGTTAACTAAACCTTTCCTCTGATACAAACTGTAACGGTCTGGAATTACTTCCAGTGGACTATAATTGATACCTATCAGGTCACTCCATGGGTGGCTACACCCCCTGGGCGGGACACACCGCCATCCCTAGTGGCATCCATTTCCTCATGAAGCCTTTGGGTGGAGAGCCATGCTTCGTCCAATGCTCACATGTGAGAGTTCCCAAGGATCAGATTCTTTTCTACCTCTGCCTCTGATACCAAATGTAGAGAACCTAATCTTGACATACATGGACATTTCATTAATTATAAAGACCCGTAAAATTCAAGGGAATTTTTTTCTAAATTTGCTTTGGGATTTTACAAGAATGAAATTTCTGACGGCGCCTGATTCTGAGGCCCGGTGTGCCCGGAATCAATTTCTGAAATTTAGCTCAAGTATGTTCAGTGAACGAATGAGCGGGTTTTCCTAACTTTTGAACCGGTGCTCGGAATTGAAATCTGAGGGCACCGATGAAACTGCAACGCTGGTAATTTCTTAAGAGAACCTTTTTCGAAGGTGCGTTTACTCGGGAGGAGTTGCTAAAAATGTGAGGAATAAAAATAATTGTTTTACAATTTTATTTTATTTCTTTACTAAGAGGATTAAGTGTTAAGTGAAATAAAGTCGTGTCACAAATTTATTTCTCTCTTCTAAGTGGTTTAACTTCCATGTGAGGGAGTTGGGGTGGGACCCACTAAATCCTAACTTCTCTTGTTAGGATATTTGTGAGGTGGGGCCCACATGAGCCCCACCCCTTCAAATTCTTAAAACTACCTCTTAAGTGTGTAACCCTTAAAAACTCTCATTGATTAGGGTGACTTTCCCTTTCCCTACTTTAATTCAAAGCCAACACATTAACTTAATTATGTGAGTTATGTGTTTTAAATTTTGAGTTTCTGAAAATGTTTGCATAAGTAAATAAAATAAGGCAAAGCCTTATTTTATTTCAGTTTGGTTTTTGCTGTGGAGAATTGTGAGAGGGAGAGTTCTATACTTTGAAGAACTTCATCTTCCACATTGAAGAACGTGAAGAACGGTTCTTCTCCGACGAAGAACATCGACCCATCGACTTAGAAGACTCGGCGACCCGGATTCTTCTGTCTTCACCTTTCTCCACGACAACGGAGAAGTCGCCGACCACGGTGATCATCGCCAACGACAATGTACCTTCCTTATATATCATAGCAACAAGTGAGGACACGTCGTTTCCTCCTCGGACGCACCCCGACATCCACAGAATCTACGTCCGACCCCGCGACGCCGTTCTCCGCGACACCCGACGTGCGACGTCAAATATCCAAGTAGGGGAATTTTTTTATTTGGTGTTCTCTTATCTTTTGAGAAAATAACGACGAGCGTGGACTAACCAATTCCAGGTTGATCTACGGATTGTTCGTTCATGCGGATTCATGTTGAGGATTATTGTTTTTGTCCGTGAATTATTTCTTTGCCGTACGTTGACTTCTATTAGATGGTCGCTTGCTATCATTATAATGGGAGGAGGTCGGAACGCACGAACACGACCGACCCTCCTCCCCCTTGTTTTTTGAATTTGTTGCGGCAAGTGAAAGGCGGTGCGGTGCCGTTGCACCGCGCGGAAATTATGAGGAAGGGCTAAGAAGCGCCGTGCCGTCGCGTCGCGCCGATGAAGTTGAACAAGCCACGACGCTGTCGCGCTCTGCCAGAAAATGACAAACGAGGCTGCACAGGCATTGTGGGATCCTCTCAGTGAAGGAAGTGTCCCGGGAGGGCCATTGGCAAAGACAGCACGAATTTTCGACCACCAGAACCCGTCCGGTGGTCCGTGGAACAGCCCGCCGGCGCGCCCCGGAAGAAGCCACCGCGGCTGAAGCCACGGCGGCGGAGTGCGGTCCCGCGACCGCGTGGGACCGGGGGGGTGGGGGGCAGTGGGACGTGGCCTGCTGCCGCGTCCACTGGCACGGGCGGCCCCACACGGGGCCGCGGTTCTTCACGCAGGGGCAGCGCCCCGCTCCACTTGGCCGTAACCGGCCGAGCCGACCCACCGGCCGGGCCGGGTCGCGTCCAGGCCGGGCCGGGTCGCACCCAGGCCGGGCCGGGTCGCTCCATCCGAGTCCGACCCAGACCCGGGTCGGGTCGACCCGGTTCGGGCCGACCGGGGGGGTTGGGCCAGGTCGGTCCGGGCCCAGACCCCCCGTTTTTGGATCACTTTCTGTCAAATGTCCATATCTTGGGCTACATACATCCGATCGATGCACTGTCAGTTGTGATGCGACCCTTGGATCGAGACGGTCATTTTGGCATATTCCACTTAAGATTTCGGAATACTTTGAGTTTGGCCGGGTTGGTTCGTACATGAAGCCAACCGGACCCTCGGAGCAGAAACGCTCGTAACATGAGCTCCGGACGTCCGATTGACGTGCCATCGACATTGTTGGATTCCTTTTGAGGAGATGGAACTTTTGGTTTACTCTGCTCGAGGTTTGGATGTCGTCGGAGTGCGGTCGGGTTGGTCCGCTCACTAAACCAACCGGGCCCCTCGAACAAAAAAGCCAATAACTCATAGACCGGGCGTCCGATTGACGCGTCGTCTATCTCGTTGTTTTCCTCTTTATGAGACTGAAATTTTGGCTTAATTAACTTGAGTTTTGGATGCAGTTGGAGTATGGCCGGGTTGGATTGTACCCAAAATCCAACCGGGCCCCTGGAACGGAAAAGTCGATATCTTTCAGACCGGACGTCCATTTGAAGAACCGTCAGCGGCGTTGGTGATCAAGTTGAGAAACGGTCCCTATGAGTATACCCTATGAGAGTTCAGGGTACAGTTGAGATACGGCCGTATTGATTCGCACACGAAACCAACCGGGCCCCGGGGACGAAAAGGCTAGTAACTAACAGACCGGGCATCCGATTGACGCGCCGTCTGTTGCGTTGAGACCCCTATGACGAGGTGGTCCTTTGAGATAATTCTTCGTGGAACTTGTGATACTTGGAGTATCGATCTATAGCTTGTGGAGAGGACCCTACTGGAGACAAGCGTACAGAGTACGGAGACCGTGTAGTCGACTGAGACCTGACGACTGCTTGACCGACTCGACTTGGAGTGAGTCGACTAGCTCAGTGGACGGAGCACAACTTTGTTTGGGTGTAGACCCATGGCGGACGGAGCACTACCTGTTTGATAGTGCAGACCCACGGTACTCGTCCGGAGAGTACCTCTGCAGGCTACTAGGGGGTGTTCACTACTATGTTTGGGTGGCATACCCCGGCAGGAAGCACTACTGTGTTTGGGTGGCTGACCCACGGTACTCGACAGGAGGAGTACCTCAGCAGTCTTAGGTTAGTGAGCAGTACCTCGGAGTCATGATAGGACCACTGTACACTCTAGAGACGGGGCTCTTCAGTAGTTACGGTTTCGATAATGAAAATCTTGGTTTGAGCTGAGTCTATGACCTTTGTGTTACCTCTTGATTGAGATGAGTCACTTTATAACTTAGGTATATGTATGGGCATATACCTGGGTAGTGGTTATCCATTTATTGCATAAATATTTGTGTTTCCTCATGATTGAGATGGGTTACATGATAACTTAGGTATATGTATGGGCATATACCTAAGTAGAGGTTATCTGTTGAGATCTTCTTTGTGGTTATCCTGGTTGGTTTTAGTGAGACCTTGAGGGTCTCGGGTCCCTACTGAGTATCGTTATACTCACCCCTTCACGGGCTATGCCCACACATCGTTGTGTTGGTTGCAGACGATGGGCAGTGCTGACGGAGGCTGAGTGTTCGAGGACTGGATGGTACCCGGAGGTGGACTACACGACGAGTCATTATCCGGAGGTGGACTTCATGGCGAGATGAAACTCGGAGGAGGTTGACGGGCGAGAGCGTTGTCGAGGCTATATGTATCTACCCTTCAGGTAGGATCCATGGTGGAAGATCCAGGAGTTGCGCCATCTGTACCTACCCTTCAGGTAGGATCCGAGGAGGACGACCCAGGAGCGGCTTCTGTTCTTCCAGCTGTTGACTTTTTCTGTTGTACTTTGTTCAGCTGTAGTTGTACTTTCAGTTGGGTTTGTATTCTGACCCATTTACCTTTCAGTACTTCTCTTTGTACTTAGTGTTTTACTTCCGCTTGTACTTTGTGGTGTTTTTTTTACTTTTATAAAGGCAACGCCTTCCCAGTTATCGAGATTTATGCCTTTGGTGCTAGTCGCCAGCCCCTGGCCTATGGAAGGCGGGCTTGGGGTAGTCACGGCACGGGCCCCGAGGATGGGTCGTGACAAATCGGTATCAAAGGAGTCGGTTCTACCACAGAACTTATAACTCTGATATTTTCTTTCTGTGAAGCAATAGTGTTAAGGGTACCGAGTTTGGTCTTCAGTTCAGGGAGTCCAGTTTTGGTGCGAGCGGCCGACGTATCCATACACCAAGACCCTGATAACTAAATTCCGACTTTGTGCACAAAAACACTGATTGCGTGTGTGTTTCCAGAAGTTTTATTTAAATATCATCTCAAACCAGGTCAGCTCACTAGGTATAATCGTTTGAACGTGCCACGATGTTTCTTTCAGGATGCCTTTTCACGGACGACCAGCTAAAGCCCAGAGGGATGTGCGTATTGATAGCCTGCTGAGCGACGAAGCTTCGGTATGGGGCCCTCTTGCAGTTGAGGCACCAGCAGAGTCACCAGAGGTACTACCATACGTTGGGCCACCGATGTCACTATCCCCAGCAGTAGGCGATGCACGCCACTTGAGCGCGCTGCACAAGTTCCAACGCTAGAGGCCACCCAGGTTCTGGGGAGAGACGGACCCGCAGGCGGCTGAGGATTGGCTGGAGGCAGTGGTGAGAGTCTTTAGGCTAGTGGGGATGCCTACAGACTTCATAGTGATCTTTGTTGCTAGCCTTCTTCATGCAGCAGTAGGCAGGTGGTGGAGCCACTTGTTCCATTTTTGCAACGGGATGACCTTCACATGGGAAGACTTCGAGACCTTCTTCAGGGTGGAGTTTGTGCCAGTAGCTCTACACCCCGAGCGTGTACAGGATCTGCTGCCTTTGCCACGTTTTTTTCGATCAGTAGCTGAGTCATCTGTGGGCAGTAGACATATGAGGCAGAGGTCCAGGAGGACCAGACCAGCAGTTGGGCGATCTCGGGTTTTAGGATCGGTGGTGCGGGGCACCCAAGGTGGGGTCAGAGCCAGCCGTACGAGGAGCAGGAAGTGTTATGAATGCGGCAGGAAGGGTCACCTAGAACATGTCTGTCCGACCCCCCGCACTGTCGATCCTCAG
Source organism: Viscum album (assembly GCA_963277665.1). NCBI lineage: Eukaryota > Viridiplantae > Streptophyta > Magnoliopsida > Santalales > Viscaceae > Viscum > Viscum album. The sequence goes on from OY728159.1 coordinate 78,058,524, forward strand.
GCGTTGGAGGAGCCCCCGAGGCAGAAGCAGCGATGAGTGCTTGAGCAACAGTCGAGCAGTGGACAAGGCAATAGATCTCTGGGAGCAGGTGGATAGGAGCGGAACTAGTTGATACATCCCTTGTACTTCTAGTTCCATATTGCTGTTGTATTCGTGTCTTTGTACTATGAGATGAAATAATAAAAAAAATACACTTATCTTTGTGATGTTTGCTTTCCTGTCCCTTTGTTTGGTTGATACTGAGAGGTCTCGGTTAAAGCTATTGACTTGACCCTCACTTTAGAGATTTCTACTGGAGGAGAACTAGTGACCTCACACTGATGCCGACAGTGTGAATCGACCCTTGGAGGCGAGAGTGACGGTTGGATCTCTTGGTAGTTACGTCGAGGCCTTACGATGTCATCCATGTCAGGATTGACTGTATTAGGCAATGGGCGTGGTTCATCCAGGGGATGAGACCGAGTTTCTCTTTTCGGCAAAGGATAAATTTTAGCAGCTCTTCTAGATCATATGCAAAGAAGGTGCAGATCATCCAGGAGTGGATGAAGATTGCACAGTGTAGTAAGAAACAGGAAACCGGTACCAGTCTTAGAGACTCGAGCGTGATAAATGTTTCAAGAAGAGGAAGCTTTAATGATAGATGAGTCTGCGAAGCAGCAGACGTGGAGGCAGATCTATGAGAGTAGCATGAGGTGGTGTACATCTTAACATGCTACAACCACATGCCTTAGTTATCACCGCCAGGCTCAGGGAGCTGGAGGGCGGAGGAAGAGTGTGGCTGCATGCGGACAAGGAGTTTGACCCAATGGCTCTAAAAATGATTCAAGGGACAGTCTGTGTCCACTACTAGCTGTTGTAGTAACAGACGTCGATATGAATCATTCCTTGCTTTCACAAATCTTGTTCCATACCTAGAGTTTCCAGAAGTCATGGACTTGACCCTCATGTCTGGAAATACCTTGGGAGGAAACACAATAATCACACTTACGCTAACAGTGTGGTCAGACCCTCGAGGCGAGAGTTTCGGTTGAAATCTCTTGGTGGCAGCGTCGAGGCCTTACGACGTTGGTTTGAGTATGGACTGGGCAATCACAGTTCATACAAAAATTGACGGTATTAGGCAAAAAGGTTGTGGTTTAACTACGACGTCAGAATGGGTTTTCATTGGCCGGCGAAAAAGGAAACCCCAGGCAGCATAGGGTAACTCATGCACAGAAAGGTGCGACCGATCACTCTTGAGTCGGTCAACCTTACCCTCGTGGCAGAAGTCGTTTTGAGTTCCAGTTCTAACAGGAATTGGAGACCTCTGGAGTTCGAGGATGATGATCACGTCCTTATACGGGTATCACCTCGATGAGGTTTACGGAGATGTGGCCATGGCGCCAAGTTATCTCCGAGGTTCAACGGGCCTTTCTAGGTCCTTAGCTGGGTAGGCGAGGTGGTTTACCACTTGACCCATCCACCTCAGTTGCACCAGGTGCATGGTGTTTTCCACGTATCTCAACTGAGGAGATACGTGCGCGACCCTTCACATATCATCGACCATGGGGAGCTGGACGATGGTGATGGGGTGACTTTCATTGAGGTTCCAATGGGGATTGAGGATCGAAAGGGGCGAATCCTACAAGAACGGTCTATTCCTTGGGTGCACTTTCACTGGCAGTACGGGAACATCCAGTTGAGCACATGAGATCGGGAGGCTCAGATGCGTGCTCAGTACCGCTTTCGTATCCCTAGTTTGTGTTTAAGCTTTACGAGGACGTAAAGCCCTGAGGTGGGAGTAATTTAAAGACCCGTAAAATTCACGGGAAAATTTTTCTAAATTATCTGGGAGATTTTACAAGAATGTAATTTCTGACGGCGCCTGATTCTGAGGCCCGGTGTGCCCGGAATCACTTTCTGAAGTTTAGCTCGGGTACGTTCAGTGAACGAATGAGCGGGTTTTCCTAACTTTTGAACCGGTGCTTGGAATTGAAATCCGAGGGCACCGATGAAACCGAAGCACTGGTAATTGATTAGGAGCACCTTTTCCGAAGGTACGTATACTCGGGAGGAGTTGTTAAAAATGTGAGGAATAAAAATAATTATTTTCCAATTTTATTTTATTTCTTTACTAAGAGGTTTAAGTGTTAAGTGAAATGATTTTGTGTCACAACTTTTTTTATCTCTTCTAAGTGGTTTAACTTCCATGTGAGGGAGTTGGGGTGGGACCCACTAAATCCTAACTTCTCTTGTTAGGATATTTGTGAGGTGGGCCCACACGAGCCCCACCCCTTCAAATTCTTAAAACTCCCTCTTAAGTGTGTAACCTTTAAAAACTCACCATTAATTAGGGTGACTTTCCCTCTCCCCATTTTAATTCAAAGCCAACACATTAACATAATTAAGTGAGTTATGTGTTTTGAATTTTGAGATTTTAAAAATGTTTGCATAAGTAAATAAAATAAGGGAAACCCTTATTTTATTTCATTTTGGTTTTTGCTATGGATAATTGTGAGAGGGAGAGTTTTATACTTTGAAGAAATTCATCTTCCACATTGAAGAACATTAAGAACGGTTCTTCTCCGATGAAGAACATCGACCCATCGACTTAGAAGACTCAGCGACCCAGATTCTTCCATCTTCATCTTCCTCCACGACAAAGTAGAAGTCGCTGACTGTGGTGATCATCGCCAACGACAATGTACCTTCCTTCTTTATCATAGCAACAAGTGAGGAGACGTCGTTTCCTCCTTGGATGCACCCTGACGTCCACGGAATCTACGTCCGACCCCGCGACGCTGTTCTCTGCCACCCCTGACTTGCAACGTCAAATATCCAAGTAGGGGAATTTTTTATTTGGTGTTCTCTTATATTTTGAGAAAAGAACGACGAGCGCGGACCAACCAATTCCAGTTTGATCCGTGGATCGTTCGTTCATGCATATTGATGTTGAGGATTATTGTTTATGTCCGTGAATTATTTCTTTGTCGTACGTCGACTTCTATTAGATGGTCGCTTGCTATCATTATAACGGGAGGAGGTCGGACCGCACGAACACGGCCGACCATCCTCCCCCCTTGTTGTTTGAATTTGTTGCGGCAAGTGAAAGGCGGCGTGGTGCCGTTGCACCGTGCGTAAATTATGAGGAAGGGCTAAGAAGTGCGGCGCCGTCGCGCCGCACCGATGAAGTTGAAGAAGCCACGGCGCCGTCGCGCCGCGCCAGAAAACGACAAACGAAGCCGCACGGGTGTTGTGGGATCCTGTTAGTGAAGGACGGGTCCCGAGAGGGCCATTGGCAAAGATGACACGAATTTCAAACCACCGGAACCCGTCTGGTGGTCCGCGGAATAGCCCGCCGGTGCGCCTCGCCAGCACGGCGGTGCCAGCGGCGAGTGGCGGCGGCGCCCGGCGCGCCGCCAGAAGAAGCCACCGCGGCTAAAGTCGTGGTGGAGGAGTGCAGTCCCGTGACCGCGCGGGACCGGAGGGGGGCGGCGGGACACGGCCGGTTGCCGCGTCCGTTGGCACGGGCAGCCCCACGCGAGGCCACGGTTCTTCACGCGGGGGCAACGCCCCGCTCCGCTCCACTCTGCTCGGTCGTAACCGGCCGAGCTGACCCACCGGCCGGGCCGAGTCGCGCCCAGGCTGGGTCGGGTCACGCCATCCGTGTCGGACCTGGAGCCAGGTCGATTCGATCCGTTTCGGGCCGACCGGGGGGGGGGGGGGTTGGGCCGGGTCGGTTCGGGCCCAGACCCCCCATTTTCGGATCACTTTCAGTCAAATTTCTATATCCTGGGCTAAGAACCTCCGATCAACGCACCGTCATTTGCGATGCGACCCTTGTATCGAGACGGTCGTTTCGGTATATCACACTCAAGGTTTCGGAATACTTTGAGTTCGCCTGGGTTGGTTCGTACACGAAACCAACCGGGCCCTCGGAGCAAAAACGCTCGTAACTTGAGCTCTGGACGTCCGATTGATGTGTCGTCATCTTTCTTGGATTCCTCTTGATGAGACGGAACTTTTGGCTTACTCCACTCGAGGTTTGGATGCCATCGGAGTGCGGTCGGGTTGGTTCGCTCACTAAACCAACTGAGCCCCTCGAACGAAAAAGCCAATAACTCACAGACCGGGCGTCCGATTGACGCGTCGTCTGTCTCGTTGTTTTCCTATTGATGAGACTGAACTTTTGGCGTACTTCGCTTGAGTTTTGGACGCAGTTGGAGTATGGCCGGATTGGATTGTACCCAAAATCCAACCGGGCCCCTAGAACGGAAAAGCCGATATCTTTCAGACCGGACGTCCGTTTGATGAACCGTCAGCAGCGTTGGTGATCAAGTTGAGAAGCGGTACCTATCAGTATACCCTATGAGACTTCGCGGTACAGTTGAGATATGTCCGGATTGGTTCGCACACAAAACCAACTAGGCCCCGGGGACGAAAAGGCTAGTAACTCACAGACCGAGCGTCTGATTGACGCGTCGTCTGTTGCGTTGAGACCCCTTTGACGAGGTGGTCCTTTGAGATAATTCTTCGTGGGACTTGTGATACTTGGAGTATCGATCTATAGCTCATGGAGCGGACCCTCCCGGAGACGAGCGTACGGAGTACGGAGACCATGTAGCCGACTGAGACCTGAAGACTACTTGACCGACTCGACTTGGAGTGAGTCGACTAGCCCAGTGGATGGAGCACTACTTTGTTTGGGTGCAAACCCATTACGGACGGAGCACTACCTGTGTGACAGTTCAGACCCGCGGTACTCGTCCGGAGAGTACCTCTGCAGGCTACTAGGGGGTGTGCACAACTGTGTTTGGGTGGCATACCCCGGCAGGAAGCACTACTATGTTTGGGTGGCTGACCCGCGGTACTCGACAGGAGGAGTACCTCAGTAGTCTTATTTTAGTGAGCAGTACCTCAAAGTCGTGACAGGACCACTGTACACTCTAGATACGGGGCTCTTCAGCAGTTACGGTTTCGATAATGAAAATCCTAGTTTGAGCAGAGTCTATGACCTTTGTGTTACCTCTTGATTGAGATGGGTCACTTGATAACTTAGATATATGTATGGACGTATACTTGGGTAGTGGTTATCTGTTAATTTCATAAATCTTTATGTTTCCTCATGATTGAGATGGGTTACTTGATAACTTAGGTATATGTATGGGCTTATACCTAAGTATAGGTTATCTGTTGAGATCTTCATTGTGGTTATCCTTGTTCGTTTTAGTGAGACCTTGAGGGTCTCGGGGTCCCTACTGAAAATCGTTATAATCACCCCTGAACGGGCTATGCCCGCACCTCGTTGTGTTGGTTGCAGACGACGGGCAGTGCTGACGGAGGCTGAGTGTTCGAGGACTGGACGGTACCCGGAGGTGGACTTCACGACGAGTCAGTATTCGGAGGTGGACTTCACGGCGAGACGACACTCGGAGGAGGTTGATGGGCGAGAGCGTTGTGGAGGATATCTTTATCTACCCTTCAGGTAGGATCCGTGGTGGACGATCCAGGAGCTGCGCCATCTGTACCTACCCTTCAGGTAGGATCCGAGGAGGACGACCCAGGAGCCACTTCCGTTCTTCCAGCTATTGTCCTTTTTTGTTGTACTTTTTCAGTTGTATCTGTACTTTCATTTGGTTTTGTATTCTGTCCCATTTACCTTTCAGCACTTCTCTTTATACATAGTGTTTTACTTCCTCTTGTACTCTGTGGTTTTTTGTTTACTTTAATAAAGGCAACGCCTTCCCAGTTATCGGGATTTACGCCTTTGGTGCTAGTCGGCAGCCCCTGGCCTATGGAAGGCGGGCTTGGTGTAGTCATGGCACGGGCCCCGAGGATGGTTCTTGACATTACTTTTTCAGAATACTTAATAAATAACAATAACAAACACCTAAGGACCGTAATACTTTAGTTTCTTTGGAAACTCGAAACATAATCTTCTAATCATGGTGAAAGATCTTCAACATCTCCCATAAAGATATTCCCCTTTTTTTCATACCTAAAACCTTTCATTATATCCTGGGGAAAAGAAAACATATAAAGGGTGAGCTCAAATACTCCGTAAGGGTAAGAATAGAGGACATAAAACAATCCATAAACATTTGAATGCAAAAGCTTGAACATAAAATGTAAACATCAAAATCTTGAGCAAAGACATAAATCTTGGAAGTACGTAAGGCATATATCATAAAGGAACATAAATATTGATAAAATAGAATGTGAATAAATCATGTAATTGTGGAAACCATTCAAAACTTTTTATGATTTCCATAGTAGCCAAGACATTGCTTCCAAGACCATCTTAGTGGACAAAGTCCCTTTCTGAATCAAGTTCACTCCTTGTTCCAGTCATGTATCACTGAATAGGATTAACATACCATTCCAGCCATTCCTATCTCATGAGATATAAATCATTACCCAATGAATTGGAGGGTGATATAGGTCCCACCCATCTCATAATGAAATCATTCTTACTTATTCCACAACATAAACATAAATCATACATCATAACCTAAAGAATAAAAATGGGTTTCATAAACATCATCCCATCATAACATAATCCATATAAAACAAATGGATATCATTTCATCATAAGAAAAGTGGAACCATTTAAATCATAGAGACATTATGCTTGAGACATAAACATATTAAATAATGTCATCATAGATGGAAAATGGTTTTGATAAAACACTTGAAATGGATTCTTGAGGAAAATATCCTTTATTCTTCATAATCATTTTATTTTCACAAAATTCCATACAATTTTAAAAGACGGGGATTTTTTTGAAAATAGTAAATAAATCTTGTAGAGAATATTCATGAAAATAAGGCGTTATAAAACCGTAAAAATCTGTTCATGTCGTATAAGATAAAAAAACATTCTCCTCGTGCTTTTTTGGAAAAATTAAATAGTACCTTGTAGGGGAAATAAAAGAAAGATTTCTTCTATACCATGGGGTAAAAGTCAAAATGGGTAAAAAGGACATTAAACATACATGAAAAAACTTTTATAAAACATGGACATGGATGATAGCAATAACCCCAGTAAATACTTACGAATAACAATCTCGGATAAGAATGACATTGCAAAATTATCCCTTACATTAGGTCTGATATGCTTCGTACGTATTTGAACCTTCAGTATAATGATTTAAATATTGTCATTGACTTATTACAGAATCATATTCGTTGTTATTATGTCATAAATGGTTCTCTTATGACTTTATATTACCCGTTATTTGGTAAATTCCATGTTAAAGCAGCGTTTTGGGTAAAATCGTTTTATTTATCGTACGTGTTTGGACTTGTTATTCTTGATATTGTTACTTATATCCTGATTTAATGAATTAAAGAATGTAAAAAACGATTTATATATAATATATATTCAGTATATACATATATATATATATATATTATAGATCAATAAATGGAATGAAATACACCGTTCATGGAGACAGTAGGTCGTATGTACGCAAGAATGTTGTTTTCGTTTCCTTATTGAATTGAATGGAATTAAGTAGATGACATACATATATATATACATAAATAAAGTATCATTATTATGTCATATATTTCATGATTACTTATTATATATACTTTACAATCGTTCATGAATGGTTAACATGGGGAATGAATCTCATCACGTCGTGGAGACGGTAGTCCGTACGTACGCACGAGCGATGATACCATTCCAATGATCGTGGAATTGTATTTAACTGTATGTTTAATATTTCAGAGTAAATATCACATTACAATAATCATATATATTTATTTATTTACACCATTATACCCATCCAAGTAAGGTGGTGGTCGAAAACAGATTATACCACGGCGTGGAGACAGTATTCCGTACGTACGCACATGTGGTGATTTCATTTTCCGTAGGATGGATAGAAGGTGAAATAAGGTTGTTTCATATTTATAATAACATATCAGTATATATGTAACACTGATTTTATTACTTTATAATGAGACAACTAAATAATAAGAAGTTGATGAAGAAATAAACTTGATAGAATTCAAAGAAGAGATTACCTCTTCTTCGACGCACCTCCTTTAAGCCTTCTCTTAAGGAAGTAGAGTTGGTCTTTTGAGAAGAATAGAACCTTCGGAATGTTTATAGGTAAGTGGATATGATAAATGGACAGGTTTTGGCCGAGCATCAAGGCTCAAAAAGGTTTGAAGAGAAGAGGGAAGGGGTGCCCTTTTTATAAGGGAGGACAGGGGCACCATTGGAAAACTTAAAATATTTTTTATAATAAAGTCATATTCGGTTTATAATATCTCCAAATTAATTTATTTAGAAGCTAAAGTGGGGATGGGTCTAAATCCTCTCAACCAATAGATTTTATACAAGTTTAGCTTACAATTTTAACCTTATCATTTAGATTTAACTCTAAGTTAAATAATTTAACTTTTACCGTGTCTTTTTGTTTTCTTACACTATATGGTTAATAAACTTACTATAACAAGACAAACGAACCCCAAGTGGTTTATTATTAATATATATATATATCCTTATATAAGTAATTTTGCCTAACCATAGATTTTTAGGAATAAAATAACAATTAATAATATAATACTTGTTTTAAAAACTATTTTATGCCAATTTTGACACTATTTGGTAATTGATTTTTGTGAAAATCATAACAGCATGATTAGTTCAAAAAAAGTTAATTAAATAAATACTAACAAGTCATATTAACCTAGAAAATTAGTGTAATTCATAAAAAGTCTCAAATGACATCTATTTGGGTATTTATAATATCAATTATTTTAATATTTCATTATTTAGGTAATTACTGCATCACCATTGTGTCATAAATAACATGAATTATTTAATGTATAAAAATTATAAATAAAATACCATTAGGTAGGAAATATTTTTATATTTATAATGAATATTTATAGTCAAATTTATCTTATGCATTACCCTATATTAAAAATGAATTAGTTATTAAACTTTGATTTTAACTATTTTAACCCTTCTATAAATAAATTAATAATAAATTTCCTAATCTAATCCAAGTGGAACTAATGGGTAATATTTTATTCATAAGGTAGTTTTTGGTCAAATTACACTTATCCAATAGAATTAGGACATGTGTTAGGGTAATAATAATATCATTTTTCTCTTTAATTACCCTATTTACTTTTAACTGTGCTAAATAAAAGTAAAAAGTGACTATTCACCAAATATTATTTTCGTCTCATTGAACAAAATTTTAGTCCTTGATATTAACCATGTCTCTAATATTTTCTAAATTCCACTCATAGAAGTGGTAAAATTAAGTTTTATGTGAATTTCCAAATTCTCCTAGGAAGTGGGTAAAAGATGATGAAAAGTTCAATAAAATTTTTATACATCTAAAATTATTATAAAATTACTCCAATGAATTACATTGAACTTATTTAGGTATTATGTATCAATTTTGACCTAAAATAAATTTAAATAAAATAAATAATTATTTAAATAAAAAGTCAGTTTTTAAATAGTAACCCAGTGTTTTCACTATTCATCAAAAATTGAAAGTTTTCAGAAAAATACCAAAAATTCACCCTAGGATAATTTTGATATTCCGAATCCAAAAATGAAGTCCATTTTGAAAGATAAAATTTATAAAATTCAAAAAAGTGGGTGTTACTATTCGTAACGGCTAGTTTATATAATATTTTAATAGTATATCATTGTTTAGTGAAACTCGGTATAGCGTAAAACACACGCTATCGTGGAAGGTCGTGATTGCGTATAATGTAAGCCAAGTAATGGATGTGTGTAGTGAATGATCCTTTTGGTTTAGCATACAAGATAAGACATCAATAAAATTAAAAAGAATATTTTTCATAAAATTTCGGGGTGTTACAGTAATCCCTTACATAGATCTGAATCATATGTAGGGTGAGGCAGTTGTTCCATTTTTTTGAGTACCCTGTAGTTTAATATCATACAGTCTAGATTTGGGGTTATTTATTATTTGGAAGGGAACCATAACATGCCTTTTAGTATTGTGCATCTAGGACCAAAATCCAAGGTTGATTTTTCATAACACCATGGTGGATTTCCTCATGGGGTCCCAAATCCCACATGAGTTGTGCTCAGTGTGAGAAACAAGGGATGTCATGGATTTAGGGTCACCACTTAAGAATAGAATAATCAATGGTAGTGAGAGTTTTATGAATAGACCAACATTGTGTAGTTTAACATCATGAAGCAAGGACGAATTCCACAGAATTTATCATCGTGTGGGGTGGATGTAGAGTAATCCCAACATGAAAGAAGGAAAATATGATTACCCTTAAGAAACTCTATAAATAGGAATTGTCTAGGGATTCTCTACTTTGAAAAAATTTGTACATAGAGAAGGGGACATTTTAATACTTTCTTTGGCTGAGTCTAGATTATAGGATTTGAGTATCAACACAAATATCATCAAGGGGAAATCGAGTCATGCAGGATTCTGAATGAACATTAATTGTAGAGGTCTAGCCCAAAAAAGGAAGGAAAGGATTTTTTTTGTGAGGCCAAGACAAGATAAAAATATAATCATTACCATGGTGCGATATAGTTTAATTTCATGCAACCAGGACACTTCTGGCCTTGCATTTTAACATCGTGAAGTAAGGATGTTGGCAGCACAGTTTACTATCATATTAAGGGGACAACTTGTCACAAATACCATAAATAACTATGGGGTTATCATGGTTGGGATATTCTGGCATACCCTAGGCATGAATGTGGTTATAAAGGATAAACCATGGTCCTGGGGGCCTCGGATCATGAGGAATGGAAAGGGTCTTGGGATCCATTTGGTGTATAGGGTTAGGAAAGGACTATCATGACGACAAATTTTCCTTTGATTGACATATATTTTGTTGGAAACTTATGTAGATCCCTTGGGGAATGATTTTTATAGTCAAAAAAATGTGTCTGAAGGACACTAGTCTTCTATATCCTAGGGCCATGGATGATTATAAAGATCCAAGATTTCCTAAGGCATGGAGTCTACTAAATAGAAAATGTGTTAAAGTATATAAGAAATACTCAAACCACGATTAGTTATGAAATATGAAACTCCCCACATGGATTTACCTAATACATATGATGGGCATAATATTTTGACACCTTTTTCACCATAAGAGTTAAAATTATCTCTTTTATAGGCTGGTATTTCATGTGCGGTAAATTGAGGGCATCTTCCCTTATTTTCTGCGGAAAAACTTAGAACATTTGACTTGAGTGTCACCATGTATCTCATCACGCCAAAAATAAAGTCACACAAATATCTTGATATGATTTTCAGTTTAACATCATGCAGTGAGGACTTAATTTTGACTCTTCTACCCAAGTATGACCAATAAGCAAAGAAAAGGGAGATATTCGATTTGGGATACCGATAAGACCAGGTTGTGGAATACCAATGTCACTACATGTCTTGTAAGGTTAGGAATAAATCTATACATAGTCCAAAAGAACATATTCTCTTGCATTGGACGAGCCCATCTATAGGAAAGAAGGGAATTTTTTTCTAATGTTTGTGGTTGGACTATGGTATGGAATCCTATTGTCACTACGTATCACATTGCTAAATGGGAATCAATTTACACGTAGTTATATACATTTCCTTCCCTATATATGTCTAGTACATACATAAGGAGGGGGCATGTCAGTTTCATCCTCTATGGGTGATGGGTTAATCTTATCCCTTTATGCTTTGCCTATGGAGGGAATCTCTTACCATCATTCCTAAGCTCATGTTATTTATACTCGGTGTGAGAAACAAGGAGTGAAAAGGATTCCTTATAACATTGTAAAAGCATAAGAGGATATAACAGAGGAATTTCACATCATGTGGTGGCTGGGCTAGGACATTTGAGTCGAGGCATCCCTACATATCCCATTGAGATAGGAATCAAGTTGAACATAGTTCTAGGTGTTCCCTACCGTGGTATAGTCCATGGGAAGGGAAACAAAAGGGATTTTTTTATTAGTGGATGGAACAAGATGTAAAATATAGGTGTCACTATGTATCCTATGAGGGAATGAATCAAGCCACACATATTTCTAAAAAGAACTCCCCTACATAGGTCTAGTCCATAGGTAGGGGGAAGGGTCATTTTTTGTTACTAGTGGATGGACCAAGATCTAGGGTCATGGTGTCACTACATATCCCATAGAAATAGGAATCAATCCAGACATAGTTCTAAAGGTCTCCTCCCTGCAGGTCTGGTCCATACATAGAGAGGGAGGGGAATTTGATATATTGATGGTGGTTGGACAAGGATGTAGGATCCAAATGTCACTATGTGTCCTGAAATGGAAGGAAGGAAGACACATATAGTTATGCATTCCTCTCCTTGTGTAGATCTGACATTTTCACATCAAAGGGGGGGTATTTCTATATTTTACTCACAATAATTGGACTTATATACGAAATATTTCTAGCTGGAAAACAATAGCTACCATGCAGTTTAACATAATGCGGTCATGATGAATCCATCATGCAGTTTATCATCATGTGATTAGGATGAATATTTCACTGTTCAGTTTAACGCCTTGTATCTGAGAAGTATATGTCGCTATTATGAAAATTACTTCTTCATAAACCTTTCATTGGTGGAAGCTGTGATGATCTGTACATTCACTGATATCAAATAATATTCTCTATTAGAGTAGACATTATGTACGACATATGGTCCCTCCCATTTTGGATAAATAATTGTGGGTTTCTTCTCGAGTATGATTGGGGTTATGAGGACCAACACTATCTCTCATTCGAGGAAAGATTGAAGGAGAACATTTTTATTAAAGGCTCATGCAATTCAATTTTGGTAGACTTCCAAATGGTGCAGGGTGTGTAATCTTGTTTCATCCAACTATTCCAACTCATCAAACTGTTTTTTTTATTGCTCATCTGTAGGCAGTTGATCACAGACAATGACTCTGAGTAATGGCAATTGAATCTCAATAGGCAGAACTGCCTCCATCCCGTATACTAATGAGTACGTGGTTGCCTAAGTGGCAGTGTGGGTTGTGGTCTGGTAAGACCAAAGAGCATGGAGAATCTTTTCTAGCCATTATTTCTTGTCTTTTTCTACCATATTTTGTAGTATATTGGATAGAGTCTTTTTAAAATCCTCTTTCTACCCATTTTTCACAACATAGTAGTAGGATGAATAGTTTGCTAGGATTCCCTACTCCCTGTATAAATTTCCCAACTAAGTAGAGAATAATTTGGTGTCATTTTCCCTCATTATTTTAGGGACAACAAATCTATTAATGATGTTAGATTTCACATACCTAAAAATTATTCTTTACCCGACTTCTTTAAGGGGTGCATCTTCATCCCATTTGGAGAAGAAGTTGGTTTTTGTGAGAATAAACTTGATTTCTTTAGCTACGGTGGGAGGATATGGTCCCATGACATCCATCCCCAATATAGAAAATGCTCGTGTGTATTTAGCTATGTGAAGAAGCTATGGGGGTTGGTGAATGAAATTTACCTGAACTTAGAAGGAATGGAACTTCTTAAAAAATGTGGAATAATCTCGTATCATAGTTGGCAAATATTATCCAAACTATCGAATTTTATGAGAGATATTAGATACTAATTAGTGTAGTCCATAAGTTCCGACCTAAACTTTCTTCATGATGGAAGAAATATCTTCTCCATCAATACACATGAGAAGGACTCCCTCAAGGCCTTTCTTGTAGAGAACCTTTTCTTGGTTTGCACCACAACACAAAACAAAACTGATTACCCGCCTCCAGATTCTTTCTCTTTTAGCCCTATCTAGTAGGAGTTCCCCCCTCCAGAGGTAATATGAAATGGAATTCATCCATTAAGTGGTGTGACTATAAGGCTCAAGAATGGGGCTAATCACATCAATTTCTTTCGTGTGGTTCTGAATTAATTCCAAGACCATCCAACGGCGGGAAATGAATATTGCTACTTCATTTCGGTCTGGATCATCTAGGGTTGTGTATGCATTTTCTAATGCATCGGCTTTATCATTTTTAAAATAGGAGACATAATTCAATGTCGGATATGATGGGAATTCTACCATTAGCTCTCATACATGGTTCATAAGTGGAACCAATACTTCCTTCTTAATGGCATAGTCGCCATTGACTTGTTTGATGACCTACTCAAAATCACCTTTTATCATTAAGCACTTGGATTGCACATGAAGTTTCTCATCCAAGCCTACAATGAGGGTTTGGTATTCTACTTAATTATTTTTGTACCCCCTGAAATTAGTAAGGAGTAAGGTAAGATGGCCATTTATGGACATATGAGTATAAATCCCAACCCCACTTTCTTGAGATTTGGGTCCTCCATCCTTTTCCCTATCGGGCTTCTAGAGGCACCGTCGAAGTACATTTTCCATACCTGTTAGCCTTGTTGGATGAAGAATACTTCTTAATCAAGAATTTTTGTATCCAAAGGGTACATTTCTGCTGAGGGGTTCTCTATCAGAAAATTTGTTAATTCCTATCATCTGATGGCTTTCTGTGGAAAGTACCATATGTCAAACTGTTGTAGGATGACTACCCACTGTGGTAGGAATCCAATTAACATAGGACAGTTGAGGATATACTTGAATGGGTTGTATTAGGATACCAAATAGACCATGTGCTGCTTTAGGTGATGCATGAGTTTCTAAACTAAAAATATTAGGGATCGAAAACTCTTTTTGATATTTGAATATCGAGTCTCATGATCGATCGGTGTTTGAATGAGGCTTTAGAGACTATTCTCTTTGTTAGAATCATTATTCTGTGTGAGGAAAGAAACTAGTGACCATTCAAAGGAGGTCACATATATAATGAATGTTCTACCCTCAAATGGAAGCATTAGAAATGGTAGGATTAGAAGATACCTTTTATCATTTTTGAATTCTTCTTGATAATCAATATCCCACTGGTATGTGAATCTGTTCTTCTTAAACCTGATGAAATAAAAAAAACTTACCTTAAAGGTTAGCTATGATGTTCTGAATATAGGCTAGGTTCCCCTAAAGACCCCTCAACATAGTGTGGTTGTGAGGTGGTGACATGACAAGGATGGATTTTTTCTTCTCAGGGTCGACTTCGATGTCGCGATTGCATACAACGAAGCCGAGGAATTTCCTGGAGGTAACATCGAAATCACACTTCAGGGGATTCATCTTTAAACTATTCAATCATAGTTTTTTAAGATAGTTTCAAGATCATTCAAGTGGTTTGAGTGATATCGTGATTTAACCACCAGGTCATCGATGTAGCACTCAACAGATTTTCTTATGAAGGGTTTGAAAATAAGATGCATGGTGCACTGATATGTAGCAACATCATTTTTTATATTGAAGGGATTCACCTTGTAGCAGAATACTCCTTAGGGTCCTAAAGGCAGTGGGTTCTTTATCTTCTTGAGCCTTTCGGATCTGGTTATACCTAGAGTATCCATCCATGAAGGAGAGGGCCTTGTATTTAGTGGTCGTATCAATCAGCAATTTTTTATCGGGACTGAAAAATCATCTTTCAAGAAGTGCCGATTAAGGTCCTTGAAGTCAATGAATACATTCATCTGTCCATTATTTTTTTATTTTTGGTAGGGATTATGTTTTCTAGACTGATCGGATATTGGACTTCCGGAATGAAGTTAGATTTTATTATCTTTTCAACTTCAGCCTCATTTTTGGTAGTATATGTCGGCTGGATCTTTCTAGCAGTCTACTTGTAACCACAATGGTCTTCCGGAAAACCTAGGTGGCGAGTGGATAACATAAGATTGAGGTCTAGAATTTCTATGTAGTTCCTTTTAAAAACATATCAATTATTATTTAGGAAGAATGTATATGCCTCTTTCTCCTCAAAAGGCATATCCACAAAATCAAAGTGGGTTGTGGGCCATCTTTGGTGCCCATTTTTATCTCCCTATGTTCATCGATTGTGGTGGAGATGCCTTCTTTGAATACGGGAAGGGAATATTTGAGATCTTCTTCTTCCTTTTCATGATCCTCTTAATGATCCCCTCCATCATCTTCTTCCTCTTCTGATTGAGAGACAATTATCAATATGAACTCTCTAGTATTGAGAGTGGAATCATAACTCTGATTTTTGGAAACTAAAATAGCTCCTTTTTCCCTAGCTGAATACAAGGAATTTTCTAAAGAGGATCGAATGGTGGTGGAAGAGTTTCCTGACTTTATTTTAGTAAAAAGATATCATATTCTATCTTAGTGAGTAAAAAAGAAACTTTTTGTATCCTCGAGGATGGGCTAAGAAGATTTTAGTTTGCGCACTAGTTATCATCATGGGGGTTAGCATGCTTTTTTATCATCCTTGGATTCAGTGACCATAATGGATATCATGCAGATGGATTAGTCTATGTCTGAGTTTGAAATTTTTCACTCAACCTTGTTGATGGGTAATATATACTATTCACTAAGCTGTTTGAGGGGATCATTGGGATCCATTTCCAATCCATTTGGGGTGGTGATCCAATTAAGGTCATCAGCCAAAGACAGATTCTCTTTTGGTTCATAGAACCTTTCATTAATTTAATGTGACTCACAGGATTTGGATGGGTATTTATCAGAATGAAATTTGTCATTTTTTTATTAGCACAATATATGATGCATTGATAGTATGATGAGGGGATTGTGGTGTTCTGATACAGCCAAGGCCTCCCTAATAGGATGTTTAAGGTCGTACTTTGTCACACTACTAAAAACTCAGAATCCGACATGAGATCACCAAGCCAAGTTTTAAGTTTGATTCATCCCAATGGCTTCTGATCACTTTTTTCATATCCTAGAAGAATTATGGTGCAAGGTGTCATACTTTCCTCATCATAGCCCAAACGAAGAAGGGTTCTCAAGGGGAGGAGGTTAACTACATAGCCATTTTCAATGAATTTTGTTTGTACATCAATGTCATTTATCTTTTCAAACACATATAAGGGTTTTATGTGTACTTGCATGATGGAATCATCATCCTAATCTATGAAGAAGATGACAACATGGAATCCTATGGGGTTGGTCTCTGTCCGATAGACTTTGGAAGCTACTACTTTGGCCTTGATTTCATGGCGACTTAGTAATGATTCGATGAGCATCTCTCTAAGGTCTATTGATAGATTTAATTCATCCAATATTGATAGATTTTCTGTTACTGAGGTTATATGCTTCAGAATATCATAATTTTTTACTAAAGGATGGTGTTTCCTAGATTGTGGTTGCTCTTTTATTGGAAATTTAGGGACTTGAGCCCTAGAGGTAGATGGGACGACCTTTGGGATGGTAACTAATGGTGCTCTCGTGCTCTTTGGATTCATTTAGACCGGCCGTCCTGTATGCTTTGGGTGATTATCCATCTGATCTTCCTCTAACGGATAATCCAAGATGATTAGGATAGGATTTCTTTTGACAGGGGAAGAGAAACATTTAGGTTCCTATTGTGTTTATTAAAGGGTCCTTCTTTGAGTTTCTACAACATTAATGGTTTAAGTTATGTTGTGGTTGGGAATTTGACTCTTACCATGACCACACCTTCCTAGAAACCCTCAGTCTTTATAGCCTCTTCTAATGGCTCTCTATATGGATGCAGGGAACTTGAGTTCATATCTATAGTTTGAATCAAATAAGGGGTCCATTAAGTGAATGAAATTAATGGATCCAAAGATTAGTTCTTGATCTGAAAATGATTATGTCATAATGTCTTCTTCTGATGATATTGTTTGGTGGGGTGGGTCCTATTGTCCAATTTGGAGGGGCGGTGCCCATGCTTTCAAGTCTGCTGGCATGAATTCTAAAAGTGTCATGGTTGAATTTGGTCCTAGTGAAGGTTCATATTCTTACTCCTTCTTTCAGCCTTTCTGATCAGACTATCTCCCGGAAAGCTGACCTTTGGAGTGTTTTGGGGTTAATGACAATGGTTGTGTTTCATCAGGATCTATTAGGGGCACGATTATTTTGTTCAACTATTCCAGGAGGATGCCATGATCTTAGTTAAATATTTTATGAGTCATCCAACTATCAAATTTTTTCTCCTTTTTTGGTGACTATTTTCCACTCCCCTTCCTCACTAGGGTCTAAGGTGGAAACATACGCCACTTGTGTTGCAAAAAGTCCAAACTTGACTTGTTCAGAATCCACCATCTTTTACAAAACATCCTTGAAGACAAATCACTCCTAGATGTTGTGTCTAAGTATCCAGTGGTAGGGAAAACAATTTGGATGGTCATAAAGACCCAATTCATCAACTCTCTTTGTATCTGGTAGACAGAGCATGTTGCAACTCAAGGCGGCTATGAAGTGGCCATAGACTTAGTCATCTCGAAATGAGTATAATTTATATATTTGTGCCTCAAACTGATTTATTTTTTCACCCCTTCCATCATCTTGTATAGTTGGATATGGAGGCTGGAATTTAGGGGGTCTTGCATAGTTTAGTGGAGGCCTTATAATTGGAGCTGGTGTCAGGGGTGCCTTAAGCGTAATAGAAGTCACTTCATATTTTACCATTATTTTCCTAGGGTCAATGGGCCACTCATGAGTTAATATTATACTATTTCAAGGAGTATTCAATCCTTTGGACAATGGTGGATAAATATCAGAAGTCACTTGTATACTTCAATGGGATGAGTGTAATTGTCAATTCATCATGGATATTTTTGATGCACATAGAGAGGATTTCATCTTGGGGGAGTGGCATGTTCAGGGAGTAAGTCGTGACTTTTTATATACCTATGAAGTCTAAAACTCTTTCATTCTCTCAATTATTATAGTTCATGAGATTATTGACTATTTTCTTAGGCAGTGTTGAACAAAACTAGAAAAGAATCTGTCACCGGAGGTCCTCCTATACTATGATTGATTTAGTTGGAAAAATGGTATACCACATGAAGGATAAACCATATAGAGTATGCATGAAGCACCTGAGTTTCACTACTTCTTGTTACTATGGGGTGCTCGTCATGGGGTCACAGTAAAATGTATAGTGAACTATATGGTGTTTTGGGTCTCCTTAACCATAGAACACTAGGAATACGGGGTTACCAAAGTTTGATGGTTGTGGAACGTTGCTCCCCAAATCCGGGTAAGGTTTGCATTTCGGTTGTATCAGATTGTGCCACCCTTCCATGGATTCCAGTTGATATATAAATTTATCACCATTATTCATGATCCCTTGAGGCATATCCTAATGGACTTCATCGTGGGTGGGTGTAGTATGGGAAAAATTAGATGTTCTTGCACTGCTGGAATTTGGGGAAGATACCAAGCCGGAGGCATCCTATATGGGTTTTAATGAATTTATTCTATCTATTTCTCTAATAGAGGGAATTCTTGATATGATTCAGAGGATGGATTAAAGTAGGATGATGGTCATGGTGATGTATTCGAGA
The DNA here is from genome assembly GCA_963277665.1 of Viscum album. NCBI lineage: Eukaryota > Viridiplantae > Streptophyta > Magnoliopsida > Santalales > Viscaceae > Viscum > Viscum album. The sequence goes on from OY728159.1 coordinate 78,077,891, forward strand.
TGTTTTTTGATGTTCTTCATGAGGAACACACTTGGAAATATAGCATCCTCTATGCAGCACAATATTGATTCACCTAAGCTTTATCATTTCTTCCTCCATCTCAAAAAATATTTCCTCGAGCGTAAGGGAATCATATTTTCAAGGGAGATAATGTGTGTAATATGTGACCTAGGATCTATCCTTATACTTATTGAGGATTCATGAGGTTGGTATTGATGGGTTTTCTAAGGGTGCACCCAAATTTAGGGCATCTCTATGGTTCTGGGTATGCACACCCTTAGGTTCAGTATGGACTGGCTTTGGGAGGGAACCATATTCTATTGCATCCTATTTATTAATAGTATTTCCTATGAGTTTAATGGGACTTAATTCCACCACTTTCACTAATGCATTCCATATTGGGGGTGGTGTACCAGGTGCCTAATGGTGGGAGATCTTTTTTGCATCCTTTATTGGAATTTCTCCTTCTATTCTGTGGTATTCTACAGATTTCTTATCAAAGAGAAATATAAACAGATCCCTGATCTAACCTAGCAATATGACTTAGTCCCAAGTGGTGTGAACCATGATACGGGACTGAATGGGTGACCTCTCTGCTCATTATTCTTTCCATACAAGAGAATACAGACATCTGTTGTGTGGGAATTTGAGGTTAAAATGCCCACAGCCCTATGGGATGGGGTTTCTTTAATTCCTCCATTGATGTGATATGGTCTGGATTATTTGGTCTTACTAAGGAATTATGAGTTAAAAATACCCTCATACGTATGATTTGTGGTTGTTCTCGTATTTTAGAAGTAGCTACTGCTATTTTCACCTTGTTGATTTCATGCACTCCCACATGGGTGTGAGTTGAGTATGGTGCTGGATTTTCATGAAATTTATTTACTTATAAGGAAATTATCATTTCTCATTGGTTGGATTAACTTATGCAGGAAGCCTACGGGATGTTCTCAGTTTCCTAGATCAGAAGAATCTTGATGGATTTCTCTCGTCAGGCCTGATTCTTTTAAGACGTACTCAAGGCTAGTTCTTATTGATTGTTTCGCCTTTCCTGTGTAGGGATTCCATTTTATTGTTGTTTTTGTGTAATTAAATCGCAATATGTCACATCTAATGAGTTATAATAAATGATACATGGGTGAATTGTAGAAATCTATTCTCTCCCCATCCCCGAATGTGAACTTCAGATGGGGAATCACTATAAGGAAATGTAACTTGTACAGCGTGTAGATGCAGGACAATTTGAGATCCTTCATTCACCTCTATAATTATGGATGTTGTGAAGAAAGATGAGATACCAAGTCTATTAGACAAAGAATCTATTCTAGTATGCTGACATGGTTTTCATATCCCTCGTAGGGTAGGTATTTATCCTTTAGCTGGAAGAGAGTTTTCCATATATTTAGGTGAATGTTATTTGCACATTCCTTAGACAACTCCCTTGGTATGTCAAACTGAGAAGTCGTCATGGGCCAATACATCACTGGTATGTGGTCTCTAGCTAGTTATCTTCTTAGGAGAAACGTATCTAGTTGTTTATCATCTGGAGGCTCCTCTACTTGGTCTTCCCATCTTGAATTCTTCTTAATTTTGTTCTGATCATTGGGGCTGGTAGGAGTCTCATTGATATGCGAGCGGTATGGGGGTGGCTTGGAAGATGAGCATGGACCAGAGCCATCTTCGAGTTGATAAAGGATATCACTCATCATAGATAGGGAATCTGACATGTATAACTCTATATTTCTGAGCACCTCATCATAGGAGGGATTTCTCACATTTACCCCAGCAAGGGGATGACCTCTTTCCAGTGTGAATTTTGACTATGGAGGGGACCTTTACAATCAGTGCTACAACGGTGAGGGATACCATTTAAACTTGATTTCATACTATGGAAAATGTCCCTACGACATATACCTGGGGTAGGACCTTCAGGTAGAGCTACAGGAGGAGGAGGACCTTCTTGCTACTCAATGTCACTGAGGGGAGGACCTTATCGATGATTTCTATACTGGAGAGGACTATTGTCACAGCTTGTTGTTTGAATTTAGGGAGAATTTCTACAGTGTACATTCTAGGGAGGACCTTCAAGATATATTTTAGTGAGGGGAGAACCTTCTCATTGCTTGATGTTGTTGTGGGGAGGGCCTTCACAGCAAATACCGTTTTATGGAGGGCCTTCACAGTGGCTGATATCATGGAGAGAACTACCATCATGGCTTGACGTCCGACTACATGGAGAAGCATATCTTCAACATATACCCTGGGGAGGACCATTAGGGTATATGATAGCAATGGGAGGTCCTTCATGTTGTTTGATCTTTTGTACAAGGTGAGGGATACCCTATCATGCATCAGGAGATAGGCTCTCATGATCGATCATTTCTGGACCATGGAGTAAGCCCTCGTGGGAGCTCTAGGGAGGGCCTTCAGAACTGTTGGTAGTAACATTGTGGGGAGGGCCTTAAAACTACTACTGAAACTTCCATAATTTGGTAATGTACTGATATTATCTTGATCCTCTATTTATATATTCTTGATTGTGTCAAGAACTCCATCTCTTAATAAAGAATAATCATTAATATGCTCTTCATTTTTTCAGTTTCCTTTTGCGCATGTCAACGTTGAGAGCTGTCTTACAGGAAACTAGGGTCATCTGATATAGGTAGTGGTCTTCGTATATAGGTTCCTATTTTGTTGTTTTACAAAATGATTTTGGGATATGCCGATAGACATCTTGAGTTTTGGCAGGTATATATGCCTACCTTGGAGTGGCCACCACATTGGACCAGCATTCCCCAGTTGGAATGGGTATTTTTTCATAATCTGGTTGTCTATTTATTGTGGGATATTTCCATTGACCTTCCTAGACTAGAGCAGGGATGCATAACTACCCTGGATCAACCAACCTATCTTGCGGATAAGTTATTTCGTTTGGGGAAACCGGGTCATGGGCCCATATCTTTTTCTTTTTCTGAAAATGAAATAATGTCTTGACATGTTTTAAGGATATAGCCTGGAATCAATTTATGTTATTCCATCATTTCTAGGATGTGTTGTGATACATATTTGGCTGGAACGGGTATAAAGGCCCATTTCGAAGTCGTAGAAGGATTTTGTGCCTCCTCCAATCCTCCATATGATTCCAGCGGATACTGATAGTTCTTTTGTGTCCAAACCATGAAATGAGTCTTCCACTAGTTTTCTTTTTCAGTTTCCACTATATTTGATTAGTTGTCATCATATTTATGAGTATTAATTTTCGTATTCTCACTTGATGTTGTATTTTCCTCACGGTTTTTGTATGCATCTGCAGAAATTTGACTCTGCTCATATTTGTGTGCTGCCCTACTACGATGGAAGGCTTAATATGCATTAGCAGGTGTTTGTGCTTTCCTTTAGTTAATTTTATTACTATTTGGATGATGGGATTCTTGTACAGTAGTAGATATTTTAATCTACCTATAATTTTCTACTTTATCTGCACAACGGGACCAATGAGCACTGGAAGAAATGTGCACGTGCTCATATTGTTCCACCCTATTTCTGTGGAGAACTTGAGTGGAGGGGAAAATTTTTATGTCTTCCTATTTAATTTTATCATATTTTAATGGTGTATTTCTTCTTTAGGAATCAAGGTGATTACCTACTCATGATTATCTGTTTTCTTCCCTCAGCGACCGGCCTAAGGGGACCATGTCCTTTTGACTTTAGCAGGTTCCCTCAGTATGAGATCCTCTTCTGAGTGAGGATACCTAGTCGTTCGGCATTGGTGTTGACACTCTCTGATAGGGTCTTATGAGTAATCCCCAACGCAGTTGGTATGAATTCATCAGCATTGACTTCATATGTCTCCCTGAGATAAGGGAGGAACTTGTTGTCAAGCTCTGTTTACAGGCTCATGAAGCATTTAGAGATGGTCAGTGCGGTCGCCCTATGCCAGGGTGTTAGCCATGGTTGTGGTGGTGGCTGGTGAGATTTTATAGATTATAGGGTCTTTCTTGTAGCTTCCACTATGGGGAGAACGACATTTTTGTGGTACTATCTAATTTTTATTTTGGATAACCAGCATTGAAGACACTGAGTCTGTAAAGGGGTTTTTCTCATTATCTAGGCCTTGGCCACCTGTGGGATCGATGAGGTGCATGTCTTCATTGGTTGTTGAGATTCCATTTGGATCGAAGTTTGATATGGAAACCTAATATATATATATATATGACATATACAACAAAAAAACCCCATCAAAGTATCATCTATTAATCACATGGATATTTGACAATTTGGATTAGCCCCATTCATTTTTATGATGAGAATGTGATTTTGTGGGGTAAAACCTCCTCCTTGGTTGAGGATTCATGTTGGGTTCACCATTTTTGTGTTGACTCGAGGTAAGCATTTGGGGACAAAAAAATGGTCCAATGGCTGACAAGAATTTGTCTGTTATTATAGATAATTTCACATCGGGTTCACCATTTTTTTCGACCCAATTAGAATCATTATGTTTTAGGGGGAATTGGATAGGCCCCATGGGGACCAGGTAGTTTATCATTTTTGTATTACGAACGAGGCTCCGCAATCAAATGGTCTTGGTGGGTGATTTCAGGGGGTTATGTATTTGTGAAATCGGTCCTCTTAGTATATGATTTCCTCATATGGTCTCCAAAAGGTTCATTTATAGAGCCAAAAACAACCAACAGTCCTTATATCCATGATTCATGGACCTGCATTCCAAAGGAAGGTGCTTGTTGGATGGTTTTTCCAACAAAACATGAGATTCCATTGTTCAAGAGGATGGGAGCACAGGCTCATCACACCATTTTTGGGAGAATTATTTCCTACGCTGAGACTCTCTTGAAGATTTAATCCATGATCATATGTTCATGAATCTTCAGTTCATTCCCAAAGAGGGTATCCACAGGTTACCCCCAAGTTGCAGGATCATCATGGATATACATAGATTTTATGCTATGTAGAAAATGCTGACTTAAGCCATGAAATGAGGCACTCTGGAGTTTGTCATCATCTAGGAGGGATGGGAAGTGGATTGATATTAGGGTCAGACCCATAATATTGGCTTCATGTGTATCCTCATGAGAGGAATATGAGACCACATAGTTTGGTGTCACTTAACTAGACACATTACCTTTTAAGGTCGTGTGATGGGGACTCATCCATGATGTTTAACATCATGTGGTAATGAATTCCACGTGAAATATTCTTGGTAAGACTTGGTGTGGTGCTTACACTAAACTGCCCCAAGGGTCCCATGAAAGATAAGATCTTCTAGGTGAACCTAACACTACTCGGGATATAGCTCGAATAACATTAGGGTTTATTTGAGGGTTGGATTTGGACCTTAGTGAGGATTTATATGTATCCCAATCAAATGGGGAATCAAATTCCACATATTTCTGTTATCAGGACATACACCTAGGAGGATCCCTTTTGAATTTGCGGAAACATTTTATCAGGATTGACTTATAAGGAGAACATCCCTTGATCTCAATCTTTGGATAGGAATCCTACGTATCCTAGTCAGAGAAAGAATTAGATTCCTCATAGTTTGTTTATGGGTCATGACTTGATTGGGGCTTATGCATGGGAGCTCTCATCTGAGAGAATCAAATTGGTACTTACTCCTAAAGAGGATTCCATTTTTTCGGGACATTGTTGGGGTGAACCTTTTGAAAAAGGGTACCTCTTTGATCTTGGACCTTAAGTACGCATCCTTTTTATCACATTTATGGTGTGAATACGAGTTATCATAGTTCGTTGATGGGTTTTACCAATTTCTTATCATCACAAACCTCTAATCCCTTGTGAATCATGTTCGATTTGAGAAAAAAGAGGATGTGAAATATTCAACAGGGGAACACATTCTCTTCTCTATTGATGGAAAAGGAGGACAACAATGATGGAAGAGTCCATGGCCACAAGCCCTATGGGGGAGGGAAAGGGAATTTAGTGTGTCAATTCCCACACATGGTCTCATTTCAACCTGATGGTGGGTGAGGGCATGAAGAAATGAACCTTTTAATATTGAAAGACATTGAAAGTCATGTGGCTTGGATCTCTGGATGCAAGGGTCTTACGTCAGTGCGAGTGACTAGGAGATGGTTCTGGGAAATGCGAGGAGTATGATTCCTTACAAAAGGGGAAGGGAAGAGTGATCTTCTCACTTTTCACTAGTACCAATCTAAGAAGAAATCCAGTGATTACCCCTAATCCCTAGATCAGGTAGGTTGATGTTGGAATCCCAAGGTCTGATCTCGGGTTTCCTTGAGAATGTAGACTTAGATACATTTTAGGGGTCCAAACCATTGTGGGGACATCCTTCATTAATCCACTTATCCTGGGTTTGTAAATTCCAAAAGGCAAGTTGGTGCGCTCGATGATCAGATCATACGAGTCTGGTGGATTTAGAGGAGGCCTTGAACTAATGTTGGTGGACTAGTTTAAAGAGAAGCTATGGAGGATTGGACGGTAATATAGGGGCATGATTGGATCCAGGGTGAAGGACACTCAAATACACCCTATTCCACATATTTTTTTCTCACGTGGGATGAGGGTATCCCCATAGAGCATACTTCCATGTGGGTAGAGCGGTCATCCAAGTACCAAAGTCGTACGTGAATTGGAATGTGTTCCACATACCAAAATTCTATGAGGCCCTCGGTGTGATCCACGAAGTGGTAGGCCATGAAACCCTAGTTTCCATCCGTGTATAGATACATTACATGGTAAAAGGTCTAGTCCGTATAGTGATATGCTATGTAGAGCGCTGGATCGAAGAAGGGTCCATGAGCCTTTGGTTTATGGGAATTTCAACCGTGAGGGATTTACGGTCCATGGTTTCACCATTTTCGTTCGTAGTTTCACAATTTTTATTTGGTTATTTATTTTTATGATACGTATCTATTTATGAATTTGGAGGAGGTTTTTTTCTATTCTCACTTCATTGATGATTCGACACAGAAACCAAATTTTATTCATACATCTCCAAAATCTACAAAGTCATTGATCCATCTTCTTTCTTCATCTCTGCTCTCATTCCTCCTCTGGTATCATCCAATTTTTTTTTCAGTTCCTCTTATTTTCCTTTTATAGGGAACTATGAAAATCATATATGTAGGCATGTGGCACCATTTAAAAAAGCCCATGAAGATATTACTAAACCCATGGAAGACTCACTTAACCGGGGTATGTAGAGGCTCAGGTTTGTGAGATGTTGTTCTTATAACCCACTGACTTTCATCACCCACAAACTACTTAGTTTTTAGTATGGTATATGGTTTCATTTCTCCTTTATATTCTACCAACGACACGATTCATGATGTCATGGGATTGTTGTCCATTGCTATGTGGGCCAACGCCTCACAGTTTATTCCGCGTACTAATGGTTCACGGTTTATGTTCCCCACGATCCTTTCCCAATGATAGTATGATATCAGTCTAATAAACTTTGAAATATTTTTTTTCTTCAAGTTTCTTCTCAAAATTTCAATCCAATTTTCATCCATTTTCCATGCTGGACTTGTAGGTATATTTACTTCCCTCTAAAAAGTGCTTGTATGAGTATTTACTACCCTTTATGATGTTTTTAGGACCCTACAACATCATAAAATTTTTGGTTGTTACATTCTACCCCCTTAAAATGAATTTCACTATCGAAATTTGATTTCTATAATACTAACAAATGAGGATATCTCTTACACATCACATCCTTGGGTTCCCATGTAGCTTCTTCAAAAAATTTATTCCGCTATATTACTTTAACCATATTGTAAGTATTATTCTCTATAAATTTATCTATATGATCCAAGATTTGAATGGATTTTTCTTTATAAGAAAGAGCATTCCCTAGTGGTACAAACTCTAAGTTTAGTACATGTTATGGATTAGGTACATACTTTCATTAGAGAGATATACGGAACACATCATGAACTTAATAGAGGTTAGGAGAAATCACAAAACGATAAGATATTGTCCCTTCTTGATAAAGAATATCAAAGGGGTAAATATACTTAAGGATCATATTTCCATTCAGCATAAATATCATAAACTTCTTCCATGGAAAAATTCATAGAAACTCCTTGTCACCAACATTGAACTCCAAATGTCATCGATGATAATCAGTATAACTTTTATATCGACTTCAATCTGCCTTAATGTGTTATTGAATCGTTATAACTTTATATTTAATTTCCTCAGATATCTCAAGTATCAATAGCTTTATTTATCCAACTTTTTCCAAAGATGTTGTAGTTATACACTTCCTTCTATAGAGGGGTTCATAAGGATCCATCTAAATGCTTGAGTGAAATATATTGTTGTAATAAAACTCTATTAGAAAAAGGTATTGATCCCATACGCCTTTGAAATCAATATAATAATATCTTAACATAATCTATAGGGTTTTAAGTGATATATTGGTCTGAACATATATCCAAGGATGGTAATTAGTACTAAAACATAACTCTCTATCAAGATATTTATGAATAATTCACCAGAAAGTTGAGGAAAAAGTCGAATCACAATCAGAAATAATAGAATTTCGTACACCATGATAACTTACTACTTCCTTAATATAGAAACCCAGGCTTAACATACATGGACATTACATCAATCTATATCAGTATTCAGACTATTAAAAAATTACATGCTTGAGGGTCATAATAGTTTAGTGTCTTTTTCAACTTCATTTAAAATTTTCTAACATGGTGAAATACCTTCAATGATTCTCACAAATATATCCCCCTATAGTACTTCTATTTAAAACCTTTCTTTATAACATGGGGAAAAGAAACATAAGAAATGGGTGATCTTGAATGCTTAGTAAGGGTAAATAAAACAAATACATAGGCATAACACGAACATAAGGGTATAAGAACATGATCATAACATTCGTTTATAATTCCATGCAAATCAAACATTATAAACATGATACATGGCCTAAATATTGGTGGTTCATAAGACATGAATTATAAGATAATCAAGAACATGAACCATGTGATAATATCATAGGCATAAAACATAGAATTTTTTAAAAACACATAAATTTGTAATATCCTTCCCTATAAGTCAAGGTTGATTACCCAAAAAAAGTTAGGGAACTTCATCGGGACTATAGCTACAGGGAAGGACAATCCACCATCCATACTCACAGTCCTTTATGTGTAAGGGGCTGGGTTTCCCTATCTTCCCATAGTGGATCAGGTTTCCCCATATTCCCATAGTAGATTGGGTTTCCCCATCTTCCCATATTCATGGTGACTACACCTACTAGGTGGGACACACCACCATCCCCAGTTGCAGTTATTTCCTTGTAAGGGATCTGGTTTCCCCATCTTCTCATAGTGCACTAAGCTCTTCAACTTGATTCTCATTATTATCTAATGATATATAAATATTTACCCAATGAATTGGAGGGAATATATGTTATACCCATTACATAATAAAATCATACATACAAGTTCTAAAACATAATAAAACTTTTCTCATATCATGACCATAAAAAAGGGATGGGTTTCCTAAACAACAAATCACAACCCATAAAAATAAATGGGTGTCATAAACATTTATTCATATCATAATCTATGGAAAGTATATAGGTTTCATAATCATTTCAGCCTAGATTAATCCATGAAATGAAGTAGGTTTCATAAGAATTTATCATTGTATAACCCATTGAAGAGTAATTGGTTTTAAAATAAAATTACCTATGGAAGAAGAACAAGATTCATAAACAAATAACCCATGAAAGAGAAATGGGTTTTCATAAACATAATTCCATCAAAACAGAAACAATTTAGAGAAATAATATGAATGGAACCTTTGGATAATTTCACATAAAGGCATGAATGACATCCACATATGTCATATTAGATAGAAAATAATTTTGAAATATATTTTAAAAACATTTCTTAAGGAAAATATTATTTCTTCATTGAAAAATTATTTTTAAAACATAAAACCTTCTGAAGACTATTTTCTTTGAAAACAATTTGAAAACATAGAATGAAAGCTTGAAATCATTTTTAAAAACTTATTCCATAAAAACTTATAAAATAATATTGAAAACATTTTGAAACCCATTTTCCATGAAAAATTATAAAATAAGCTTGAAAACATTTTGAAAAATGGTTTCCTTGAAAACATATAAAATAATCTTGATAACATTTTGGAAACTATTTCCTTGAAAACTTAGAATAGAAGCTTGAAAACATTTTGAAAATTATTTTCCTTGAAAAATTATAAATTAAGCTTAAAAATATTTTGAAAATATTTTTCCTTGAAAACTTATAAAATAATCTTGAATTTTTTTTTGAAAACATATAAAAGAATCTTGAAAACATTTAGGAAACTATTTTCTTTGAAAACCTAAAAACAAATATAAATAAAACTTTGAAAACCATTTTCCTTGAAAACTTATACAATAATATTGATATAATTTTGAAAAATGTTTTCTTTAAATGATTATAAAAAAAACATTGAGATCAATGATATCATTTTCTTGGAAAACAACCTTTTAAAATATATAATGAAATCTCTTAAAATAATTAAAAACAATTTTTTAACAAAAAAAATTATTCAGAACCCCTTTTTCTGTGAAAATCGTATTAAATTAAACAAAATCCAGAATATTAAGAAAAAAAATTCTTTAAAAAATATCCTTTTAAACTTATAAAGGATTCATCAAATAAATGGTGGTAATGAAGGTGGGTATGACCATACATGTTGAACATTCATTTTTCACCTTAAAATATCAAAAATGTTCCTTGATCAAAAAACAACAAGAATATTCCTTTTAAACCATTTTTTAAATAGTTAAAAAATAGGTAAAAATTACCTTTAAAAATTATAAATTAATATTAAAACTTTTTTGAAAACCTTTTTAGAAAACATGATTTTTAAATAATACATATATTTAATTTAAATAAAAATAAAATTATATTTTCATAAAAAAATATTTTATTAATTATCTTAAGTACCAAAGAGTGGGAAAATGGAATAATTAAATAGATATAAAATTCATATATAGAGGTAAATAAAATTATTTATATTTCTTTAATGTTTGATCATATTATTTTATCAATGGAATCATAATCATAAACAATCTCTATAAACGATGGTATTGAAACTACAAACTGTTACCACTTTCGTAAATTTAAATCATAATAGACTGAATAACCTTACATAAAGCATAATATATCATGAAAATAAGTGAATTAATGATATAAAATTCCAAAATCCAGTATATACCTTATAGAAAAATATAGGTTCATAAGATGGCATGTGTCACAAAAAAAGAAAAATTGAGGCAAAATCATTTTATCGATTTGGTAACTTTTGAAGCATAAACCCCATGAAATAAATATTATCAAATGGATATGTAAATATCCATAAATATAATTATAAGAATAATTTGATAAATCCATGGGAAATATACACACCACACTAATGAAATGAGTGGTGAATAAGGCATGTACCCCATGAAAATAAAGTGAGATGAAATTCCCTTACCTTGAGACTTGAATTTCTTTGTACATGTTCGAACCTCATGTATAATTAAATAAGTTTATTATAAATATAAAATAGAACCATATTAAAATATATAATTCCATATAATATTCACTTATGACTTTAAATTACCGATTTTTTAACAATTCTATGTTAATTTAATGTATCATGTAATAACCGCTCTGTTCATCATATGTGTTTGGACTTGTTATTGCCGATCCTCTTATATAGACCATGATTTAGTTATTTCCAAAAAATAAAAAATGATTTATATATAACATTTATTCAGTATAAAAATATTTATAGTAATATATGAAATACATAAATATTAAATGAAATACACCATTCATAGAGATGGTAGGTCATACATACGCATGAACATTACTTTTGTTTTATTATCGTATTGAAAGAAATAAATAAAATGACATATATGCATATTTATATATATATATATAATATAATTATAGTAGCATTACTATTTAATATTTTTATATTTCTCTACTAAAACCATCCTTAATATATTCTATTTAAAGTGTGAACGAATCACATCATTTTGAGGAGGCAGTATTCCAGACTTTTACAAAAGAAGTTATTGCATTTTCACAAAATGGAAAGAATAAAGGTATGATTTATATAATAACTAAATAAGTATAAATAAATCATAAATATCATATATATATATATATATATATACTATAAAAACAGATTTTACACCATAATTACCAACCATGAGATGTGGTAATGGAAAAACAAACAACATCATTTCGTGTGACAATAGTTTATCATATACAGGAATGGTAAGTTTGTTACCCATTAGATGGAAGTGTGTGTAAGTTAAGGTTGTACCATTATATGAAACAAATATAAGTATGTTAAGGATAATGATATTATTATGTAATCATGTAGTAATAGTAATTGGGGTGGTGGAGAAAAAAGGTAAAAGAAAAGAGTTTGAGGAAGAATGTTACTTCTTTTTTGGGTAACTCCCTTTTCATTTCACAAAAGGGATTCCTTGGTTGGTTTTATGTCCAAATAAAAGCTTAAAGAAAGAATTTAGGGATTTTTGGAATATATTTTAGTATATTTTGGTTGATCCAAAGGGCTTGGGAGGTTTGAGGAAGTGGGAGGGTTGAGTTTCCTTTTATAGTGGAGGACATGAGCCATTTATGAACATATAAAAATGTAAACACTATTGAGAAGTCTCCCTTACATCATGGGAATATAATAATTGAGAAATTCATATAAATTCGGGGTCTTTGAAGATATTATTCCCTAAAATATATTTTAGACAAGTTTATAGATCATTTGGTCACTTAATATTAATGTTTAACCATTAAGTAAACTCATTTTTACCTTAAACATCGTACTTAATCTTAATTACTTTCAGTAATAGTTTTGGTCAAAAAACAATTTGACCATATTAAACATCATAATGTATTAAAATTAAAAATATGAAATTATTTTTTCATAATTCAAAACACATTAGTAACAGAAAATTATTAAATTTAATCCCACAAACATGATGACAAAGCGAGTCTTTAAGGTAAAAAGGTATAAATGATTGGAATGTTTTTATATCCAAATTCAAGTTGAAATTGGTTTCAATTAACTAAATTGGTTTCATTTATTTATATTTAATATATTTAATATTTATAACTAAATTAAAATATACATTAAATAAAAAAAAATTAGACTAAAAAGCATTTTGGAATTGAAATTCAGTATTTTTCACTATTCATCCAAAAATAAAGTTTCACAGAAAAGTATCAAAAATTTACCCAAAGTAAATTTTGATATTTATATTTAAAAAATGAAGTTAAATTTTTCAAATAAATATTATAAAATTTTAAAAATTGTATTTAAAATGGATTCTCCATTAGAACACGATAAAATTTCTTTTTTAGAAAAATACCTCATTTTATTTGTATAATTGGCTTTATTCCTGTCTTATGACTGTCAAATATATTGGGTGAGTTTCAAAAAATTGATTAAATATATAATATATAAATTTTATATAAAACATTCATCATAAGTGGTTTTTTTAACTAATTGAGAGAAAATATTCTTGTATATAGAAAAATAGTTTTCTTAGAAAAAGAATTTATATATTTTCAAATGGTTCTTACTTTCAATTTAAATTAATTGGTAACAAAAGGTTTAATTTTATATACATGTGTAAACACTATTTCCATAATTTACTTTATCATATTATTATCTTCATTTACAATGTCTAGGTGGTAGCTATAATAATATTTTAATAATAATATAAAAAGTATATTGTAGTTTCGTAAATCCCAGACTTGCGTATTCTGTAAGCTATCTAAGGGACTCGTTATTGTGTGTAACATAATCCAAACATAGCATTGAGAGTATCATAATATATTATATTTGTTTCATGTAGTGCAAGATTAACATGGTGTTGTGTATAACGGAATCCAAACATAGTACTTTTATAAAAAACAATATTCATTATTGTGTGAAATGAAAAATATCAAAAAATATTAAATTAATTAAAAATATATATTTCACAAAAACTTGGGGTGTTAAATTATACCCCCTTAAAATGAATTTCTACCTCAAAATTCATCTGCGTTATCAAAGGTGTAATACTTGAAATATATTTTTATAGAAACCTGCATCTTAAAAATGAATTCTAAAACTTCTATTTTTTTAGTTGGAACCATAACAGTTACACAAAGTAACTCATAACTAGGTTTCAACATTGGAGAAAGTAGGTGTAAAGTTAAAACCTAGACATGTAAAATAAATCTAATTATCATGTTCTGGTGAATATTGATAGAGAAAATGGTAAGTATAAATTTAACAATCAAATACATGAACCAAAAGAGGATTGAAAAGGGTCATTAATATCATCACAAATGATGATAACATGAAATTTGTTTATTTCAAGATCCTTTCCTAAAGATGAATAATTTTTATTAGAAGATATAATTTTAGGATAACCTTACAATTTTTTGTTCCTTGATCAACGTCCACAAAATATCTTATTACCTGAAATGAAGGTTAATTTTTCGTTCTTGAAGCATTAAAATATCATAAGATCTATAAATATAATGATAAATCATTTTATCTATCTTTTCATTTCATCAGACCAAAATGGTTAAAAAAATTTATCCAACATGCATATATCCTCGTATGGTGGGATAATAATTTAATCTCTAAAACATCATATGATGTTTAACGTAAACCATTCTATAAATGGTTAACCTTGTAACCCTTCTAAAAGATGAAAATACCAAACTTCAGAAAGAGGTCACTTAATTTCTCCAAAACAGATTATCATTGATTCCACTGTATATCATAAAGTATCTCTTGGTTGTCACATACTAAACTTGTTTATATATTCATCATGTATTCTTTGGAAACATGGTAATAACCTTAATTACAAAAAATCTGTATTGAAAACATGTAATTTTCCTTGTTCCATAGTCTATTGGATATATTCCATAGATCCATAAAGTTTTAAACTTTATCTATGATAACATAAATGACTTTATCAAAAAAATCCTTAATTGGTTTTATGGTAATCAGTACCATCCAATTTACTTATTCATATCCAATATACCTTTAACCAAACATCATTATCTTATCATTAGGTTCATATTAAGGGTTATGTCTCCCTTAATCTTATATTTCCCATTAATATCCCCATGAAATTAAATCACTTTTCTAGTCCATTAGAACTTTTTAACATATTCTTGTAAATCTGTAGTGAAAAACATAAACCATACGATCTGTATATAATTCAGAATTCATAATCCTTGAATCCAAATACATAAATACTTAAAACCTTACACTTTATTGATTGGTATGGAATTGTTCCTTCCTTGGTTTAGGAGTAAATTATTAGGTCAGGGCACTGATTTGGGTAATGCATGTGTTCTCCATAGATAATACATTGAAATTCATGACAATTCATCACTCTATAACCCATTTTCATTCACATATAACATCTTCACCTCTATTTAATGTATTATTAAAGGTTCTTATTACTTTATTCTTGAAATATAGAAAGCCTAATCTTATTTCTTCTATTCACTTTATCATGTGAACATTTATAAAATTATATCTTCCTCTTACTTGATGTGTTAGGAAAATCACCAATGTTCACATTGTTAATTATATACCATGATATCTGATTTAGCATAATCTCAATATATTTATCTATAGTAATTATCCAATTTTGTTTCTTATAATCATCAAATTTTCGATAAGATTCAATGTTAACCCAATTCTTTCTGGTTCCCTCTATTGGCTAAAACAAAAAATTATAGTGTGAGAAATAATTATCATAGCAGAAATCCACATAATCATGAAAAAAATAATTATAGGATTCCTAAATTATGACACATTATTTAATTTATGACACCTTAGGTTTATACTAGGTTATGCTTAGCAAACTTCTATTTAAATCATTCATGATCGTTTATGAAGATGTTTTGAATTCCCAAAGCATATCCCATGGGATTGTCAAACTAGGTGTGTAGCAAGCCCTATTTTCATATAGCATGTTATACTTGAATCAGGCTTGACACACCTTATTGTAGTTGTTACCCCTATGTACATATGTTCCAAATACACATAAACATGTTGCATCTAGATAGGGATGTAATTCTATAAAACCACTCACTCTATCCTCCACCAAAATTCCATGACATTTTCAAAAACATTAACTCATCCTTAGACTCATCTTTATAGACACCCCTAAACATATCCTTATAAATATCTCTAGGGATCTCAATAAAGTTTTCTCATCCAAGCCTGTAATGGTTGAATTAAACTTTCCTTTGATACCAACTATAGTGAACTAGGCTTAATATACATGGATATTACATAAATTTAAATGAGCATTCATCATATTAAAAATGTACATGCCTAAGGACCTTAATAGTTTATTGTCTTTGGAAACATGGAACAAAATATTCAAACTTGGTGAAAGATCTTCAATGATTTTCAAGAAGATCTCCCCTTTAGTAATTTTACTTAAAACATTTCTTCATAAACTAGGAAAGGGAAACATAAGAAAGGGGTGATCTCAAATGCTCAGTAAGGGTAAATGAATGAAATACATAATAATAACATGAACATAAGGGTATGAGAACATGAGAATAACATTATAAGATTATAACCTACATATAATAGACCAGAAAAATGAGACATGTCATATATATTGGTAGTTCATAAGACATGAATCATAAGATAATCATGAACAGGAACCATGTGAGCGTATCATAGGCATTATATATAAAATTTTTGGAAAACACATAAACAGGTAATATCTTTCTGTATAAGTCATGGATTGTCGGACAAAATTTTTTAGGGAACTTCATGGAGACTAAACCTATTATAAAGTACATACCACCATCCAAAATCAACGTTTTTCCTTATAAGGGACTGGGATTCCTCATCCTCCCATAGTGTATTGGGTTTCCCTAAATTACCATCTTCATGGTGACTACACATACTAGGCGGGACACATCACCATCCCCAATCGTAGTCCTTTACTTGTAAGGGATCTGGTTTCACCATGTTCCCATAGTGGATCAAGCTTATTGACTTGATTCCCATCATTATATCATGAAATATAAATATTTACCCAAATTATTGGAGGTTAATATAGGTCCACCAATCACATAATAAAATCATGCATACATTTTCCACAAGATAATAAAAATTGTATCATATCATGACCCATAAAAATATATGGGTTTCATAAACATCATATCATAACCAATGAAATGAAATCAGTATCATAAACATTTAGTCATATTGCAAACTATAGAAAATATATAAGTTTCATAATCATTTCCTCATAGAATAACCTGTGAAGGGAAGAGGCTTTCATAATTATTTATCATAGTATAACCCATTGAATATAAATGGGTATCATAATTATATAATCCATGTAAGATGAACGAGTTTCATAAACATGTTACCCATGAAAGAGAAACGAGTTTTCAGGAATATCATGCCATCGAAACATAAAGTGATATAGAGAAAAAAATGTGAATGGAACTTTTGGATCATTTCCCAAAAAGGAATCATTAACATCAATGGATTCCATTTTAGTTGAAAAATAATTTTCAAATATATTTTAAAAACATTCCTTGAATAAAATATCCTTTATTATTTAAAAAATGTTTTCTAAAACCAAAAACATTTTGAAAAAAAATTTCTTTGAAAATATTTTGAAAACATAGAATGAAGGCTTGAAATAATTTTAAAAAACTATTTTCTTGAAAACTTATAAAATAATATTGAAAAAAATATGAAAACCATTTTCCTTCAAAAATTATAAAATAATCATGAAAACATTTTGAAAACCAATTTCCTTGAAAACTTATCAAATAATAATAAAAACATTTCGGGAACCGTTTTCCTTGAAAACATATAAAATAATCTTGTAAATATTTTGAAAGTTTGTAAAAGAATCTTGAAAAAATTTTGAAAACCATTTTCCTTGAAAACATATAAAAAATATTAACAGCTTTTTCATGAATTTTTTCCTTGATTACTTATAAAAGAATATTGAAATCATTTTTGCAAACATTTTCCTTAAAAACATATAAAAAACCTTGAAAACATTTTGAAAAAAAATTTCCTTAAAAACATATAAATAAATTTTTAACAAATTTTGAAAACCATTTTCCTTGAAAAAATATAAAATAATATTTGATATCATTTAAATCCTTTTCCATAAAAAAAATATTTTTAAAAAATATAAAGGAAGCTTTGAAAATAATTTAAAACATTTTTTTAACATAAAATAGTTTTTTAAAAACCATTATCTTTGAAACCCATTTTAAAATAACAAAATTCCAAATATTAGGAAAAAAGATTCTTTAAAATAATAACCTTGTAAACATAAAAATGAATAATCAAGTAAATGATAGTCATGACAGTGGTTAGGATCGTTCATGTCAAACATTCCTTTTACACCTTAAAAGTTTAGAAATGGGCCTTTATTAGAGAATGACAAGAAGATTCCATCTTGAAGCATTTTTTAAAATGGTAACAATTGGGTAAAAATTTTCTCTAAACATGATAGTATAATAGTAAAACTTTTTTGAAAACATTTTTATAAAACATAGTTTTGAATGAACATAGTTTTTTGTTCGAAAAAGAGAAATGAAGTAATGTTTTCCTAAAAAAAACATTTTCTTAATTAACTTAAGTACCAAAGAGTGGGAAAATGGTATCAATACATGGATATAACATTAATATCCATAGGTTAAGAAACTTCCCAAATTTTCTTAATATTTTGATCATAATATTTCATCAATGTAATCATAATCATAAATAATCTTAATGAATGATGAGATTGAAGCTATAAATTGTTACAACTTTGATAACATTAAAACATAATGGACAGAATAAAATTACATGAAGCATAAACTATAATTATAATAATTTTATTTATGATATAAAATTTTAAAAGGTATTATATACCTTGTAGATAAATATAGGTGCATAACATGGCATGTGTCTCAAAGAAAGAAAATTGAGACAAAATCACTTTACCGATTTGGTAAATTTTGTTACATAACCTCCATGAAAGAAAGATAATAAAATGGATATATAAATAACCATAAATTTAAGTACAAAAATAATTTAATACATTCATGGATAGTATAAACACCACACAAATGAAGTTAGTGGTGAATAAGGCATGTATCTCACACAAATTAAAAGAGAGATGAAATTTCTCTTACCTTAAGTCTTGACTTTCTTTGTACACATTCAAATATACTATATAATAAATATTAGATTTTTATAAAAATAAAAGAATAACCATATTATTATATAAAAACCCATATAATATTCACTTATTACTTTATATTACTGTTTATTAACAATTTTATGTTAATGTAATGTTTCGGGTAATAACTACTTTTTTCATCGTAGGAGTTTGGACTTGTTATTCTTGATCCTCTTATATAGATCATGATTTACTTATTTAAATAATGTAAAACATGATTCATATATCCTATATATTCATTAAATAAATATTTATAGTAATATATAAAATATATAAATATTAAACTAAATACACCATTCAAGGAGACGGTGGGCCGTTTGTACGCATGAATGATGCTTCTATTTTATTGTCGTATTTAATGAAAGTTAGTAACATAAATATATGTATATATATATAATATCATTCCAGTAGAATTATTATTTTATATATATAACATTCATTTACTAACCCCATCCTTATTACATTCCATGTAAAGTGTGAATGAATAACATCGCTTTGAGGAGGCGGTAGTCCACACTTCCAAAAACAAAGTTATTGCATATATAAAAAATGGAAAACATGAAGGTAGAATTTATATAATAACTAAATAAGTATAAATAAATCATAAATATAATATATATCTTATAAAAATATATTTTTCATCAAAATTCCCATCCATTATTTATGGTAAAGGAAAAACAAACAACATCGTTTTGTGAGGCGGCATTTCATCGTACACGGGAATGGTAAGTTCGTTACGCATTAAATAAAAGTGTGTATAAGTGAAGGTCAAACCATTAGAATAAAAACATATTATTATATTTGGGATACTATTTTTTATATAATTGTGGAATAATAATAATATATTTTCTAGATAAAAAAATAAAAGAAATGATCTTGATGAAGGATGTTATCTCGTCTTTAGGTAACTCCTTTTGCATTGCACAAAAGGGATTCATGGGTTGGATTTATATCCAAATATAGGATTACAGGTTTAATTAAGATATTTGGAGAGGATATTTGAGTAGATTTTGTATGAGAAAAAGGTATTAATAGTTGTGAGGAAGTGGGAGAGGTGAGTTCTATTTTATAGTGGAGGAGGAGTGGCATTTTTGTAAATATAAAAAGGTAAACATTATTGAGAGGTCTCCCATACATAATGGGAATAAAATAATTAATAAAAATGGATAAAATTGTGTTATTGGTATAAATTATTCCATATAATGGATTTTTTAAAATTTTATAGGTCATTTTTCTTCATAATATTAAAGTTTAACCATTAAGAAAACTCATTTTTACATTTATCACTGTTAATAATTTTAATTTCCTTAAATAATTTTTTTTAAAAACTATTTTAACTTTTTAGATATTATAAATTATTATAATTTCAAATATGGAATCCATTTACTTAAATTTTGAAGACAGAAGTGGTAGAAGTTAATTTAAATTTAATCTCATAGACAGGACGACAAAGTAGGTTTTTAATGTAAAAATGTCCAAATGTTTGGAATGTTTTTGTATCAAATTAACTAAATTATATTAATTTATATATATTTAATATAATTAATAATTAAAATAAAATTTATATATAATTTTACTATATAAATAAATTATATGAAAAAATAATTTTGGATTAAAATTCATTCTTTTCTCTATTCATCGAAAGTTGATGATTCTATGAAAAGAATGAAAAATTCACCCAAAGTAAATTTTGATATATCACTTTCTAAAATAAAGTTTATTTTTTCAAATAAAAATTATAAATCTGTCAAAAATAATATTTAAAATGGGTTCTCCATTAAAAGGTGGTAAAATTACTTTTTTTAGAAAAATACCTCTCTTTATTCTCTTAAATGGATTTATTCTTATCTTCTGACTATCAAATATATTGGGTGAGTGTCAAAAAATTATTGAATATATAATATATAAATTTTATTTAAGAATTCATAAAAATTGTTTTTGTTTAACTAATTGAGATAAAATGTGTTTGTAGATATAAAAATAGTTTTCTTTGAAAAGGAATTTATATATTTTCAAATAGTTATTACTTTATTTCTAACAAATTTAAAACCAAAGGATTCATTTTATGTACATGTGTAAACCCTATTTTCAAAATTTAGTTTATCTTATTCATAAATTACTTTACAATTGGAATGTGGTAGCTATAATAATATTAATAGTATATTATAGTTTGGGAAAACCCAACCATGCGTGTTACACAAGCTATCAAAGGGACTTAGTATTGTGTGTAACACCATCAAAACATAGTGTTACATGTATCTAATGCCAATATAAGTGTTTTTTTATCTCAATACAAACTTTTTGTTGCATATAATGAAATCCAAACGTAGTTTTTTTATAAAAAAACTGTATTTTGGGTCGTGTGAAATGAAAAATATCAAAAAATATTATATTAATCAAAAAATATATTTCACAAAATCTCAGGGTGTTACACATAATATATATTCTGGAAATATGATTAAAAGATAAGCCTTCTATTTTCTTAATGAGGTGTGATAATTTTGTAATGAAACTGACTTTAATCCAAATATCATTATGAATTTTACATGTTTTGGGGGGCATGAAGAAAAAATTCATGGTGATGTTCTTCAATTTCTATTCTAGTATATGTAATGGTTGTAGCATACCAATAGAATTATATCTTACAACCTTAACTATATTAAATACAATTAATTTATAAACATACTCTTAAATATCTATATTCATGTTGTCCCACCAAAAACACTACTTTAGATATCTATACATCTTCGTACTTCCTGGATGAATAAATAATGATGAACTATGAGATTAATACAATAGATCCTTCTTAAAGTATTGTATTTATGGGACTCAAACATGGTTACAAAACCTTATCATTACATCAAATAGTTGAACAAGCATTTAAGAAAGATAAGATTTTATCCCTTCCTTCAAGATTTATAGATCCATCATTTATAAATTTAGAAATATTATATCTTTTTTGATCCTCATCATAGATAATCTAGTATGATCCTTTCGACTCAAAGTATCGACAACCATGTTCTCTTTTCCAAGGTGCGGATGTATTGATCAATTACAATATTTAATCATCTCCAACCATATAGTATTGTTCAAATTCTACTATTTCTATGTGAAAATATACATTAAAATTTTATTATTAGTATATATATAAAATAGTTATCCATAAATATAATTCCTTTATATATTTAATGCAAAAAATTATTGTATATAACATTAAATCATTAGTTGGCTAGTTTTGTTGATGAACATTTAATTTTCATGAAGCATAAGTTATAACCATATAATTATGCCTGAGAAAGAATCCCATCCCATTTTTCAATGCATATCTATATATTAAAAATCATTTTACACTAGAATTTAAAGTAGGTATAGATTCACTAACTAATCTTCTATTCATTTCCTTGAAATTTTCATCAAAATTAATTATTCGAAGGAACTTATCTCTCTTCAGAGTTAATATGGTGAGTGGATTAAACATCCATGATAATTTAGTCATCAAGTGAACATAGAAAACTATGGATCTTAGAAATCATGGTTTTTTTGGTTGATTTTTCAATAACTTTTATCTTTTAAGATTCCACTAAAATACCCTCACATTAGATTATATGACCCAAGAATGAAACTTTTTGAAGCTGCAATTCAAACTTGGTAAATTTTTCATACAACTTATCCTTCCTCATGGTTTTAAGTGCAATTATCAAATGATCTGCATGTTATTACATTATATTTGAATATATAATAATATGATGTATAAATTCTTCAATAAATTAATCAGGGTAATCTCTAAAGAATATATTCATTAAATCCATGAATATAGTAGGGGAATTTATAAGACCAAATGGCATAACTATATATTCATAGTGTCCATATATCATATGGAAATAAATATTGGGTATGTATTAACTTTTTACCTTCAATTTATAATACCCATATCGAATATCAATCTTAGAAAAATATTTATCTCCTCATAACTGATCAAAAAAATAATCAATATGGGGTAGAGGATACTTGTTCTTGAAAGTGATATTTTCTTGTTCTTGATAATCAATGAATATTCACATTTATCAATATTTATTCTTAACAAAAATAACTAGTTCACCCCAAGGTGATGCACTTGGAAAAATAAATCCCTTGTCAATATTCTCATGTAGTTTCTTCTTCAAATATTGTAACTAAATTAAGGATACTCTATAGGTATTATTTTAAATAGATATAGAACCAAGTATGAGTTCTATTGAGAACTTGAATTCAAAACTCATAAGAATGCCATTAAATTATTCTATAATTAAATTGATAAAACTCAATGCAATATTCATATCATCGATGTTTATTTTCTCCCTAACCATATATGATGAACACCCCTTTCGAATATGAATCAAGACCCACAAAATGGTTTTTATTTCAATCATAAGTACATATTTATCAACGCAATGATATATAATCATAGGTTTATTGATAATATCAATAAAGACTTCCATTTATCAGCAGTTGATGTGGAATTTATATAGTGAAATCCAATCCATAACTAAGATAACATCAAATTCAACCAGAGTGAGAATAATGAGATTTTTAGGAAACAGATTCCCACAAACTTCAATCAGAGAAGAATCGTATACTTGATATGTTATCATCGTATCATTAGGGGTTTTCACTACTAATTAAACTTATAATCATGGAGGATATTAATTAACATTACTTTATACTTTTCATGTTATATAGGAATTCATATAACAAGCTTAAATAAGGTACTTCAATATTTGGGCATACATGTTACCACCTCAACTTCATCATTATATCTTCAATCCATTTTTATAACCAAAATGGTTAGCATGATCATCACAAATTATTAATCAAAGTGATAAATCATGAAAAATCATTCATAGGATATCTGAATAATGACACCTTCTTCTCAATCTACAAAACCATAGGTTTAACCTAGGTTTTCCATGGTCATTACCAAAACTTTGGGATCTTATCCTACACATAGAATTTTCCTAGGGTTTTTACCAAAGTATTATAATATTAATATCTAATGATTTTATATACATGTGGATATGATTCCTATTATAATGACCTAAACATGTAATACATAAATATTATATAGTTTTAGATGAATATTCAATATATTTAACAAATACATGATTAAGGATCATAATGGTTTAGTGTTTTTGGAGACTAGATACACAATATTATTTCTTTCATGAGGTATCATCAATATCTCATATAAATATATTCTCATTTACTCCTCTTCGTAGACACATCCTACTTAAATCCTTTCCTTATAACCGGGGAAAGGAAACATAAGAAATGGTGAGATCAGATTCTCAATTAGGGTAAACATAGGAGATATCAATTGATGATCATATAAAAGTATTAGATAATCACAATTGTATGAGATCATGAATATAACATACAGATTCTATACCCAATATTTTAAAGATCATAAATATTATTCATAGCATAAATATTTATCATTTCAAAGTACATGAATTATAAGAGTGACAAATAATCATAAATCAATCGCAAACTATATGTTCATGTCATAAAATTGTGGAACTATAATAAGTATAGAAACCATTTAATTTTTCAAGGTCAACATGCATTACCATAAAATCATAATAGAATAATAATCAACACCTATTTTCTTTTGAATATCAAGCACATCAACTTGTTTCTCATAATTATCTCATTAGATATAATAATTTACGCAATGCATTTGAAGTATATATAATCATGGAACCACCCATCACATAATAAAATCCATGTATATATGATCTCCATGATTATGAAACAATAATTATATCATCACGTCATAACCCATTCAAATAAAATTGGTTTCATAAACATTTCATCAATTCATCATAGAATAACACATGAAAAATAAATGGGTTTCATAAATATATCATCAAAATAAACCATTTAGATAAATAATATGGATGGTACTGTTGGATAATATCCTCAGTAAAACATAATTAACATCAAAGGATATTACCATATATAAAAATTCTTTTAAAAGAATTAGTAGAGTAATTCCTAAAGAAAAAAATCATTTTCACTTTGAAATCACATATTCAAAATTAAAAAATTTACAAAATATTAAAGAAATTTGTTTATTTTAAATGAACATTTAAATATTATGAATTAATAAACAAATCGTTTAGTGATCATGATAGTAAGAAATTTTACTCATGTTGTGTACGCTAAAAGAAAACCTTCCTCCCACACTGTTGTTAAAAGTCAAAAAGTGCCTCATTTGGGATATTATAAGAGGATTAATTTTAAAAACATTTGTAATAATTAAATAATGGGTAAAAATGTAATTAAAAATAAAATTATAATATTAAAAAAATTATTGAAAATATTTTTATAAAACATGGATGTGGAAGAAAAATAATTTTTTATTGAAAAATGAAATAAAGTAGGTTTTCCTAAAAAAAATATTTCAGTATCTTGAGCACTTAAAGTGAGGAAAATTAATGGAAAGAATGTATTATAATGAAATAAATAGAGTAAAAGAAAATTTTAAACTATATTTATAGGTATATCATAATATTTTCTAATTAGAAACTGAATCATAAACAATCTCGATAAACAATGAGATTGTAACATAAAACCCTTACCACTTTGGTAACATTCAAATAAAAAAAATAAATAGAGGGAAAACATTTTATAGAAATATAAATCCCCATAATTTTCATAAATATAATCATAAAATTAATTCATGGTCTTTATATATATAGGATATAATAAACACATGGTGAATATGGCATGTGTCTCATAGAAGTACAAGTGAGACAAAAATCTCTTAACTCAAGTTCCACATTATTGGAAATTCATATAACATATTTTATAATAAATTAAAATTTATTATAATTATATAAAAAATAATTTACATAATAATAATTTCATAAACTTTCTACCCATAATATTTCAATATCCATTTATTAATATTTTTTATTAAAATCGTCGTTTCTGGGTGTTACCAGTATTGTTTTTCCTGAGAGTTTTGGTTCAATGGTTCTAGTCATTGTACTTTGATCATGTTTTCATCATATCTAGAATTTTAATAATGATATAAATGTAATATATATTCATTATATATATAGTCATATTTGAAGAATATATATTGAAAAATTAATTACACTCTTCGTGGAGATGGTAAGTCGTACGCACTCATGATCAATGTTTTCACATATTGACGGATGAAAAAAAGAAATATAAGTGTTAATTAACCTTTAAATAATAATTATTATATCATATATATCATATATATTAATTACATATATACTTATTACCATCCATGTAATGTGTAAATGAAAAAAAAAATCACATCGCTTCGTGGAGAGAGTAATCTATACATAGACATGAGCGGCATTATCATTTTAAAAAGGATTGTATGTTTTGAAGGTATATGTAATATTAAAATTAAAAAATTATAATTATTTCATAAATATAATATATATACTTTAAATCCATCGTTATATCTAGTTGTGGGAGGCAGTGATGGAAAGATAATTACATCACTTAGTGAGGTGGTAGTCTGTCATACACATGATCGACGATTTCACTTCCCATTTGATGAAAGATAAGATGGATATATATTATTACACAAAAATAAAAACATATAATTATATATTATATATTTCTATTATATTTTAATTTTAATACATAATTTAATTTGGTAAAATAAGAAGTAAAAAAAATAAAGAGCTTGGTGAAGACAATTACCTTTACTTTTAAATAACTCCTTTGGATCACTTATTAAGAAGCCTAGGTTTGGTAGTATGAGAATACTAGTAGTTTTATAATGTTTATAAGGATATTTGGAAGATATTTGATTATTTTTTGGTTGATATAAATGGATTAAGAGGTGTGAAAACATTTGGGGAGGAGGCACCATTTTAAAATTGAGGAGAGTGGTGCACCTATATGTTATTAATGTTTTAAAATCATTTCAAGTCACTTTATTAGAAAAACAGATCCTGAATTAAATATTACGGAATCTTAGATGATATAAGGTCTAAATATTTCCATAAAATATAAATTGTATAAGTTTTAATTCATTTTTACTCTTATCATTATAGTTTTACCTTTTGTAAACTAGTTTAAACCTTAACCAGAGTAACAGATGTTTACAATTTTTCGTATTCATTTTGACCAAAAATTAAGTTTATATTATTAGATAATATTATTTATATATATTCCAAATAAATAGTCTATTTTATGAAAATAAATTCACATAATTGTTAGAATTTAATATAAAATTAAACCTACAACTCATTAAAAAAAGTGTTTTTCCAAATAAAAGGTTTTCTTAAGTATAAAAGGTTTTTATATAAAAGGTCAACATAAAATTTATTAAAATTACCTAAATTGGATTAATAATAATAAAATTTAACTAAGTTTTCTTTTAAATCCATTTTAAAACAAAATGGAACTTTTTAAATTCTTTAAACGAAGAGACAATTATTATATAAAATCAATATCTTTTTACTATTTATCAAATAATTATTCTTTTTTGAAAATTATCACAAAATCACTCTAAGATAATTTCAGCTTAAAATTAATCTAATAACTTTTTACATATTTTTAAAATATGGTTATTCAAATTAATTATACCAATTTAATTTTGAGATTATAATGGTATATTATATTATGGTTTATTTAGACTTAGGGTTCTATGTGTCGCAAGATATTGAATTGATTTATTTAAAAAATATCATAAAATATTGATGTGTTAAAATAGGAATTGATAATGGATTGTGAAAGAAAATTTCATTACCATTAAAGTAAATTGAAAACATTAGTTGGTTATTTGAGTTGTAAATATAATTCCACATTAACTATGTTACATATGGAAGATGATCTTTTGTTAGTGATTTGATGAGTATTTGCTTAGAAATTGTACATACATAAAATATCTCTATTTTGTTTCAGGTGTTAGTACATTTAGATTTTTCAGGTAGGTTTATGTAATCTTAGAAGAAATATGGTTTTTTATAAGAAAATAATAAATATGTTATGAAATATAAGATTATTTAATTTAATATTGAAAAATAAGGTATTTTTATATTCAAAGAAAAAGGTTATTTGTTTCATGTGATTCCAAGTTGAAGAAAAATGCTAAGTGAGGATCATAGTTCTCTATGTTCTATTCAGCCTAGTAGCACAAAAAATGTGTACAGACCTTTAGAAACATTTTTTTGGGAAGTAATGAAGAAATATATTACTATTTTTACTAAAAATGATTCAATTTTAAGAAATTTAATGTCAAATGACAATTACCAAAGGTGATGATTCATCCTTTTCCAGTGCCATAATGGAAATATATGAATATATACCTATATTTTATGTTGGGATTAACTATGACATCTCATGTTAATAATTTTATTTGGGAAATTGTTGATCGATTAACTCAATCTGATCATTTTATTCATATTCAAGATAATATGTATCTGAATCAACTTTCTCATCATTATGTTAAATATATAATTAGATAAAAAAGATTAACCGTTTCAATTCTATCTGATCATTTTCCCAAATTTTCCACAAATTTTTGGAAAGGAATACACAATTCATTTCATTTTGAATTAAATTTTATATAGCCTTTCATCCTCAATTTGATGAAAAGATAGGGAAAATTAATTATCCTTTAGAGGATATTCCTTGATATTGTTCAATGGATTTTTAGGGATGTTAGGATCAACATTTAAATTTTTTTTAGTTTTTTTATAACAATAGTTTTCATTCCATTGTAAAGAGGGAACCTTTTATGGCTTTATATGGAAAACGGTGTCAGGATCTAGCTTATTGAGATAAAGTTGGGGAAAGAATGTTTTTGAGACCAAAATTGGTAAAATAAATGGTTGACAATGTGAAAGTGATTCAGAAAACATATTAGGATATATTAATGTATGTGTTAATTTATATAGATAATTGGATGAAATATCTTTCTTTTGAGGTAGATGATAATTTTTTTATTAATGTTTTCCCATGGAAAAGTGTTATGTGTTTTGGTAAATAGAGAAAGTTGAGTTCATGGTTAATTGAACCATATAAAATCATAAATAAATTTGGATCATTTTTCTATCAAGTAGCCTTTCCTCTAAGTTTATCTCAGGTACAATACGTATTTTATATTTCATTATTAAGAAAATATGTGTCAAATTTATCTCATGTTTTAATCCCTAAAGTAGTACAATTAGAAGAGAAACTTTTTTATAAGGAACAACCTATCCAGATTCTTCACCATAGAGAGTAAGTGTTAAAAATAATGTTACTCACCAAGTTAATTTTTTGTAAAATAAAACTATATGATTGAATAATAACCATGGGAATCTAAATATTTTATAAGGGAAATATATCCTCACATGTTTAAGTAATAAATAAAATTGTGATGATGAAATTTCTAAAATGGGAGAAGAATGTAAAAAATCGGTAAATGTTATAATAAATCATTATTATATCTTATTAAAATTAATTAATTAAATTTTATAGAGTTATTTTCATTATAATAATATTACATAATTTTCTGTTAAAAAGAAAAAAACAATTATTTTTAACCAAATTGGGTTGTCATGAATTATATAGTTTTATATAAAATATTTTTATACAAATTATAGAATTTTAATTTTAAAAAATGAACTTTATTTTTGAATTCAACATTTCATAATTTTTATAGGTTTAATTTTTGAAAATTTTATATAAATTTTGAGTTTTCAATAAATAGTGAAAAATAAATACTTTATTGAAAAATATCTTTTCTTTTCAAGTATTTAAAAAATCTTATTAGTTAATTTTAAATAAAAAATAATCTAAAATTTGTTATTTTAATGAACATTATACTTTAATTTGATGTAAAAAAATTAATTATAAAGACATTTTTCTAGAAAACAACATTTCATCGCATTTTGTGGGTTTAATTTTGAATTAAATTATGAATGTAAAATTAAATTAATTTAATAAAATTTATTCCATATTTTGAATAGTCATATTTAATGATTTAAATTAAATTTGTTTCTATAATGAATTTTAAAAATCTATTACCATAGTTAAGGTTAAAATATGTTTATCGAGGTTCATACTAAAGTGATAAGGGTTAAAATTACCTTCACCTACCATTATCCTATTGGATGAGTTTTTTTTAAAAATATATCTTTTTAAGGAGTTAAATATTATATTTTAAATCATTATATTGAATTTTTTAGACCAATATTAACTATTGTAATGATAAGTAAAATTTTAGTCAAACTAAAAATTATTTTTGGATCTTTGAATTTAATTGAATAGTTGGATGATTTCATTTGTTTATGGCTTACTAAAAATTTTAAAAACATTACTTTTTATTATTTAACCAAAAAAATTAATTGAAACAAATTTATTACTCTATTTCACGGTAAAGTTATTTTTTCAAATAAATCAGGTATTTTCCAAAAAACAATTTTTCTTAAGTTTTGTTTTATTTTATTAGAGGAAATTAATTCCACCTATAGAATTTGAACTTGATAAAATTGATTCAAAATTTTTAATAGTAAATTTAATTTTTTTTTTCAGAATTACCCTATTATTTTTTCATATAATTAAGTTATTATAGTAAAAAACTTTGGTTATCACGATTAAGGTTAAAATCAGTTTAAGTGGTCTAACTCGGAGATAAAACATAAAATATGTAACATCCCAGGTAAATAAAGAATAATACATATTCATATTAATTAATATTTTTTAATTAAATATTAATTTTTTTGAAGGGTTTGCTATGTACAATAGCGTGCCCGATACGCAACAATGAGTTTCTTTGAAATCTTACGTTACACGCTTATAATATAATTTCAAATGGTAGTTTACATGTAGCCGTTGTACTGGCAGGAATGAATAGAAATAACTAAAATATAAATATATATGTTTGTACATTTATCCAATAAAAGATAAAGGCTTAAAATAAGAAAGGAATTCAATTTTATACATAAATACATTAATATTCACTAAAAGGTTCATTTATCTCCTTTTGATGGAGAACCCTCTTTAAATATAGTTTTGGTCACTCTTATACACTCTTTTGGAAAAAATAAAATCCTTCTTTATAATTGGGACATAAAAATTTTTCTTTGTTTATTTTTTTGTTATTCTTCCGATAAAGTTCATTTTTTAATGAATAATGTAAAATGTTGTATTTTAATTCAAAACCTCTTTTTAATCTAATTTATTTATATGATTAGATTATCTTCTGAATTGGTTTTAAAGTGAAATTATAAAATATTTTTACCATAAAATCCAATAGTGGTCGTTGGAATCAATTTCACTTTGAAATTGGACTTAAACAAGTGTCAATCTTTTGATACTTATTCTTTCATAAAAACATGCTATTTTCTCTGACAGCGGGAATTAATTATTAAATTAATTAATTCAACTTATATGTTGTGAATTTTGTAAAATGGACTTCATTTTTGAATTCGGAATATCAAATATATCTTAGGGCGAATTTTTGATATTTTTCTAAAAAACTTCTATTTTTGATGAATAGTGAAACCACTAAGTGGTACTTATAAAACTGATTTTCTGTTTAAATGAAATTTTGCCATCATTGTGTTTTGAATTTCAAAAATTTGACATACATGGTTGTAATTAAGAAGTAAAATGTGGTTCAATGAGATTAAAATAATTTTTTGGTGAATAGTAACTTATTATGTTTTTAATCGCGATTAGTGGTAATTAGTATAGTTTAAGGTAAAAATAATGCTTTAATAAAATAAGATGAGCTTGAAACATGTCCTACCCTTATTGGTTGTGTCATGGTCGACCAAGAAAAGCCATGGGTCAACTTGGGGACCCCATGGAGCCACTTTGGTTGGGAAATGACATAAATAACTTTTTATTAAATGTTAAAGTAAAAATGACACACACATGAGATGTTTTACTAAAACAATTTTTTCATGGGGTTATACAATTCCTATTTTTGACTATAAATTGTAATTAGAAAGATAATAAGATTTACTACATCATAGTATTTTTTTATAATTTTTATACATTAAAGAAAGTAAATTATTTAATACATCATGATGATGCAGCGATGACCTCATTATTTAACGATTTAAATAAAATGGAAAGATAATGTAATATCTAAGAGATAAACATGTCCAAAACCTATTGGATGAGTGGATTTCGAACCCTTATCACCTTATCCTTGAAATATATCAATTTGGGACCTCTTAAATCTGAATACCATTTTAAAATAAAGTGACTTTTCTTTACTTTCCAAGAGTGCCCCTCCTCTCCTCTTATAAAAGGCCCCCACCTCTACCTCACTTCACACACTCCTCAAGCCTTTGGCTCGGCCATCCCCTCCCCATTTACTCTCTCCACATCCCTCTCCTAATCATAGAGGATTCCCTTTGGGTAGAATACTTTCAAAGGAAGCCTTTAGGCTCAAATCAAAAGTAGTTACACTTTTAAAGGTAATTCATTCTCTCATGTTCATTTGTTTTATTTTGCTTCTCCAACCCCCTAAAATCTTTTTGTTTACTTCTTTTGTAACAACACCAGTATCTTCAATATACTAGGATGTTTTTATAAGATTTATTCGAGCTACAGACTTACACAACTACATCAAATGGTTAAAGAACATATGGTTTCCGTGGATGGCAAAATTCTGCCTCCCGAAACGATGATTGTTCAATACTCATTTAACACCTTCAAAGGTGGCCATTATGATGTCACTATTTTTATATATGATATATAATATGTTTATTCTTTCCTTAATATTCTGTATTTTTCATTTATTTCATACCATTATTGTTTCCATTATGGGTAAACACGATATCTTCATTTTAGAAAGTGCGGACTACCACCCCCTAAAAGTGATTTGATTTGTTAATACCATATGTGGGATGTGTAAAGGATAAAGTTAATGATATTATATATGTTATTATACTGGAATTATAATATACTCTTATATCATTATGATTCCATTCCAGAAAATATGAAATAGAAATGGAAGTAGTGTTCAAGCGTACGTACGACTTACCGTCTCCATGAACGGTGCATTTCATTTCTTACCTCTAAATGTGATGTAATATTATAAATAAATGTATATGATGAATATATATGATATATATGTTATCCAAATCATTAATATCATTCTGGATATAATGAACTTTTTACCAAATTAAAAACATGTAAGTGTAAGAAGTCTATTTTTGACTTAAGAACCAAATAACGACAAAATGAGCATTATTAACTTAAATGATTACATGATGTTCATAACATGGTATAAATGGAATAATGAACTTGAAAAAGGTTCTTAAGCAAGTAGAGATTAACTCAAGTTTATTATTCAGGAGATTAAAGAATGGTCGGGTCAAGTCAGATACGAGGTATGGGACTTCGTCTCAAACTCCTTTCATTGAGGCTTATTTTGTTTTATACACAACCTTATTTTATACGGTGTATAAACCCCTTTGACTTTTACATTTATTCAAAAGGAATATTTTTTTTATACGAAGCATTTACTAAACGATAAAAGGGAATGTTTTTGTCGTACGTATGCGGCGACAACGAATTCTCCGCCGCCGTGACCATTATTTGAGTTTTGGCTTCCTCTACAAGCCATACCTTTTTTTTAAAATAAAAATAAATACCATGTTTTACTTTTCTTTTATTTTGGTATTGAAAATGGTTTTCATAATGTTTTTATATCAATGTGTTGTATTGATATCTTGTGATTGAAATGTGGAAATGTTATGTTTCCTTTATGCATGTTTTATGTGATATGATTATGTTATGGTTCTTGGCCATTATTATGAAGACGGGTGGTTCCGTGATAAACTAAGGGCGGGTGAGCCCGTTATAGCTCTCCAATGCATTGGGTAACGCGAAGGAGTGAAACGTTAAGGTTTCTCCGAAGAGATTTAGGGAATATACTGTGATGGGTATTCCAAACGTAACCAAGAGGGTTACTCCCTATGTAAGGATGTTATGAATGCCTCAAGTTACCTTTATGTCTTATGATTTCTATGATTTATTCATGATTTGATGAGGTATTTTATAATGCTTATATTTTATGGGTAAAGTATGATTTCATTCTTATGTATATATGAACTCATGTTTCCTTTCCATGTTTTTTTATAACCCATACTGAGTTTTTTATGCTCATCCCAAGTTTTTGAAATGTTTTTCACAGGTCACGGGAAAGACACATGATAAGATGATAGTGTCAAGGAAGTGTCAAGAAAGAATCCATGTTTTATTTTCAATATGTTTTCGTTTATGGGAAAAAGAATACTGTCTTTTATTGTAACCACTTTGTTTAAATGTGGGTTGTAATGCATGTTTTAGGATCTAATTCTCAAAAAATCTAAACCCGAAAAGATCCTCAACGTGTAATCTTGTGATAACTCAAGATTATGTAAGTTTTAAGGCTGGGGCCTTATAGTTGGTATCAGAGGTCGGTTTAGATAACTTTAGTAGTTAGAATTATATTAAATGATTATCCAAAAATATTTTTTTATGGTCAAATTGAAGTGATATAGCATTTGAAGATTACCATGTTGCTTCATCTAAGACATGTTTGTTCAGAATGGTTTTCCGCAGAGGAAATAGGGAAGCAGTGCTAGGAAGGCATACAGAAGGAAATAACCTTCTGAATCAGCATCCTGAGATGGTCGGAATTGGAACTGAACAGTTTGTTGCAGTAATGGTGCAGTTGACTCAAGCGATAAATGGTGGTGGTATCCATGCACGAGATTAGCCAGATCAACCGCAGAGGAACATGTCAGTGGTGGAACATTTCATGAGGCCACATCCCCCATCATTCAGAGGATCATCTGACCCTGTGTTAGCTGAAGGGTGGATTAAAGCACTAGAGATTATTTTTGATGTCATGGGGTGTTCAGACAATCAAAAGGTTAGTCTTGCTATTTACCGTTTGGAGGGTGAAGCAGATCAGTGGTGGTCGATGGTTAAAAACATCAGGGACGCTGATGAAATTGATGCTCTCGACTGGGATGAATTCAAAGGTATGTTTCTTGAGAAGTATTTTCCTAAGGCTGTTCGAATTCGTATGGAAAAGAAATTCTTGGAATTGAGGCAATAGGAAGACTCAATGGATACCTATGAAGAAAGGTTCACTCGATTGGCAAGGTATGCTCCCAATTTTATCCGAAGACCACGTTCCATACAAGATATGGCCATTATGAATTTGTAGTTATGCCTTTTGGGCTGACCAATGCACCTTTTGTATTCATGGACTTAATGATTATAATTTTCCATGAATTCTTGGATAAGTTTGTGGTGGTTTCCATTGATGATATTTTGGTGTTTTCTAAAAGTAAAGAGGAGCATGAAAGTCATTTAAGGGTTGTTTTGAAAACCTTAAAAGAAAAGAAACTATATGGAAAATTCAGTAAGTGTGAGTTTTGGTTGCAACAAATTTCTTTCCTCGGTCACATTGTTTCTAAAGATGGGATAACTGTTGATCTTACTAAAACAAAAGTTGTTGAATAATGGCCAAGACCCACAAATGTAACCGAGATACGTAGTTTTCTTGGTTTGGCAGGCTATTACTGAAGGTTTGTTAGAAAATTTTCATGGTTATCTAGTCCAATGACTAAGCTAACTCGTAATGGTGTTAAGTTTATCTGGACAAAAGAATGTGATGATTGTTTTCAGGAATTGAAAAGAATATTGGTGAATGCTCCAGTTTTGGCACTACCTTCCAGGAATGGTGAGTTTTTTATATACAGTGATGCTTCATTGAAAGGACTTGGTTGCGTCCTAATGCAGAATGATCAGGTAATTTCTTATGTTTCACGACAGTTGAAAACTCATGAGCTAAATTACCCTACACATGATTTGGAATTAGCTGCTGTTGTTTTTGCTTTGAAAATTTGGAGGCATCATTTGAATGGAGTAAAGTGTGAAATATATACCGATCACAAAAGTTTAAAGTATATATTCACTCAGAAAGAATTGAACATGAGACAAAGGATATGGCTAGAATTAATCAAGGATTATGATTGTACAATTCATTACCATCCGGGAAAAGAAAATAAAGTGGCTGATGCTTTGAGTCAAAAAAGTAATGCTTCATTAGAAATGTTGTGTTTGGAACGTGATCCTTTGGTTAAGGATTGGTTGAAATTTGGAATAGATGTTGTTGGTGCAGGAAGTTCTTCTGTTTTGTTTCAGGTATCAGTGAGATCATCTCTATCAGATAGAATCAAGCAAGCACAGAAGCAAGACAGTGAGTTGCAGAAAAAGGTAGAGCTGGTTCAGAAAGGTAAGTTGCCTGAATTCAACATTGATAATGATTGTGTTTTGAGATTTGGGAAGAGATTGTGTGTGCCTTGTGATTCACAGTTGAAGAGATAGTTGTTATGTGAAGCTCATAATTCTCCATTTTCAGTTCATCCTAGCAGTACGAAGATATACAGAGATCTGCGGGAGTATTACTGGTGGGATGGAATGAAAAGAGATATTGCTGATTTTACTGTAAGTGTTTGACTTGTCAACAGGTTAAAGTAGAGTGGTAGTTACCGAAAGGGATGCTTCAGCCTCTACCAGTGCCAGAGTGGAAATGGGAGAATATATCCATGGACTTTGTTGTGGGATTACCGAGGACATCTCGAGGTAATAATGCAATCTGGGTTATTGTTGATCTCTTGACCAAATCTGCTCATTTCCTTGCTATACGAGATACTTTTTCCCTGGATCAACTTTCCCATTTGTATCTTAAAGACGTAGTCAGGTTACATGGAGTTCCTCTCTCCATTGTATCTGACCGTGATCCCAGGTTTACTTCTAACTTTTGGAAAGGCCTTCAGAAGTCGTTGGGTACTGAATTAAATTTTAGTACAGCTTTTCATCCTCAATCAGATGGTCAGTCAGAACAAACAATTCAGACCTTGGAGGATATGCTACGATCTTGTTCGATGGATTATCAGGGAAGTTGGGACCAACATCTTTCTTTGGTTGAATTTTCTTATAACAACATTTTTCATTCCAGTATACAGATGGCTCCATTTGAGGCATTATATGGAAAACGGTGTCGAACTCCAGCTTTTTGGGATGAAGTAGGGGAAAGGAAGCTGATGGGACCAGAGTTGGTAGAAGAGATGGCAGAAAAATTTCAGTTGATTCAGAGACACATGAGAACAGCTCCGAGCAGGCAGAAAAGTTATGCGGACAATAGGAGGAAGGATCTCTCTTTTGAGGTAGGTGATCATGTTTTTCTGAAAGTTTCTCCATGGAAAAGTGTTATGCGATTTGGTAAGAAAGGAAAGCTAAGTCCAAAGTTCATTGGACCATACGAAATTCTGGAGAGAGTTGGATCAGTTGCATACCGAGTGGCTTTACCTCTGAGTTTATCTCAGGTACACAATGTTTTTCATGTTTCGATGTTGAGAAAGTATATGCCAGATCCATCTCATGTTTTGAGTCCAGAGGTAGTTCAGCTGGAAGAGAATCTATCTTACGAGGAACAACTGGTCCAGATTCTTGACCACAGGGAGCAGGTATTGTGGAAGAAGGTGATTCATCAGGTAAAGGTTTTATGGGAAACCATATGGTTGAAGAGGCAATATGGGAATCTGAAAATGCTATGAGGGATAAATACCCCCACTTATTCGATAAGTGAATAAAATTGCGAGGACGCAATTCCCAAAAGGGGGGAAGGATGTAACATCCTAGGTAAATAAAGAATAAGACATATTCATATTTATTAATATTTTTTAATTAAATATTAATTTTTTTGAAGGGTTTTCTATGTACGATATTGTGCCCGATACGCAATAATGAGTTTCTTTGAAATCTTACGTTACACGCTAATAATATAATTTCAAATGGTAGTTAACACATAGCCGTTGTACTGGCAGGAATGAATAGAAATAACTAAAATACGAATATATATGTTTGTACATTTATCCAATAAAAGATAAAGGCTTAAAATAAGAAAGGAATTCAATTTTATACATAAATACATTAATATTCACTAAAAGGTTCATTTATCGCCTTTTGATGGCGAACCCTCTTTAAATATAGTTTTGGTCACTCTTATACATTATTTTGGACCAAATAAAATCCTTCTTTATAATTGGGACATCAAAATTTACTTTGTGTATGTTTTTGTTATTCTTCCGATAAAGTTCATTTTTTAATGAATAGTGTAAAATGTTGTATTTTAATTCAAAACATCTTTTTAATCTAATTTATTTATATGATTATATTATCTTTTGAATTTGTTTTAAATTTAAATTAGAAAATATATTTACCATAAAATCCAATAGTGGTCGTTGGAATCAATTTCACTTTGAAATTGGACTTAAACAAGTGTCAATCTTTTGATACTTATTGTTTCATAAAAACATGTTATTTGTTCTCTGACCGCGGGAATTAATTATTAAATTAATTTATGCAACTGATATGTTTTGAATTTTGTAAAATGGACTTCATTTTTGAATTCGGATTATCAAATATATCTTAGGGTGAATTTTTGGTATTTTTCTGAAAAACTTCAATTTTTGATGAATAGTGAAACCACTAAGTGGTACTTATAAAAAATGATTTTCCGTTTAAATGAATTTTTTCCATCATTGTGTTTTGAATTTCAAAAATCCGACATAAATGGTTGTAATTAAGAAGTAAAATGTGGTTCAATGAGATTAAAATAATTTTTTGGTGAATAGTAACTTATTAAGTTTTTAATCGCGATTAGTGGTAATTAGTGTAGTTTAAGGTAAAAATAATGCTTTAATAAAATAATATGAGCTTGAAACATGTCCTAACCTCATTGGTTGTGTCATGGCCGACCAAGACAAGCCATGGGTCAACTTGGGGACCCCATGGAGCCACTTTGGTTGGGAAATGACATAAATAACTTTTTATTAAATGTTACAGTAAAAATGACACAGACATGAAATGTTTTACTAAAACAATTTTTAAATGGGGTTATACAATTCATATTTTTGACTATAAATAGTCCTTGAAAAGCTAAAAAGATTTCCTACATCATAGTATTTTTTTTATACTTTTTAGACATTAAATAAAGTAAATTATTTATGACATCATGATGATGCCGCGATGACCTCATTATTTAACGATTTAAATAAAATGGAAAGATAATGTAATATATAAGACCTACACATGTCCAAAACCTATTGGATGAGTGGATTTCGAACCCTTATCACCTTATCCTTGAAATACATCAATGTGGGTCCTCTTAAATACGAATACCATTTTAAAATAAAGTGACTTTTCTTTACTTTCCAAGACTGCCCCTCCTCTCCTCTTATAAAAGGCCCCCACCTCTACCTCATTTCACACACTCCTCAAGCCTTTGGCTCGTCCATCCCCTGCCCATTTACTCTCTCCACATCCCTCTTCTCATCCTAGAGGATTCCCTTTGGGCAGAATCCTTACAAAGGAAGCCTTTAGTCTCAAATCAAAAGGAGTTACACTTTTAAAGGTAATTCATTCTCTCATGTTCATTTGTTTTATTTTGCTTCTCCAACCCCCTAAACTCTTTTTATTTACTTCTTTTGTAACAACACCAGTATCTTAAATATACTAGGATGTTGTTATAAGATTTATTCGAGCTACACTCTCACAAAACTACATAAAATGGTTAAAGAACATACGGTTTCTGTGGATGGCGAAATTCTGCCTCTCGAAACGATGATTGTTCAATACTCATTTAACACCTTAAAAGGTGGCCATTATGATGTCACTATTTTTATATATGATATATAATATGTTTATTCTTTCTTTAAGCTTCTTTATTTTTCATTTATGGAATAACATTATTGTTTCCATTATGGGTAAACACGATATCTTCATTTTAGGAAGTGCGGACTACCGCCCCCTAAAAGTGATTTGATTCGTTAATACCATATGTGGGATGTGTGAAGGATAAAGATAATGATATTATATATGTTATTATACTTTAATTATAATATACTCTTATATCATTATTATTTCATTCTAGAAAATATGAAATAGAAATGGAAGTAGCGTTCATGCGTACGTACAGCTTACCGTCTCCATGAACGGTGCATTTCATTTCTTACCTCTAAATGTGATGTAATATTATAAATACATGTATATGATGAATATATATGATATATATGTTATCCAAATCATTAATATCATTCTGGATATAATGAACCTTTGACCAAATTAACAACATGTAAGTGTAAGAAGTCTATTTTTGAATTAAGAACCAAATACCGACAAAATGAACATTATTAACTTAAATGATTACATGATGTTAATAACATGGTATAAAAAGAATAATGAACTTGAAAAAGGTTCTTAAGCAAGTAGAGATTATCTCAAGTTTATTATTCAGGAGATTAAAGAACGGCCGGGTCAAGTCGGATACGAGGTATGGGACTTCGTCTCAATCTTCTTTCATTGAGGCATATTTTGTTTTATACACAACCTTATTTTATACGTTGTATAAACCCCTTTGACTTTTACATTTATTCAAAAGGAATATTTTTTTTATACGAAGCATTTACTAAACGATAAAAGGGAATGTTTTTGTCATACGTATGCGGTGACAATGACTTCTCCACCGCCGTGACCATTATTTGAGTTTCGGCTTCCTCTACAAGCCATACCTTTTTTTAAAAGAAAAATAAATACCATGTTTTACTTTTATTTTATTTTGGTATTGAAAATGGTTTTCATAATGTTTTTATATCAATGTGTTGTATTGATATCTTGTGATTGAAATGTGGAAATGTTATGTTTCCTTTATGCATGTTTTATGTGATATGATTATGTTATGGTTCTTGGGCATTATTATGAAGATGGGTGGTTCCGTGATAAACTAAGGGCGGGTGAGCCCGTTATAGCTCTCCAATGCATTGGGTAACGCGAAGGAGTGAAATTTTAAGGTTTCTCCAAAGAGATTTAGGTAATATACTGTGATGGGTATTCCAAATGTAACCAAGAGGGTTACTCCCTATGTAAGGATGTTATGAATGCCTCAAGTTACCTTTATGTCTTATGATTTCTATGATTTATTCATGATTTGATGAGGTATGTTATAATGCTTATATTTTATGGGTAAAGTATGATTTCATTCTTATGTATATATTAACTCATGTTTTCTTTCCATGTTTTTTTATAACCCATACTGAGTTTTTTATGCTCATCCCAAGTTTTTGAAATGTTTTTCACAGGTCATGGGAACGGTACATGATAAGATGATAGTGTCAAGGAAGTGTCAAGAAAGAATCCATGTTTTATTTTCAATATGTTTCCGTTGATGGGAAAAAGAATACTTTCTTTTATTGTAACCACTTTGTTTAAATGTGGGTTGTAATGCTTGTTTTAAGAT
This sequence comes from Viscum album, assembly GCA_963277665.1. Lineage (NCBI taxonomy): Eukaryota > Viridiplantae > Streptophyta > Magnoliopsida > Santalales > Viscaceae > Viscum > Viscum album. Next base: position 78,119,527 of record OY728159.1, read on the forward strand.
CTAATTCTCTAAAACTCTAAACCCGAAAAGATACTCAACGTGTAATCTTGTGATAACTCAAGATTATGTAAGGTTTAAGGCTGGGGCCTTATAAAATATATACAAAACTTATATAAATTTGATTTTTTTTTATCTTATTTTAACCCTATAAACCATTATATTTTGTTTTTGGGTGCCTTTGTTCAACATAAAATGATTAAGATATATATATTATTTAAATTTTTATATAATTCCAAAAGTACCCCTCCCCTCACTTATAAATGAAACCACATCTCATCTCTTCCTCGCACCTTTAAAGTACTCTTTCTTAGCCAACACCTACCAAAATACCTTCCTTAAATCTATACCTTCATTTTATAAGTTCTTATTTGACCATAAAATCACCTATTAAAGATTTGTGTATAAACCTGAAGAGGTTTTCTGAAAAAGATGTATAGTTCTTAACCGAGCATTTTTATTTTATTTATTATTATACCTCCTTAAAAAGTTCTTAATGCATGATGAAATAATAACACTATTATCTTCCAAATACTTAAATTTTATTAAATTAATGTAATAACTAATATCCATATTCTCTTACAAAAAATGGTAAATTAAATCATCATTCATGCGTAAAAAGGACTGCCACCTCGCATATCGATGTAATTCATTTCCATCACCATCTCTCATAGTTAGTTATAATGATGGATTTAATATATATATATATATATGTGATTTTCATGAAATATTTATTATTATACAAATATAATATATCATCTAATTTTTTATATTTCCATCAATTGAAAAATGATGACGTTATTCATGTATATGTGTGGATTACCACCTCCATGAAGTGATGTGATTCGTTTTTCATGAATGCATCATATGGATGGTAAGTATAAAAATATTTAGATAAATAATATGATATTTATGATATAATAATAATAATTCTCGAAATATAAAATAATACGTAACTTCTTTCTCTCATGCCCTTCAAAAAATGCAAACTTTACTCATGCGTACCTCCGGCCAACCATCTCCATGATTGTAAAGTAAATCATTTTTCAAAACCATATTTTATGGTTGATTTTAAAAAATTATAACTAATTTTTAAAAATTATAATTATTTTGTTTTTATTATTATTATTTAAATGATGTAATAAAGTTCTATTTGATCATAGTCAAACTACTGAAGTCTTTTCGGAAATATGACCTGAATATTATCAAAACATCCAATGTGTAAATAATTGATTCAGTAACTGTAATAAATAAAATAAAAGGAATAATAAACATGAAAAATATTCTTAATAAAATATATAATTAGCATATTCTTATTATTTAGGAAGATAATTAATGCACGTGATGATTGAGGCATGTGGTAAGGGACACTTTAATTTAAAGATACTTCTTTTAAATTTTTTAAATGTTTAATTTCTAAATCTTTTCCTTCCATGTAAATATTCTTAAAATTATTTCATAGATTTATTTTTATAGAGATAAATGAATTAGAAAGGAATTTTTATTTTATTTTACTTTATTTGAAAAAAAAATCAAAAGGAATATTTTTATGTATTTTATATATAATGATTTAAATTTCTTTACCAAAGGGAAAAGAATATTCTATTTTAACATATATGGAATAAACCGATTTTCTTACCACTATATCAGTTATTTTATGTCTGGATTCATTTATAATATTTCATTTTTTCTTCAAATAAAAACCATTATTTATTTTTTATTGTTATTTTCAAAAAGGATTTTAAATGAAATGGATATTTCAATAACCCAGAATGTTTTCTTTTGGATAAAATGATAGTTTTATGAGTATAATGATATAAATGAAATATTTCATGTTTTATGATTATGTTATAGTTATTATACATTATTTATAGTAATGGGTGGTTATTTTATAAACTAATTATTAGTGGTAATGTTATGAACCAAGTATGGGCAGGTTCATTATATCCCTCCAATGTATTTGGTAATGATTATGTTTATTAGAAAATTATGTGTGAAGTAAACCATATTGATTATTCCACATGTAAGATTGGTTTTAAGAGTTATTTGAAGATTATTTCACATGGAACCTAGATGGTTTTTTATGATTTATGATGATTTTTCATAGAAATAATATTATTTCAAAAGTTAAGCTAATAATATTTTATTTTAATAGAAGGATATTTTTGTTTTAGTGTAAAAGGTTTGTTTTTAAGAAAAGTTTTTCATGGGTTCTCATTTTTTATAAGAAACCCTTAGGATTATGTTTTTTTCATTTATGTTTTCTTATGAAGAGTTTTATGAAAAACTTTAGTCTGTAAAGCTAATATCATGTGTAAGTGAATGATTATTTGAGCTTAAAGTTTGTTATATTAATGGAAAACTCTCTTTTATGGATGCATGCTTTTAAAATGGACTAAAGTGTTTATTTCTTCTTTTCTATATACTTTACTGATATTTTGGTTCTCATCCCATGTTTTAAAATGTTTTTCACATGATTTTAAATATAATTAGGGACAAGAAAGAGCTCAAGATGAAAATTGAAAATATATGTCATGAAAATAACACATGTTATATCTTAAAAGTTTTATATTTTGGGAAAATAGATACTGAGTAGAAGTGTCCACTTTTCAATGAAATATTTATTTACGTATGGGTGATGAACTAATTATCATAAAATCTAATCAGAAAATATCTATAGGAATGTAAGAAAATGAATTATTCTCTAAAGAATAAATTTTACGAATTTCTTATGGTTTGGTCCTTATAATCAAATATTCATCCATTATTGAAAATCCATATCATACATAGGGATAATAAAAGTTATTTTAAATAGGTAAAGTGGGAAAATAATGGTTACCTGAAATATCACATATTTATGTTCCCATATAAATAGAAAATTGATGAAAATTTAAAATATAGACATGTAGAAGAAAACTAATGTTCATATACTAATAGAGTGTAATATAAAATATGGTCTTCTGAATGTTAATAACCATTACAACATAAATCCATGAGGGGTGAAAAGACCATTGGTTCATCAAAAATAAAGTTCAAAGTATAGCATTTTTATTTCATGATTATTTTTCTAATGTTGAGTGGTTATTTTATTATAAATATAGAAAACATAGAAAATAATAATTACTTATTGTATATCTATTTCATGAGAAAAAATTTATCATTTGGTTATTCTTCAATCAGTTTCCACTTCATCTCTTACTCTAATAAATGAATATTCAAGATGAATTTTTCATTCATGAAGTACTAAAATTAACTTTTAATGGATCATTATATCCACAAAAGGATGAAAACGCATTCCTTATATCTCAAAAAAATTTCAAATACCAAAATGGTCGACACAAGTTATCCAATATGGATAAATATAACACATTAATCACTAAAAAATAAAAAATAACCCCCATTGTTTAACTTAATCCATTCCATAAATATTTAACCTTAACACTCCTCTAAATTATATTTGAATAAATTAAAAACCTGGAAATATGAAAGATTTGATCAGATAATTTTTTAAGATCAACCTAACTATTATCTATAAATATTATCAATCCCTCATAATGTCATATACTAAAAATGTTTATATTTTAATCATATACTCCCCATAATATTCTAATAGTTATCATAAATATCTTGAATCATCATAAAGAAATAATAATATCATATATTCTTCCAAAAATTAACTCAATCATCATTCCTCAAATTATGTTTACCATTATAATATAATATTCCCAATATAGTACATTTTTTCAAAAATAAAAACAAATAATTTTTCACCAAATGTATTTTCAATATCATGTTTATCTATATAGTAAAAGTATATTCCCAAAATCTATTAACTCTATTATCCCAAAAAACCATAATTATATTAGTATTAGTGATCACATTAAACATATATATTATCAATAATTTAAAAGTTTTACTAACAAAATTTAAAAGTATTATTCATCAAATAAGCTTTTCACTAAAACATATACCAATCCAAAGGTGTGTATTCCCATAAATGTCTCTAAAAATATCCTTAATTATCTTAAACATTAATCTCATGAAAACTTAAAAGGGGGATCTATGACTTCAAATAAATGATTAACATTGGACTTATCAACCTCTGAAACTTTAGGTTTATCCCATATTAATATATAAAATCATAGATTTATATATGTTTTACTCTTAAATTTATCATAATGGTTCATAAATAAAAAGTTAATTAACTCAAGCATATCACCCATGAGTTTCAAAATTGTTATGTCATAATGGGCGCACTCACTGTTCACCAAAATGATGGAAAAATATTCACGACCAACTCTTTTTGGTGTTATTACCCCTAAATTCATCTATATCAAAACCACATCCACGTGTAGTATCCAGATAGGGATATATTTCTAGGAAAACCATATAATCTCTACCTTCCCAAAAAATTATGATTTTATTATATAATTATTCATATCATCAAAGTCTTTCATAGGGTTAGTTTTCATAACCTATGTTTTCCTAAATCTTATTCCTAATGTTTCTATTAAACTTCCTCTAATACCAACTATAATGAACCCGACCCTAGTAGCCCAGATTTGGTGGTTACTTTATTACATTAGCACTAGATATAAACGATCATGTACCAAAGGACCAAATAGTTTAATATTATTGGTAAACTAGTTACATACTTTAATCTTGCATTATATTTCAAAATATAAAATAAAATGTAGTATTTTATTTAAGAACATTATTCTGCGTCATTTAACTCATTCAAATATTCCTTATTTATATCCTACAGAAATGAAACTAAATAAGGTGTGAGCTCAAATTCTCAGTAAGAGAATGAGTATATCAGAAGCAATAAAATAATAAGTAATGCATAAATAATATGGACAAGATAAAACTAATCGAATATTTCATATAACTAATACCATAAAAGTGGACTAAATCCATGGATAATATAACAACATAAATAATCTCAAGGATAACAATAAATAGTTTCATAATGATAGATTGCATAATTTTATACATCAAAATCATACCATCAAGGCCTTTTTTCAATATAATATATAGAAAATGTTATGGAATATATAGATACGCAAGACTTTTACACATATTATTACATGATTCATAAACATAAATATCCCTTAATACAATAAAAATATCGTAAATTACAAGTTTCTTTGTAAGGATAGATTCTTAATATATAAAACAAAACTAAAATATGACTTCCTTATTTTATTCTATATAGTTTGATCCTAAAATTAATTTTATCTCATAAACCTTCATAAGATAACCTAGGGTATACTTTAAACAAAGGGTTGATATAAAAATACTATTAAGTAAATAAACATGATAAGGAATCATAACATGTGATTCAAAGGTATAACATTGTAGAGACCCGAAGCTTGATGTACATGGACATTACATTAATTTTTTGGAATACTTAATACATAACAAAAAACCAACACTCAAGGACCGTAATATTTTAGTGTCTTTGGAAACTCAGAACATAATCTTCTAATCATGGTGAAATATCTCTAACATCTCCCATAAAGATCTTCCACTTTTGTTTTCTTACCAAAAACTTTTATTTATATCCTGGGGAAAAGAAAACATATAAAGGGTGAGATAAAATGCTGAGTGAGGGTAAGCATGGAGAAAATAAAACAAATCATATACATTTGAAGAAAAAACATGAACATAAAGTTTAAACATCAAAATCTTGAGAAATATATCTTGGCAGTACATAAGGAATTGATCATAAAGGAACATTAATCATGATAAAATAGCAAGGGAATAAAACATGTAATTATGGAAACCATTAATCACATTATATGATTTCCATTTTATCCAATCCATTGCTACCAAGACCATCTTAGTGGACAAAGTCCCTTACTGAATCGAGTTCACTCCTCATTCCAGTCCTGTATCACTGAACTGGATTAACTTATCATTCCATCCAGGTCTATCTCATGAGATATAAATCATTACCCAGTGCATTGTAGGTAGATATAGGTCACACCCATCTCATAATGAAATCATTCTTACATGTACTACAACATAAACATAAATCATTCATCATAACCCAAAGAATAAAATGGGTTTCATAAACATCATCCCATCATAACATAATCCATATAAAACAAATGGATATAAACTCATCATAATAAAAGTAAAACCATGTAAATCAAAGAGACATTATACTTGAAACATACACAAATGAAATAATGTCATCTTGGATGGAAAATAGTTATGATAAAACACTTGAAATAAATTCTTGAGGAAAATATCTTTTCTTCTTCAAAATAATTTTCTTTTCACAAAATTCCATGCAATTTTAAAATAAAAGTATTTTTTTGAAAATAATCATGAAATCTTGTAGAGTAATCTTCATGAAAATAAGGCGTTATAAAACTGGAAAAATACGTTCATGCCGTATAAGTTAAAAAACATTCTCTTCATACTTTTCACAGAAAATTTAAAAAGTACCATGTATGGTGAACAAAAGAAAGATTCATTTCATAACATAATGTAAAAGTCAAAGAGGGGTAAACATGACTTTAAACATACATGGAATAATAATAAACAATTTATGAAAAACATTTATATGGAAAAGGACGAAAAATATAACCCCAATATAAGCAATCTCGGACAAAAATGAGATTCCAAAATTATCCCTTACCTTAGGTCTGATATCCTTCATACGTATCTGAACCTCCTATATAATGATTTAAATATTGTCATTGACTTATTACAGAATCATATTCATTATTATTATATCATATATAGATCACTAATGACATTATATTACCCATTCAATTGTAAATTCTATGTAAAAGCAGCGATTTTGGTAAAATAATTTAATTTATCTCCATAACAACATTCTAGAGGTTCTGGTCTTCTCAAAAGACAAACTCTAGTCCCTTAAGAAGAAGGTTAAAGGAGGTGCGTCGAAGAAGAGGTAATCTCTTCTACCAATTCTTTCAAGTTTATTTCTTCCTAAACTTCTTCTTCTTTATTTTTTTCATTATAATGTAATAACATAATTATCACTAATATACTGATATGTTATTATAAATATTAAACAACCCCATTTCACCATCAATCCATCCTACGGAAAACAAAATCAACGTGCCTGCTTACGTACAGAATACCATCTCCACACTGTGGTGTAATCTGGTTTTCCACCACCACCTTACATGGATGGGTATAATGGGGTAAATAATAACAATATATGGTTATTATAACATCATAATGATTCTGAGATATTATATCTTCCACTCCAATTCTATTCAATAATTATGGGAACCATATCATCGCTCATGTGTACGTACGGCGTACCATCTCCACGAACGTGATAAGATTAATTTTCCATGATTAACCATTAAAGAATATAAAACATTATTTATAATATATATTCATCATATAAATATGATATATTGATAAATAGAATGAAATACACCGTTCATGGATACGGTAGGCTGTACGTACGCATGGACGTTGTTTTAGTTTCCTTATTGAATTAAATGGAATTAAGTAAATGAAACATATATGTATATAAATATAGTATCATTATTATGTAATATCATTCATGATTATTTATTATATATACTTTATTTTCGTACTTGAATGGTTACTCATGGAAAATGAATCTCATCATGTTCATGGAGACGGTAACCTATACGTACACACGAGCGATGATATGGCTCCCATAATTATTGAATAGAATTGAAGTGGGTGATATAATATCTCAGAATCAGTATGATATTATAATAACCATATATTGTTATTATTTACACCATTATACCCGTCCAATTAAGGTGGTGGTGGAAATACAGATTACACCACGGCGTGGAGACTGTATTCTGTACGTACGTAAGCGGGGTGATTTTGTTTTCCGTAAGATGGATTGCAGGTGAAATGGGGTTGTTTAATATTTATAATAACATATCGGTATATTAGTGATACTTATGTTATTACTTTATAATGAAAAAACTAACGAAGAAGAAGTTGAAGAAGAAATTAACTTGAAAGAATCGGTAGAAGAGATTACCTCTTCTTCGACGCATCTCCTTTAAGATTCCTCTTAAGGGACTAGAGTTGGTATTTTTAGAAGACCAGAACCTCTATAATGTTTCCAAGGAAGTGGAGAAGAGAAATGGGAAGGGTTTTACCGAGCTTGAAAGCTCAAAGTATTGTGAAGAGGAGAGGGAGGAGGTTCCCTTTTATAAGGGAGGACATGGGCACCTTTGGAAACATAAGAAATATTAATTTATAATAAATTCAAACCCCACTTAAAAACCTCCAAAACTGACTCAATTCGAATATGAGATGTGATAAGGGTGTAATATTATCATCCAATAAAATTTATACATGCTGGGAATTTATTTTAAACCTTATCAATTTTATTTATCCTTATTTAATTTATTTAATCTTATTTGGGGTAATAATATTATCGATTTTAAATTATTATAAATAATTACTTATGTGTTTTTAATTATAAATAATTGGGTACTTTATGACATTTTATACCATATAAATTTAAATTTATAATTTTTAAATATTTACATGATTTTTAATCAATTTAATATTATGTAATTTTTATAAAATAACAACAGTGTTAATTTTGACACTATCCATTTATTTGAATTTAAATAAAATACACACAGAGCATATATTCTAAAAAAGTGTTTAATATATTCCTAACATGTCATATGAATCTAGAAAATTTGTGGAGAACATTAATTAGTTTATATAATGTTTATTTTAATATTTATAACACCATTTATTTGATATTTATCTTAATAAAACAATTACTAAATCATTTTTTATAATCATTTAATATACTTATTAGTTTCATAAAAATTAAAATTAAAATTCTATGATAAATATAAATATAATACCTTTCTTAATAGAATTTTTACTCTAATTTTTCATCTTAAAATAACAACAGTTAAATTTTTATATTTATTAAATTATGAAGGTGACATTATTGACATCATTTAAAATAAAATAATATAAATGTCCTAATCTATTTTATAAGGCTCCAAATGGTCCAAAAATAAACCCATGTATGATTAGGTTATATATATACTCGACCAATAATGTTTTGTCAAGTTTATGGTCCTTTTATAGGTATTATTATTTTAAGAAAAACTATATTATTGTTTTTTCACTAAATAAATAATTTCTACCTCATTAATGTATAAGCTGTTAAGGTAATTAAATATTTATTAAAAATAAAAAATAAATTACCATGATAAATAAAAACATTTTATCTTTCAAATGAGTATTTATAATCTAAATTATATTCTGTATAACCTTATATTAAAAATAATCTAATTATTAAAGTTTGAGTGAGACATATTTCACTTTCTTTAAAATAAAATATATTAAAGGTCTTAATCACATGAAAGTGGGTTCCAATGGATTTTATTTCGACCCAAATATTCCTTAAGATGAAATATAAGCATCCAATTATATTAATACAAGTGTTAGGGTAATTTTATAATATTATATTTACCCTTAATTACCCAATTTACCTTTAACTATGGTAAATAAAATTTACCATAGTTACTATTCATAGTGCCCAAAAATAAAAAGTAGCCTATTAACATAATTTGGACCTAATGATTCCGAATATGGAATCCATTTCTCCAAATTCAAATCACATAAGTTGTAGAAATTATTTTAAAATTAATCCCTTTGTTAAGAAAATGAGTTTTAAAAGTTAAAACATTACAAAAGATTGAAATTATTTTACCTATGAATTCAATGTAAAATCAATGATAATGAAATACATTATATTAAATGTTAAAAATATATTCTATTTTTACATTAAAACAATTTACTATTATAATTTATCCATATAAATTATCTCGATGAAAAAAGTTGTTTTTAAGTAAAATTTAGCGTGTTTTTACTATTTATCAAAATAATAACGTTGTCAGAAAAATATCAAAACTTTATCCAATGTAAATATTTATATAATGATTCAAAAGTAGAAGTTTATTTGGTAAAATTGAACTTATAAAATTTTCAAAAATTATATTTAAAATGGGTGTGCCATCAAAAGGCGGCAGAACTGCATTATTTGAAAAATACTTATTTTACCCAAAAAATTTATTTTGTTCTCAAACCATGTTCTAGAAAATTTGTAAGATGAATGATAATGTTATAAAATTTAAAATGTTGTTAATAATATTCATAATGTCTAGTTCATAATAATATTATAACCATATATCATTGTTTAGTGAAACCCGGTATTGCATACAACACACACTATCGAGGAAGGTCGCGATTGCGTGTAATGCATGGAAAGTCAGGGTTGCATATAGTGAAAGATTATATTGTTGTTGAATGTAACATAATCCAACCATATTTCATTTATACATTGAATATATATATATATATACACTCAATGTTTCCTAGAATAACTACTATCAAACGAACTTAAAATTGTGTGTGACACAATCCAAGAATAGTGTTGCGTATACTGCAAGATAATATGGTGTTGCGTATAGTGAAATATAATATTGGTATAGCGTACAATAGAAGATATGAAAGAAATTAAAAAGAATATATCTCATAAAATCTCGGGGTGTTACATTGTACCCCCCTTAAAATGAATTTCACCCTTGAAATTCGTCGGGATTATAAATGGTTTATTACATGAGAGTTTCTTTTATAGAAACCCACATCATAAAAAGGAATACCAAAACTTATCATTAAAAACTAAAGTGTGAAACATAATGGTTACCCAAATTAACTAATCATTGGGTTTCCACATAGAATAACATAGGTGAAAATATGGATATTGAAAAGAAATCTAACCATCAAGTTCTGATGGAAAGTGGTAGAGGACATGGCTATGATAAAGTCAACGATCACAAAGCCATAAATTTGTGATGATATAAGGTACCATCTAATTAATCACATATGAGAGCACTAGGAAAACATTTTTGGTTTTCAAGATCATTTCCCTAATGTTGAATAATTTTTGAATTAAAAGAAATACTTACTTGATTTTGGTACAATCTCACTGTTGTTCGTGCCTTGAACAATTTCCAATTCATCTCTTAAAGAAATGAATATGAATTTTTCTTCCGTGAAGTCTTAACGGATCATGCTATATAATGATAGGTCATTCCATTTGTCTCAAACAAAAGGTTTGAAAAATTTATTAAATATACATAAGTCCATCTATAGTGAGATTAATCGTATATGGTTCTTAAAATGGTCTTATACTTCATATATCATACCACTTAATAAACTAAAAATAATTTATACTAACCATGGACTTCCTGTAGGACATTGGTAGGTGATAATGGCATGTCACGCTTCTATTGTGGGTTCGATTCCCACAGCCTTGTCCAACGTGATGGGTTGTCGCCCGTCCTACAGGTTGTCCTTTTTCTAAAACTACACTATTATAACATTACTAAAATTATATCGAAAAAAAAGTTCTAGCCTTAAATAATACTATCTTATGTCTAACTTAATTCATTCCAATATTTAGTCTTATCCAAAATACTTCAGTCCAAGCACATAGTATAAAGAAAATTATTATAGGAAAGTTCACATAATAAGAAAGTGAATACCATCATTTATCCCCCATATATCCTAAGATATATCTTGGTGATCAAATTCCAAACATGTGAATACCTTAATTATGTATTCCCTTGAAACATAAATTATCATAGAACCATAGTGAAATAATGAATGCTGTCAAAAGGTAACTCTTTCCGCATACCAAAATCCCAAAAATTATATATAATCAAACCATGATATCACTTTGTCATGATATCATTCATGAGCTCATTAATACTATAAAACATTTCATTATCTTCTTATCACTTCTTTATACGCATATTAGGAGCTTTCCAAAAATATCTGAATAACCTTTCATGGTTATCAATACCATTCAACAAATACTTTCAAAAACATATAGAAAAACAATAGTGTAACAATCCTTAGTTGTATATTTATTCCATAGTACCATGAGATTACTTATACAACATTACTCTTGTTAAACATGTAATTATTATACTACCTTCTTAAACCATTGACCGATCTTGAACAATTCATTCATCTCACATATCATTTGTAGTCTCTTCATCATCATCAACATAAATACTACCCATACGACCATGATGATTCTCTTCATGAGACTTTCCCTTAGGGAATTGGTTTTCATAGTGCCCGTACATTCCACATTTAAAACATTTAACCATTTTTGATGTCTTAGCAATACCATTATCTTTGTCCATGGTGTTAAATGAACCTTTTCCTTTATAATTATTGGATTTGTGTCCTTATTTTCCACACCCAAAACATCTGCCAGTTCCTTTTAAACATTCTCCCCGATGCCTCTTCCCACATGATTTACATGATGGAAATTGAACTTTCTTTCCTCTAGGATCATCATGAAACTCCATCTTTCTCTTATTAGATGAGTCGGGAAACATACCAATGTTGAGATTATTGATCATATTATGATATTTCTGATTAGGAATAATAACGATATGTGGAACTTCATATCCAATTTCATTTGGTTTGTCATGAAGAATATCATTCCATTGTCCATCATATCCTCCATTATCATGAATATTCATGTTTCCATCCATTTTCTAAAACCCAAAAAAAATAGTGTGAGAGGCGAAAATAAAAATCAAGGGGGATTACCTTCAATATCTACCCTTGTAGGTTTAATTATAATATCATTCCCAAAATTCTAGGACTATGAACTATACTTATAATTCACCTTAGAGACATCCCTAGACATACCTTAGAAATATCTCTAGGGATTTCACTAAATTTTTTGCAACCCAGTTTCCAAAGGTTGACTAAAACTTTCCTCTAATACCAACTATAGAGACCCGAAGATTGACGTACATGGACATTAAAATACTTTTTAATAATACTTAATACATAACAAAAACCAACACTCAAGGACGGTAATAATTTAGTGTCTTTGGAAACTCAGAACATAATCTTCTAATCATGGTAAAAGATCTTCAACATATCCCATAAAGTTATTCTCCTTTTGTTTTCTTACTTAAAACCTTTATTTATATCCTGGGGAAAATAAAACATAAAAAGGGTGAGCTCAAATTCTCAGTAAGGGTAAGCATGGAGAAAATAAAACAAATCATATACATTTGAACAAAAAACATGAACATAATGTTTAAACATTAAAATCTTGAGAAATAAATCTCGGCAGTACATAAGGCATTGATCATAAAGGAACATTAATAATGATAAAATAGCATGGGAATAAAACATGTAATTGTGGAAAACCATTAATCACATTATATGATTTCCATAGTATCCAAGTCATTGCTAGAAAGACCATATTAGTGGACAAAGTCCCTTACTAAATCGAGTTCACTCCTTGTTCCAGTCCTGTATCACTGAACTAGATTAACTTGTCGTTCCAGCCATGTCTATCTCATGAGATATAAATCTTTACCCAATGCATTGGAGGGAGATATAGTTCCCACCCATCTCATAATGAAATCATTCTTACGTGCCCCGAAACATAAACATAAATCATTCATCATAACCCAAAGAATAAAATGGTTTTCATAAACATCATCCCATCATAACATAATCCATATAAAACAAATGGATATCAATTCATCATAAGAAATGTAAAACCATGTAAATCATAGAGACATTATACTCGAAACATACACATATGAAATAATGTCATCTTGGATAGAAAATGGTTTTGATAAAACACTTGAAATAAATTCTTGAGGAAAATATCCTTTCTTATTAAAAATCATTTTCTTTTTATAGAATACCATAGAATTTTAAAAGAAAAGGATTTTGTTGGAAATAGTCATGAAATATTATAGAGTAATCTTCATGAAAATAAGTCATTATAAAACCTTAAAAATATGTTCATGTCGTATAAGTTAAAAAACATTCTCCTCGTACTTTTGACAGAAAAGTCAAAAAGTACCCTGTATGGTAAACAAAAGAAATATTCCTTCCATAACACAAAGTAAAAGTCAAATAGGGGTAAACATGACTTTAAACATACATGGAAGAATAATAAACAATTTATGAAAAATATTTATATGGACATAGATGAAAAATATAACCCCAGTATAAGCAATCTGAGACAAAAATGATATTTCAAAATTATCCCTTACCTTAGGTCTGATATGCTTTGTACGTATCCGAACCTCCTGTATAATGATTTAAATAATGTCATTTACTTATGAAAGAATTATATTCATTGTTATTATATCATATGTGGTTCACTAATGACTTTATATTTCCCGTTCTTTTGAAAATTCCATGTTAAAGCATCATTTTGGTTAAAATCATTCCATTTATCTTCCCTAGAAAAATTCTGGAGGTTCTGGTCTTCTCAAAAGACCAACTCGAGTCCCTTAAGAGGAAGCTTAAAGGAAGTGTGTCGAAGAAGAGGTAATCTCTTCTACCCAATCTTTCAAGTTTATTTCTTCTTCAACTTATTCTTCTTTAGTTGTTTCATTACAATGTATTAACATAAGTATCACTAATATACCGATACATTATTATAAATATGAAACAATCCCATTTCACCTTCGATCATCCTACGGAAAACAAAATCATCTTGCGTGCGTATGTACGGAATATCGTCTCCATGCCGTGGTGTAATCTTTTTTTCCACCACCACCTTACTTGGATGGGTATAATGGTGTAAATAATAAAAATATATGGTTATTATAACATCATACTAATTTTGAGATATTATATCATCCACTCCAATTCTATTCAATAATTATGGGAACGATATCATCCCTCGTGTGTACGTACGACGTATCGTCTCCACGAACGTGATGAGATTAATTTTCCATGATTAACCATTAAAGAATGTAAAAAATGATTTATAATATATATTCATAATATAAATATGATAGATTGGTAAATTGGATGAAATACACCGTTCATGGAGACGTTAGGTCGTACGTACGCATGAACTCTGTTTTCATTTCCTTATTGAATTGAATGGAATTATGTAAATGAAACATATATGTACATAAATGTAGTATCATTATTATGTAATATCTTTCATGATTATTTATTATATATACTTTATAATCATACTTTAATGGTTAATCATGGAAAATGAATCTCATCACGTTCGTGGAGATGGTAAGTCGTACGTACACACGAGCGATGATATAGTTCCCATAATTATTGAATAGAATTGGAGTGGATGATATAATATCTCAGAATCGTTATGATGTTATAATAACCATATATTTTTATTTTTACACCATTATACCCATCCAATTAAGGTGGTGGTGTAAAAACAGATTACACCACGGCGTAGAGACAGTATTTCGTACATACGCACGCGCAGTGATTTTGTTTTCCATAGGATGGATTGAAGGTGAAATGGGGTTGTTTAATATTTATAATAGCATATAGATATATTAGTAATACTTATGTTATTACATTATAATTAAACAAATAAAGAATAATAAGTTAAAGAAGAAATAAACTTGAAAGAATTGGTAGAAGAGATTACCTCTTCTTCGACGCACCTCTTTTAAGCTTCCTCTTAAGGGACTAGAGTTGGTCTTTTGAGAAGACCAAAAACCCCCAAAATGTTTATAGGGAAGTGTAGAAAATAAATGGGCAGGTTTTGGCCAATCTTGAAGGCTCAATGTTTTGTGACGAGGAGAGGTAGGAGGTTCCCTTTTATAAGGGAGGAGAGGAGCACTTTTGGAAACATATGAAATATTAATTTATAATAAATTGCAAAACCTCTTAAAAACCAATAAAAATGACTCAATTAGAATATGAGATTCTATAAGGTTCAATATCATCATCCAATAAAATTTATACATATTGGGAATTTATTTTAAACCTTATCAATTTGATTTATCCTTATTTAATTTATTTAATCTTATTTGTGGTAATAATATTATAGATTTTAAATTGTTATAAATAATTACTTATGTGTTGTGAATTATCCATAATTGGGTACTTTATGAAATTTTAGACTATATAAATTTAAATTTATAATTTTTAAATTTTTATGTTATTTTTAATCAATTTAATAATATGTTTTTTTTATAAAATAACAATAGTGTTAATTTTGACACTATACCTTTATTTGAATTTTACATAAAATCCACACAGAGGATATATTCAATCCAAAGTATTTAATAGATTAATAACATGTCATATTCATTTAGAAAATTTTTGGAGAATATTAATTAGTTCATATAATGTTTATTTTAATATTTATGAAACCATTTATTTGATATTTCTCTTCAAAAAAACAATTACTACATCATTTGTTTATAATCATTTAATATAATTATTATTTGCATAAAAATTAAAAATAAAATTCTATGATGAAGATAAATATAATACCTTTCATAATAATATTTTCACTAGAATTTATCATCTTAAAATCACAATATTTAAATTTTTATATTTATTAAATTATGATGGTGACATCTTTGACATCATTTAAAATAATATAATATAAATGTCTTAATCTATTTTATAAGGCTCCAAATGGTCCACAAATCGACCCGTGGATTCTTAGGGTATATATATACTCGACCAATACGTTTTGGTTATGTTTATGGTCATTTTGATAGGTATTATTATTTTAAGAAAAACTATATTATTATTTTTTCACTATATAAATAATTTCTACCTCATTAATGTATAAGCTATTAAGGTTATTAAATATTTATTAAAAATCACAAATAAATTACCATGATAAATAAAAAAGTATATTTAAAATGATTATTTATAATCGAAATTATATTATGTATAACCTTATAATAAAAATAATCTAATTATTAAAGTTTGAGTGAGACATATTTCACTTTCTTTAAAATAAAAGAAATTAAAGGTATTAATCACATCCAAGTGGGTTCCAATGGATTCTATTTCAACCCAAATATTCCTTAAGACGAAATATAATCATCCAATTATATTAAGACAAGTTTTAGGGTAATTTTATAATATTATATTTACCCATAATTACCGGATTTACCTTTAACTATGGTAAATAAAATTTACCATAGTTACTATTCATAGTGCCCAAAAATAAAAAGTATCACATTAACATAATTTGGACCTAATTATTCTAAATATGTAATCCATTTATCCAAATTCAAATCACAGAAGTTTCAGAAATTAATTTAAAATTAATCCTGTTGTTAAGAAAATGAGTTTTAAAAGTTAAAACATTGCAAAATATTGAAATTATTTTACCTATGAATTCAATGTAAAATCAATGCTAATGACATACATTATATTAAATGGTAAAAATATATTCTATTTTTTACTTTAGAACAATTTAATATTATAATTTATCCATATAAATTATCTCTATGAAAAAATTTTAAAAAAAAATTAGCGTGTTTTTACTATTCATCAAAATAAGAACGTTGTCAGAAAAAAAAATCAAAACTTCATCCAATGTAAATTTTTATATCCTGATTCAAAAGAATAAGTTTATTTTGTAAAATTTAACTTATAAACTTTTCAAAAATTATATTTGAAATGGGTACGCCATTAAAAGGTGGTAAAACTGCATTTTTTGAAAAATACTCTTTTACCTGAAAATTTTATTTTGTTCCCATACCATGTTCTAGAAAATGTGTAAGATGAATGATAATGTTATAAAATTAAAAATTTAGTTAATACTATTCATAATATCTAGTTCATAATAATATTATAACCATATATCATTTTTTAGTGAAACCCAGAATTGCGTACAACACCTGCTATCGAGGAAGGTTGTGATTGCGTGTAAAACAAGCCAAGTCAGGGTTGCGTGTAGTGAAAGACTCCTTTGTTGTTGCATATAACAGAATCCAACCATATTTCATTTATACATTGAATATATATATATACACTCAATGTTGCGTAGAATAACTACTATCAAATGAAATTGAAATTGTGTGTAACACAATCCAAGAATAGTGTTGCGTATACTGCAAGGTAATACGGTGTTGCATATAGCCCAAGATAATATTGGTGTAGTGTAAAATAGAAGATATGAAATAAATTAAAAATAATATGTCTCATAAAATCTCAGGGTGTTACATTGTACCCCCCATAAAATGAATTTCTCCCTCGAAATTTGTCGGGGTTATAAATTGTTTAATACATGAGAGTTTCCTTCATAGAAACCCACATCGTAAAAAGGAATACCAAAACTTATCTTTAAAAACTAAATTATGAAATGTAATGGTTACCCAAATTTACTAATCGCTGGGTTCCACATAGGATAACATAGGTGAAAATATGGATATGGAAGAGAAATCTAACCATCTTGTTCTGATGGAGAGTGGTAGAGGACATGGCTATGATAAAGCCAATGGTCACAAAGCCATAAATTTGTGATGATATAAGGTACCATCTGATTCATCAGATATGAGAGCACTAGGAAAACATTTTTGGTTTTCAAGATCATTTCCCTAATGTTGAAGAATTTTTGAATTAAAAGAAATACTTACTTTATTTCGGTACAATCTCACAGTTGTTTGTGCCTTGAACAATTTCCACTTCATCTCTTAAAGAAATGAAGATGAATTTGTCTTCCGTGAAGTGTTGGCGGATCATGCGATAGATTGATAAGTCCTTCCATTTGTCTCAAACAAAATGTTTGTAAAAGATATTAAATATACATAAGTCCATCTATAGTGAGATTAATCGTATATAGTTCCTAAAATGGACTTATACTTCATATATCATACAACATAATAATTTGAAACTAATTTATACTAACTAGGGACTTCCTGTAGGCCATTGGTAGGTGATAATGGCATGTCCCACTTCTGTTGTGGGTTCAATTCCCACAGCCTTGTCCAACACAACGGGTTATTGCTTGTCCTGCAGGTTGTCCTTTTTCTAAAGCTACACTATTATAACATTACAGAAATTATATCGAAAAAAGTTCTAGCCTTAAATAATACTATCTTATGTATAACTTAATTCATTCCAATATTTAGGCTTATCCAAAATACTTCGGTCCAATCTCATAGTATAAATAAAATGATTACTAGAAAGGTTGCATAACAGGCAAGTGAATACCATCATTTATCCCCCATATATCATAAGATATATCTTGTTGATCGAATTACAAGCATGTGAATACCTTAATAATGTATTCTTTTGATACATAAATTATCATAGAACCATAGTAAAATCATGAATGCCGTCAAAAGGTAACTCTTTACACATACCAAAATCCAAAAAATTCTATATACTCAAACCATGATATCACTTTTTCCTTATATCTTTCATCATATCATTAATACTATCAAACATTTCATTATCTACTTATCCCTTCTTTATGCACATATTAGGAGCTTTACAAAAATATCTGAATAACCTTTCATGGTTATCAGTACCATTAAACATATACTTTCAAAAACAAAAGGAAAAACAATAGTGTAACAATCCTTAGATGTATCTTTATTCTATAGTACCATGAGATTACTTATACAATATTACTCTTGATAAACATGTAATCATTCCACTACATTATTAAACCATTGACTGATCTTGAACAATTCGTTCATATCACATATCATTTCTAGTATCTTCATCATCATCAACATAAATACTACCCATACAACCATGCTGATTCTCTTCATGAAACTTTCCCTTAGGTCATTGGTTTTAATAATTCCCGTACATTCCACATTTAAACCATTTAACTGTTGTTGATGTCTTACCAATACCATTATCATTGTCCATGGTGTTAACTGAACCTTTTCCTTTACAATTACTGGCTTTGTGTCCTTCTTTTCCACACCCAAAGCATCTTCTAGTTCCTTTGAAACATTCTCCATGATGCCTCTTCCCACATGATTTACATGAGGGAAATTAAACTTTCATTCCTCTATGACCATCATGAAACCCCGTCTTTGTCTTATTAACTGAGTTGGGAAACATACCAATTTTAAGATTATTGATCATATTACGATATTGCTGATTAGGCATAATAAGGATTTGTGGACCTCAAGATCCAGTTTCATTTGGTTTCTCATGAATAATATCATTCCATTGTCCATCATATCCTCCATTATCGTAAATCCTCCTGTTTCCAGCTATTTTCTAAAACCCAAAAAAATAGTGTGAGAGGCAAAAATCAAAATCAAGGGGGATTACCTTCAATATATAACATCATAGGTTTAATTATAATATCGTTACCGTAATTCTAGGACTATAACCTATACTTATAATTAACCTTAGAGACATCCCTAGACATACCTTCGAAATATCTCTTGAGATTTCACTAATGTTTTCGCATCCTAGTTTCCAAAGGTTGACTAAACCATTCCTTTGATACCAACTGTAGAGACCCGAAGATTGACGTACATGGAAATTACATTACTTTTTTGGAATACTTAATACATAACAAAAACCAACACTCAAGGACCGTAATAGTTTAGTGTCTTTGGAAACTCGGAACATAATCTTCTAATCATGGTGAAAGATCTTCAACATCTCCCATAAAGATCTTCCCATTTAGTTTTCTTACCTAAAACCTTTCTTTATATCCTGGGGAAAAGAAAACATATAAAGGGTGAGCTCAAATGCTCAGTAAGGGTAAGCATGGGGAAAATAAAACAAGTCATATACATTTGAAGAAAAAACATGAACATAAAGTTTAAACATCAAAATCTTGAGAAATAAATCTTGGCAGTACATAAGTGATTAATCATAAAGTAACATTAATCATGATAAAATATCATGGTAATAAAACATGTAATTGTGGAAAACCATTAATCACATTATATGATTTTCATAGTATCCAAGGCATTGCTGCGAAGACCATCTTAGTGGACAAAGTCCCTTACTGAATTGAGTTCACTCCTCATTCCAGTCATGTATCACTGAACTGGATTAACTTTCCATTCCAGTTATGTATATCTCATGAGATATAAATCTTTACCCAATGAATTGGAGGGAGATATAGGTCCCACCCATCTCATAATGAAATCATTCTTATGTCTCCCACAACTTAAACATAAATAATTCATCATAACCCAAAGAATAAAATGGGTTTCATAAACATCATCCCAGCATAACATAATACATATAAAAGAAATGGATATCAATTCATCATAAGAAAAGTAAAACCATGTAAATCATAGAGAAATTATACTTGAAACATACACATATTAAATAATGTCATCTTAGATGGAAAATGGTTTTGATAAAACACTTGAAATGAATTCTTGAGGAAAATATCCTTTCTTCTTCAAAATAATTTTCTTTTCCCAAAATGCCATGCAATTTTAAAATAAATGGATTTTATTGAAAATAATCACGAAATATTTTAGAGTAATCTTCATGAAAATAAGGCATTATAAAACCGTAAAAATCCTTTCATGCCGTATAAGTTAAAAAAACATTCTCCCTGTACTTTTCATGAAAAATTCAAAAAGTACCACATATGGTAAACAAAAGAAAGATTCCTTCCATAACACAAAGTAAAATTCAAAGAGGGGTAAACATGACTTTAACCTTACATAGAAGAATAATAAACAATTTATGAAAAACATTTATATGGACATGGATGAAAACTATAACCCCAATATAAGCAATCTCGGACAAAAATGAGATTGCAAAATTATCCCTTAACTTAGGTCTGATATGCTTTATACGTATCTAAAACTCATGTATAATTATTTAAATAATGTCATTGACTTATTACAGAATCATATTCGTTATTATTATATCATATATGGTTCACTAATGAATTTATATTACCTGTTCTTTTGTAAATTCCATTTTAAAGCAGCGTTTGGGGTAAAATCATTTCATTCATCAAGTAGCTGATTGTCGAAGTAATGGAAAAAGGGTTTCTAATGACGTGAAAAAAGAGAAGACTGTAGAGAACTCACCACCAACACTTCAATGCTTCAAGTGAAAGGAAATGAGGAATTATTTTAATCAATTCCCTAATCCAAGGGTTAATGATGATCGACGTGAGAAACCTCTTAAGAAAAAGGATAAAGGGAAGTCACATGCGATCACTATTTGTTATGTTGAGTATGAAAATGTTGTTTTGGAATGATTAAGTGTTTATGTAATGGTATTTCAAAATAGTATCATGGAATCTCCTTTATAGTATCATGGAATTTTGGAATATCTATGTATTGGTTTTCAATAATTTTATGGTATTGGTAACCATGAAAAGTGATTGAAATATTTTTGGAAATAAGATGATATGAGCATAATGAAGGGATAAAGAGAAAATGAAATGATCTCTGTATAATGATAATGTCATTGACTTATTACAGAATCATAATCATTGTTATGATATCATATTCAACTTGTTGTTCTTAACATTATTGCTTATATCTTGATTTAAAAGAAGAATTTTATTTTGTAAAATCGAACTTATAAACTTATCAAAAATTATATTTAAAATGGGTGTTCCATCAAAAGGTGGCAAAACTGCATTTTTGAAAAATACTTATTTTACTAGAAAAATTTATTTTGTTCTCATACCATGTTCTAGAAAATGTATAAGATGAATGATAATGTTATAAAATTAAAAATGTAGTTAATACTATTCATAATGGCTAGTTCATAATAATATTATAACCATATATCATTGTTTTGTGAAACCTGGTATTGCGTACAACACACGCTATCGAGGAAGGTTGCGATTGCGTGTAATGCAAGCCAAGTTAGGGTTGCGTGTAGTGCAAGAATCCTTTGTTGTTTTGGATAACAGAATCCAAACATATTTAATTTATACATTGAATATATATATATATACTCAATGTTTCATAAAATAAATACTATCAAATGAACTTGAAATTGTGTGTAACACAATCCAAGAATAGTGTTGCATATACTGCAAGCTAATACAGTGTTGTGTATAGTGCAAGATAATATTGGTGTAACGTACAATAGAGGATATAAAATAAAATAAAAAGAATATATCTCATAAAATCTCAGGGTGTTACAAACATGATATCATAAAATATAAATCACATGATTAATCACATGAAAACATAATATAAAGAATATAGTATCATAAGATCATGGAATAAAAGGAAATTTTGAACAAAATCAAACATGAAATAAGTATAAGTCAAGGATAACTCCCAAGACAACATCATATGGTGAACAGAGTCCCATAATGGATTAGGTTCACTCCCTAATTCCATAGATGATGTATCATGAGACTAAAAAATTTCCCAATTAATTAGATGGATATATAATTTCATTCGCACTCATCACATTAATTTAATGTACATTCATACACATAACACCTAATTATATAAATCATAAGTCAAAAACATAATAATTACTCATGGAAAGAAAAGGGTTTTATAATATAGTCTCATGAAATAAAAAAGTGATTACTTAAAGAAGGAATTTGAGAGATGATCATAAGAAATTTATTAACACGTAAAAGGAAGACAGAATATGATAGGTATACAATTTAGAGACATAAACAAATAATCTATAATCATTCCATAACATTAAAGAGAGATAAAGTGAGTTAGAGAGTGAATGGTCATAACCCGATTAAAATGGTGGGTTATAAAGATCCCTTATCTTGAGTCCAATTTATCACATTAATTGTTTATATCCCAAAATATTAAACACAAGTTAATTAATTAATTTCTTAATCACCTTTTTAAAGTTAATTATTACTTTTATTTTAATTTTTACCATGTCATATTCAATTACATAACCAATTAATTTCACATTAAACATTTTCACGATGAACTTCTCATATATAAAAAACACTTTGGTAAGTTGAATATGTTAAAATATATAATTAATAAATCATCTCTAGATTGGTAACTATGAAATAATTATAATTTTTATACATAAATTATAATTTTTAAACCATCTAAGAATTATGGTTGTGAAAAATGAACTGTGTTACAATCATGGATATGGTAGGCCATACGTACTCATCAGTAACGTTTCCATTTTTTAAAGATAATGATGGAAACAATGAAAGTTTAATTTTTTATTTACAGTATGATAATTATATCATAAATATAATATTATATCTGTAAATATTCTTACACATACCATCCATGTGATGAAGTAATAAAAACAAATCACATTGCTTTGTGATGCGGTAGTCTATCATACACACAAATGAATTTATCATTTATTTAATGAATGATGATAAAATAAATTATATTTTATATCTATTTAATAGAACGATTAATATTTCATTAATATCATAAACATAAAATTAATCTTTCTTACCTTCCATGTAAAGTGTAAGTGAAAAACGAAACACGTCGCTTTATGAGGTGGTAGTTCATTGTACTCACGAGCGATGTTATTATATTTTATATAGAATAAAAAGTAAGAATTTATATGTTATAATAATATTATAAATATAATATTTTTAAATTAAATATAAATTTATATCTAGATATGAGAAGAAGTGATGGAAAATGAATTATGTCAGTTCACAAGGTGGTAGTCCACCATACACATGATCAATGATTTTTTCCCATTTGAGGGGGGAGGAGATGGTGGTAGTAAATTAACATAACATAAAAATATCTATTTATATGGAAGATACTAAGGTTATTATATCAACATGATTTAATAATATTTTAGGGAGGTGTAAGATGAAATAAAATCAAATGCTCTGTTAAGGATGTTACCATTTCATCGAACAACTTCTTTAGGTTTGCACCAAAAGCCCTTCTAAGTTGATTTTTTTGATCAAACCAAGGATTATATGACTCTGTGATAGAATTAAAGAATTAATTTGGGTATTTATTGGATAAAACTATGGTTTTTGTAAGTGTTTAATGGAATGGATATGGGTGGTCTTTTATAAGTGTGGGCAGTTCACATTTGTAGTTTTTAAAAATAAAGAATTACACCCATGATTTTATCATGAAAAAACACACAAAAATATACCATTTTAAAACATTATAAGGGATAACCTCTAAATATTACTATAAAATAGTAATCATACAAGGTTTGAGTCATTATTAACCCTTATCTTTAATTTTAACCCCTAGTAAACCAGTTTTTACCTTAGCTGTAGTAAATAATTTTTACTGTTTTCAAAATTCATTGAGATCAAAAATTAATTTGAAGTTATTAAATAGTATAAATTATTCTAATTAAAAATGTGGAATCAATTTTTAAAAATTAAAAATTTATAAATGGAGTTATTTAACTTAAAATTAATCATGCATACGTGTCAAAAAATGGTTATTTCAAGAAATTCATTTTTAAGGAAAATATAATGTCATATTAACTATATGAAAAGTAATATAAATTAAATTAATTAATTTATATATATATAATATAAATATTTAATTTAAATTATTCCTAACCTGGGTTTATTAAATTAATTAAAATGGAGAAACATTATCCACTTCAAAATAGTTTTCATAAAAATGTGTTTTAAAGCCTAAATATAAAATTATACTAAAATACAATATAAATATGATATAAATATACTTAAGATGATGAAATATAACTAAATAATAATTATGTTTCTTTGAAATGATATTAAATAATAAAGGGAATTTAAATTTATTTAATTTATTAATGAGAAATGACAGTTTTACCAAAAATTAGTATTTTCACTATTCACTAAAAAATCCATATTTTCTGAATAATAACAAAATTACACACTAATTTAATAGAGATATAATGATTTAAAAAATTATGCACATTTTATAAAATAAAATTCCTAAAAGATACAAAAATTAATTATAATATTTTCTCTTAAAATAATTAAAAATATTTTTGGAAGGAAATGTGTTTTTTGTAGAATAAAATTCTTTTATTAAGGTTGAGTGATTATTTTTTGATAATTTATAATTAAATTTAAATTTATTAGGTCCTTTATATATATATTTTTATAAATATATTAATATTATTCATATATTCAAATTTATTGGCTAAGTTATATTATTCATGTTTAGATAATAATATTTTAATATCATATTGGGATTCGTTTAGACTCATTATTGTGTGTAACAAAATCTATCAAATAAATAAAATTTATTTAAAGATAAATATATTCATAATTCTTGTGGTGTTACATTATACCAACTTAAATAAATTTATCCCTCATAATATAAACTTATTCTTAGTAATCAAGGGTTTAACATTTGAAAAAAAAAATTAGAAAACACATATTATAAAATGGGTTATTAAAATTTCCTATTAAAATAGGGAATGGTAAATATAAAGTTCATATATATTAACACATAAGTATGGTTATAAGTTGGAGAAAATTGGTGGAAATTCAAAATATGAACATGGAAGAAAATTATAAATAATTATAGATAGTGATAGGTATCATTGATCATAAGAAAATGAACAATCAAGAGACAGTTACCAACCACAAAACCATTAATCTATGATAAATTAAAAGACTATTTATTCATAGGAAATGAAGGTAATAGGATGATATTTTTTTAAATATCCTATTCGTAATTTTTATGTATTTTTTTTCTATCAAGATATAGAACACCAAAAAATATACTTAGATGATATATTTTTATTTCATAAAAATAATTTCATCCTTTGGTTGTGCTTTGATCACTTTTTAATTAACCTCTTACTCTAAGGAATGAATATGCTACATTAATTTTTTAACCTAAATATCTAAAATTAGCTTCTAATATATCACATGATTAACTTCTAACTGATCATATAACTCTACATTATGAAAGAAAGATATTCCTCTTATCTTCATACATTAACCAAAAGTCGAAATAGTTAGCACAAGGTAAGACAATTCAAAAAATGAATATGAATATATTAATATCCAAAATTAAACAATAAAACACATGGTTTAGTATAGATCATTAATTTAATGAATAACCAAATATCTAAAATAACCTCAATAACCTTGAATTGAAAGAAGTTTTTAATGTTGAAGGTTAACTTAAACCCTTCAAATTATATCTACAAAAACAAAAACATAATAGTATTCCTCCCCAATAATCCTTTACATTAAACCTAATGGTTATATATATATATATATATATATCGTTACATAATAAAACATTACCTAAAATATATTTAATCACCTATAAATCCTAAAAATTGAAAAATACTTTATCCTCAAATATGTTTCCCAAAATGTACTTAATATTTATCCACCAAATAGTTTAAGTAAAAACAATTTAACTCTAACAAGTACATTACTTAGGCCAATAGTTGTAGTTTCACCCTTATCACCCTTCATTTGTGGGTTTAATCCCAACAGCCTTGATAGATATGATTATTTTTCATTTGGTATCCAAGTTTTCTTTTTTTTAAAATTATAATTCCTATAACATTCTAAAAATATGTTTAACATCCTCAAAATAACATTCATCATCAAATAAATTTGTAACCACTGAGGCTTTTTATAGAAATTATTTTTCACACAACATCAAATAATATTAATTTAATATTATTACCTTAACATGAATGATATGATAAGACCAAATGGATATCAATACTATTAGGCTTATGTCTATAAAATATACGTTATTCTTTCTCAAATAATTTTTTTTCTGAAACCCATACTACACCCAAGGGTTATATTTCAATAAACGAATCCGAAAATACACTTAATAATCT
The DNA here is from genome assembly GCA_963277665.1 of Viscum album. Taxonomy (NCBI): domain Eukaryota; kingdom Viridiplantae; phylum Streptophyta; class Magnoliopsida; order Santalales; family Viscaceae; genus Viscum; species Viscum album. The sequence continues at coordinate 78,147,082 of OY728159.1, forward strand.
TAAACTTCCATAACAAAAAACCTAAAAAGGGGTATTTATGCCTTTAAACATCTGATCAAACTTATTCTTATCTACACAATACACTTTAGGTTTGACCTAGTTCATCCATTATTATCGTTTATTTAATTACTTCATGATGGTTATTAAATATTCTATAAATTTCTAAAATAGATCCTCCAGGAGTTTCAAACTAGGTGTGCAACAATACTCATTATTATTCACTAGGTAACACTCGATTCAATCCTGATGCACCTCTTTTAGTCTTATTACCCCTAGGTATATTTTTACCAAAACCACATCCACTTGTTGTATCCAAATAGTGATATAATTTCCTAGAAACCACTAACTCAAAACTTCACTAAGATTCAAAGATATTATACTTATTATTATCCTTAAACTTATCAATAGGTTTATTAATAAAGTTTTATTATCCTAGTTCCAACTTTTAACTAAAATTTTTCCTATGATACAAAATATATTGACCTAGTCCTTTTATACTTATTTTTACATTATTATTTCCATAAATATCCATTATATTCAACCCAAGGATTATGAGGCCTAATTTATTTCGAATAATGTAATCATAAAACATCAAGGAAACTATAACATGGCATATTTAGTTTTTTTATTTTCCTTATTGAGCTTCTAAAATACGTTTTAACTCATAAATATTCATAGGGTGACCTGGGGAATGAATTAAAAAAGGGTGATTAAAAAATCTTGGTAAGGAAATCAACATGATAAGAAATCATATCATGTGTGTCAATGGTATAACATGATATCCTATAAGACAAGGAATCTGAGTAATCCCAAGGAAATATAGCATAAATAAAATGGTATCATAATATCATGGAATCCTAGTAAATTCCACAGCAACATAAAACATTAAATAATCATAAGTCAAGGTTAAGTTTCCAAGACAACATCACATGGTGGATTGAGTCCCGTAATGGATTAGGTTCACTCCATAATCCCATACATGACATGTCATGAGACTAAAAATTTACCCAATGCATTAGATTGATATATAATTCTAGCCACATCCATCACATTAATTGCCTAGGTATTCCTATTTTTTCCACATAAGGATATCAATAAAAAATCATATAAAAAATTAATTTTCTATGGAAATAAATGGGGTGCATAATCTAGTCTCATAACATAATAAAAATTGATTCCTTTAAGAAAGAATATGAGAGATGATCATAAGTCATGTATTAACCCATACAAGAACGGGAAATAATCTAGTTATACATGTGATATATATATAAAGAATTTAATAGCGTTCCATAACATTAAAGTTAGATAAAGTGATTTAGAGAGATAATGGTCATAACCCAAAGAAAAGGGTGGGTTAGAAAGATCCTGTACCTTGAGCCTAATTTATTGTGTACACTATTTATATCCTTGAATAAAAATTTATGTTTATTATTTAATTTCTAAATAATATTTTTCAAGTTTATTATGCCTTTTATTTTAATTTTTACCATGATATATTTAATTACTTAACCAACTAATTTCATATGAGATGTTTTAAGGATAAATAGCTCATATGTCCAAAATCACATTGGTAAGTTGAATAAGGTTAAATATATAATAAATTAATCATATATAGAATGATTAAAATTATATAATAATAATTTTTATACATAAATTATACTGTTTAAACCAACCACGATATATGGCAGTGAAAAATGAACTCTGTTACAATCAAGGAGACAATAGGTTATACGTACGTATGAGTAATGTTTCCATTTTTATAAGATCATGATGGAAATAAGGTAACTATTATTTTTTAGTTAAATAATTATAATTATATCATAAATATTATAATTTTTATTTAAATATTCTTACACATACCATCCATGTGATGTGGTAATAAAAATGAATCGTGTCGATTTATGAGGAGGTAGTCCGCAGTACACATGAACAATGCTATCATTTATTCAATGAATGATAAGGTAAGAAATTATATGATATATTTCTTCAGATAATTGTTAATATTTTATTAATATCGAAAATATAAAATTAGTCCTTATTACCTTATTTTTAAATCATATGTGAAAAATGAATTTTATCGCTTCATGAGGCGGTAGTCTGTCGTACTCATTAGGGACGTTATCATATTCTCTACAGAATGGAAAGTAAGAAGGAATATGTGATATTATAATTATAGAAATATAAATATATTATAATTATCATATATACACATTAAAAACATCATTATATCCATCTATGAGAAGTGATGATGGAAAATAAATTACATTGATTCAGGAGTTGGTAGTCCGTCGTAAACATGATCAATGGTTTTGCTTCCCATTTTATGGGGGAGGATAATGTTTTATTTAATTCCATTAACTTAAAAGCATATAAATATATATAATATACTTAGTTTATTACATTATAATGTCTTGTTAAAATTTTAAGGGGTTGGAATAAGAAATAAAATTAAACTCCTGGTTAAGGATGTTACCTTTTTACCAAACAGTTTCTTTAGGATTTCACCAAAATATATGATAAGATTGATTTATGATAAAAAAAAGTATTATAGTATGAGTACATGGAATTAATAAAGTTATTTGGGCATAAATTTTACATACCAAGGGGCCTTGTAATTGTGTAAAGAATAAGATAGTGGATGGCCTTTAACAAGTGGGGGAGAGAACACATTTGGATTTTTTTGAACATAAAGAGTTAGACCCATATTTTAATCATGTCACAAGTATCTAAAATGTAAAATTTTAAAAGAATTTAAGATATAAGTTCTAAATATGACCATAAAATTGTAATTAGACAATATTGGGTCATTGTTTACCCTTATCATTCATTTTAACCCCGAGTAAACCCATTTATACCTTAATTGCGGTAAATAATTTGTACTATTTTCAATATTCATTACGGTAGAAAATTAAGTTGAACATGTTAGATAATATAAATAATTATGATTAAAAATATGGAATCAATTTTTCCAAATTAAACTTATATAATATTCAAAATTAAATTTAAAATTAAACCTGTGGAAGTGTCAAGAAAGCGGTTTTTTAATGAAATACAATTTTTACGAAAAATATGATCTTATATTAACTATTTGAAAAGTATTCATAATTAAATGAGTTTATATTTATATATATATAATAGATAAATTTATTTTAAGTAATTCCCCATTATGATTTATTTTAATTAATTAAAATGGAGAAGTGTTATTAACTTTAAAACACTTTTTAGAAAAAACATTTTTTAAAGCCTAAAAATAAAATTTTACTAATATATAGTAGAAAGATTATATAAATTTAATTAATTGGATGAAATAAAACTAAAAAATACTTAATTAAATTTTAAATAATTTTAAATAATAATTGGTCTTTTAAATTACTTAATTTATTAAAATAAAATATCAATTTTATAAAAAAATAAAAAAAATTCAATATTCATTGAAAAATACATAATTTATAAAATATAAAAAAAATTCACCATACATTAATATCAATATTATGATTTAAAAAGGATGTTCAATTTATAAAATAAAATTTGTAAAATTTATAAAAATAAATTATAATATTTTCTCAAAAAATAAATTAAAATCAATTTTGAGGGAAACATGTTTCTTTATAGAATAAAATAACTTTAATAAGGCTAAGTTATTATTTGTTAAGAATTTTTAAATAAATCTATATTGACTGGGACCTTTATATATTTCATAATTTATTTAATACTATTAATACCTTTAAATTTAATGGCTATGTGATATTGTTCATGATTAAATAATAATATTTTAATATCATATCATGCTTCATTTAAACTCAGTGTTGTATGTAAAACATGCTACAATGAAATAAAATTGTTTAAAGATAAAGATATTATAAATTCTCAAGGTATTTTATCTTAAACCAAATACTCAAACTATATTGTCTCATGAGACATACCAATGTATCTAAGGGCTATAATATTCCCCACCCATCACTTACTAAGTCAAATGAATTCCAAATATATTGATTGGTTAGTTAAATTAAAAAAAATATTTATTATTAATAAATATATATATTGAGTAAAGGAAATGAAATATAAATATTTCCTTATTTAATCAAATAACATTCATAGTAAAACATTGTGTGTAGAAATGTAATATGGTGTAGGAAGTATGCAATTCCATCATACAAAGAATGTGGATATTAAATGGAAATATAATGTATAATGAAATATGATCATAAGAAATTCAGTGTTTCAAGTGAAAACTAATGAACACAAAATTAATAATAGATAAAATATAACTGTTAATTAATTAAAAATATAGGTTTTTGATTAAATTAAAGACTTTTTTAGAATAAAATAAAATGGAAGCGAAATAGTAAAATAAGTTTTTGTTAGAGATATTTATTTATAAACCCTTTAAAAACTTGTGGAAGAATATTAATATCAAAAACAAGTTGTATGGTAGGAAATTTGTTAACATTTCATACGTTCAAAAACATTTATTTTTGAATTTTCATATAGAAATTTAAAAATTAACCTTCTAAAAAAATTAGAAAAATTATTTTCTTACAATATGAAAATTCAAGTATAACATAAAATTTCTTTAATAAATCATTTGAGTAAAAAAATACTTTTATAAACAATTTTGAAAAATATAGAGATTGAAGAAAAATATATATGATCAAAAAGAGAAATATGATAAACTTTTTTTAATCATTTATATACTTGATTAAAGTTCCAAAGAGATTAAATAATAGAATAATAAATGGAAAATCATTAAATATATTTGGATGTTATCAAGAATATATTATAATATTCCTTCAATGAAAATAACACCAATACCAAAAAAAGGGATTTTAAAATCAATTATTACCTCTTTGGTAACTTTGAAATTTTAATACCTTGAAATAATAATCTATAATTGATACTTTAATCATCATTAATAAATATATATTAATTTTAATTACATAAAATTGGTGGTATATACACGACATTAAAAAAATAAGTATAGAATACCAAATATGCCACAATAGAGTGGAAATTGAGTTGAAATCACTTAGAAAGATTGTATAATATAAGTGGGGATTAATAAATGAATTGATTATTCATAAAAAACTAAATAAAAAATGGTAATAAAAAAATCCAAAGTCATTTCACTCATTATCATGGCATAATATTGTCAATGAAGTTGAAGTATAACCCAATGAATGGAAATTGAATTAAGAACCCCCTTACCCCAAGTATCCACTTTGTTGAAGATGATTTAACCTCTTATATAACTATTTTAATCTTTTTATAATTTTAATAAATGACCGTATTCATATTTAGAATATCATATATGGTCCATTTATAACACATTATCACATGTTTGTCAACAATATTTCATTATTAAAATTGTTTCTAGTGTTGAATGCTTAGTTTTCTCATGTGTCTCATCATGAATGTTGTGGTTCATGATAATTAGTTATAATTTCATATTATATATAATTATATTAAGTATAAAAATATTATATATATTTATTAGATACATTTTTAGAATTATTCTTGAAATGTGGAAATATAAAAATGAATTACATGGTTCATGGAGATAGTAGGTCGTACGTATGCATTAACTTTGTTTTCACTTTTCAAAGGATTGAAAAAAATAAAATTAAATAAGTACTCACATTTAACGAATAATTATTATATCATATCTATTATATATATTCATAAATATATTTTATTATCATTCATTTAAAGCGTAAATGAAAAATGGATCCTAGTTCTTCATAGAGGTTGTAGTCCACACATATGTATGAGCACCGTTATCATTTTCCAACAGATGGAAAGGTAAGAAGTTAAGTGGTATATTATATTTATTAAACCATGTTTATTTTATAAATATTATATTTACTCATTTTTTCCAAATTTATAATCATCCAAATAAAATTGTAATGAAAAAAATTACACCACTTTGTAGAGATGGTAAGCAGTACATATGCACGAACGATGTTTTTGATTTCTATAGGGTGGAAGAGTGGTAGAAAATGGTTGTAACATGATCCCAATAAAATATCACTATATCAATTATTTATTATTTTAGTATGGTTACGTTAGATTTATAGGAAGTATAATAAGAAATAAACTTGAAAGAGTCGGTAGAGATGAATACCTCTTTTTTAGTAGACTTCCTTTAGATCCTTCTTATAGACCCTAGGAATGGTATTTTTAGAAGACCATAACTTATAATTCATGGATAGGTAAGTTTATTTGGTGATTTTTCTGGGTTTTATTGGTCTATATAACTCAAATTGGTGTACATTAGAGAAATGAGGGGTGTCCTTTTATAAGTGGGGGGAGGGGCACTTTTGGAAATTCATGAAATATTATAATATTATATGTGTACAACTCATATAAAATGGTTCCAAAATGACATATATTCTAAGATAAGTAGTATAGGGTTTTAATTTAATCATAAAATCAAGTTTATCTATGTTTATAAATCATTTTAAACCTTATCTTTTGGTTTAACTCCTTGGTTAAAAAATTTCAACTTTGACAATGATAATGACTTTTCACTAGTAAAGAGTTATAATTTTAGTTATAAGGTTAAAATTGGATCATAAATAGATTCGGGATAAAATTATAAACAATTAAACATATGTATTATCCTATTTTATTATTTTTTATGAGTTTTAAAAATATTAATAAAATATTATTTTTATAAAATATCATTAATGTCATTTTTGAAACTATTCATTTAATTTTATTTTAAAGATTTTATGATAGAAATTGAATTAAAATATAAACCTTTAAAATTTTCCAAATATGTTTTATTTATTTATAATTTTTTTTGGGCACTATAACTCGACAAAATAATTATTCTTGTATAGTTTTTAGAATTATTTACATGATTTTTCTACTGCTTGCACAAGCACTATGTCGGCGTCGTGTGAGCATTTCAGGTAACCATTTCAACAATAAAAATCAAAAATAAATTAATATTATAAAAAATTAAAAAATATTTCAAATAAAAATTTATAACTAAACTTATCCTTTTTTATTCTTATGTGAAAAATTTAGAGATATTAATAAAATTAGAGTAACATTTTTGGAATTTTCATTACTTAAAATAATATAAATGCCATTATCAAGGGAAAATGGCACCAAAATTGCATATATTTAAATTTTGGATATATATGGTATAATATATCCCATATAATGAAATAATATTTTGTTTTTTTATTGATTTTGAGGCCTTATCTCATAGTTTTAACCCTATTTTAATTTTTTTTCCTTATCGAGGTGAAAAATATTTACCAAAGTTACTACTCATAATGAAAGAAAGGGAGATATTTACCGAATTTTAACAACCAAATTCCAAATATATTATCTATTTTTCAATATTCAGTCATTAAATTTTTAATATATCATTTTTAATATATATTTATAAAATTCAATGAAAACCCATTTTTAAAAAAATGTGTTTTAAGCAAAAAAATTAACTTATATTAAAATCATGAATATTGTTTATTAAAATGAAATTAATTATATTTTTAAAAATAAAATGGATCATGTTTCAGTTTAATACCAAATAAAAAATATAATAGGACTTTTAAACAGTATTTTTTAATAAAAATAAATATTTTTATTTGAAAAATAATATTTTTCACTATTCACTAAAAAATCAATCATTTTTTAAACAACCCAAAATATCAAACTAATTTAGTTTTAATATGATTATTTTAAAAATTATGTTCATTTTATAAAATAAAATTTCTAAAATTTAGTGAAATTAATTATAATTTCCGTGCACAAATTGTAATAAAATCAAATCTGAGGAAAATTCATTTTTTAAACATAAAATAAATTCACTAAAAATTGAGTGATTATTTCCTAATAATTCATCAATAAATTTCTATTAATTAGGTAAATTATACATATATTTCATAATATGAATACTCTTATTCATACCCACCTATTCAACAGCTATGTATCATTTAAAATATAATATTTTTATAATCTAGCTCAATTCACTTAAAGCTTAGTGTTGTGTGTTAAGTAAACTATCATGCTTATTATTATTTTTAAACTAAATATACAGGGTGTTATAATAATAACTAAGGGAAATATAATAATAACTACCTATAGTTATATAAGTGTCTTTGGTTGATCAAAATTAGTCAGAAAATGGAAGGGGTGTGGGAAAGAAGAATGAAAAAGAATCCAAATCGACTCCTTTTATGGACCTACTCATACACTCCATGGTGGAGATAAAGAAAATAGAATTAATAATTAATGTTTAAATGAAAAAATTAATATTAATATCATATAAAGATTTAATCTAACACTAATAAAGATCACTCAGAATAGTTTAACACTCAAGATTATATTTTTATCCATGTATTTTATAAAGGAAAGGTGAACATATAGAAGTATCCCAAGACTTGAGACATAATGTCTTTGATCTTTGAGTATCACATTAATGAGGATCCATAGTGGTGTAAATTTTTTATCAATTATAGTATTCATAAGATACATGAGTTTAATTATTTATTTTTTGTTGTTAATGGTGTGGCATTTCTCACCGAAGTTTTACACTGTGATGTTTTTCACACTTGTTCGAGTTCCCACCTGACACTTAAAATTTGTTTTCTTAAAAATTAATAAAAAAATAATTTTATCTGAATATTATTATGTTTAATTTATATGATAAATTTATTATGTGGAATTTTATTTCAGGTATTACATGATAGGTATGAAAATAAAAGATTATGTTTCTATTTACCTTAACCTATGTTTTTAATTAAAGGTATTATCTTGAATTGAATTGTCAAATATATTGTGTGTTTGTGTGTTAGGCATTTGAATTATTATTAGTTTTATTCTCATTTAATTAATTCCTCCCTAGGGAGAGGAAATTTTGGTATGAGTCCCCACTGACCTTAAGACTTATTTCTTGTTCTAGAAATGTGGGGACAAGCTAAATGTCACTATGATCTTACTTGTGTAGATATTTTTAATTTCATAAAATTATAAGACTTTACCATCAGATTTGATGTACCTTATTCATAGAATTTATTTGGATATGTATGAATATGTTTCAATTATATATTTTGATGAGTAACACAAGCTGTGGGTTAATTAAATAGTTTCACATTAACATGGTTTAATCTTAGTAATTTTGTGTATATAATAATAATTCCAAAACTAAATCATTATAATAATGAAAAAATAATAATAAGACATGTGATAATAATGATTTCATGTGATTAAATAGTTATAAATATAATAGGCATATTATATATATTAGGATGATGAGAACATTAAAAATCCCTCAAATATTCTATTTTAGATTCATTACAAACAAAACACATGTCAAGAACTTAATCATCTAACTGAATAGGTTCATGAAATATTTGGATTCATATGGATTAGGTTTTTTAAGGATATAATTTTTTATTCAAAAATTTTATGTAAACAAAACCCTCTATAATTATTGTGTGGCACCTAAATATGAAACCCTAAGAGTTAGGATACCAGAGGAATAAATTTGATTTTATATCTATTTGGTGGATACAAGAAAAGATTTTCCCCTCAACTATCCAAGTATCATAACTACTTTGATTTAAAAAAATCATAAATAAATACCTAGGCTTTAAGAGGAACACTATAATGGATTTAATACATAGTGAAATTTGAATCTTGGATCACTAAATAAATATTATATATGAGTTAATCATTTTTAATGGGAGAACTTTCATTAAATGTACTCGATTAATGGAAAAAAAACATGACACTCACCCAAATATATATACAATTTTTATAGATTATAGAATATCACATTATAATCATTTTGAGATATATTATTGGTATGACCTATAAAATAGTTTGAAATTGGTAACTAGGGTTGAGAAGTGTTTTAAAATAACATAATTATAAACATCTTAATATAAAAATTATCAAGATCATTTTCACCCACTCTAACTTAGGGGTAATATATTTCGAGTGTGCATAACATGTTTGAGTTAATAAACAAAAAATCATAAATAGAAATGAATTAATGAAGGGAGAATTATATCTTCATGTAGATAATGGAGAAAGAGTTATTATATTATAATTTGTAACTTATAATATAGTTCTACATAGTGTATTAGTTTTAGAATTAGGAAATAGTTATTATGTTCCATCTATAAACAAAAAAAATGATTTATGTATCTTGTTTAGAAAGGTATTTTCATTCATTATTAATAAAAATCGTTTCTATATATGATAATGATATTATATCTAAAATTAGGAATATAGTAAAAGGATTATACATTATAGATAAGGATAATAATGTCTATAAATTTTAGAATAAGAAGGTCAGTATTGATTTTAATCCCACTTATCTTTGGAATTGTCCTTATGGGTAAATAAATGAGAAATTAATTCAAATAATCAATTGATATGGATTATAGGACTCATTTAATTATGAATCATTTGATACATGAGATTTTATTAATTAGGAAAAAAATCTAAAGAACATTTTATTAGAAAATCTGAAATAGATAATGGATTATTGGATCTCATACATAGTGATTTATTTCGACCAATGATTACACAAGAATATAGGGGTTTTACAAACTGTGTTACTTTTACTGATGAATTTAGTCGATATTATTATGTATTTTTTATGAGACAAAAGTATTAAACCTGTGAATTATTATCATATTTTTGAAAATATGTACATAATAAAATGGGAAAAAATATTTAGATTCTTTGATCGGATCTGGGTATTAAATACCTGATCTAATAATTCATCTGATATATTTTTTAATGGTTTCATGACTCACTCCTCCTATAACACTATAGAAAAATGGTGTGTTGGGGAGGAGTAATATTACCCTATTAGACATGGTCCCATAAGGGATGCATTACTCTGGACTTCCTATTACATTTTACGATTATGATATGAAAACAATCACATTATTACTTAAATTAATTATCTCTAAAGCCATCATAAAGACACCATATGATATATGTTATAGGAAACATCCTAGTTTATATTTTAGGAGAATTTGGTGTTAAAAATCACTCATATAGTTATTAGATTCTAATATACTTAGTTTTAATTCAAAAAAATGTTTTTTTATCCAAAGGAATCTATGAGATATTGTTTCTATAGTCCTATAGAACATGAATTGTTTGTGGCCTGATATGGTGTCTTACTTGAGAATGATCTCTTGAATCAAAGTTTTATTAAGATTAATGTTGAACTTGTCTAATTTTAATAATAACAAACAAGAAATTTTCATAAGATTAAGGTTAAGATAATTTCAAAAGTAGTTTTTAAGGAATAAAAAACTAAAGATATGCAATAACCTCAAAGGCCTGGTAGGATTCATTTAGAGCCTGAGAGATATAGATTTATTATTAAAAATTATAGTGGGGTAACATTCATAATAGATGAAAGTTATACCTATCAAGAGTAGATATGGATTTATAATTCCATTAAATAGATAAAATATGGGGAATATGATATGTTATTCATATAAACTAACCATGTTTGTAACATGGTAGATACACATGAAGGGGTAAGACACATATGGTGATGTATGCCTATGGGGTGTCATTAATTCCCAAAGGTAATATTTTTTAGAAAATAAAAACTAAAATGAAAAATTAATTTATGATTAAAAAAAGTTATATAATGTAGTAATTTCACAGTTGAATCCACAATTATGGATTAGAAACACTTAGAATGTTATTAAATAAATAAAAAAATAGATTATTTTTGTAAAAAATCAATGAGAAAAATTATACCAAACATAGTATGTCTAAGTTCATGAACTAAATGAAGTAAGAATGATATTTATCCAATAAGATATGCTTTTGGAATTAGGTTTAAGTGAATCCAGTGGTCATTGTATACACCCTTTTTTAGGACACTCCCCTTTTATATCTTGTATAATTTGGTTAATTATGACACAAGCAACCCAAAATCCTATTCAAAAATAACTACCCCATCCCATTCAATAGTAATTATATAAGAATAGGTATCTAGTTAATTAATTATAAATCATACATAACTCAACCTTCAATTTTTTCTGAGGAAGACATGGGATAAAATGTAGAGTAAAATATAAATACAAAAATCCTACTCAAATTGATCACGAAAACATCACTTCACTAAGAGAAATCACTTATCATTACATAGCTTGGTAATATAAAGGTTCACCCCTCATTCTAGTCATGAGGTATTGTAAAATAAAAATAAGATACGACCCGAAATTAGTACTACACCTCTCCATGTGTATCACTCAGTCCTCCAGTGGTCCTACTAGAAGTAAAGTTAAACATTTCATTTGTATAGCATTCAGTCCTTCAATTAATAGGTAAATAACTCAATAAAATCCCAATAGGTTTTATATATCATCTTTATTATATTTTACTATCTTTCATATTTATCATTAGAAACTCATGTTAGAATATTTATCTCTACATGAAATCCTCTTTTTGCCTCCTTTGAAATTATATCTCAATTCATAACTAAGAGAGAGTTATATTTGGTCACACCTTTATCTTCATTTATTTCCTCAATATATATGGTTTCAACTATTTATTCTCTACTCCAATTTTGTATCTCCTGGCAATATCCTTAGGAATTTCATGATGTCTTTTAACCCGTTAGTTTTCATGAAATACCACATGAAATACTCTCCTCTATCCCCCATAAAATTTAACATCATGTGTACATGGATAGAAAAACTCAGCCAAGTATAATATATCAGTAGATATGAACTTTGTGGTGTGGGGAGTGCTTCAGTGTCACAACTCATCATTATCAACAAAAAATGCATCGTTTTATGGGAATTATAGTGTATAGATTCACTTTTATTCAGACCCAAGCTTCTATTAATATTGGAACCTCCACAGCGCAACCGACACCCCATTCTATAAACCCTCCATCCAAAAAAAATAATTTTTCTTCATCTCTCTTTTATGGTGTAACTAGAATACCGTTTGATATAAGTCTTTAAGACATCAAAAACCTCATCTCTAAGGATTTTAGGGTCTCCATGACATAGAAACAACCTATGTCACTTCTCTTTATTTCCATACTTATGTATATTATTCTTCACATGTATGTGCATGGATATGGTGTCTCATTTATCCTATTTTATGACCCTGCATGAATCTATATTACAGATCGATCTTCCTCTGCCAATTTCATGTATTTTTATGGCACAAAATCAAAAAAATTATTAAAAGAATATCCAAGGAAGAATATGTGAGCCTAGCTTGATATTGTGGTGTCGTAGTAAGTTTGAAAGTACTTCAAGTGATTCCATGTCCAACATCTAATTTTTTTCTCATCTATCCTCTATTTAATATTATAATTCATAGTGAACACTACACAAATAACTAGCCTAGTACCACCTTATTCCATTTATCCCTTTGATTTATGCTGACTCGCACAATCTCGACACCTACATAAGTCAGGTTATGGCCCCCACTATGCACTATGTGATCAATATTTCCTTTATAGGTGCATGTGTGTTCTCTATGCACTTTAATTCCTATGCTTGAATTTTCTATGTACTTGGGAAACTTCACCATGGGGTGTCCATTTGGCTTTCCCTAGTTGAGGGATATCTAGTTGCTGACCAATTTTTGTCCAAGTCTCCGTATTTAGTTTTCTATTTTCTCCTTCTTTAAATAAGTCGTGTAGGTGCCCATGAATTTTCTTTTCATTTCTTTGACTATGACACCTTTCCATGGTTATTCTTCAACTACCCCATGGGTAATGTGTCTTTCCCAAATTGATATTTGGCTAGTTATGAACCAATTTTTATCCAAGTTACCTTATTTCCTTTTCTATTTCATTATTATGTACAACACCAATATCCCTATTATAAATAAAATAAATAGATTTTTTTTTCATAAAAAAACTTATAAAATATTAATTGATCAAATATAAGAAAAATAATTAAAAATTTGGAAAACATTAAACAATTAAGTTCACTACTTGATGAAATTATTCCTAAAAAATGTATTCATAAAATAGCCTCATAAAATCCCCCACACTTAGAATATTATTCACCTCAAACATATACCTCAAGAAAATATTCAAAGGGAACCCATGCTACCAAAATCAAATTCAAAGTAACAAAATCAAACAATTATCAAAGGGAAGGATAAATTTCTGAGCATTACATAAAATTGTTTCCTTGAATACTCACTTTTTAAATAAACCAATAAATTATATATTTTACTTTCCCCATTTTTAAAAATTGAAAGTATTATCTTAACTTCTATTAATGCATCTTAATTCATAATTATTAAACATACCATTTTGTGATTTAACTCATATGAATTTTTTAACTCATCACTCAAGGTAACAATATAAGTAATTTTTTTATCATAACATGAATACATAACCCTTTTTATAGTCTTGAATTGGATCTCAAATATGTTCTTTATAGAAAAAAGTTTCAAAAATAATCATGATGTCTTGAATTAATTCTCAAATGAATATGAGGTTAATGGGTAGGTAGTTATTTATCTTAAAATTACTAAGGTTAAAAATTAGGTAATCTCTTTAGCAAAGTACATAATATACAAAATTGAATTTAATGACAATTATCCTCTTCAAAATTAAATCTCATCACTCCCAAAACTAAAAGAAATGGAATGTGGAAATAATATCACAATGAATGAATTGACACTGTTTTTTTACCTGTTCCCATTTTTCCCTTTTTTAAAACTAATTGTTGACTATTTTTGAATGTTTCACCTAAAAAAATTCTCACATCCACCAACCAACCCTAAATATCAGGATCATTGGACCAGAAATGGTGATTTTTGACCCTACAAAGATGTAACCCTTTTTAAAATAGGGTAATAAATAAATTAAATTGATAAATAATCATGAAATATCTCAAGATCTTAATGAAACACCTCCCCACATTCTCTCCATAAATTAGTATATCCCCTTTTCATAGTGTATAAACACTCTCCCACACTTAAATCAACAAATATCATGAAAACCAAAAATAGTAAGGGTATGAAAAGAAAATATACTCTTTTAATGTGGAACATAGTTAACAAGGATATTAATGGATTATATTGGATAAAAAGATAGATAAATATCAATGTGGGTCCCAAATAAAATAAATTTTCAAAGAAAATTCATTATTCATATTTACTATGATGTTGAATAGTCATTATATTAAAAATATCTCATTATAAGTTATATAATGATAACATAAAACAAGTTTTTCTCAAGAAATATACATAGAAAGAATTGGAAATATTATCTTACAAACTACTCATTTATTGGAACATATAATTATTATAATCACTCATGGTTTACATAATAATAATAAACCAATCAACATGAACTTCAGAAATTCAATGTATAAAACATGTAACGTAATTTATCAAGATTATTCCATTATCCCTCTTAAATCATGAATCATCAAATTAACACTGCTATAACAATCTATAATCATTAATACCCCCATATTACTCATTCAATATAATTATCAAAGAAATATAAGACGTACCATTATGGGTATCATAAGTAAATTTTGTCTCCTTGATCAAAAATATAACAAAAATCCAAGTGTGGGATATAGATTTTTAATTATATTTTTAATTAAGAATTTAAAAAATGTTGGGGAGTAACCTTAAATAAAATCTTTAAACTCAAACTCCCCTTTCCCGTTGAATATATCATAATTTTCCTCTTTCTCCTTGTTGACTTTTTTCCGTCCTAATAATGGTCCTATAAAGTAAAAGAAACTCATGAAAGTAAAAGGATCATTCCATTTAAATATAAAAAATAAATAAGGGGATTTAAACTCAAACCTAAAATAAAATATAATTCCTAAACTAAGTTATAATAATTAATTCCTGAGAAAAAAATTATAAAAAACTTGGGATGCCTTTTGAAAGTTCTTTTTTATGGTCGTTAAGCTAAACATTGACTCTTTAAAGTCAAGTGATAGAAGATATGAACAATATAACCCGATCTAAATATATAGATGGTCTATGTTATCATTACTCCATATATATGGGTCTTATTTCGTTATATAAAATTATCTTTATTCGTCCCCCAAGAAATAAATTATCCACCTTTGTAAGCCCAATACACCGGTATTTGGCCTATATTGAAAAAACAAGGGGTAGAGCAAGGACTACTTAAACCTATTGTCCCTCTCTAAAAAACATTAATGAAGTAGTGCATCCACTATCTTAAACCTTGTTTAGTGTATTTACCTATTTATTTACCTATTTTTCACTCTTATTATCCTTCACAATAGCATATTTATCATTTACTTTATTAATGAAAGTGGAATCTTCAACTTCTGACATGTTTTCCTCACTCAAATAATATTTTCTTCCACCTTTATTATTTATTTACAGTTGGATGTTGAAAATGACATGATCACCCCCATCTAATTATCTTATATCGTCACTTTTTACATCAATCAAGCCTATTTTTTTATCCAAGAATATTCTTCCCAAAATTATGGGAGACTTATCCTCATCCATGTACCACATAAGGAAGTCCACTAGGAAGTAAAATTTATCTACTTTAACTATGACATCTTTAAGTGATCTTCATGAAAGTAACATTATTTTTCCACTAGTTTTAGAACAACACTTGTGCGAATCATCTCTTCTAACCCCATACTATAGAATTTAAATTATGACATGATGTTACTCACTCCTAGATCACATGAATCTATCCCATTGAAATTATAAACAATGTTAAAAGGAATCTAAAAGATACCTAGGTCTTGTTAATTATTTAGTAACATCCTCTAAACCATAGTCAAGCATTCCTTTATGAGTGGTATTATATGTAATTTCTCACGATTCCACTTTTTTAAAACAAGATATTTTATAAATTTCATATAAGTGGTCATGTTTACTATAAATTCAGTAAAGGAAATATTAGTATGCAACTTTTTTATAATTCCCATAACCTTAAAACTTTTTTCTCCCAATTTCTCTCATGTCATCCTACATAGAAATAGTAATGGAGGTCTATATGTTTATGGGGTGTCTACTCTAACTTCTTTCTCAACTTATTTCTTTTTATCCTATATTTTATGTTCATATTTCCTCTCCTTTTATACTTATTCCTCTTAATTATTTTTTAATTTTATAGCTTTATCTTGGGTGTTTTTTTTACTTATCAAGGTGATGGTATTCACTTGCCCATATTCTGAGACATAATTATCTCCTTGTTGTACTCATTTTGGTCTCTCATTAAATTGGTTGCAAATTTATCCTGCTTTTGTATCTAGATTCAACATATCATCACCTTTATCAACTTTTAAATATTGGATAGATACCTCAGTGGTTTTCGTTAATGTAAATATGGTCTCCTCAAATTATGTGATTTGGGTTTAGAGAGAAGGCCCTTGCTGTTGAAACCATGATTTTATTTGTTGGTACCCTTATATTCTTATTATTGAGGCATCCAAACCTAAAAAAATGTTGATTATAATAAACCTAATTATCATCTTTTAAATACATATCATGGGGTTTGTACATGGTCATCATCAGATCCATATTCTTTGTCAAGGCATACTTTTGAGTAGTTATCCATATGGTATATTCAACCATGTGTACTCCTCTCTTTTATCCATATTAACCTTCAATTAAATGTTATTACATTTCATGTCATCCAATAATGTATATCTCTCTTTTGATGATTTTTTCATGAATGAACCTCTAGTTAAAACATCTATGATTGAATGATCACCCTAATAAATTCCCTTATAGAATGTTTTTGTTAGAAACAATATATAAATTCCATAATGGATACACTTTTTATTTGGGTCCTTGAAACTCTCACATGAACTATAAAGTTATTCATAATTATATTGATTTAAATTCAATATGTTTTTGTGTATTTACATTTTTTTTATGGAGGGATGAAACAATTTAATAATTATCTTTCAAATTTATCCCATGTGGTTAATGAGTGTGATGGTAGACTTTTGATCCATTCATGATATTTATGTTTTAAGGATAATAAAAATGAGTATATCATTACCACATCACTAAATATTTTATTCAATTAGAATGTATCAAATGTCTCTAGTAAACATCTCATGTGAATGTTTCAGTCTTCATGAGATAGTTCGATAAATTATATCGAGTTAGATATCATTTTTATTATCATCTACTTTAGCTTAAAGTGGTTCATAGTGATTGGTGGCATAATAATAATTGGTTTTACTCCAATTATTGAAGGTCTATAAAATTCCATTAGTGTTTATATCCTTGGATATCCCCCTTACATCACTTGGTTAGATAACTTTTCCCCTTTTAACAAGCCATGGTTTATTCCTTGAATTTTATTTTCTTTCATATTCTTCTCTCTATATCAGAGTCATAGTTAAAGACATATCCTTCTAATTTCCCATGAGTTGATTAGTTTTTCATCAATAATATTACCATAAATTCACAGCACTATTAGAACAAATGAAAAAGATAAATAAAAACATAAAATTTCTAAAAATGCCTAAATATCCTAAATAATTTGAACAACTTCCCAAGAAAGTGGTATCAAATACATGACCTCTTGTGGGTATTGTTAATGCCCATGGAAAATCTAAATTTGAAAATAAAAAATCAAATAAAGTATTAACTAATAATAAATTAAAAATGTGTAGTACATGGTAAGTTTGAGGTCAAACCCAAAATGATGGATTAAACACACTTATAAGGATAAGAAATAATTAAAACAAAATGTATTTTGGTCTGGAAAAAACTAATGAGAGAAGGCATACCATGAATAGTAAATATAAGTTCATGAACTTAATAAATAAAAAGTTATATAAATTTAATAATAGATATATTTATAATGTGTTCTAAGGGAATCAAATGGTCATGGTAGAAATCATATATTCTAAAACATGACAATTTTCCCTGCACATGCTTTGGTTAATTATTTAATGGTCACCCAAAAACTTATTTAATCAAATATACCCCAACACATGAAATAGTCATGTAATGATAATAGGTGGCTATTTAATTCATTGTGAATCAAACCCAAATCAACTCCTAATTTTCATTTTATTAAGATAAGTTATAATATGTAGAGTGAAATACAAATTAAAAATCCCAAATCAAATCGATCATAAAAAATATCACTTCACTAAGAGAAATACCCTATCATTACATATACTGGTAATATAAAGGTTTACCCCATAATTATATACATAAGGTATTTTATAATAAAAATAATATAAGACCTAGTAGCATTACCATATCTCTCCAAGTGTATCTCTCAGTCCTCTAGTAGTCTTATTAGAAGACAAGACAAAAAAATCTTTTGCACGGTAGCTACTATTTTAATTAATAGGAAAATTCCTTCAAATAATTCCACCAGGATGTATCTCTCATCCTATTTATACAATATTTTATTTCCTCATCATACTTAAAAACTCAATTTTTCATCTCTACCACTATTTTAAAACCAAATTTTATCTCATTTGAAGTTATATCTGGAGTTATAACTAGAAGGGATATGTGTTTGGTTAAGCCCTTATAAATATTTATTTCTTCCATATCGGTAGCTATAGATACTTATTCTCTACTAAAATTTTTATATCTCATCTCTATACTCATTAATATCATGATGTATTTTAATCCCTTATTTTGAATTCAATACCATGTACAAAACTATCCTCTATATCTTATTAAATAAAACTTCTCAGATGCTCGGATTAAAATACTTTTCCCAAAAGAATATATCAAGATACATGAACATTAAGGAATAGATAGTAATTTTGGTGCATATATCATAATTATCAACCCTCAATATATCATGGTCTTGTAATTATAGTGTATAGATTCAATTTCATCCAAACCAAATATCCTATTGATATGGACACCTCCACAACACATTTGACACCCTACACCGCAATCCCTCCATCTAAGAAAATTATTTTTCTTCATCTCCCTCCTATATTAAAAATATTATCCCATGTTTTAGAGGCCATTGAGACATTTAAAACCTCATCAATATTGATTTTAGGTTCTATATAATGTATTAATGGACTACATTATAGCTTTTATTTCCACCCTTACTTAGCTTCTTCTTTGCATGTGTGTGCATGGATATGGTGTCACCTTCATCCTAAAACACAACCTTACTCAAATCTATAGTGAATCTAAATATTTATCATTACCTTACATGGTAGTTCATGTAAAATTGGAGGTATAAATTGAACAACAAGAATATCTAAGTAAGAATATGTGGTCTCATTTTGATACAATGTTATTTCAGTAAGTGTGAATAGTACCTCAGGCACTTTCTTATCCCAGATCGGAGTTCATATGGGATAGAGTATGATTAATGTTAGAATCCATGATGTAAAAAAATCAAATAACTAACACGGTACCACCTCATTCTATGTCTATCTTGGACATTTTTTGACCTACATGTGTCAAGCATCTATACATACTAGTCTTTGGCCCCCACTCTACTCTTTGTGCTCAATATTTTTTATGCAGGTGTCCATGTGTGCTCTTGAATTTGTCATTACTATGCTCATATTTCCTAATTTTTTGGATGGATACCCCTTTGGGAGGCCATTTTTCTTACCCTAGTTAAGGCATGGATATTCATTGGCCAATTACCCTTATTTCCTTTTACATTTTTACTTCTACACAACACCAATCTCTCTATTATAAATGGAATGAATTAATTTCCTTTTATTTTCTTTTAATAAAAACACTTCTAAAATATTATTTAACAAAATATAAGATAAATCAATTGTATTATGGGAAAAATTAATTGATTAAGTTTACTACTAAATAAAAATATTCCCACATGAAAATGTATTTATAAAATGGACTTATCATGTAATGGTGGGTTTTCCATAAGAAAAATGATATAAATGTTATAGTGTATACCTATAAAGTGTACCTAGTTCTATAGTGTTATAAGAAAATTCTTAGTATTGATGATAAATAAACCATTTTACTTATTGAGATTATAAAATCCATTCAAATATTTCTTTTCACAATAACTCATTTTGATTATCATATATAAGAAATATGTTTCAAAACTTTTTTACTTAATATGAATTTAATCAAAGAAATATATGATATAGCCTGAATATTTTTAAGTTCTAAATTAATATTCTGAGTATTTAAAGCTTCAATGGTCCATTTTTATATTAAATCAAGCCTCTTAGAGTTTTAATATCCAGTTTGATGATGGATCAAATAGTTTTATTTCATAAAAAACAAATTATTCCTATGTATATAACAGAATTGGTGGGAGTGTTTTAGTATTTATAGTATTTTATATAAATGACATGATATTTATTGTAAATGAGTTGTTATCTCTGCACTATATAAATATATGGTTGATAAAATACTTATTTATTAAAAAAAATGGGTGAAGTGTCCTACATAACGGGTATGAAAATTTATAGAGATAGATCAAAGAGGCTACATGGACTCAGCCAAGATATGTTCATTGATAAAGTGCTAAATAATTTTATTATTGTGAAATTCCAAAATTAATGAATTTTTATTATTTGGAAATAAGGTTGTGAGAAGTAAAATTCAAAGTGTGTTAAGAATATAGATGAGTGGATTCTACCATAAATGTAAATTGAGTATGTATCTTAGATATATATATTAGAAGGATTCAATTCAAACAAGCAATTTATACTATATATATTTTATAACTGATTTTTATTTCAAGAAATGTATTGATGATATGGAATTATGTTCTAAAATATATCATTCATGTAAGAGGAATCTGGCATGGGGGTGGGTTGAATAACCAATGTTAAAAGAGTAAGTATCTCTCTTGAGGAGTGAATAAATCATCCAATGATTTTTGAACAGGTAAGTTGATGTGTCATGTGAAGGAATGTAATTGAATAAGGATTTAGAGTTTTTTGAAATATTTTGAGAAGGCATCAGGGTGAAATAAAGTAGTTTCATATGATTTTATTATTGGTCATAATTCTTTGATGCTGGGGTTGATATTTGGTTAAGTTATGTTCATGTAAACATTCTATAAAAAGAGAATGAGACTTTATAAAGTTGGTATAATACATTTAGTGAACATACCACATTCATAGGAACCTATATATTACTTCATCAAACCCATAAGACTGTTTCCCTGTGAGACTTTATGTATAAGACATTTATAAATGGTACAATAATTTTCTTTAATATATGTAATCCTTTTATAGTGAGTGTATGGATTTTTCATGCATGTAGGACTGTATATTTTTAAATATAAGAGATTTCATACGACATAAAATGTATTATGAAATGATTATACTAATAATTGTGGAATTTATATTTTAAAGGCAGATTCAAAGTAAAAAATGATTGACCTAAACTTCAAATATTACAACATCAAAATTAAGTAAAATTATTATGATCCCAACCAAGATAGAATGACGAATAACCAAGCAGTGAATTAGGATAATGATATAAGTTCCATTACAGTAAAAGGATATTTCACATCATAGTTCCATGATTTCATAGATATTTTAAAGAATAATAATAGTGTGTATTATATGTAGATTTAAAATAAGGAAAAATACCATGTTTTGGGATAATTTAAATGAGGATATTGACCGACAATTCAAACTTGTAATATCTTTGATAATTGAATTAGATGATTGTCTACTGACTATGACTTTAGAATTTTTAAAATTAAAATTGAAATAAAATATTCCTGATATTATGTGAATATAAAAAATATATGTATTGAAGGAAAAACATTAAGTTCTTTGGAATACTATGAGATTATTCAATACAGATAATTCAGAAACATTTTGATACTAAGAATAAGAGTTCAAATCTAAGAGTTGTTCAAATAAAAAGATACTTTTCTATATAATTATTTTAAGTGATGAAGAGAACCAAATTGTGGGAAGTTATGAAAATATAATAAATCTAGAAGAACATGTTCTGAATAAGACCTAGTAAAATAATACTTGATTTTATACATGAGTAAAATATCTGATCTATTATATTAATAGAGTAATATCATCATCAAGTATCATAGAAGCATATTAAAGAATAAGGAGGTCCTTATTTAGTTGGAGAATAATTTTTAGTGGATAGTTTTATTATTTTTGTATAACTATAGAATCCAAAAAACTATGACTCTATGTTCATAGTACAGGGATGGACCTTAGTTATAACAGATTTAGAATATAGTTGAAAAATATAAGATTATAGAGACTAATGAATCATGAAACGGAGTAGACTATTCTGGAAAAACATTATAAATATTTTTCTGTTATTCTTTCACTATATTCTACTCCATGTGAGGTGATACTGAGAGAATATATTGAGTGGATAATTTCCTTAAAATTTATTAGTGGATAATTTCTAGGAAATGATTTATAAAATAATTCTAATGATCCCCCTATTAATGCACCAAAACCTGGGTATCACAAGTGGTATAAAAGAAAATCTTGATTTTCTCTAAATATTTATGAAGTTTAGAGTATGTAAAATATTAATTCTTTGAAAATTAAGTGTGTTTATACTTCTAATAAAAATAACTACTATATTTATAGGAATAATATGTTTCCCTACATTCTATCATTTGGTATAGAGGTATGATATTTTACCATAATTAATTTTCTACCCAATCCTAAGGGAGGTCCTATGTTTTTTTCTCACCAGAAAAGTTTAGAGGTTATTGATAAAGAATAAAAATTTATCTTGATGTATCTATCAATAAAAGTATAGAAGATAGTTATGGGAATCTAAACTAAAAATGTGATTTGGGATACATTAAAGATAATTTATGAGGAAAATTGTAAAGTCAAGGATCCAAATTATAAGTATATATGATCATATTTTAAGATATAAATATAGTTGATGAAAAGAATATTAAAACTAATTTATAAGAGTTAAGTATATTATGAGTGATATAAATGGGTTTGGTGTGATGTTTTATGATTATATCATTGTTAAAAATCTAATGATAAATTTTATAGATATATTTGATTCTAAAATATTATTCTTATAAGATAGGGAAAAAATTATGAGTTTCGTAACATTCTCATAGCTTATGAAAAGAGAAAGTCATTTTCCTTTTAGAAGAAGACCAAAGATGATGTATTTTTTAAGGCTATGAGACCAGGAAAATTATAGAATAGGAAGTTATAGATTTAAGTGAATTTGAAAATGAGGATAATGAAGATTTCAACAAAATTATTTCTCTTCTATCAATTAAAAATAAAGTGGAAAGGAAAGGTAAAAAAACAACAAGGTGATACAAATAAAATTACATGTTCATTTTTTCAAGGACTTCCGAAAGAATATGGTACAAGAATATAAATCAGATGAGAAGGATGTAAAATCAAAAAAGCATAAAAAGTTTTAAATTAAGAAGTAGAATTTATGTTTTTGGAAGATAAGTATGATGAATAATAAATCTAAAGATAAATCATCAATCGTTTAATCAAATTATTAATTCAATTTATTTTATAATATTGAGAGAGGATCTTATAGTTACAAAAGTAATAATATAGAATTTAAAAAAATTATATATAGGTTTAGTAATTAATTGAAATATTGTCTCGAGAATGTTACATGTAAAAGAAGAAAGAAAATATAAAGTTACTAAAAGAGAATAAATAAAGTAGCTAAATAAAATGAATTTATCAATAAAATATATGGTTATATTAATGAATTAAAAAAACAAGCTATAAGAAACTAATTAGTAGAAGATTCTAAGAGCTGTTGAGGAAAAATAGTAGGAAAAGGGGAAGATATGGCTGAGAAATAATCCATATGTTTGGATTCCCAAAATGATTTAAATAAAATCATAGAATATTATCAAGCTGGTGAGATGAAGGGTTTTAATATGAAAAAAATGTACACACCTAAAATATCTCAAAAAATTATTATTTATAACATTTTAGGTGATAAAAAAAGTATAGACTTAATTAAACTAAGAAGAAAAATAAGAGGCACCCTTCCATATTGTATGAAGAGAGGAATATTCCAATAATATTGAGATTGTGGGGTGTTTTAATGAAGTTGTGGGGAGTTTATTAATGAAGATATTAGAGTGTATGTGATTCATTGTGTGGTATTTTGTTTTCAATACATGAATCATATTCAAAATCACATTTATAATTAATTGAAGGAGTTTGGATATTAAATTAAATGATTCTTATGTTTATTTTTAAGAATTATTTATCATAAAAGTATTCCATGATTAATGAATTTAAATAAACGAGTCCCACGAGGAAAATCATGATATTTCATCATGAATGTTGATTAGATAATTTGGTTTCTTCAATGAAGTAAACTGGGCTCACCATAAAATATTTGTGTAAGGGTCATTCATGCTAACATGTGGGTACTGCAGCATGGAATCTGTGAAGGAAATTATGGTTGTTGATGTCTTTAGGTGATTGGGTCATGGAAGTGGTATTATACCGTAAATTATAAGGGAAATTTTGTTTTAGTGTGACTATAATTTTGAATGATCATGTTCCATGATTTATATACCATGCCAAAACCTATTGAGAGCAGGGTGGTTTATTCTGTAAGACAGGCTTCCATGCAATGATGCTCATATGATTATAATTTAGTTGGTCTAGAGAATTATATTCCTATAGAAGGCAATGATTTTTTTACAACACAAAAGAGTCTAATTATATTTCCATTCCACTATACTTAGGTATACCTCTATGCTATAATGATATCATTATTTCATAAAAGATCCTAAAAATATTTTTATTCCAATGGACTTTAAAAGACCACCTTGATGAAATCTGTTTGTGAAATTAAAAAATAATTATCTTAAACTACTATATCATGTAATAAAATAGGAGTGTATTCCATGAAGGTTAAAAATTTAGGAAGTTCAATCAGCCTTTATTCATTAGCTCCATCTGAGAGGTCTTTTGGTTATTCTAACCAATTATCTCAGCCAATTATAAATTTATGAAGAATATTATATGGAATATGATCTAAGGGATATATTTAAAGGAGAGGATGTGAATTTCATTTTCAAATTTATATCTAAATTAGAAGAAAAATTTTATTGTTTAATGTGTGTTAAATAAGAGTAAAGTGGGAGAAGAAATAGAAGAAAAGAGAATAAATTCTAAATATATGGAAAATAGAGAAGATTCTATGATTATCCAAAGTATAAAAATGAATAAAGAGAATCAAATTAAAGTGTTTTTTTATATTCTTGATACATAAAAAGTGAATATTTTTTTATTTTTTAAGGAGAATTTATGTTTTATTTATACTATAAAAGTAAATAAGAAAGGTGATAAATTATCACACTCAATGACTTGGAGGGAATCTATTTAGTTAAATACTCTTAAATTGTTAACAATATTTATCTTATAAAAGTGTGGGATTCACTTGTGTATAGGAATCATTAAACTATAGTCTTGATACATTCATGCATGATTTTAAAGGTTATACCCTCCTCGTGTGTACTAACCTGATTATTCTTATGGGTTGTTTGTCATATAACCACAATCGTGAGACATTCATGCATGATTTTAAAGGTTATACCATACTAGTGTGTACTAACCTGATTATTACTATGGGTTGTGTGATCTTGGAGGAATCTATATCTTAGTAATGACTATACTTTTCACATTTATAGGTAAACCTTGTAAATTTTTTGTGTTCCATCATATTGGTGTGTGTGTGGTTGTAATTAAAAAATAGATCGTTACACTTTATCAAGGGAAGATATTTGATTTTAATGAAATTTAACTAGAAATTATATCTCTAATTCACCCCCTAACCTTATCGACAATCTCAAATAGATATTATATGTGGATTATCAAGTGGTATTAGATCTAGGTTCCCTTTGATTGATATTTATTTTTTGAAGATTAATTTTTGAAGTCTCTCTAAGGGAGAAGAATCAGTCACTAATTTCTCTTCTGAACTATGGATATTATAAATTTTGTTAATAGAAAATGGATTCTTATATTTTATATAAAAGGATGTCATATTTTTAAATTCAATTTTTTTTGTATCTTCTCTCTTTTAGTTATGATGTTTTGGAAGTAGAAAATAATGGATTTCCTCCATTTGTTAAAGGTGTTTCCATAATAATGGAAAAATGATATGTAAAATGATGGTCATTCTAAAAATAATATTTTATCTTCCATTTTATAAATTAAATTTCTGAATTTTAATAGAATCAAAATAGTAAAAGGTATTTGGGAAAAACTAAAGAATATATATGAAGGTAAAACCAAATTGAATTGAGAAAATTTATAGTTTTGGAGACTTAAATATAAATATTTCTATATTAATGATGATAAGACTATTAATAGAATATTTACATGGGTTAATTAAGTTTTAAACATGATCATAGGTTATGGAAAGAATTTACAAGACTCTGCTATTGTACTGAACATCTTGTATATATTAAATGACAAGATTTATGTCAAATTATCTACATTGAAAGAAAAATATCTAGTTGAAATCACTCTTGATTATTTTCACAGTACTCTTATTTCTTATTAAATTATGAAAAATAATTCTCTCATGAAAATGGGAATGGGTTAAAACCATATTTCATTTAAAGTCTCAACACCTAAGAAAAATAATAAGGTTGTTTATGAAGATTGTGTATTAGGTTTTTTAGATTCATATTTTTATTCAAATGTACATATAATGTTTTATAAAATGATGTATCTTATCTATAAAAATTTGATAATAGGTAAGGGGATGTTAAATGATAATTTACCACCTAAATGTTTCAATTGTGGGGATGTTGGAAATTTGGAAATGAACTATCCAAAACTAAAATAAGATAAATCTAGTAATAAATTAAATGTAAAACCAATAAAATTATCATATAAGAATTCAACTAGTCCAAAATTATATTCTAGTAGAGTGGCAATGAATTTCTCAAATAAAAAATATTAATTTCATATCTTTTTTTGAATAAGGTTAAAAAAGAGGTTAATAAAAAGTGTTTGATACTAAAAGTGATGTTAATGAAAAAATTCTCATCACTAATGTGAGTGATTAAAATTTTACCAATGATAAAGGTAGAAATTATGGAAGTGGGTATACAGAAACTTATATGGAGTTTATTTTTAAGATATAATTGATTGAATATCTCTCAAAAATCTAAAATCTTGAAAATTAATATAAGAAATGGAAGAAATTTGATCAATCATTCAACAATAAGGAATCAATTTATAAAGAATAAAAATATAAATACTTGAAGGATATTTATAATATAAATAATTTGTTTGATGATGATAATATTGTAAATATATTGTTGGATGAAAAGTTTTATTATTTTTAGAATGATCATCATCTTGTTCAATAGAAACTAATCAATGATGAAAATTAATTTAACCTATCAAGACTTATTTTTCATAATTCTATTCAAGAATATAGAGAGTGTTTAAAGAATAAATGAGAACAAGAAGATAAATAATCATATTAATAGAATTATTTAAATATTTAAAATTATTTTAAATATTCAGATAAGAATAATAAAATCAAAAGTATCAAGTTCATGGTTAAATTAGATAACTCTCTAAAATCTAGAAATTATAAGAATCCAAACTTCAATTCAAAATCCACTATAAATGATGTATATGGAAAGGTTTATAGGAATTATAATATGAATAAATATTTCAATATTTCAAAAGAACATGGTTAAAAAATATCATTCAAAACTATGTATCAGGAGTAGGTTGGAGGTCAAGAACACAATTTTGAAAGCATTCAGTTTTTAAAGTAAAATATACTTTTTATACCTACTATTAGTACTATTGATTTTTTAGGAATATGTAAAGAATGTTTTGGTTTAACTAAAATATTCATAACATTCCTATAATTATAGGGAAACTAGGTTTTATGTTGATTCATCCTCCTCAATGTAATGAATCTAAGAAACAGGTTAAGTATTCTAGATAGAAGACATAAAACATGTTTAAATTTCTTAAATATGTTTATAGAAGGTGTAAGTAGCCTAGTCACCATGAAAATTAATGTATCTTACTTATACCAAACTAAAAAAATTAGTTTTATTACTTATAATCCTTAAAAAATGAATACAAAATATAAATTTAAATCAATAATTGTTGAAGTGTCACTCAAAACATCAAAAGGAAAAAGTCTATGGATTTTGGATAGTAGATGATAATCCCATATGATAGGATATTTAAAACTCATAAAATATTATTAGAGTTGTAAGTGAGTCTTAGTTAATTTTTTAAATGATGGTTCACTAAAAGTTGAACGAGTTCCCTTAATTATTATTGGGAAATAAAATATTAAATCCTAAAATAGTCATTATATTGGTGGATTGATGAATAATTTCTTGAGTGTATTTAAGCTTTATAATTAAAGTAATGAAGTGGTTTTCAGGAAGGATAAGTTATTGGTTAAGAAATTATTTGATATAATAATTGTGACTGTAGGATAGTGGAATAAAAGAAATTAATTCCAAGTAGGTGATGTTGTAAATTTAGGCTATATAAGCATGAATAAAGAGAAATAGTTATGGAGATGAATTCTTTTTTAAC
Source organism: Viscum album (assembly GCA_963277665.1). Lineage (NCBI taxonomy): Eukaryota > Viridiplantae > Streptophyta > Magnoliopsida > Santalales > Viscaceae > Viscum > Viscum album. The sequence continues at coordinate 78,176,580 of OY728159.1, forward strand.
ATGGAACAAAGAAGATAAATATAGTAAAAAAATGTGTGATATTCCTTTTCTAAAAAAAGAGATTTTATATTCTCAATATTATAAAATGGGAATATTGTTAACTATTCTAATAAGAATGTGTAAATTCAGTCTACTAAACATTTGGAGCTCATTCATTTATATGTGTGTTGGAACCAAGGTAATCCTTCCTAAAAAGATAGGTTTTGAGTTTTTTATCAAATTATTTTAGGTATGGTCATGTTTTTTAATGTTTAAATAAGTTTATGTTTTTGAATCATAAATGTTGATTTGACCTTAAAGAGTTTTGGGTAAAATGGAATTGATTCCTAGTATTTTCTAAATTTTTAGGCTAAAAATATAGAGGAAAGGAAGTAAAATTATATAAGTGATAAAGGTTCATGTGATCGTGTGATCTTATATGTATCATGTGATCACATATACTTATAGTGATCATGTGATCACATAATATCACACAGATCACATGATATTTTAAGATAAAATGTATCACATGATCACATAAATTCAAGAGAAACTCGTGATGTGATCATGAGAATTGTATAAAGTGGTTGACACTGTATGAGGTAGAGTTTTCTCATGTTTTATGAGTTTATATAAAACCTTAAGGATCAAAATAAGGAGTTATATAAAAATTTCATAAATAAATCACATTAATGGGTAACATGAATTATGAGAAATGGGTTATGATGGAAAGTGTGGAGTTTTCGTGAGATAGTGAGATTCTAAGATCACATGAGTCACCTGATTGAGTGTTCTTGTGACTAAAGTATTTTCCAGTGGTCATGTAGTTTCATTAGTTGAATAATTTTACCAGATCATCATGTGGAAAGGTTAAGATAAGTGAAATTTTTTTGAGGTAGTGGTTTTTGCGGATAATCGCGTTTCTCAAAGCTAAGAGGGAGGAAAATAACATATAAACACCCACTGTTCAGTTCTTAATGAGGGGATTAAAATATTACAGATTTAATATAATATTTATTAATTCCTTTAATCATCCACATAATCAGGTTGTGTAATGTGGCTTCCTTGTATTGATCACATGATCGCGTAAACAGCAAGGATATGTGTGCTGAGGTATTTCCCTCCAGATTTTGTGACTGGGATTTCTTAAAAGAGATATTCACTGAGGTATTGCACTCAATATTTTTCAAATAGACTTTCATGAAGGATATATGATGTAACACCCCAATATTTCATAGTCGGTTACATCTTTAAAGTAATTCAATAACTTGGGCTACACGCAACACCGAGTTCAAGCACATCACGACCAATCAAAATAGCCATTTAAAAAGCGGTTATAAATAGTATTAACCACATTTTCAATTTTATATATATCCTATATAATTTTTACATTCATATTTTTTGTTTCTTATACATAATATAATGACAAAATCAATTTTTCGGATAAAAGAAGTATTTTTTAAAAAAATGATGTTTTTTCTGCCTTTTAAAGGAAACCCATTTTTAAATCCAATATTTGACACTTTTATATATTAAACATGACAAAATAAACTTCTTATTTAGAATATGGACATAAAATTTTAGTTTTTGATAAATGTTTTGTCTTTTTCTGATAACTTTAATATTTTGATGAATAGTGAAAGATACAAAATTTTAATTGAAAACAACTATTTTAATCAAATTAATTAATAGTGTTAAATTATAAATTTGAATGTTTTTTAAGTATAATTAGATTTTATTTTTATCATTCATTCCAGTATTGTTAATTGGAAGTAAATTCACATTTAAATTGGGCATAAATACGTATCATTCTTTTGATAGTTTTTACTTCTCAAAAACCCGCTTTCTGGTTTTGATGAGTGGAATTAATTTTAAATTAATTAATGAAACTAATTTTTTTTCAATTGGATAAAATAGAAATAATTTTTGAATTTGTAATATCAAAATTATCTTTGAGTGAATTTTTGGTATTTTTCTAAAAACATTAATTTTTTTGTAAATAGTGAAAAACACTGCGTTATTGTTTAAAACCGACTTTTTATTAAAATAATTTTTTATTTAATTTAAATTTATTTTAAGTAAAAATAGATACATCATACCTATATTAGTTCAATGTAATTCATTTGAGTCATTTTTAATAAAATTATATGTATAAAATGTTATTGAACTTTTAACTTCTTTTACCCACCTTTTAGGCATGTTAGAAAATTTGCATAAAATGTAATTTTACCACTTCAGTGAATTGAATTTCAAAATTCCAAGAGACACAGTTGAAATTATTAAGAAAAATTTGGTTTAATATGATAAAAAAATTTGGTGAATAGTAAGTTTTGAATTTTATTTACAACAGTTAAAAGTAAATAATGTAATTAAAGGTAAAAATGATATTATAATTACCCAAACACATGTCCTAATTCTATTTAATAAATTTTTTCGACCAAAATCGACCTTAGGAATACAATATGATCCTTTTTTGATCCATTTGGATTAAATTAAGACATTTATTATTATTTTATTTAAAGAAGAGTTAAAAGTGTTAAATTCAACTTTTAATAACTAAACTATTTTTAATATAGGGATATGCATAAGATAAATTTGACTATAAAAATTAATTTTAAAGATAAAAATAATTCCTAAATCCAGGTATTTTATTTATAATTTTTAGAAATTATATAATTAAATTTATTTATGACAGAATGATGATGCAGTAATTACCTTATTAATGAAAGATTAAAATAATTGATATTATAAAGATTAAAATAAATGTAAATTAAGACTTTTGATGAATTCCATTAATTTTATAGGTTAATATGACATGTTAGGGTTTATTAAATAAATTTGTTTTATAAGAGATAAAGTATTTATGACTTTCACAAAAACCAAATACTAAATAGTGTCAAAATTGACAAAAATGAGTTTTTAAAACAAATAATGTATTATTAATTGATATAATATTCCTAAAAATCTATGGTTCAGCCAAAGGAATTATATAAGGTTATATATGTCAATAAATAACAACTTGGGGTTCCCTTGGATTTTTATATTAATTTTATGAACCATTTATTATAATGATACAAGAAGACATGGTAAAAGTTAAACTATTAAACTAATAGTTAAATCTAAAAGATAAGGTTAATATGATGAAATAAACATTTCTAAAACATATTGGTTGAGAATATTTAGACCCATCCCCACCTTATCCTAGAAATAAATCCATTTTTATCCATTAGAAACCGAAAATTATTTTATAATAAAATAATATTTCAAGCTTTTCCTAAAGTGACCATCACCTTTCTTATAAAAGGCTACTTCCCCTTCATTTAATTTCACACATCCAAAGCCATTTGGGTAAAAAAACCCTACACAAATCTACTTTAAACTATCCTCAATTCAACCTAGATGAATTTCTTTGATCATAAAGCCACCCTAAGGATCCCTTTTGTTCAAATCAAAAAGAAACACCCGAAAAAGAGGTAATTATTTCATCACCTCTTTCAAAGTTCTTTTCTTATTCCACTTCCTATTTATTTTTTTCTTCCATACCAAAATAATAAAACCACTACCCTATAAATATTTTGATGTTATTATAAATATGATATAGCCATATTCATTATTCTATCCACTCTATGAATGACAAAGTCACCATACTTTCATACGTACGACTTACCATCTCAACATCCTGGTGTAGTTTGTTATTCAACGCTACATTATTTAGATGGGTATAATAATGAGCATAATTAATTTAAATAATTAATATAACATGGTAATGATTCTTTATATGTAATATACCATCCAATTACACATTATTTCACCATCAATAGAATCATATCGTCGCTCATGTGTACGTACGGTTCACCGTCTCCACGACGTGATGAGATTCATCTTCAACGATCTCCATTATAGAGATTTTATGAAAATATATATTGATTAAGTATGAGATATATGAAATAATATTTTACTGGAATAATATTTAATTATTTAGATAAATATATGTCATTTACTTACTTTCATACTATATGATAAGAGAGCAGAAACAACGTTCATGCGTACGTACGGACTACCGTCTCCATGAACAGTGTTTCCATTTCATATATCTATCTATTATAAATATTTATATTCTGAATATATATGATATATAAATCATGTTTTATATTCTGTAAGTATGTAAATCATGATCTATGTGATACGATAAAGAATAAAATGTTAAAACAAATATAATAAAGAAAGCGATTATTACCTAAAATGTTACTTTAACATGGAAATTATTATTAAATGGGTCGTATAAAGTCAAAAATGAATAATATATGATATCATAAATATTAATATGGTTCTATTATAATTTAATAACATACTATGGTCATTATATAATAGGAAAAACATACCCTCGACTAATGGAAAGTACAAGGTAAGGGTTAATTCCTCAATCTCATTATTATCCGAGATTGTTTTTGTGTAAGTATTTATCAGGACATATTTATAATCCATGACCATGTTTCATAAAAAAAATTCAAATGGAATCTTTTATGGTTTTATGGAAGGGTCTATTTACCGATATCATCATTTTAAATGTTTTAATGATTTATTTTTCTAAATATTTTTAATTAGTGTCTGTTTTAAAAATGATTTTCAAGAATTATTTATATAGAACTGATTGTTTTAAAATTTTAATTCATTTAAAAATTTGAAAAGTCCTATGAGACACTTTTATTCAAAAATATCTTTTAAATTAATTATTTTATAAATGAATGTATTTTAAATGATTTCACAAAAAAGGATATTTCCCTCAAAGAGTTTTACTAAATTTTTTCAACTATGTCAGCATCCTTATTAGATATTATTATTGATTGAGGTTCATTTATAATAATAAAATCTTAAATATTGTATTAAATTAGTTGTGATATGTTTGACTTTGTATGTTCAATTTCCATACCATTCATGGTTTATGGTTAAAGTATTGAAATTTCATATGCTAATTTTAATATGAATGTTTATGTTATGTTTCATCATTTTTATATGAGGAATGCACAGGACTTAGTAAGTGACGGGTAGATCCCACTATAGCTCCTTCATGCATCGGTAGGTCTCATGATAAAAAATAGTATCTTTTCAATAGTTCTTGAAAAAAAAATTATTTTTAGTCATGGAACAAGGCCTTGACTATGTGGTTATGATGTCCAACATTATTCATTCCCTCGTTATGAAATTAGTTATTACATGTGATTATTCGACTAGTAGAATATCCATGTGCATGTTTATATGGTAATGTTTGATTTATTTTTTCCATATTATATTCAATTTTATTTTTAAAAGGATGTTTTTTATTACATATCATGACTTAAAATTTTATAGCTTCCGCTAAATTATTTACCATTATTGAGCATCTGAGATCACCCCTTTCTTATGTTTTGTTTTCCCAAGATTATAAGAAGTGTATTATGATTGATATTCAGGGTTAAGTTATGAGAATAATGGAGTTATCAAAGTATTGTTTATTTTTTATTTTATGTTTGAATTTTCAATGTAACATTCTTGTATGTAATCAATTTTCCAAGACTGATAAATTGATCGGTCCTTCAAGAATTTATTAATTGTAATCATACCAATGTATTAAAATAATGCATCGGCTCTGTGATTATGGTGTCAGGGCATTACAGTTGGTATTAGAGGAAGTTTAATACAAACCTTGGAAACTAGATTTAGATAAACCCTAATTAGAGAATATTACCCTAACATAGAATTTGAGGATTAGTATAGAAGAACATCCAAAATTTTGGGTATTGTAAATATTATGTGGGTTTTATAAGAAAATACATCCATATACGGATACAAACAAGTAGAGGTGGCTCTGGCACAGATGTACCTAGGAGTGAAAACTCTGACAAGGAGTTTTGGGCTTGACCTGAGGTATCCTAGTACACAAAAATGGGCCTTGTTTCACTCTTGGTATTGACACTCCCAGGGGACTTTCGAAGGATAATTCACATTTTATTTACAAAACATTATGAAAGATTTATGAGTAAATATGTCAGAAATAAAACCATTTTTATGATTATGAGACTAGATGTGTCAACATCTTCAATTAATGTTGATAATTTTTCAAGATTTTGGATTATACATTATGATATGATATAACCTAGTGTATGTTGTCATTTAGAAATGGCACCCAATAGAAGGAATGAGAACTCCAGTAATATGCATGATCCAAAGAGTAAGAAGGATCTTATCTTTCCTGGTCTTAATCCAAATTTTCCAAAGGAAATAGCCCCCCATATATTCTAATCATTTTTAGAATTATTGTTATGTTTTAATAAGATAAGTAAAGAATTCTTTGAGTCTTATGTCTTTGAAAGGAATCCATATAGGAAGATGATGGGATAGAGAAAGTTGGATAAGGGGAATAAGGGAAAGAATGATTTTCCTATATGTGATAATTGTGGAAAGAATCACCTTGGTAAATTCTTGAAGGGAATGGGATTTTGTTATAAGTGTAGAGAAAAATTGCACCAAGTAAGTGATTGCAAGGATAAGAAAAAGGTTTCAAATGTAAAATGCTTCATCTACAAGGAGTTGGGACACTACGTGAATAAATGTCCCAATCATAATATTATACCCCAAATGATGCTATTGGATAATAATCAAGATATGATACTACTAAAGATAAAGATGAATAATTAGTGTTCTTATATTTTTATTATTTGAGGGTTGTATCATCGATGAAATGGTTATATTAATTATGGAAATAAATTAGGATTTTACTGCAGTATTATTTCATTAAGGATTTTAGATTATATGGTAATAAGAAAAGTGACTCAATAAAAAGTTAAACTTTTTGGAAAATACATGGTTGAAGGAAAGATAACCCTTAATATGGTCCTGATACTAAGGTATTGATTCTGGAATAAGAGATGGTTTATTTGGATAAATTATATTAGATATTATTGACTACATTGGAACTAATTAATTTTTTGTTTATTCCATCATTGTTGGAGTTTACAACATTTTTGGATTTAATGTGAATATCTAGTATTCTATGTTTTATAGAAGGAATAAATAATTACATACCTATTCAAATAAGGTTTTATGGTAATTCAGGTTGTTTCCATGTTTTAATAGAATACATGATGAAGGTATTCACATGTGGTTATTTGATGAAATAGATCTTCATTGTGTTATGTTGACCTTCCTTATAAATTTATGGACTTTCAGTTTTGACACAACTATTTTGGATTATTTTAAAGGTTGTAATTGAGTAAGTTGAACACTTGATATTTTGTTTAAGGTTAAAGTATGATTTATTGGATACATTGACCTAACCTTTTAGTTTTAAGTAAACATTTAGAGGATTCAGGGAATACTTGTTGACCTTATGATTTATCAAATGTTCTTCAAGAATTAAAAAATCATTTTTGAAAATTCATTTCCTTGTGTAACGAATGAAGTGAAAATAGATCGAATCACAAACAAATGATGAGAATATGATTATGAAAGGTAATGAAATTAAGTATGTTTTCTTGATTTCTTATCTTCATAGTAAATTAATCAATCCTCTTTAAAAAAATAAAGTATCTAAAAAAATGTGTTATCCTAATACCTTATGTTTTTCTGAACCGATGATACTTTAAATCATCATAGATTGATGGATTTGAGGCTTTTAATTTTACATTTATTTTTCACTTGTTTGTGATTGATGACCTCAATCACACCCCATAAATATTTAAGTTTTTTCTCCAATTATATGACTCTAATTTCCCCCAATGTTATCTTATTCAAAATCCTAATTGGGTGGTTACTTTTTCATTCCCTTTTCCCTCTTATTAAGACTAATTTTTTTAACTCTATTTCCGAAGTGGGTTTTCCAAAACGGTAGTTTCTATTTTCAACCTTTTATTTTCGAAGAACAATTTCAAACTACAAGCACACAATTTATTGAAGGAGGGGAGAATTTAACACCCTAAGATTTCATAGTACGCTATCTCTTTAAAGTAATTCAATAGCTTGGGCAACATGCAACACTGAGTTCAAGCGCATCACGACCTATCAAACTAGCTATTTAAAAAGCAGTTATAAATAGTATTGACCACATTTTAATTATATATATATATCCTATATAATTTTTACATGCATATTTTGTGTTTCTTAGACATAATATAAAGACAAAAACAATTTTTTGGATAAAAGAAGTATTTTTTTAAATGAATTTTTTCTTCCTTTTAATGGAAAACCTTTTTCAAATCCAATATTTGAAACTATAATATATTCGATTTTAAAAAATAATCTTCTTCTTTATAATATGGACATAAAAATTTATTTTTGATAAATATTTTGGGTTTTTCCGATAACTTTCATATTTTGATGAATAGTGAAAGATAATAAATTTTAATTGAAAAAAACTTTTTTAATCAAAAGAATTTATATTTCTAAATTATACATTTGATTGGTTTTGAAGTATAATTAGATTATATTTTTATCATTTATTCAAATATTGGTCATTAGAAGTAATTTCATATAAGAACTCAGGTTTTTAGAAGGGGTCAAAATCCTGACCCAATTTGATTTTTTTGACTTGTCCCTGAGAAAACTGGGAAAATCTGGAAGTTCTAGAAATTTCCATAATACATTCCATGTACTCTAAAGTACACACCTTTTATGGTTTATGTGAGTACCAGTCATGTGCTCACCGAGTACATGTCGTGTGATGATCGTATAGGAATTTCTTACTACACATCGTGTATTTGTAGACAAGTTGTGTACCCTTGGCCATGTGAAGGCCATACATGGTGTGTAGGCCTGTTGACTGGGTAGAATGTTTTTAGTAAGTACACTTCATATATGATTTGTACACACTAGGTAGAGGGGTTATGTATGGGGATATACATGGGGTGTTGGGGATGTCAGCAAGGTAAAGAGGTACACGCTCCATAACATAGGTACACGTCGTGTATCATCCCTTCTGTGTACTGGCTAGGTTCAAAACATTTGTTAACCCATGTGGAGTTCCCAAGATGTGTGGCTATCTCCGCTTAATTTTGAGTATATAATGGGACACTACACGGCGTGTAGTTCTTAAATACATGTCATGTACTTTTTTTTATTCTCTTAAATGAAAGGGTGTCACGTCTTATTTCGAAAAAATAGCTTCTTCTTCCCCAACATCGGAACAGGTCCATTATGAAGTTAAGAAGAACGTTTCCTACCCTTGAATCATCATCTAAAATCTGTTCTTCAATCTTTTGGTGGTTGTGGGACCGCAACAGCGAGAATAAACCCGTGCACCCCATTTCGTTCCAATTTCCTTGCCTCACGCATTGCAGTTTCCATCCGAGTGGAATTGCTGGGATTTGAAGGAAACATTGATCTTTAAAGATCATATTTGAATTGGATCTCAATATCAGACGTGCCTATGTCTACGAGTCTTAGGTAGTTGGTGCATACCTCTTTTTGTGTTTTCATGGTCATTTGGGTGGCGCGGCCTTCGGTTCATTTTTTGGGTATTTTGAGCGGGACCCAATTTTATCTGATATTGCATATTAAAATTTTTATTAGACCTATGGTATTTTTTTGGGTATTCCTTTTACCTATTTTGCTTGAGCAGGGCCGAGCGTTGGGTCGTTGCTCAATTGGGGCATTTTGGTCGGGGGAAGCTAAAATGGTTATGATTGAACTGTGATGTTTTAACTGATAGGTTTAGTTTCTTAAGCCTTGATATTATTTGTTAGAGGCTCTCAAGACCCCAGTGTTGGTATGGGACAACACCTACTAGTGTAATTCAATTTTTTCGTTATCTTTCCTGTTCAAAGTTTTCCATTGTGATTAAATATGTGACGTGTGATATTGCATATGATGGAAACTCCGGGTTATGCTAGGCATGGCCTGGGTATTGTTGAGTGATGTTAATCACATGTTGGGCTTGGCCTGAGTTACACTGGGTAGTTCTGACCATGGGATTGGGGGTCATGGGTGTTGGTTTGAGGTAGGATGACTGTCTGGTTGGGCATGGTCCGGGTTACTGGGATGGTGAGACCAATAGACTTGAGCGGCATGGTCGCAGGAACACAAGGTGTCAGAGCTGTTGTGGCTTGGATACTATTTGGGTGATTACTACTCACCTGGAAACATTACGTACTGTGAACACATAGAGACTTTGTGATGATGTGGTTTTGAAAACTCATGTGGGTATAGGCCCTCGTTTGTTGCGGTTTAGGTATTATCGGTTGGGGGGTATTTTCCATAGGAATCCATGTGGAAAGTGAGGAGCCTTTAGGGGATAGCATTAAGGATATCAGGATGGGGGAAAAGGCTTGCTATTATTTGAGGGCAGACATCATTGTCCCTCCGGATACTTTATTTGAGGGTAGACATTGATGTCCCTTCGGCCACTTATTTTGAGGGCAGACATAGTTGTCCCTCTGGTTACTTATTAGGAACTGGCATCATTGTTCCTCCTGGTTTCTATTTCTCATGTGTGCCTTTGGGATTTCGGTACTTCAGACACGCGGTGTTAGGGGGAACATGGTGTCAGGTTACATGACAGAGATTTTGGCATTGACCGAAGCAGGTGGCACTCCATGGTGGTTGCTGAGAACCAGTGGAGTTTGTATTTATTTGTGCATCATATTGTTTACTGCTTTCCCTACAAATGCTTTCCTGCTTAAACACTTATATTAGGTATGTACCGTTGGGTGGAATCCAACTAAGATTCATCTCACACCCTACACGGGACCTTCAGGATGCGTGCAGGCTTTATGGATTTATGTGCAGGAAAGAGACCAACTTCAGAAGATGGGCTACATTAGCTATTGTATGGAGATGGTATGGACCTTAAGGTATTTCTAAGCTATAGTTTACTATATTATGCATACTTTTCTGTATCAGTATACTTGTTTGTATATATTATTGGTTAACCATTGGCACCCTTTATATTTAGATATATATGACTTAATTTGGATGCATGTTTTTTTGTTCAGTAGTAGTTACAAGTGATCATAATTTTGTTGTGTTTCTTTCAGTTGTTGTTGTTTATATTTATTTCTTTTGCTTTTTATTGATATTGAATGTGCTTCTACTCTGTGGGTCTGGTTCAAGTTTGCTGAGTTGTTTATTTTGCTACATCTTTATTATTATACTCAGACCAGTGCCATTATTATTATCTTCTAAGAAGGTATAACCTCCCCACTATACCTTTAAGACCCTCGCTGCTAATCGGTAGCCTTTTTTAATTCAAGTTGGTGAGCCTAAGGTAGTAGAACTTGACCTGTTTAGCACTGTTCGGGTGGATGTTCAGGTTTGGGTTGTTACAAAGTGGTATTAGAGGAGATCTTGACAGGGATTTAGTAGAAGTGTTTTGCTGGCTACTAATGAGAATGATAATTCTCTTTTATTTCGGCTGGTTTTACAATTTGGGATATGGTAGAATGGAGATAGGTTGTTGCTGGAATTGGGTTTTAAGCTTGTGCTTGGGTGCCTACAGCCCTAGGTACGAGGGATGTACCAAGTTGCCATGGGTGGGAATTGTTGTTTTCTTTTTTCTCAGATTACAGTTTATATCATTTCCACCTCGGTGGCTCACATGGTGTGTGATATTAATGATTGTGAAATGTAAACCATAACCTAGTGCGGTAAGGGATAATTGGTCCTTGGCTCGGTATGGAAAGTATTCTTTGCTTGGATTTTGATAGGAACATTTTTAGGGTATTTCAATTTCATAACTGCATGTATGCTTTGTGATGTGATAATACCATGTGAGGAATACCAAATTTCCATGCTTTGTATGCTTTGAAATATGAATAGGTAAAATTCCTAATATAATTTCTTTTTTGTTGCAATGTCTATGCCATGATTTATATATCTTTATAATTGCATGTGATAGGGTATTTGGGTCTAGCTCTTGTATGAGTAGGAAGGTACTAACAGTTGAGGTGATTTTGATCACCAGGATTGGGGGACTCGGTTGTCAGTTTGAGGAAACATTAGTTGTCAGTACAGGTATGTCCCAAGGTACTTTTGATACTTGGCTCTGTTAATGGTGGGTAAGGAGGCCATAAGGCCGGGATGCCATGGGGCATGGTTGTGGTGGGGGAGAGTAAGGGTAGTAGTTATGGACTACCTTTTACTGCATTCCTTATCTGCATTATATATGTATAAATTGTTATGTATGTGGGTTGTATGACCATTTATGTTATTCAATGGGTTCATTTTTGGGTGACTTGGATGGAGCGTCAAATGGGAGATATTATAGTGCTGCAGGAGCATGATAAGTAAAAGATCTGGTGTAGTAAGAGCAGGAGTTGTAGGTACAGGCTCAGGGATAGGATCAAGTTCAGGATTTAGTGCAAGTAGGACAGCATTCAGGTTTGGCAGTGTTTGGACCATGGTTCGACAAGCAGCTCCGAGCTAGCCTGGTTGGTGTCTTGTAGGGGATCGACAGAGGTGCGCAGGGTACAAAGCCATCTATGGAATATCTGACACGGGAGTTCCAATTGCAGCACCAACCTCTTTTTCAGGGTGAAGGTGGTTCGCAGGAGGCTGAGAACTAGATAAGGAGCATGCAGATGATCTTCGAGTAGCTTGATATAACTCCAGGGCGGAGGGTCAAGATCGTGACATAAATGATGCGAGGACCGAAAAGCATTGGTGGGATGTGCAGGTTCAGGCTCGTAGGCATGAGGGACTGTCATGGAAGGAATTCAAGGACAGTTTCTTTGAGCACTTTTACCCAGATACACTGAGAGCTGAGAGAGCATGATATTTATTGAGTCTTCAACAGGGAGACATGTCCGTCATGTACTATGAAACTACTTTTACTGAGCTGCCTCACTTTGTAGCTGGTATGGTAAGCGATGACGAGGCTAGGGTGAGGCGCTTCAAGGATGGCTTACGACATGCCATTCTGATTCAGTTCAATATCTTCAAGCTTGGTTTTTTTCATAGGTGGTGAATCAGGTGCTCATAGCAGAGGTAAACCAGAGCGATAGGCCTTAGGTTGTTCTAGACAACAAATTCAGGTGAGGGTTCAGATAGCAGGAAGTGAGGACAGGATGAGTTCTAGCAGGGCATTTAGTCCAAGGACTTAACTAGACCACCTCGAAGAAGTTCTTTAGTGGTTTTCTTTTAGCGTGGATAGCCATGGCATGTTAGGAATTAGTGAAATAGTCCTCCAAAGGAGTGTTGGGCATGTGGATAGGTCGGCCATCTTGAGAGGTTCTGCAGGCAGCCCTCTTAGACAGCCGGCAGGTAGGGACCAGGACAGATGGATGCATTAGGATTTGGTACAGTTTTGGTACCAGGATAGGGTAGATGAGGTTCATCTGCATGTGGGGGACATGATAGAGACAGCGGGATCTAGATGAGGGGTCAGTGGCCAGTGGATGGAGTAGCACCGCAGGGAGGTCAGGCATCAGGCAGCTGTACTTCAGGCTAGGTGCATACTGTGGAGCTGTGAGAGGCTGAGCAGGCTGGTGAGCCGACGACGGTTAGAGGTACACCACCGGTGTGGCAGTGATTTCCATGTTTCCTTTTTGGAATGACCTATAGAGGCATGTCTGTTTTGAGTGAATGTGATGCACAGAATCTATATGGACTAACTAGATGATAGTCAGTGGGATTTCCACCATATCAGGTGCATGATATATATATATATATATGAGATTTTTAGCATCAGGGTCATCGAGGATGCGGGTTACTTCAGGTTTCATGGGCATCAGGGCATCGAGGATGTGTGTTACTTGAAGTGCCTTGGGCACCAGGGCATCAGAAATGTGGTTTACTTGATGTTCTAGGCACCAGGTTCGTTTTTGAGCGTCCATGGGTTGCAGGACCTCATAGAGGCGGACACGGATGTGGTGCAGGATACGTTGGTTGTTGGGAATGACACATGAGCACCAATGAGGTGTAGGGGTGATGATGTGTAATGGAAGGACTGTGCGTCCAGAAAACATGTTAGTGAACCTTTGTTTGTTTTGAGTTTTTTCATGTTGAGACTGAGTTAGGCGATTCCTAAGATGGGGAGCCCCTTGAGGGATTTAGCCAGAACCATTGAGACTGGTGAAGTATGGGTTACTTTGATCGTGGTGGTATGTTCAGTGCCATCTCCAGGTTTCGTTTGATAGCTTGGGGATGATCTATATTAATGTGGGGAGATTATAAGAACCCGGGTTTTTAGAATGGGTCAAAATCCCAACCATGTTTGATTTTTTGAATTGTCCATAAGAAAACTAGGAAAATATTGAGGTTCTGGAAATTTCCAAAATACCCGCCGTGTACTCTAAAGTACACGTCATGTATTGGTTAGGCGAGTACTGGTCGTGTTCTCACCGAGTACATGTCGTGTGATGACTGTGTAGGAATTTCTTACTACACGACGTGTAGTTATAGACACCCTATGTACCCTTGACCATGTGAAGGCCATACATGGCATGTAGGCCTGTTGACTAGGTAGAATTTTTTTAGCAAGTACACACCATGGATGATTTGTACACACCGTGTAGAGGGGTCATTTATGGGGATATACATGGTGTGATGGGGATGTCAGCAAGGTAAAGAGGTACACACCGTGTACCATAGGTACAGGTCATGTGTCCTACCTTCTGTGTACTGGCTGGGTTCAAGCCGTGTGTCAACCCATGTGGAGTTCCCAAGTCCTGTGGTTATCTCCGCTTAATTCAGATTATGAAAAGGGCCACTACACGGCATGTAGTCCTTAAATACACGTCGTGTACTTTTCTTTTGTTGTTTAAATGAAAGGGTGTCACGTCTTATTTCGAAAAAATATCTTCTTCTTCCCCAACTTCAGAAAAGGTCCATTCCGAAGTTCCGAAGAACGTTTCCTACCCAAGAATCATCATCCGACATCTGTTCTTCAATTCGTCAGTGGCTGCGAGACTACAACAGCGAGACTAAACCCGCGCACCCCATTTTGTTGTAGTTTCCTTGACTCACACGTCACAGTTACTATCTGAGTGGAATTGTTAAGATTTGATGGAAATTTAGATCTACAAAGATCAGTTTCGAATTGGATCTCGATATCGGGCGTGCCTACGTCTACAAGTCTCAGGTAGGTGGTGCATACCTTTTTTTTGTGTTTTTATGGTCATTTGGGTGGCACGGCCTTCGGCACATTTTTGGGTATTTTGATAGGGACCCAGTTTTATCTGATATTGCATATTAAATTGTTCATTAGACCTGTGGGATGCCTTTGGGTATGCCCTTTACTTGTTTTTCTTGAGCGGGGCCGAGTGAGGGGTTGTTGCTCAATTGGGGAATTTTGGCCAGGGGAATCCAAAATGGTTATGATTGAACTGTGATGTTTTAACTGATAGGTTTAGTTTCTTAATCCTTGATATGATTTGTTAGAGGCTCTCAAGACCTCAGTGCTAGTATAGGACATAACCTTGCTAGTGTAATTCAACTATTTCATTGTCTTGTCTCTTTAATGTTTTCCATTGTGATTAAATATGTGACGTGTGATATTTCATATGGTGGAAACTTCAGGTTGTGCTAGGAAGGGCCTGGGTATTGTTGAGTGATGTTGATCACAGGTCGGTCTTTTCCCGGGTTACATTGGGTGGTTCTGAACATGGGATTGGGCTTTATGGGCATCAGTTTGAGGCAAGATGACTGTCAGGTTGGGCATGACCCAGGTTACTAGGATGGAAAGACCATCAGACTTGAGTGGCATGGTTGCAGGGACACAAGGTGTTAGAGTTGTTGTGTCTTGAGTACTATTTTGGTGATTATCGCTCACCCAAAAACATTGATTAGTGTTCACACATAGAGATGAGGAGCCTTCAGGGGATAGCATTGAGGCTATCGGGTTGGGGGCAGAGGCTTGCCATTATTTGAGGGAAAACATTGTTTTCCCTCTAGATACATTATTTGAGGGAAGAAATCATTGGCTCTCCAGACACTTATTTTTAGGGGAGACATTGTTGTCCCTCCGGTTACTTATTGAGGACAGGCATCGCTGTTCCTCTGGGTTACTGTTTCTAGGGCGTGCCTTCGGGATGTCGGTACTTGAGACACGCGGTGTCAGGGGGCACATGTTGTCGGGTTAAATGATAGAGATTCTGGCGTTGGCCGAAGCAGGTGACACTCTATGGTGGTTACTGAGCACTAGTGGAGTTTGTGTTTAGTTGTGCATCGTACTATTTACTGCTTTCCTTAAAAATGCTTGCCTACTTAAACACTTATATTGGGTACACACCATTGGGTGGTATCCTACTAAGATTCGTCTCACACCCTACACGATCCCTTTGGGACGTGTGTAGACTTTATGGATTTACGTTCAGGAAAGAGGCTAGCTTCAAGAGCTGGGCTGCCTTAGCTTTTTCATGGAGATGGTATGGACCATGTGGTCTTTCCTAGCTGGAGTTTACTATGTTTTGCATAATTTCCTATATCAGCATTCTTGTTTGTAGCTATAGTTGGTTATCCATTGGCACCCTTTATATTTAGATATGTATGACCTTCTTTGGATGTATGTTTTGTCGTTTAGTAGCAGTTACAAGTGATCAGAATGTTGTTGTGTTTATTTCTGTTTCTGTTGTTTATATTTATTTATTCTGATGTTTATTGATATTGAATGTTCTTCTACTCTGTGGGTCTGGTTCGAGTCTACTGAGTCATTGATTCCACTGCATCTTTATTATTATACTCGAACTAGTACCATTATTATTATCCTCCGAGAGGGTATAGCCTCCCCACTATACCTATTAGACCCTCGCTGTTAGTCGGCAGCCTTTGGTATTTGTGGAGGTGAACCTAAGGTAGTATCACCCAACCCATTTAGCACGGTTCGGGTGTCTATTCAGGTCCGGTTTGTTAAATTTCACCTTTTAATTGGACATAAATACATATCAATATTTTGGTAGTTTTTACTTCTCAAAAACTTGCTTTCTAGTTTTAACAATGGGAATTAATTTTAAATTAATTAATGCAACTCCTATGTTTTTAATTTTTTAAAATAGACAACATTTTTGAATTTGGAATATCATAATTATCTTTGGTGATTTTTTGGCATTTTTCTGCAAACATTAAATTTTTGATGAATAGTGAAAAAACACTACATTATTATTTAAAACCAACTTTTTATTGAAATAATTATTTATTTTATTTACATTTATTTTAAGTAAAAATAGATACATAATACCTATATTAGTTCAATGTAATTCATTGGATTCATTTTATAATAAAATTAGATGTAGAAAATTTTATTTAAATTTTTAACGCCTTTAACCCACCTTCTAGGCATGTTAGCAAATTTATATAAAATATAATTTTACTACTTCTATAAATTGAATTTAAAAAAATCTAAGAGTCATAGTTGACATAATTAAGTAATATTTGGTTCAATATGATGAGAATAATTTTTTGGTGAATAGTAACTTTTGAATTTTATTTATCACTGTTAAAAGTAAATAAGGTAATTAAAGATAAAAATGTTATAATAATTATCCTAACACATGTCCTAATTCTATTTTATAAGTGTTTTATGACCAAAATCAACCTTAGGAATAAAGGATGATCTTTTTTGATCCACTTGGATTAGATTAGGACATTTGTTATTATTTTATTAAAAGAAGAGTTCAAAGTGTCAAATTCAACTTTTAATAACTAAACCATTTTTAATATATGGTGATACATAAGATAAATTCAACTATAAATATTCATTATAAATATAAAAAGAATTCATACATCATGGTATTTTATTTTTAATTTTTAAACATTATATAGTTAAATTTATTTATGACACAATGATGATGCGATAATTACCTTATTAATGAAAGAGGAAAATAAATGATATTATAAAGATTAAAACAAATATAAATTGATATTTTTAATGCATTCCACGAATTTTCTAGGTTAATATGACCTTTTATGGTTTATTAAATATTTTTTTTATAAGTGATAATATTTTTATGACTTTCACAAGAACCAAATAATAAATAGTGTCAAAAGTGACATAAATGAGTTTTTAAAACAAATACTATATTATTACATGATATAATATTTCTAAAAATATAATTTTCATAAAAAGGACTTATATAAGGTTATATATTTAAATAATTAAACTCTTGGGGTTCTCTTGGATTTTTATATTAATTTTATTAACCATTTATTATAATAATACAATAAGACAAGGTAAAAGTTAAACTATTTATCTAGAAGTTAAATTTAAAAGATAAGGTTAATATGATGATTAAATTTTCTAAAACCTATTGGTTGAGATGCTTTAGATCCATCCTCGCATTATGCTAGAAATAAACCCATTCGATTCCATTAGAAACCGAAAGTTATTTTATAATAAAATAATATTTCAAGCTTTTCCTAAATAGAACCTCGCCTCTCTTATAAAAGGGTACTTCCTCTTATCTTAATTTTACACATCCAAAGCCATTTGGCTCAGCCAAACCATGCTCAAATCCTCTCCCAAAAATCCTCACTTCAAACTAGAGGCCTTACTTTGATCAAAAATCCATCCTAAGGAGACTTTTTGTTCAAATCAAAAGGAAACACCCGGAGAAGAGGTAATTATTTCATCACCTATTTCAATGTTCTTTTCTTCTTCCACTTCCTATTTATTTTTTTCTCATAAAAAATAATAAATCCATTACCATATAAATATTTTGATGTTATTATAAATATGGTACAACCATGTTCATTATTCTATCCATCCTATTAATGACTAAGTCTCGATAAGTGTGTACATACGGCTAACCGTCTCCACATCGTGGTGTAGTTTGTTATTCAAAACTACATTATTTTTATGGGTATAAAAATGAATATAATTAATTTAAATAATGAATATAAATTGTTAATGATTATTTATATGTAATATACAATCCAATTACACACGATTTCACCATCAATAGAATGATATTGTCGCTCGTGTGTACGTACGGCTTACCGTCTCTGCGACACGATGAGATTCATCTTCCACGATCTCCATTCAAGAATTTTATTAAAAAAAATATATTGATTAATTATTAGATATATGAAATAATATTTTAATAGAATAATATATATTTATGTAGATAAATATATTTTGTTTAGTTACTTCCATACTATACGATAAGAGAACAGAAACAATGTTCATGCGTATATACGGACCACCGTCTCCATGAACGGTGTTTCCATTTCACATATATATATATTATACATTTTTATATTATGAATATATATGATATATAAATCATGTTTTATATTCTGGAATTATGTAAATCATAATCTATGTGATACGATCCAGAATAAAAAGTTAAAACACATACGATAAAGAATGTGATTATTACCTAAAATGTTACTTTAACATGGAAATTATTATTAAATGGGTCATATAAAGTCATAAATGAATCATATATGATATCATAAATATTAATATGGTTTTGGTATAATTTAATAACATACTATTTTCATTATACAGGAGGGTAAACATACCCTCTACTAAAGGAAAGTACAAGGTAAGTGTTAATTCCCAAATCTCTTTATTATCCGATATTGTTTATGTGTATGTATTTACTGGGACATATTTATCATCCATGTACATGTTTCATAAAAATGTTTTCAAAAGAAATATTTTACAGTTTTAGGGAAGGGTCCATATAACTATATCATTATTTTAAATGTTTTAATGATTTGTTTTTTTAAATATATTTAATTAATTTCCATGTTTTCAAAATGATTTTAAGGAATTATTTATATGAACATGGTTGTTTTAAAATGTTAATTCCTTTAAAAATATTAAAAGTTTTATGGGACAGTTTGATTCAAAAATCTCTTTTAAATTACTTATTTTACAAATTTATGGCTTTTAAATGATTTCAAAAAAAGGGATATTTCCTTCAAAGAGTTTTACTGATCATTTTCAACATTTCAACATCCTTACTGGATATTATTCTTGATTGAGGTTGATTTATTATAATAAAATATTTAATATTATGTTGAATGAGTGATGATATGTTTGACTTTGTATGTTCTATTTTTATCTAGCTCATGATTTATGGTTAAAGTATTGAAATTTATTATGCTGGTTTAAATATGAATATTTATGATATGTTTCAACAGTTTCATATGAGGAATTCATTGGACTTAGTAAATGATGGGTGGATCCCACTATAGCTCGTTGATGCATAGGTAGGTCTCATGAGACAAACTAGTATCTTGGCACAAGGCCTTGTAAAAAATATTTGTATTCATGGAACAAGGCCTTTACTATGTGGTTATGATGTCCAACATTATGAATTCAATCATTATGAAATTAGTTATTACATGTGATTAATCGACTAGTGGAATATCTGTGTGCATGTTTATATGGTAATGTATGATTTATTTTCTCTATATTATGTACAATATTATGTTTAAAAGGCTGTTGTTTTTATTACATATCTTTCCTTAAAAGTTTATAGCTTCCGCTAAATTATTTACCCTTACTGAGCATATGAGTACACCCTTTTCTTATGTTTTTTTCAGTATTCCAAGAAGTGTATTATGAGTGATATGCATGGTTAAGCTAGGGTAATAATGATATTCTTAAAGGGTTATTTTTTTTATGTTTGAATGTGTGGTGTAACTTTCATGTATGTAATCTATTTTCAAAGACTTCTAAACTGATCGGTCCTTCGGGACTCGATTCCTTGTAATCATGCTAATGTATTAAAATAATACACCAAATATGGGCTTCTGGGGTCGGGGTGTTACATATGTGTTGAGGTCTTGTGCTAGGAATTTTGTGATAAAACATCAATTGAGGAGATCCTTGTTATATTCTTTCACTCCAACTTTTGTTACTAGAGTTACATGCTAGCTAATCTTGTATGGGAGAATTATACCCTAGGTTACATGAAAGGGGTCCCACACCTAGGGTTATGATAATGCATTATGCACTTGGGATTATGTGATGAACTGTATTTTCCAGAAAAAATTATTTAAACTCTAAATTTGATTAATTCTTAAGATATATTGAAGAAAAATGAATATATTGAAGCATCATATTCTGGAATAATGATGTAAAGCATTCAACATACTTTTAAAAATGAGAACATGACCTTCAAGTTACTAAACTGAGGAAGAATTCTTATAGAGTTGTGTATAGGGAGTAGTCAATGGGGGTGGTATGAGAGATTGCATGCACTATACCTGAATAAATTATAAAGGTAGTATACCTGTAATAGAGTTTTTATGGATGAACAATTGAAAAAATAATGTATTAGTGATGTATAGTGGATTTATGTACGACTAAAAAATCATCGTTGTATTCTCCTTGGGTGTAGCCCTTTGTGGTGAACTGTGTAAAATTCATTATGTTCTTCTTTACTTTATTGTAATACTATGATTGGTTTATGTGTGATACAATCTAAAAAGATTAAAAATATTCTACCAACATGGGGATAATATACTTGAAATAAAATAAAAAAATTACACCCTGATTTACATCTTGCCTCTCATGGTGTCTCAAGGTCTAAAAAGTGGTATCAGAAATCAAGTTCTTAGGGATGAACCTATTTTCTGAAGTCTAATATCATGGAGAATATTTTTAATGCTATAAGAATATCTCTCTTTTATGGGAGTAACTATCAGATATAATAAAATATAATGAAATCACTTCTCCATTCTCTTGGGATGGAAGTGTGCTTTATTAATTTAATGGGGTTCAGGTCGGTGGTATGATAGGACTATCTATTCCTAAAAATAAAAATAAAACTTTTAGATATTGATACTAAGGATTTAATTGCATTAAATGTATCCAATAATATCAAATATATATATAATTAATTATCTTAACTACTATTAATTATATGTGGGATAAATTGTAAAGAATTTTTGAAGGATATGGAAAGATGGAGGAATAAATGATGAAGGTGTTGCAAAACATATTCAATGATCTTAAAATGAATTTGAATGAAAATAAAAATAGTTTATTTAATCAAATCATTGTGTTTATAGCTATTTTGGGACATGGAGAATAAATAAAATATATATAAATCATCAAAAAGGTTTTAAAAAATATGCATACCTTATACAATAATAAATTTTTAACTCTTTATCAAATGGATTTAACCCAACTATCTCTAGATGACCTTTTAAGAAGTCCTATAGAATATGAAATGAGAATTTAACTAGAGGCCACTAAAACCCATACGAGTAATGTAATGGAATTAAAGTCCATGTAAACAATTAATTTCAATGGAGATGAAAATATAGAATATAATGAGGATGAGCTTATATCAAGGGTGGATAGAAAATTAAAAAGGGAAATAGGCAGATTTGAAGGAAGGATGCCACTTTCATGCTTTCAATATGGAAAAAGTAGGGAACTTTGTTTCTAGGTGTAAAAGGATATTTGATGATAAAAAAAGTGAGAATAATCCTTCCATAATCCATGAAGAAACTTTCCATCTAAAACTGTGAGTTCAACTTAATAGTAATTCTTGAAGAAGATCTTTGTGATAAAATAAAAAAAATTAAAATTAATACTATTTAACATAAGTTAAAATATTATTCAAATATAATATTAATGATTTTATGATGGAATTTCTTGAAAATAAAGGACCTGATTCAGATTATATTAATGATCCATAAGGAGTAGTTGATCTCAAGATAGAACTTGAATGTTCTCTGAAAGAGACTCATATTCAATAAAATAAAAAATGAAAGATTTATGGGTTGCTAAAGGAGTCCTCTAAATATGTGGATTAGCTTAAAGAAAATATTAAATTATTGAAATTAGAGTTTTATAATCAGTTTTCTAGTTTATTTTAAAATAATTTTTGAAAGTTAGAATCTTTGGATGACTATATTATTTCTATAATAAAAGAATTGGATAAATAAATAAAATCAAGTTACCCATATAATAAACTTTATTTTAGGAGGTTTAAAGATGGTAAAATGATAGAAAGAGTCAAGAGAGGCTCATAATGTGTTATTAATATTCTAGATAGACAAGAACCTCCAACTACTTTCTAAAGTTGAATTAGATACAAGGCTAAGATATCAAAAGTTAAAATTATGATGGAATAGGACAATGGAAATCATAATATTGGTGATATTTCTATCAAAACTAAAACAAAAAAATTAAAAAAAAATGCTAACATAGATAAAGGAAATCACTAGATTATTAACACCACTCAATCCGAAAGGTTTCACCAATGATAGAATAATTTTACAATTCTTAGTGATGTGTGGGTGAATGGAGGAGATAAGATATTTTCTATTATGAAATTTTTGATTGGTGGCTACCGTGGCTAGACCATGTCTAATTATGATAAAACAAGAAACTATTTTAATAGAGAAACACCCAGAAGAAGACAAAGGAGAATGGGACTATATCCAAAAAATTGGAGAAGTAATTATTTTTATGGATATTGATTTCAATTTCAAAATTTTGGAACAAAGCTATTGATTGTAGGGAAAGGGGGAGGGTTGATTCCTACCATACAAGTCAAAAAAGTAGAGAAATTAAACTTCATATATTTTCTCTAAAAAATATATACTCACCATTATAGTATGAAGATGAGTATGATGACATGTCCTATTCTAAATAATGGAAGGAAACTTTTTTTGTTTCTCCAACATTACCAAAAATATCATTGAAAGAAAAGGGTAAGATTGAGAAGGATAATCTTTCAAAATTTTCTATTAAAGAAAAAAATAAGAGAACCTCCAGGATTATTGATAGTGGGTCCTCATAAATATGACTGGTAATAATAAACTTATGAATAATGTAAAGGGAAGGGTTTATGGAATTGTTCTTTTTCGTAAAGATAGGGCCTTGAAAATCAATGGTAGTAGAAATAATGTTAGTGTTTGGAATTCTGTTTGTATTTTATTTTATTTTTTTGATAAATTGAAAAATCACTTTATTTAAATATATTCATTAAAAAATAATTTTTCCAAATCCATTTATTTAAAAATATAAATTTAAAAATCATTTAATTGTTTCATTTGAATAATTTATTTTTAATATTACAATTCAATTTAATCATTTTCATTATTTATAATTATTGTTTTATAAATTGTTTATTTTTATTGGATTTAAATTTAATTACTTTATTATTTGTGTTTTGTTAAATTTAAAATAACTCGCATTTTTTTATACTAGAAATCATTTTTTATCTGTTAATGTTTATATTTTCAGTGTTTTATTTTATTAACATATATTATAATGGTTTTTAATATTTATCATGATCTTGTTAATTTTTTTAATTAGTTGTTAATATTTAAATTTTAAAATACATATTCTATACATTATTTTACATTTTTTATGTTTTTTAATTAATTTTTTAATATCATCATTTTAAAATATATTTTATATCATGCTTTATTGTTAATTTTAGGGTTTAAAAAAAATTTATTTGACCATTTTTTTGGTTATATATATATATATATATATTTGCTACTATAGTATCATATTCTTCTCTATGGCGTGATGTAAATTGGCCTCGGTATAACCAATTGTGGCCTTCAATAATTAAACATTATCTCCACGGGTGAGAACCTTAATTCAATCGAGAAAACTCCATGCACTAGCGTGCGACATGCCACCAACATATTTTTTTCATGCTAGATCAATAGCATCGACCACCCTCTATGGTTCAACTTTAGTAGTGGAACCTAGTGAAATGGATACTCATGGAAACACCCCCACGCATATCTCACAACATCAAGAATATATTCATTTTTGTTCAATCGCGATAGCATCTCACCAACAACACAACTCTATATCACTTTAGTGTATCCCCTATTTCTTATTCATGGAATCTCCATAGCAGTGTTACTCAACCAGTTTAGGTTTCAATACCCATTATAGCAATGTATGAATGCAAGCTGAATCTTCTTGGACATCTTTAGCAAGTTTATTTATCAGCATAGGTTATTGGTTGTGCTTTAGTATATCCAATGACCACATAACTTCTATATACTTCTTTATTAAACATGTAAACACCTTAAAGGTGTATTTTATATTACCATGGATATCAACAAATTATCCATTAGGAGTTACCATAAGTGAACCAACCATTCGTAAAGCCTGTCTTAATGTTACCATAAGTGAAGTGAAGTTACTATGCATTTTATTTTACCTACCATGATGTGGCATTTTGGGTACCTACCATGATTATAACTCTCAAAATACTATGAAGTGGGTTTTTCACGTTACCACAATTGATACCAACCTACCATGAATACCTTTTCAAACTATTGTGGATATTACCCAACCAACTGTCTAGGTATTTATATTCTCCCAAAAAGTGATCGTGAGGTATTTGAACCTACTATAATTATTTTTTCTCTAAGATACCATGATTATTAAATTTTTATAGTTATCATGAATTTATTTTTATAGTTGCGATGAGTGGTAATTTTCAATGTGACTGCATGAAACATTTATTCAAATGGTTAGTATATTAAATGCATGAAAAATTTATTCATACAGTCATTATACTGACCACACATGATGGAAAGGTAAGTATACCAACTATAAGTATTATGCCTCACATAGTCATTCATTGACTTTTTTTATTTTTAAAAAATATACATTTTACCGTATACTCTATTTTAGTGATATTTTAATAAATTGATTAATTGTAAGTTGATTTAATTTGTGTCAACTATTATATTTCTTTTTAAATGAATTATATATTATTAAAAACATGTTATAAACTAGTGAATAGAAAAATATTGTGGAAATTTTTATAGGAATAATATTTTTAATATTACTACATCCATACTTTTTTTACTATTCTTGAATTATTGATTTTATGTAAAATTAGGGGAGTTATTTTAACCATTTTATATATTTAAAAATCCTCATTTATTTTAATGATCATATTATAATGTGTTTTAAATAAGTTCAATGTAGTAATTATAGCATGATAACTCTCTATTAAATAATGTGATAATTCAAATTATAGGTAATGGTATTCTTCTAAGTTTTATTATTTTTTAACCTATGGAATTATATGATTAGTGAATTAGATGATCCTTTACAATTAATTAGATATTTAAATTAATGATTTTAAATTAATATATTGGAATAAAATCAAAGAGAGTGAAATAAAATAAACTCGATAAAGTTTATCGAATAATGTGGCTAATTGAACTTGTACAATTTACTTGATGCATGATTGAGTTATTATTCGACTATTGTTCCGTTCTTCTGATCAAGAAGTAAATTCAATATTTCAATTAATTATTAACTAATTGATTAAAGATCATCGATCTATATCATCTTTGACATCTTTTAATCCCTACTGGTTTTCATTTATTTATTTTTTTGTACTTCTTCATTTTATTTCTCTTTAATCTATTTGTGTCAGTTTATTATTTTTTCGATCAAAGGAAAGTAAATATTTGGTTATTCTTCCACCTATAATTAATTTATTAGGTTGTTACTTCTAAAGGAATATATGGGTAATACTAGGATGTGACACCTATAAAAATTCAGGTTTTTTCTTCCAGGTATTGTAAATGGAAGAGTATGTATATAGGTTATCACACCTTTAAAAGTGATTTTACTTAATGAGTATCGATCTTCTCTCTGAGTATAGAATATTGAAGGGTGGACTAGGATCTTGGTGATCCGAACCACTATAAAAATACTATGTTCATATTTTAATTTATACTTCACTATATATTGAACAATGTACTACTTTTTTATTATTCAATAATAAAACTCTGATTGATTATTTTTATTGAAAGATTTTATAAGAATATTTATCCCCCATTCATTATTTATAGCTATATTGATCCAACTATAGGTATTATAGGATTGGTTCCTTAAAATATGGTTTTAATATTTGATTGTATTAATCTGATATTAAACAATTAGTATCATTACATAGGACCTTATTAGGGTGGTATAGTTCTATTATCTATTTTTAACAATTTTTCAAACCTTAATATCCTATAATTATCATTCTAAAGTAATATATATTAGTTCTTAAATATGGAAGGTTTTAATGCCAATAATGGATGGATTCTTAAAAATACCTCATTCTTTAATAGAAGTGACTATGAGTACTATAAGAACTAAATTGAAGCATACCAAAAATAGTTGAGTGTGGACCATTGGACTATAATGGAGAAGCCTTATGAGTTACCCAAAGATTATTTAAAGACACTATTAGATTACAATATGGTAAATTATGTTTTTAATTATAAAGTAAAATATATTAAGTGTTGTGCTATAAGAATAAGTGTATATATGCATATTTCAACTTGTAAGACGGCCCATGACATATGAATAATTATATAATTCACTCACTATGGTATAGAAAAGATTAAAATAATCAAGCTAGGAATTCTTTGAGAAAAATAATAGGATTCCAATACGGAAGAATATGAGTCAGTCATCCAAATGTTTCATCGGATTACAAGCATTAAAAATGGTATGAGTGGACTTGGTGAAGTACTAGACAACACATCTTTAGTTGAAATCATATTGAGATCTCTAAAAAATATGGAATGAAAATAAATTTTTGATCTATGATAGTAATAATTTTAAATAGTATACCTTATATGAACTAATTGGTTCTCTTATATAATATGATCTTGAGTTGAAAAACATTTCTAATGAAGATACTTCAAATAAGAAATGTTTAAATTTTAAATATAATGTTAATAAATCATATAATTATTCTAAATCTAATTTATAATAAAGTTACAAATAGATGACTCGCTTTAATAATAAGTTTTTCAATTTTATGAAAAACAAATATGGCAAGTGGCAGTTCTAAAAAAATTTCAAAAAGAAGTACAAGGAAGGTAGTACTACTAATAAGAATGATATTTCATATCTAATGTGTTCTTAGTTCATGGAATAATGGTCACATTTGGCTTTATTTACCCAAACTTGTTTATATAAATAATTATAATGATAAAATAAGAAGAAGAAAAAAATTGAAGGATGGGATTTCTCAGATGGCTCTAATTTATGCAGTGACTTGAGGAGTGAAAAGGAAATTGGTAACCTTGATCTCAAGGGTGTTCATTTTCAGATTCTTGAATCTTAATTTACTAAATTAGTTACTCCACCTAATTTTTTTCATAATGAAATATTTGAACATGATGAATAAACTGATTATGATTCTTGTTATGATTATGATTCTATTATTTATAAATTTAAATGATTGTTAAAAGAAAATGAGGAATTAAGAAATGATGGATTTAGGATTATTAAAATATATAATAAAATGAAAATTAAAAAATATATTTTTAAATAAAAAAAGAAACAAAAAATGGGATGTGATAATTTTAATGTATTTGTTTCCTAAAATGAGGAAACTGGAAGGAGTTATGATTCTGAGATGTTGAAATATATAACAGAATACAACAGCCTTAAAGAAAATCTCAAAGTGGATAATAAAGATCATGGAAGAAGGTTTAATTCCATATAGTATGACTTGACTAATGTTTATAAGGAATGTAAGAAGCCTAATAAAGGAAATAATACACTGGGAAATATAGCTTCTGGTTCTAATGAAAAAGACATATATTCAAAAAAAAGAATATTGATTTGAAAAAGGAATTGTCTAATCTTAAAGAAACATTATCTACTTTGGTTAAAGGAAAAGTAAAATACGATAAAATTATGTCTATTATGAAAAAAAACTATGATAATATTGGTTTTTATTATAACATCTTTTCATCCAACATCAATACAACTACTTTTGTAAAAAACTCAAAGGGAGTATTTATTGTGTAACATGCTTTAAATGTAGAAAGAAAGGGAAATATTCAAATGATTTCTATTTGGTATTTAATAAATAATTTGGTCATACTAAAACTATATTATCTAGGAATTTATTTTCAGAGATACCAAAAATTAGATGTTTGAAATTTATTTGGGTAACAATAAAATCTACAATTAATTCAGCTAAATCAAACACAACATGAGTACCAAATGGATATTACTCAAATATTATTTGATATAATCTAGTCTCCATGGTCAGGTAAGTATTTTATATTTTTCGACATACATATTATCTATTATTTCATAAACTGATAAGTTGGAATTCATAACAACTAATATCCTTTCTCATTACCATTTTAATTTTTTGATTTTAGTAATGTACCTTAACTTCTATTTTTTATCAAGTAATAATGTTGTAGCTTATGTAGTTAAAAATATTCAATATCATACATACTAATTATGTGATTATATTTTCTATAAAGATTTTTAATATTTTTGGTTTGCATGAATTTAGGCGGTGCACACATTGTTTTTCACATCAATTAATATATTGAAATTTGATTTTTAAATTATTTTTTAAATAGTTTGTACCTGTAAATTTCTGTGTTTATTAATCTAGTTAAATTTTTTTTCAATAACTAATTTATGTTTTTTTGTAACTAAATCATATTTTGTTTATTATGTTCTAGAAACTTAATTTTTCACATTAGTGTTGGGAAGTTTTAATTGTTAAACTCCTTAAAATATTTTTTAATAACTAATTTATGTTTTTTTTGTAACTAAATCATATTTTGTTTATTATATTCTAGAAACTTAATTTTACACATTAGTGTTAGGAACTTTTTATTGTTAAACTAGTTAACTACCTATTACATTAATAGTTTGTTTCTTGGAGTGGTTGAAATATAATTTTGGATACTTTAACAGTTTTTTTATTTTATGCAATACAATTTAATTTTTTTCTATATTTATTTTAAATAGGTTTCAACTTCAATATTTCGTTCATACAGTTGAATTATGTAAATACTTCAATTGATTCTATCAAAGGTATTTTTTTTGCACTTGAGATTTATAGAATTTGATTAATTCGTCTTCTATTCATATATTTTATATTCTTAAACTCAGGGGGGGTTTGTTTTTTCTTAAACCCTTAAAGAAAAGTTTCTTATCATTTTTTTATAGAGTATGTAAAAAACATAAAAATTTTAATTTTTAAATGATAGTGAAAGTATTTTTATTTCATTATATAAGTCATATTAAATTACTAGTCATTTTAAATTTTTTGGATGATGTTTTAGATATTTAATTTTTTTTTGATAAATTTAAAACGATGGGAGAAAAAATTTTGTTTTTAAATAAAATTTTAGTTTTTCAATTTACAAGAAGGGGGTGATTGTTATTTTTGGGATTTTTATTTTTATTTTTTGATAAATTTTAAAATCCCTTTATTTAAATATCTTCATTTAAAAATCATTTTTGAAAATATACTTATTTAAAAATATCAATTTAAATATTTTTTAATAGTTCAATTTGAATAATTATTTTTCAATGTTGTAATTATGTTTAATCATTTTCAGTATTTATAATTATTAGCTTACAAATTATTTATTTTTATTAGATTTAAATTATAATACATTATTATTTGTGTTTTTTGAAATTTAAAATACCTCACATTTTTTATATATTGGTAAACATTTTTCCATGTGTTAATGTTTGAAATGTTAGTGTTTTATTTCATTAACATATATTATAATGGTTTCTAATATATTTTATGGGCCTGTTAATTTTTTTAATTATTTTTTAATATTATAATTTTAAAATACATATTCTATATCTTTTTTTATATTTTTTAATCTTTTTAATTAAATTTGTAATGTTATGATTTTAGAATATATTTAATATCATGTGTAATGACTTGGATTTTTCTACGTGTTAAAAATCCTAAACCTTTTTAATTTTTGAGTTTTGTGGTCTAAAAAATTGTTCTTTTGATATTTCGAACCTAATTTCAATAGTTTGATTGATCCATGGTCTTGTTTTTAGACATATTTTTTAAGGCACAACAAGTGTTTCATGGTTTCTATTGAGTTTCAGGTGTGTCGAACTCTAGAAACTTAGTTTTGGGATAGTGTAAATAGAGGTTCACCATTTGGACAAACTGTGCAGCCTCCTAGGACTAACCATGCGTCCCACCTAGAGAATTGAAAACTGTTTTTCAAATCGTGCGGGTAGGGGCACATGGTCATGTGATTATTTTGTAGTTTTTAACAGATAGATTTCACAAGTTCAGTGTATGGTTTGTAAAACTGTGTTCCTAGCCCGTGAGAGTGTGGTACTTAAGCAAAGAGAACGACACGGTTGGTGCATGGTTAGTTAAACCATATAGCCAAACATTGTGGATCATTTATTGGGTTGAAATGAAAAAATTTCCCTTTCCTTCTATTTATTTATTTCTCCTTTCATTCTTCTTCATTCCATGAATAAAAGGGGCTCCTAATATTCTCCTCCTCCTCCTCTTGACTCCTTAGGATCTTTGTTACCTCAGCTGTGATCTGATCCCTATCGATCATGTTGAAAACAAATTAGTAAGACCTTTAATATTTTATCTTCCCTTTTATATTTATCTCACTAAAAAAATGCTAAATCCATGTGAGATATTTTACCCTATTTTATAGGTGTTCATCTAAAATATTGTTTTCTCTTTATTTTTCTCATGTTATAGGTTTATATCATATGAGAGAGAAACTACTATTACAAGGTAGGTGGTTCCTAGATTTCTCCTCAATTTTTAATATGTTATGGGGGTGTGTTCTATATATGCCATGTTGGTAGTCCATGTGAGAGCCCTAATTAATTTATACAGGTCTTATTATGTTTTTCAACCGATGATATGAGATACCTATGGGCATTCTCCTACTAGACTACAATGGTTATGCCATGTAAAGGTCTTGGACCAACCTAGGATGTTTATAACTTGTATGTAAATTGAATTATTTAAATTATTTAAATTTATATGTTTGAGTTCCATGGTAGTATGATGGACACTACGAAATAATTGATGTGATATTTATTACCTGGACTGAGGAAACATTTTCTTTATATTGGGTTTGGCCTGGGATAAACGAGGTGATGCTGATCACCAGGTTCACATGATGAGATTTTCAGATTGAGGAGATAAGGTTGTCGAGATGGGGAAATGGCTCGTGTGATTTGAGATGGTATTGACCATCAGGTTTTAGCAGTATAGTTGCAAGTGAAAAAGGTTCCAAATGATGTGGTATAGTTTTTTTTGGTGATTTCCACTCACTATTGTTGTCCAATACACCCTTAGAGTCATGAACACACATATAGGACTCCGTCAATGTGGTGTTGAGTAATCATTGTGGGTGGAGGCCCCCATAGATCATGTGTATTAGGTGATGGTTTTTACAATCAGATTATGTTGGGGGTTCTTGTAAAAACTCATATTTTTATGTGGATTTTTTTTTAAATATTATATTTTTGGATTTCAAGACCAGGCACTATGATGGAATGTGATTATGATATCTAGTGGGCCAAGAACAATTGTTTGAAAAATGTTAAAAATTTAATAGAATGAGCACACAATTTTCCTGAAAACATGTAATAATTATTAAATGGGTGTCCAAATCCAAAATATGAGGGCGCTATTCAGTTTAGGGAGATAGATTTACCCTATGTGTGACATAAATTTTGTCAGTGTAATTCGGACACGGGGTGACCGGTGCGGAACCACGGTCGACTGTGAGTTGCGGTAGCTCCAGCTACCACAGCGCAACGACCGCGCGGCCACGACCATGTACAATCGACTATGATGGTATACCTCTATGGCTAGTTGACTGAAGTGGGTGGAATGACCTTCATGGTCATTCCACGGGCGATCATCCTGAGTGGTCAACTGCCACAGTTGGTCCACAGGCCCAACGACCCCCCCATTGAAATTTTGAATTGAAATAGATTTCAAAATGTACATCTGTTTGATGAGACATCAATGGAATTGAGACCCTGACATTGAGTTGGTATTTTTTTAGGAAAGTTGTGAGTTTTTAGTTTTGACCGGTATAGGTTGATAGCATTCCCTTGGTCTGTTCCTCAAGGGTTCAGTACGGCATTACGTCCACATCACTATATTGTAACCCCCTCTAGATATCAATTCCCATATGTCATATGGTATCCCTCCATGGGATTATAGTGTGATCCTCTATCATCCTCAGTGGAGTTGTTTAGGATTGATGTAACCATTGAGATCATGTAATTGGTCCTCCATCTAGCAGGCTGCATCATTAGAGTTAGTGGTATTCCCTAGTGTGTCTTGGTAGTATCCTCTATATTTCAGGTGATCCATATTGGGTATCTGGTATTCCCTAGTGTGTCTGGGTAGGATCCTCTATCTGTGTATCATAGTATTTCATGACCAATGCATTCTCTTTGGGAATGGACCAAATGAGATAGACCAATATCTGAGTGTCTCCGATGATATCATGGATCGAGGAGTGAGTTCTCCCAAGATGATCATGATTCGAATAGAATCATGTGTCTTGTAATTGGTTGTGGCTTACCTCTAGACTTTGTGTTTTGGATTGAGTATGTCTATATTTTCTTCTTATATGTTCTGTAGTTATATACATGTGTATAACTTAATATACTTTCTTTTGTGGTATTCCTTTGTGGTTTCCGGGTGTTCTTCTAAGTATTGTTATACTCACCCCTATGTGGGATTTTCCTACACATGTCATGTCCTAGGCAGACAATTGACCTTTTAATGGAGTCATAGGAAGACTAGGACTAGGTGATTCTTTGTGAGACCAGAAAGACCAAGGTGAGTTCCTATATCTCTTCAAGTAGAATTCCCAGTACCTATTTTCTTATAGGTTGGACTTGTGGTTGCACACTCTTTTTTGTGGTCTTGTATTTTTCCCTGTTTACTTTCCAGTACTTTCACTATTGTGCTCTAGTTGTGGGATATAGTGGTTTGAATGAATTTTTTACATAGTGTTTTTTACATTTAATCATTTTTGGATTGGAGATGTGTGCATGAATACATGTACTTTAAGATAATTCCCACCATTTATGGGATATGCCTGCCCAATTCTAGTCACCAGCCCGAGGCCTATTGGAGGCGGGCTTAGGGTAGTCACAGCACAGGCCCCTCTAGGACAGGTCGTGATAGTTCTCACCATAGAAAACCACATGAATGGGTATGGACCATTAGATGATGGTGTTGAGACAATAAGTTGGTGGCTGAGTCTCACCATGATACTTGAGTTCATTGGTATAGGATGTTGGGAGGATGGATATCATTGTGCCTTAGAATGTCAGTTGTCGAGCTGACAGTGATTATATATTATAGGAAAGATATCGTTGTTCCTTGGGATTTCGGGATTGAATCTAATGGTTATTTTTTTGGCTGAGTTATGAGGTACTAGGGACTTGATTGGGCATGTTGTTTGGACATTGGGTTACATGATTGATGGAATGACGTGTCAGGGACATGATTAGAGGTGGAACCCAAGGGTCCACCTAGGGAACCTTGGGTGCTAATCCATGGATTCTCACTACTAAGTTATGTGTTTGTGTGTGTGTGTGTCTATATATATATATATAGAAACATGTTATATTATGTACATATATTTGGGGTCACATACTAATACTTGTACCGGTGATGGTTGAAGCAGGTGATCACTTCCATGTGGCTGTCGAGCACAGGGGAAGTGGGTTATTATTTAAATATTCATGGGTTACATTTTCTTTATATTTATCATACACCTTAATAATTATGAATCTTAGATAGTCACATATTGGTGATGGCCTACTAAAATTATTCTCACACCATAAATGGACCGTTCAGGACACAATTTGACTTTATGCCTCTAAGATCTGGTAAGGGACTTGGATTAGAGCAATACATTAGTAATCGAGTCGGACCTTTTTTCATGGGATGGATGGAATTAGACCATAGTGGTTCTTGAATTAGGATGGCCTTTCCTTTTAGTTTCAACATTCTTTATAGATGTATGTACTGATATGGTCAACCATGGGTGACCCTAACTATCAACTATATATGACCTTCTATGGCATGTTTTATCTACAAATGGTATGTTATAATATGATTATTCTGCTACTTTTATTATGATTCCACTATGTTTTATTCTATTTAATCCATTGAGTTAGGTTTATTTCAGTATATTTATATATGGAAGATTATTATTATCACCACATAAGTTTGTAGCCTCCCCACTATCACCTCATCATACCCTTACTTCTAGTCGGAAACCTTTGGTGTGTGGGGAGTCACACCTAAGGCCTA
Organism: Viscum album; assembly: GCA_963277665.1. Classification (NCBI taxonomy): domain Eukaryota; kingdom Viridiplantae; phylum Streptophyta; class Magnoliopsida; order Santalales; family Viscaceae; genus Viscum; species Viscum album. The sequence continues at coordinate 78,211,562 of OY728159.1, forward strand.
GTTTCCAACTGTCCTTGAGCACTATTGGAGTGGAAAATTGGTTCATAGTGCTACAAATGGTATTAGAGAAATTCTTTGTTTGTTTTTACTTACAACATCACAAATCCTAGGTATTAAAGTGGTAACTTAATTCAGCTAGTTACAAATTGTATCAAAGGAGTTTTCTTTTCATTTTTTGTCTTGCTATTTGGGCAATAGTAGACCAAAGAGTATGATGTAGTCAGAATTGGGTACAGAGCTCATGTTTGGGTTCCTGAAACCCCATTCATGGGAGATACACCAAGTTTCCAATGGTGGTAAATTTATGTTCTGTTGTGTTCATTTACTATTGATTTTATTTCCACCTTGAGTATAACACTTGGGTGTGATGTTTATCTATTATATGACATTAAACCTTGGATATATATGGAAAGAGAGGTTTTATTACACCTCATGATTTGAAATTAGTATCATATTATTCTTTTTTCTTGTGATTATCAGGCGAAACCTAGAATGTGCAAATAGTGTTTTTTTTGTTTAAAGTGTTAACAAGGAAGCTAACTAGTGTTTTCATGATTAGTCTCTTTTGGTGTAATTCTAATAAGTTATCCCATGAATGTGATTTCAATGAGATCTATATGTGATTGTATATGATTGTGATATATGGTCTTGACCAAGATAAGGGTAGTAAAGGATTTTGACTAGGGGTGAGTTGTTTAAAGTGTCAACAAAGAAGATAAATGTTTTAATTCTTGTATAGCCTCTTTGGTTGCATTCTACTCTGCTACACTAGATTGATGATATGTGATATGTAATAACTAAATATATTATGGATAGGCAAAGAGGCCATGATTTCGGGTTAAATGTGATTCTAGACTCTAATGTTGGTAGGAAGCGGGGCATGAGGCTGGATGATACTTGATACATGACTCTGATATGGGTAGGTTAGGGGCCCTGAGGTCAGATATCCTATGACATGGTGCAGTAGGGGAGTATAAGGTTTGTGACATGTGCTACCAATTATCACTTTCCCTATCTATGATATTGGTATATATATATATATACTGTTATTGTTGTTTGACCATCATGATTGGTATTCAATGGGATTCCACATAGAAATCTTCTGTTGGAGCGTCAGGAGGGTGGTGATATGGTGTCACATGCACATGCATAGGATGAGTCGCTTAAGGTTCAAGATGAGGACATGTAGTTTAGGGATGATCATGATCCATAGATACAAGATTTTTTACATGAAGGAAATCCACAGATGGAAGACATTGGGCCATGTCTTGATGGTCATCTTTGAGAAAACCTAGGTCATGTCATAAAGGCCATTGACAGGGGAGCACAGGTTGTCGATCCATCTATGGAATACTTTACTCATGAGTTCTAGTCTCGGAACCCACTATTAATTTAGGGTAAGGGTGGGCCACATGAAGTAGATAACTAGATAGAGTTAAAATAAACTATCTTCGACCAGCTCGAGACACCCCCAAGACAGAGGGTGAATCTAGCAATGTACATGTTCATAGGACTCAAAAATTGATGGCAGTATGTATATATTCCGGAAGAAAGACAGGAGTGAATGTCTTGGAAGGATTTTGAGGCTAGGTTCTTTGATAAATTCTTCCCAGAGATACTAAGGGTAGATAGAGCCCATGAGTTTATGAATCTCTCATAGGGGGATACATCTATCATGGACTATGCGTCAAATTTCACTGACATGTCAGGAATTTCACCTTCTATGGTGGGTGACGACATTACCAGGGTGTAGTGATTTGAGGATGGTTTATTGTATACCATCAAGGTATAAGTCAATATCCTCAATAATACATCCATTTAGTGAAATTCAATTAGGCACTTATTGTAGAGGGGAACTTGATTGACCAGTCTTATATGATCCAGGTGATGACTTCAAGTGAGTCGAGTGGTGATGCTTTAGGTAATAGGAAGTGGGTCTATGAGGAATCTTAGTAACAATGTTAGGCTAGAGATTCAAGTAGACCATTGAGGAGTGGTTCTTCAGCAGTGTGCTACCAGTGTGGGATGTTAGTGATGGTTTAAACCCAGTGTGATTGGGTACTAAAGGAGTTCTGGGCATGCTTCTTGATGGACCATCTTGAGAGGTTATTTAGAAATCCTTCACGAATAGTTGGGATCTAGGGTCCAAGACAGAATCAGGGATCTAAAGTCTAACTATGAGCAGTACTAGGAGTTGGTAGTTGGTATTCAACTATACATAGTGGTCGGGATAGAGATAGTGGGGCCCATTAGTGGGGTCAGTGGCTGGTGTCTGGTACAGTTCTACAGGAAGGATAGCCCTCAAGAAGTCGAGCTTCAGGCCAAGTGCACATTGTTGTGTTTTTGGGTGTTGCGCGGGCGGGGAAGCTAAAGGTAGTTAGAGGTACAGTGTGGGTAATACTAGGCTTTTTTTATTTTTCTAGTTTTTTTTAACGCATTAAATGGGTTTTATTTATGGACTAACTGGGAACTGGTTTGTTGGTTAGAATTGGTTATGATGTGTGAGATATATATATATATATATATATATATATATATGATTTGCATAGGCACATGTGTGTATTTATGTGATGGATATTTTTATATGAGGTATGTGGGTGTTTAGGAATCGATGCAATGTGGGTTCTATGTGAGGTTTGTAGGCATCGGTATTTTGATGGGGATGTATATGTAGATATGATTTGGGTTTATTTAGGAATATATTGAGTTGTAGGATCTCTAAGAATCATATTAGATGAAGGATTTTATGAGTGTCTTTTATTGAATAGGCACTTGTGGTAATTTTTTGAGATGTGGGACTTGATGGGTGCCTGGTATGAAACAAGAATGATTTGATCACCTGATGAGGTGTAGGAGTAACGATATGTCATGAGAGGACATTTGAGTCTAGGGATGGTCGGTGGACCATCAGATTTTTGTTTTAGGTCAAGAAGTGACCAGGTATGTAAATAATAAGGTGGGGATAACCTTGAAGGGAGTTGAACTGTGAATGTATAACCAAGGTAGATTTATTTTATACAATGAGATGGTTATGATCAGTACCATCTCCCAGTAAAGCTTGATAGCTCTAGGATGGGCTCTGTTTAGATGGGGATATTATAGCATCCTGGTTTTTTTTGAGCTAGTCAAAAATCCTCAACCTTTTTGACTTTTTGAGTTTGGTGTCCAATCAACTCATAGTTTTCTCTTCAGAACCTAAATATAAGAGTTTGATTGACCCGATGCCTTTTTTAGATGGTTTTTAACAATCAGAAAGTTCCTTGGGGTTTTGGGTGAGTTTCAGGTGTATTTTACCTTAGAAAATCATTTTTGGGAAAGTGCATATTGTAAAGCATGGTTTGAACAAAATGTGCAGCCTCCTAGAAGCAACTGTATGGCCCACCTACAGCATTGGACATGGTTTTGAAATCATGCTGGTAAGGTTGCACGATTGTGTGAGTCTTCTGTAGTTTTCAATAGAGGGATTTTTCATGTTCTGTACATAGCTTGGAAAACCATTCTCATAGATCGTACGAGTGCGGTGCATAGGCAGATAGCACCGCACATTTGACACATAGTTTTCCAAGCTATATGTTCAAACCATAAAACCCATTTATTTTAGAAAAATTATGAATTTTTCCTTACCTATTATTTCTTTATTTCTCCATCATTTCTCCTTTATTACCTGGATAGTAGGGGATCTTCCCATTCTTCTTCTCCTCCTCTAGTTTCCTTAGGATCTTTGTCATCCAACCTCCAATATGAGCTCTATTATACTTATTGGAAGTGCATCAGTAAGAACATTAATCCATTATCTTTTATTTTTTGTTTATCTCATCATACAAAATGCTAAATCTATGTGATCTCTTTTACACTATTTTTAAGGAGTTCATATAAAATTTTATATTATCTCAATTCAAATTGACTTAGAGGCCTGTATCATATGATCGAGATCCAACTAGTACAAGGTAGTTAGTTCCTATATTTCACCTTGATTTTTTCAGAAGTTTTGGGGGTGCGTTGTAACACCATGAGATTTTGTGAAATATTTTTTTGAATTAAATTAATATTTTTGATATTTTTCATTTCACACAAAACTGAAATATAGTTATATTTTTATGAAATCACTAAGTTTTACTTGGATTCTACTCTTCACCAAGTTAATTTTTCACTAAATTCAACACCAATTTCTTTTGCGTTACACGCAACACTAGGTTTCTACAAAATAATATTTTATTATTATTATTATTTAAACGAGATAGTTATAGAATAGTCGTTAAACTTATTAATGTGAATAGTAATAACTACTTTTAAAATATTATATATAATTTTTTCATATAAATAAAACATAATGACGATAAAATATATAATTTCTGGTAAATTCTTTATATGCTTGGAAATGTTATTTTCTCAAAAGAACACCTTTATATGTCCTTATGTGAACAATAATAAAATTTATATTAGAAAATTTTAGAAATTTAATTAGGTAAAATAAAAATCATATTTTAACTCGTAAGTCAAAATTATCTTAGGGTAAATTTTTGATATTTTTTTGAAATATTTCATTTTGGATAAATAGTGAAAAATACTGGATTTTACTTGAAAATTTCTATTTCATATAATTTATTTACATAGTTAAATAATATATTAATTTGAGTTAAATGTTTAATTAGATAAATTGTGCATAAATTAATCAAATTTAGTTCATTAGAACCAATTTCACATTGAAATTGGTAATAAAAAAATTTCATCTTATAACTTTTCCCCTTAAAAACTCATTGTCTGGCAATGTCTGTGAAAATATCATTAAATTTAATTCAGCCACCTATGTGAATTGAACTTGGAAAATAGACATACAGGGTTTTAATTAGTATTATATATATTGTCTAATAAGATCAATATAATTTTTTACCAAAAATATTAGTAAAAGTGGTTAGAATTAATTACCGCGTTTAAGGTAAAATTAAGCTCAACATGGGACTAAACCATAAACTTAAGGATAAAATGACCTAGAAGTTTGTCCAAAATACATTTTATACCCATATTTCAAATATATATATTCATGGTTCTAATTTTATGAGTTAGTGTGATACTATTCAATAAAATTTCCCTATTTTACAAGTTAAGTAAGGAAAACAACAAAAAAAGGAACCTTCCTTACCTTTAAAATTTATAAAACTTTGAGATATGGAAAAAACAACATATTTTAGGTTATAAATATCCTATTAAAAGATAAATGAGTTATTTTTACAATAATTATTTATCATTAATTTTAAGATATGAGTTAGTTACATTAAATACTTAACAAATGCTAATGCATGGATTATTTAGTTAATAATTAAATAAAAAAACGATGCGAACAACAATAAAAGTAAATTTAATGAATTATTGGGTTCCATTATTTTTTTATTATTATTATATAATGTTAAAAATATGTTAATTTAATTTATTTTAATTCCAATAATGTTTTTATATTTTTAAATTAAAATTAAATAAATAACGTCAAAATTGAAAGAAATGTTATTTTATAATAAATTATGATTTATCAAAATATATAAAATTAATAAAAATTATACCATATTAAAAGTGATTTTTAAGTGTTAATGGATATAAAATATGGTTTATTAATGGACCAAATTATCTTTTATAATGAACATATTGACCCCTAAATAGTAAAATCATTGGTAGCATGATTTGGGTTAAAGTAGTGTTTTTGCGCGTTACATGCGCTTGTTTTAAACTAAACTAGTACTCCACCCGTGCGATGCACAGCACTATAAAATAATTATTATTATTAACTATAGATTACTATTTATAAAACATAATAGTTTATATTAATATTTAATATATTTGAAAAGAAAATGACACACATAATGGGGAATTAAAGTTACAGAAATTGAGGAACAAAATTTAGATACTGAGCAGCTTTCTGTATGAAATTAACAACATAGTAACCAATGGTGAAAAAGAATGAAAATTAATAAATAATATATTGAAATTATAAATTTATTCATGGAAACAAATTATGAAAATATAATTTGTAGATAATTGAAATAGGTCAACAGTGAAACAGAATCATGGTAAGAGAACATCAATACAGTTTTACCTTTGACATAGAACTACGGAATGTAATTTAACAATGATAAGATAACAGCAATACTATTTCAGGCTACTCGTGAATGTTGGAAATGAAGTAAAGACTAATTTTTTTGGAGATATAACATGAAGTAATGGAATAGGTGGAGATAATATATATAGATGAAACTAAAGGTGGAGGTTAGGGAAGAGGTGGAGGCAGGAGGTGAGATTTTGATAAATGATGGAAGGAAACCTAGGGAGAGTTTCAAGCTTTCATGATTTTGACTGGAGTGGATGGGATTGCGAAGATGTTGGGGAGAGGATTAGTATGAAACATGGTTTCATTCAGTGTGGTATATTTGAAAGGTAATGTGGATGAAACTTCTTATTTTTAACATATCATCATCATAAATAAATTTCAGTTTTTCATACAAAATATTATCACACTCCCTTGATTTAATTTCGTAGTATATTTTAACATTAGTTACATATATAATATATATGTTGTTATGTTTATAAGAATACCAAATTATTCCAATTATAGGATTATTAGTTGGTATTGGAATCATGGTATCATCCATGAAAACAAATCTATACAGTATAATACATAAATAATATGAATAACTCATGAGTTCATCTCCATGAATATTTATGAGCCTTTGGTGTATTTTGAACCTATGATAGTGGAAATAATAGTCTATTTTGATCAATTATATCTAACCTTGAATAATATAGAATATCTATGTAATAAGAAATAAAATTGCTGAATGGTTTGTACATATGGAATATTTCGCCTAAAAATGGCACTCACACAATGGCTTTCAAGGTCACAAACATCCGCTCAAATTCCCCCATGGACATGCTAAATCCAAAAAACAAAATATGAATGTAAAAATAAACCCCCTATAGTCCACAAAGTGTGATCCGAAAAATAGATTTGGTAAGATTATGTTAACAGGTTATGTATATTACAAAAATATGTGTATTTTCTCACTAATCTGTCAATTTAATTCATCTGTGTAGGTAGTTTTTAAAGTAGTGAATATCTATGTACATCTTGAAAAAAATTATTAATCCAAATAAACATAGAAAGTGATAATATATTTATATTTAATGTACAGATACGTTGTTGTAAATAGCTGGTTAAACCAGTATCTGTGCTGTGGAGATGTCATAGATATCAGAAAATATAATTCTTCTGAAACAGAAACATTTTCAACGGATATGGAACATAAACTTGTTCAACTGATATGTGAAGTAACCACATGAAATGTATTAATTAAACATTATACGGATCAGAGAAAACACATAAACATGGAACATATGTTATGTAGTATCTATGCTAGAGGCTCATTTAGAAAATAGGGTGAACATATTCACTCTGGTTTTCTTTGTTTTCCTTTCTTCGAGTGTGCAGTTCTCTGGCTTGGTTTGTTGTAGCCATAGTGTCCGGAGATATTGAATGTTTGTGGTGCACCCCATCATAACTATCAAAATCATATGACATGTTTTTCTGCATAGAGATTTTATTTAAAAGGGTTAGTAAGAAATATAGGTGATAGTTCAAATGATACAACAAAAAAAGAAAATGTTAAAAATATATATTTCAAAAGATGAAAACTGAAGTACAATTTAAATATATAAAAAATTTAAATTACATGAAAAATGAATTTATCCATAGTTACAATGAAGCCAAGAAAATTACATTTAGTCATGATAATAGTTATATACCTGATAAGATTAAATACCAGTGGTTGATATAAGAAATCTGGTCTTAATGTTCAAACTTAGTCAAAACAATCCACCACTCGGATGATCCTATTATGCAAGGATAAAATGAATATAGCGATAAAGTGATATTTATTTTCTAACAATCCAAATTGGATGAACTTAAAACATTTGTAACTTTTATTGTTCAATCCCAGTACTTACTCTTGAGGACCCATAGATATGATGATCCTATATAAAAATGTCAAAAAGAGTAATGTTATAGAGTTTATGCCTTGAAATGAAATTATAAATATGTAATCAGTAGTACCTTATTGTCTGCAAAGTTGTCAATAAAATTGTTGATGTAATTTTCATTTTTCCTGATGATCAGTACTTTGAATGTGTTTTTTTCTATACATAATCTACCTTTAACTCTCATCTCATTACTTCCACCCGATGGCACATCCCAGTGTTCTCCTTCAATAAGAGTGGAATCTGTACATAATGCTTAATAAACTAATTACAGAACATGAATAAACATAGTTTTATCATCATTAAGAAGGTATTATGTTTCCTTAAATTATTCGTAGGTATTAAGACTAAGGAACACTAATCCAGACAACATCTTTCAATGAAAACCAGTTTTAAGTTGTGGGAAAAAGTGTACCTGCAGATTTTTAAAAACCCTTCATTTTTTTAATATAGACACATTTTTTGTAGAATAAATACTCATTTAAGTGGGGTTTTTTCCTTTCTAAAAATATATCAATAAAAATAATAAATAGAATAGTCAAAACATATTAGCTTCTTACAGTTAGTTTCATCAATTGGTTTAACATTCAGCATGCATGAAAATCTGAACTGGGCCTTTGAAGCAGATCAAGAGTGTCATTTTGTTGGGATTAAAGATCACCTGAATAGAGACAGTGGGTAAGAATAGGGTTTACCCTTACCTTATTCACTAATTAGAGACATTCACCCAGGACAAGAATCTTGAGCATAGATCTCTCAACCACTTTAGAAGACCTGATAACCTGAAATTGAACATGGATTGGGTATACTGACCATTAATGCATGGTTAGTTGAAAATATCATCAAATAGTAAGTCTATATACCTTGATTATCCATTTAATCTTCAAAAACATTGGTGAAAACTGTAACATAAATTATAAAATTCTGGTAGAAGACTGGAAAGTTTAAAATAATATAAGTACACTGCAATTAATATCATGAAAGTAGTGTCTTGCATTGTTGCTGCAATTATCCTTTAGTTTTTTATGTTGATTTACTATTGAGTAGTTTCCTATAGCAGTAAAATATAACTCATGAAAAAGTAATCTTAGAATGTGAAAAATTTTGTTTTCTCGGGGAAAAGGATAAAATTATGGTAGTTTAAAGTATTCTAGATATATCATTGCATGAAATTGTGACATATTTCATCGTTGGGGAATATAATAGACAGATTCCATTCAAACATGGAATTGGAATGAAATGTAATTTTATGGGATTGTACAGTACACAAAAGCAGGTAATGTAACAATACAGGTAGAAGACTGGAAATGATAAAATAATAGTTATTTAAATCAAATATCCCTCATGTTCTAGATACATGTATGTACAGTGCCTAAATATTGTAGTTTTAAAAAAATGACATGATAAAAAAAGATAGAGGATTGTAGATATGACTGGGTACATGGTATTCACAAAGAAATAAGTATATAAAGGATATCATAAATAAAATTAATTAGTAGAATACAATTTGAAATAAGGTTTTTATTTTATACAGAATGTGTTAAATATATTACTGCTATTAGGAATTTAGAAAATAGATATGAAAAAAAATTAAATAGCCAACATGTTTTCATTATGTGTAAATATGCTTACCAATAAGGGAGATCCAAAATCATTGAAATGACAGGAAACTTCCAGTGGCTTAAGCTTTTAAATGTACAATCTTTTCAACCCATCAATTATTGATGTAACAACGTCTAATAGTATCTACAAAAAAACCTAAAAAATAAGAAACTATGATCCTTTCCATCCAGTTGTAATTACAATTTCATGCTTTACCTAGTTTTGAGATGTTGAAGTAAACCACTGTTTGGAAGGTAAAGGCTTCAATCGTATAGTCACTATAAAGTAATTTTTTTACAGTCAAGAAACTAAAGTAAAAAATTAATTATTTAGTGATGAGAAACTAACCATTGACTTGAGATTCAGAATGGCTCATCATAGTGTTTACTTTCACCGTGGTGAGGGAATAAACAACTTCCAATAGTGGAGGCTTCAAAGTCTCTATGCCTCATGCCATGGGATGGGAACAAATCATCTCTCAAAATTAATTTTCTTGCCTGCAAACCTGGGGAGATTTGTCGTTAATTCATATCCTTCTTGTGACAAGGAAATCAGCTGGTTGAAAACATATTAGATAAAACCTAGGTATGCATTAAAACATTAAATAAAATGAATGAATAAAAATGCATTGAAGGGATCATGAAGTGTAACCTGCATCACAATAACAAAATCAGTTAAACTAAGGAATCCTTGGGGTTTAGAATTTTCTTGCTTTGAACACAGTAATCTATTATACATACTAAAAACCTTTAGAATTTTGTTTATAAAAAAAAGAGGATGCAAACACATAAGTGGATACAGATTCCAAAAACATTACTCTGGCATTCAGTAAAAAATCATGAATGAATCGAAGGGGAATAGAATAATGAGTTCAAATTTTTACATAAACACCATAACTGATTTATGGGAACATCAATATTGAACACTATTATTGAAGCTGATGTTTTAAAAGGGTGACATCCATCTTGAACACTGTTATTGAAAATCTAAGAAAAAATTTATGTAATTACAAAATAAATTATGATAGATGTAAAAGAATGTGCACTTTTTGAGTCTACAATTGATACTGAAAAAATAACATTGAAGAATTTTTTTCAGTTAGAAATAGAATAAATATGTATAGTAAGAAAAAACCTTGGTAAATGATAGAGGTACTATATTTCATCAGTTCTATAAGATATACCTATAATGTGGGTGATCATCTAAACAGATTATATATCATGCTGACAATAACATGAAATAAAATTAAAAATAATATATACACACCTCTCAGTATGAATAATACTCTTTTCAGCCTACTCTTCATGAAGCATGCTTTATTGTTTCAAGGTGTGTGTGTCATCACTGCAATAATATGATAAGATACTCAATAATAATAATTTTCACAGTTAAGAAGGTACTATTTAAAAATAACAATTAAAAAATATCAGGTTTTAAAATAGCAGATTTTACAGTAGAACTTACAGTTAAGGTGTGTGTCCTCTCTACAATCATATGAAAATGCATCAATTTCCAAGAGTCCAGTGGGTTTTGATACTTCTACAGGTATCACAATGTTTAAAAAAATATTAAAAGATCCATCAAGATCCAATGTTATTTATTCAAAACAGTAAGCTAAAAAAACATCACAAATCTCCAGCAGCATTGCTTCTCATCCATCTCTAACAATAGAAACCCAAACCATATAGACATCTACTGTCCAAAATATCCCTTTGTAACATGATTTTTCAAAAACATAAATCTACAAGAAATAAATCCATCATAATTCAAGAAATAAATCATGTATTAATAATTCAAAGATATAGCTGATTTATGAAGTACATCTCAGATTTATTGAACAGTAGTTGAACCTATTTTGTACAATTTATGTACAGTAAGGTTTAGTAGTAATGAAATACAGCAAAAAATTATTCTCCTTAATTGAATCATATATTCCTAAAAATATGAAATATTTTCCTATCATTACTAAAACATATCCACGATAATTATCACAACTTTTGAGGAGATGAAACAATACTATGATCAAATTAAGATAGTATATAGCAGGATTTGAACAGCCACAATATTTCTTGAATTCAATAAAATATCTAACAAACTCACCTGCAGAATTTCATCCACTGATTTGAGTTTCTTCATTTAGCAAGTGAACTGCAGCATCAATATCTTCTTCCCATATAAGAAATACTAATGCATCACCCCCAGTATCCTAAATAAAAAAATGGGAAATAATTATGCAATATAGAAATTTTTTAAGATAAAATATTTATATTTGAAATGAAACTATGAGATACACCATGAAGAAAATAAGTGTGAATAAAAATAAACTTGGAGGAAATGATTATTATGATTGACAATAAGATAGTTTATGGCCAAAATAGGTAGGTATTTTGGGAGGTGATCAGGGTTTGGGGGTAGTCACAGGACCTTTCTTATTTACCTATTCCCTCTAACTTTTATAGGATTGAAGAAAAGGGGCAGGCCTCTACAACTTCATGATGTTAATTCCCTGACCATGAAATATACATTGGAGTCAAAATTTCAGCAGCCACTGTACCATCTTAGAAGGTACCATATAATTAACGGTAAGCTTAACAACTGTATAAAATAAGGAATACCTTCTTTGGACCTGAAACAACCTAGACGTGCTATCGAACATGTTGACCAATGGAGAAAATAAAAAGGGGGTAATCAGATTTTTCATACCTGTAATTATAATGCAGGGATGAGTAAATTCAGTAGAATACCTTCAAGGTTTTGTAAAATTATGGTTTGTTGGAAAAATATTACCATCAATGACAGTATATACATTGATCATTAAACATAGGTATTATAAATGGGGCTCAAAGAATATCCTGATAAATTTCCATGGAGTAGCTATGGTGTATCTTTAAAATTGACATTAATAGTCAATCTCTATGGGATTCCTCTCTTCCTTGATGCATTCATTCCAACCGAAAACTATGGAAATAGGTGTTTCCATCTTCTTCGATATTCACTTCAACTTCCATGCCTCCAACTATAATCTCATTACTTCCTCCCATATTTAGACAGTGGTTCACCAATGCACTTTTTCAACCAAAACCATCTTCATATGGGAATAATATGTACATAATTCTTAAAAAATAACTAATAAACATGAAGAAACATTGTTTTATCAGCCACATCAAAGTTTTTAATATAATTTTATGAATCTATATAAATCCAAAAAATAAAGACCAATCCTGGAGGTGTATGTAACTGCTCACTCACAGTTATCCAGCAGTTCCCATTGTAAATACCTTACATCAAATTACATCTTCATCAAGTAAAATATAAACCCTTTGTCCAAACACATGTCTGTATATTATACAATAACAATGAAATGAATAATACCTTCTTCATACAAGTCATCAATATTGAGAGAGAGTATGGTATCAAAACATTTTTATCCCCAAAAGCATTCTCAAATGAAATGAATATAGGTCATCTTATCCATAACTACAGAAAAAAATAGAATAGGCCCATACATACTAATTTAGGTCATATAATTATAAAAAAAATACAATTAACAATTTAAGGTAATTAGGGAAATTTTGGCTCTATGATATGTTTAAAAACACATTGAAAACTGCTTATCCTATGAGCATGAACTGTATGAAACATTTGTGCAGGATTTAGTACCTTATACTATAAAAAATATGGTATGAGATATATGGATATAAACATGAGAAGCATTTCAATCCAAACTACAATCCCATAAATTATGTAGAAAGAGAACCAAAACCCATTAGGTCAAAACTGAATCATAAAATCAAACACATTTCCATATTTCCTTGATATATTCACATGTACTGAGAAAATAAATAACAATTATACACTTTAAACAGTATTTGAGTGCACCAAATAAGGAGATATTTACCTTAATAATCTCACAAATGCCCATTATATAGAGAACTAAATCTCATCTTGGATAGTAGTGACCTACAGACTGCACATAAAATGTATTTTAGAGAAACATGTAAATTAAATGGGAAATGTCTCACATACACTTTAAAGAGGAAGTGAGAAAAGATCAAAAAAACATTTAAAAAAATGTAGAAACACAAACCTATATGTTTATTTATGCTTCCAAAAATAGTTTGATTCGATCTTTAATAGTTGAGTGAGGTGTTGTCCAGCTTTTTTCCTTCCCAGAAAACACAAAATAATGTTATTAAATAGTAAAATCACTAATGAAAATAAAAAAAGAAAAGGGGAAAGAATTTTTTGGTTTGAAACCCCGAACAGGTGTTGTAGTTAACTTGTCCACATCTATACAGTTCTATCAGGTAAACCCCGGTCCATTTGTGGGTGTGGTCTTCAGATTATGAACCACCGTATCTTGTTTCTATATAGTGTTCATTGTAGTTCATCTTGAACATAAACATGAGTGAAGTGAATACAATTTCCATTAATAAATCTCACCATACAAGTTGTATTATGGTACAAAGGAAGAAATATACATGTCGACATGTTATATTCGAGCATAATGAAACCTTAAGATTACATTGGGTGCATATTTCTCCTGCTTCTTGATCCTATGTTTTTCCTGCAAGAAATAAAGAAAAAAATTGAAATGAAATAAAGAGTAATATGGTAGAGTAGAAACAATAGATAAGAAATACTATGGTGGAGCAGTGGAAGAAATTCAGAATCTGTTTGCGGTGCGAGTTCGGGTAGTGGATGGGAGGGATGATTGATTGAAGGTATATGTGTTTGGGGAGCTTCGACAGTAGCAGAGGATTAATGAATCATTGGAGGTTTTGATAGTCGGAAGTTGAATTAAAGGGATGGGAAGACTGTATCGAAGTTTCTTTTCAAATCACGTTAGTAGCTCGAAAGCCTAAATCCCTTTGTAATAGGGTAGAGCGTGCGCGTGGGAAGCTCGGATAGCATTTCTGGAGCTGGTAATGCAGCACGGACGAAGGTTCAAGGTAGATGGACGGTGGAAGGAAGCCCGATAAAGGAACCCTAATTCGGAGAGCTGATGGGAGAGTGCGCGAGGGGGAGTCTGATTGTGTCGTGGGAGGGCAGATGGGAAAGTGGAGGAGTAATGGTTGGAAGGTGACGTGGATTAAGAGGAATGCGGCACGTAGGCATGGAGGAAGCCTAATTTAGTATAGATAGTAGATTTCCAAAACAAATGAGATTTTTATTTTTTTTAATTATATAACATATTTATAATTAAATGGGCCTATATTTTCTAATAAATAGAACCTTAATTTTTTCAGAATGGTTAAATTTCATAGGTTGGAAAACTAGTTACCTAAATGAAAAACCAAAATAAAAAATATAAGAAAACTTAAAGACTAAGGAATAGAATTATATAAATTCCCTTATTTTTATGTGTTGGAGATTTTATTCTTCCATAAGTTCACTTTAATCCATTACTTCTCCATTTTATAATCACATAAGGTAAGGTAATCCTCCCATTAGTGCTTAACTTTTGGTATTTACAAGAATTCCACTCCTCCTCTACTATAAAAAGGCATTAACTCTTCCACTTCATTACACCACTCAAGAAACTTTTTATAATACAAACCATAAACAAATAAGCTCCCAAAATTCATCCCTTCATCATATAATCCTTTATTTGGGAATAAATTTAACCAATAAATCTCTTTGTTGAAAACCAATAAGAGTCATCCAAAGAAGATGTAACATCGTTCCTCAAGATACATTGTATTATTTTCATTATACACCCCCTAAACTCTTATTATTACATGATTATATAATAATATAATTATCATTAGTATGGTGAGATGTTTTGATTATGAGGTTTTGATCTAAAATTACATGCACTTCTATCTAATGGGTAATGAACTTACCATTCTTGTGTACGATGAACTATCGCCTCACGAAACGATGTTGTTTGTTTTTCCTTTACCGCCTCTCGTGGTTGGGAATTGTGATGGACACTATGTTTTTATATGATATATATTATATTTATTTTTTCATTATTCTTATATAATTATTATACTAAATATACCCTAATGCTTTCCATTTTTTTTAAATATGATAACTTCATTTGTTGAAGTGTGGACAACCGCCTCCTCAAAGTGATGTGGTTTATTTACACTTTACAAGGAATGTGTTATGAATGGGTTTAGTAATAATATATGATTTATATGTTATAACAATTATATTTTAATGATAATATATATATATATTTCATTTACTTTATTTCTTTCAATATGGACAAAAAATAGAAACAACGTCCATGCGTACGTAGGAACTACCATCACCATAAACGGTGTATTTCATTTCATATTTATATTATTTATATATTATTAAAAATATTTATATAATGAAAATATATTATATATAAATAATTTTTTAAAATTTTAAAATAATTAAATCATGATTTAATAAATATGATCAATAATAACAAGTCAAATCATATATGAAAAATAATGTGGATACTACCCAAAATGTAACATTAACATGGAGTTGTTAATAAATGGGTAATATAAAGTCATAATAAAATCATAAATTTTATTAGATATAATAATATGGTTATGTGGTAGATATATAATAAAATTATATTTATTATATAGATGTTTTGAACATGTACAATGAAATTTAAGACTTAAAGAAAGGGAGTTTCATCTCACTTTTTATTTCAGTGAGATACATGCCTTATTCATCACTCATTTCATTAGTTTGGTGTGTATACTACCCATGTATGTATTATAGTATTCTTATACTTAAATTTATGGGTATTTAAATATCCATTTTATGATATTTAATTCATGGGGGTTATGTTTCAAAAGATAACATATTGATAAAGTAATTTTGTATCAATTTTCCTTCTTTGAGACACATGTCTTGTTATGCGCCTATATTTTTCTATGAGGTGTATATATTTCCATTTGACATGTTATATAAGGAATATAATTACTTTCATGATATTTTATTATTCATTTAATTTTATTCTAGCGGTTATTATTTAAAGTTACCAAAGTGGAAACGGTTTATAACTTCAATCTCATCATTTACCAAGATTGTTTATGATTATGCTTTATTTGATAAAATATTATGATCCAACTCTCAATAACTCTCATAAATTTTTTTACCCTCTATATATTAATGTTATATCCAAGTAATAGTATAATTGTTTCTACTCTTTGGTACTTAATATAATTAAGAAAATATTTTTACGAAAATCTGACTTTATTTCTACTTTCAGTTAGAAATATATGTTCTTTCAAAACTATATTTTCAAAAAAAAAATCAAACTTTTTTTACTATTGTTCTATAATTTTTAAAGTAAATTTTACCCATGTATTAACTTTTTAAAAATGGTTTTATAATTAATCTTCTTGTCATTTTTTGATCAAGGCACTTTTCATAACATTTAAGGTGTAAAAAGAACTATTCGGCATGTACGGTCCTACTCTCTATCATGACCATAGTTTTCTGGATGCTTCCTTTGTAAGTTTAAAAGGTTATTTCTTTTAAATAAAATTGTTTCCTTATATTCTGAAATTTTTTTGATTTTAATTTTTTTTTCAAAGTAAAAGGGTTTTTCTAAAATATTTTATGCAGAAAAATATTTTTAAATGATTTTTAAAGCTTACTTTATATGTTTTTAAAAGGTTGTTTTTAGAGAAAATAATTTAAATGATCTCAAATATTCCTTTAATAGTTTTCAAGGAAATTTTTTTTCAAAAAAAACAATCTTATTTTATAAGTTTTTAAGGAAAAAGGTTTTCAAAATTATTTCAAGTCTTCATTCTAAGTTTTCAAATTATTTTCATAGAAAATTGCTTTCAAAATGTTTTTTGTTTTAAAAATATTTTTTTTAAAAAATAAAGGATAATTTTATCAAGAATTTTTTTTAAAATATATTTCAAAATTATTTTCCATCTAAGATTAAATATATTGATGTTACTCATTTATTTATAGGAAATTATCCAAAGGAATCATTCTTATTATTTCTCTGAATGGTTTAGGTTTTTATAGTATGATGTTTATAAAAACTTTTTTCCCTTTCACATGTTATATTTTTATGAAATTCATTCATCTTCTATGGGTTATATGCTTATTAAATCCATTTCTATTCAATGGTTTATACCATGATAATTGATTGTGAAACATGATTCCTTTCATGGGTTATTCTAGGATTAAATGATTATGAAACCTAGATATTTTCTATATGTTATGATATGAATAAATTTATATGATTCCCATTTCATTTACTAGGTTAAAATATGATGTTTATGAAACCTATATCTTTTTAGGTGTTTTGATATCATGAAAGTTTTATTATCTTGTGGAAAATATATGTATGATTTTATTATGTGGAGGGTGAGACCTATATCTCTCTTTAATTCATTGGGTAAAGATTTATATCTCATGAGATAAGGATGGGAATCAAGTTGACGGGATCGATCCAATATGGGAAGATGGGGAAACCAAATCCCTTATAAGTAAAGGACTGTGGCTGAGGATGGTGGTGTGTTTTAACTAGTAGGTGTAGTCACTGTGAAGATAAGAATATTGGGAAACCTAATCCCTTACATGGAAATGATTGTGAATGGGGATGGTGGTGTGTCCTACCCAGTAGGTGTTGTCACCATGAAGATGGAAATATAGGGAAGCCCAATCCACTATGGGAATGTGGGGAAACCAAATCCGTTATAAGGAAATGAATTCAACTGGGGATGTTGGTGTGTCCCTCCTAGTAGGTGTAGACCCCATAAAGTGTCCTATTAATGTTTTTCAATTTTCCTTGACTTATAGAGAATGATGTTACATATTTATGTTCTTTCCAAATTTTATGTGTCTTATTCCTTTGATATGCTCAAATGGTTCATGTTATTGATTATCTTATGATTTATGTCTTATGAACTGCCAATATTTATTCCATGTCTCATGATTATGATATTTTTATGTAGGGTATGGTTGTCAAATGCTATTCTCGTGTTCTCATACCCTTATGTTCATATTAAGCTTACGTATTTACTCAATTTACCCTTACTGAGAATTCGATTTCACCCATTTATTATGTTTCCTCTCTCCAGGTTATGAAGAAATTTTTTGAGTAGGAGTACAAAAGGTTAATATATTTAGATATATATTGAAGATATTTCACCAAAATAGAATAATGTCTTTCTTTTTTCCAAATACAATAAACTATTATGGTCCTTGAGCATGTATTTTTATAATGTACTGAATATTCATCTAAAATGATGTAATACCCATGTATGTTAAGCCTGGTTCGCTATAGTTGGTTTTAAAGGAAAGGATTATTCAACCTTTGGAAACTTGGATGAGAACAATTTAGTAACATCCCTAGGATATTTATATGGATTTTTTTATGGGTGTCTCTAAAGATAAGTAAATGTTTAGGAAATTTTCCTGGAATATTGTTAAAGGATAGAGTGAGTGGTTTCCAATAAATATATTCATGTCTGGATAATACAAGTGGACATGGTTCTAGAATATATGTACCTAACAACTTCGACAATGTGCATTGGGCTTAACATGAGCGTAATCTGGTACATGACAACGAACCTTACTATGCACCTAATTTGACACTCTTGGGGGATATTCTTTGGTAATTCAAAAACTCTATAAATAATCATGAAGTATTTAAATATAGGATGACTATGAATAACCTAGGATAAACCTAAGGTGTCATAAATTAAATAAGTAGTTTTCGTGATTTAGATATCCTATAAGTAATTTTTTCAGGATTATGTGACTGCTATGATAAGTGTTTCTCACCCTATTCTTTCTATTTTTATTAAGTAGCAGGAACTAAGAGGAACTAGATTAACATAGAATGTTTCAAAAGTTTAAAGTATGGTAATGATGAAAATATATTTCCTATGTGGTAATTTCATAAAGAGAATTAGGAATATCAATGAGTATTGGTTATAAAAAGGACATGTGAAATGTATGGGATGTTCTTCCAGTATTGTTTACATTAAATTTAAGAAGTATGATTGTATTGAGGTTGAGTAATATTAAAACATGATTTTTATTTCATAATATATGAAAGATCTATTAAGGAATATGTTGATTAATCCTTAGTAATGGTTTAGGAATAAAGTTCGATAATTTAAGAGTATTTGATTTAGAATTCAATGATAATGTTATATGAATCATGAACTATGTAAGTATTTTTTGTAGAAGATTTTTATTAAGTATTTTCAAGAATGTGTTAAATGATACTGATGACCTAGAAAATGATTTAATGGAAAGGTTAAATTAATGGAATATAATCCTTAACATGTTCTTAAGGATGATAAAATGATATTTTATATTGATAAAGAGACGATGATTTGGATAAAGTAAATTGGATATTATTTATGACATCAAAACTGACAAATTATTTTTTCAAAAAGTGAACTATGTTATCATGGATGAAGTTTACAACTTCTTAGATTTAAGAAATATATCTAGTAATATTAGGAATACAGATGCATTCATGTTTTCGATAAGGATTTATTATAATTCAGGTCATTACCATGTTTCAAGAGAATATATTATGAGAGTGTTCACATGTTTGGAATTTGAAAACCAATATCTACTTTATGATACACGTGGAATCAATGTTTTGATGATTTAGTGGCCTTCCTTTCTAAAGTTTTTTATTTTCATCTTCTATTAGGGTTATAAGGTTAATCATTTATAAAATGGATTATGTTAAACTTCCGATGAGGTTTTAGATATTAAAGTATTATATCTCCATATGTAGATTTATGTATATTTGATAACTTATGATAACCTTTTTGTTTTGATATATGGAATGAACTATCATTCTATTTATAGTTCCCATGATCTGTTAATTCTTCAAGAATAGAAAATTCACCTCAATTTCCTAAAATATGAGATAATGTGGAAATTGGTCAATGAACAAAAATGGGTGAGGTTGTACTGAAATCATGAAAGTATATCATTTCATTGAAATTCTTCAACTATAGAAAAATTATCTAGAAATAAAATCTTGTTCTAATACCTTAATTTTTGTCAAATTGGAAGCCTTTTAAATCATCACAGATTTATGAATTTGAGGCCCTCAAATTTTCATTTATAATTCACTTTTTTGTAATTTATGACATCAATTACTCCCTATAAATATTTACGTTTTTCCTCCAAGTGTATATTTTCACATTCCACCGATGTTCTCTAATGTGGGAAACTAGTTATGTGTTACTCTAAGTAGCCATTATGTTTCAAAATTTTCTTTCTAAAAGGATGTTTTAGTATTCATTTTTAGGATGTGAGTTTCTATGAATGGAACTTTAAACTATTAAAACTTTCATATACCAGACTATTTTCAAGGGAAATTCATTTTAAGGGGGTAGAATTTAACACCTTGAGATTTTGTAGAATATTTTTTTTGAATTAATTTAATATTTTTGATATTTTTCATTTCACGCAACACTAAAATATAGATATTTTTTATGAAAGCACTATGTTTTTCTTGTATTATATGCTACACCAAGTTAAACTTGTGCTACACACAGCACTGTCTTGGCTTACGTTACACTGAACATTGGGTTTCTACAAAACAACATTTTATTATTATAATTATTTAAAAGAGATAGTTATAACACTATTGTTAAACATAGTAATATGAATAGTAATAAAAAAAATTAAAATATTATATATAACAGTTTTATATAAATAAAATATAATGATGATAAAACATATAATTTTTGGTAAAGTCTTTATATGTTTGTAAATAATATTTTCTCAAAATGAACTCATTTTTGTGTCCTTATGTGAACAATAATAATATAAACTTTAGGCAATTTTGGAAATTTTATTAGATAAAATAAAAATAATTTTTTAATTCATAATGTCAAAATTATCTTAGGGTTAATTTTAGGTATTTTTCTAAAATATTTCATTTTTTGGATGAATACTGAAAAACAGTAGATTTTAATTGAAAACTTCTTTTTCGTATAATTTATTTTAATATTTAAATAATATTATAATTTGACTTTAAAAATTATTAGATAAATTATACATAAATTAATCCAATTTAGGCCATTAAAACTAATTTCACATAGAAATTGTATATAAAAACAATTTTAACTTTTGAACTTTTCTCTTTAAAAACTTATTGTCTCGCAACATTTGGAAGATTAGATTCAAATATAATTTAGCCACTTATTTTAATTAAATTCATAAAAATAGAAATATAATGTTTTAATCATTATTATATTTATGTTATAATAATATAAACTTAATTTTTGACCAAATAAATAGTGAAAGTGGATAAAATTAATTACCACGATTAAGGTAAAATTAAGCTTAATAAGGGACTAAACCTTAAAATTAAGGGAAAAAAGACCTAGAAACTTTTCAAAAATCTATTTTATATACATATTTTTATTATATCCATTCTTGTTTTTAATTTTATGAGTTAGTGGGATATTATTCAATAAAGTTCCTTATTTTATAAGTTAAGTAAGGAAAAATACAAAAAAAGAGAACTTTCCTTACCTTTAACATTTATAAAACTTTGAGATATGGAAGAAACAACATATTTTTGGTTAAACATATATTTTTGAAATGTAAATGAGTTATTTTTATCATAATTATTTATCATTAATTTTTTATATGAATTATTTATATTAAACACTTAATAAACACTAACGCATGGATTATTTAGTCAATAATTAAATAAAATAAATGATGTTAAAAACATTAAAAGTAAAGTAAATTTAATGAATTATTATATTATGTTATTTTTTTATAAGGATATATCATGTTAAATATATTTTAACTTAATATATTTTAATTCCAATAATTTTTTTAAATTTTTTAATTAAAATTAAATAAATAATGTCAAAATTAAAATTAATGTTATTTTATAATTAATGATATTTTATTAAAATATTTAAAATTAATAAAAAACATACCTTATTCCAAGAGATTTTTTAATTGTTAATATATATATAATGGTCTATTAATGGACCAAATTATCTTTTATAACGAACATATATACCACTAAATAGTAAAAAAATTGTTAGCACGATTCCGGTTAAATGAGTGTTTTGGCGCGTTACATGTGCTTTTTTAAAAATTAATTCCCAAAACATATGAGATTTTTATTTTTTAAATTATTTATAATATTTATAATTAATTAGGACTATATTTTATTATAAATCAGAAAATAATTTAGTCTTAATGATTAAATTACATATTTTAGAAAACTAATTACCTAAATGAAAAACAAAAATGAAAAATATAAGGAAACTTAAATACTAAGGAATATAATTTAAAAATGAACTTATTTTTATCTAGTAGAGATTTTTTTAGACCATAATTTCACTTTAATCCATTATTTGTTCATTTTATAATCACATAATTTAAGGTAGACTGCCCATTAGTGCTTACCTTTTGGTATTTACAAGAATGTCACTCCTCCTCCACTATAAAAAGGCATTCACTATTCCCCTTACTTATATATCCAAATCCACTTTTTATCATACAAAACCTAATAATATATCTCCCATAATCCCTTAATTCATCCTATAATCCTCCCTTTGTGCATAAATACAACCAAGTAATCTCTTTGGTGTAAACTAAGAGGATTTACTGAGAGAAGAGGTAATATCCTACCTCAATCTCTTTTGTTTTATTTTCATTCTCCACCCCCTAAAATATTTTTATTCCATGATTGTATATTGACCTAAGTATACTAAATATTCTGAGATTTTATTTTTCTAAATTGTAGATCTACACTAACATGCACTTCCATCTAATGGGAAACAAACTTATTGTTCCTGTGTACGGTGAACTACAGCCTCACAAAACGATGTTGTTCGTTTTTCTTTTAACACCTATCATGGTTCAGAATTATTATGGGGACTCTATTTTTATATTATATTTATTATATTTATGATTTATTTATGCTTATTTAATTATTATTTAAAATATAATGTAACTCTTTCCTTTTTGTGTAAGTACGATAATATTGTTTGGGGAAGTGTAGACTACTACCTCATCAAGTGATGTGATTCATTCACACTATACATGGAATGTATTAGGGATGGTTTTAGTAAAATATAGGATATATATGATATAATGATTATAATTTAATGATAATATATGTATAAATATATTTCATTTACTTTCTTTATTTCAATATGACCAAAAATAGAAACAATGTTCATGCGTATGTACGGATTACCATCTCCATGAACGGTGTATTCCATTGCATATTTATATATTTTATATAATATTAAAAATATTTATATAATGGATATATCTGATATATAAATCATCTTTTTCATTTAATAAATAAGTAAATCATGATCTAAGAAATATGATCTAGAACAAAAAGTCAAAACATATATGAAAAATGAAGCAGATACTGCCCGAAACGTAACATTAACATGGATTTGTTAATAAACAGGTAATATAATGTCAAAATAAAATATTATATGGTATTTTATATAATAATATGGTTATATTTTATATATTTAATAAACTTATATTTATTATACATGAGTTTTGAACATTTACGAAGAAATTCAAGACTTAAAGTAAGGGAGTTTCCTATCCTTTTTTATTTTCGTGAGATACATGATTTATTCACCACTCATTTAGTTTTTTTTGTGTATAATGCCTATAGATGTATTAAATGATTATTATACTTATATTTATGGTTATATAAATATCCATTTTATGATATTTCTGTAGTACCCCCGGTTTGAGGTACGTAGCCTTTGTGTATGATTTTTTATGTGTTTAAAGTGCATGGGATGTGTTGGGAAGAGGTTGGGAGTGTTTTGGAATGGTTTTCAATAAGTTTGTAGGCTCTTCGCTGGGAGCATGGTTTGAGAATGATTAAGGTAAACCGTGCGGGTTCTCCAGGAAACCGTGCAGGGGGAGACAGTAGGCTTTGCACAGCCTACACACTGTTTGCTAAACTGTGTGAGGCAACCGTGCAGACCCTTACTCTAGAGGCAGTAGTGTGTGCATAGTTAGTGTAGGATTTTCCAAACCGTGTGGGCTAACTGTGCGACCACTTAAAAATAGGGTTTTAAAATCCAGGATCCCTCAGGGTTACCTCATTTCTCTCCAAATTCTCTCCCACTTGAGCCTCACTTGGGATTTAGGGTTCTCAGAGGTTGAGGGTGATATCCCTCTCATTTTGGAAGAAAATTGAAGGGTTTTCGTGGTGGTCTGAATGTGGTTTCTCCCGGGGAAGTATCACCTCTTGGTTTATTTGTGTTTTCCTCTAGATCTACATCTCCCTCTTTCTCAGTTCTCTAGATCTACACCCATTGTGTGTAGATATAGGGTTCTGGTTGCCTTAGATGTTAATTTTAAGGCTTGTGGATGTTAGGGAAGGAGATATAGAGAGTTTTTGGTGGTGCATTCACTGAATTTGAGGTGTGCTTGCTTGTGGGTCGATTTCTCAGGAAACCTAAAGGTAGGTGGCTTCTCTTTCGACTCCACTTGTTTAAAGATAATGGTTTTGGTTACAATTAATTTGGTTGGCTTGAAATTAATTGTGTTTTGATGTGATAAAATTGTTAGAAATCCCTTGGGTGATGTTTTGGGGATTTTTGGGGAAAAAGTGGGTTTTGTGGTCAAGTGTTTCTTATTATGGATTTTAAAATGAAGATTTTTAAATGGGTTGTTGTGAATGATTTGTGAAAATGGTTGATGAAAATGGTTTTCAATAAAGATGTTGTTTTATTGAAATTTATAATTTCATGGAAAATGGATTAAGGGTGGTTTCAATAAATGAGTGATTTATTGAAGTGGTCGACATGTAATGGAAGTGGTTGATTGCATGTTGTTGTGGCCTTGGTGGGTTATGTGCTTGGTTATGTATTGATTGGAATGTTGTGTGGAAGTGGGCGGGAAGTACCACTATAAAATGGGGATGGATTGTAGACGGAAGGGCCATCATTAAAGGATAAGTGGTCGGGAAGTACCACTAGTTTTGAATGGGTGAACGGGTTGGACAGAATATCCACCATTATGGTTGCTTTGTGTTCATTACTTTTCAAGATGGAAATTGTTGGGATAATGTGTAAATGATGAAATGGATTGTGGAATGTTCGTTTTTTCTTTCCCTTGGTTGCTTGGTTTTGGTGAGATGGTTTGGTAAGGGTGTGTTTGGCTTATGGTAATGGTTTCACTTGTGATTATTTTATATAAATTGATTTATATAAATGTGATAATGGTTTTATCCCAGTTGCGTGTGTAGGAAAGTCATTTGTGGAAAAACTATTGAGTAGTTGTACTCACCCCCTACTTTGGCACATTGGTGTCTTTACTGATGTTGTGTATCATGGCATGGGAAAAGGTAAGGCATCACCCTCCATTAGGGGAGCATCGTGATGTCTGGGTGGAGCTTGGAGCATGGAGCTTGGTGTGGAGCCATGGAGTGTGTCTTGTCTTATTTTGTGTCTTTTGTTGATTCTTCCACATAGTACTCTGATATGGTATTGGTTGTATTGGTTTTGGGTTTCATTGTGGAATGACTTGGTTGTCCTTTTATAATACATGCTAGAATGTTTTTATTGGCATGCATCATATAGTGGTTTTAGTGATGGTTTGGTTGATTTTTTCTTAAGGGAAAATTGTTCCCCAATTTGTTCTTGAAGCCCTCAACATTTATTTCCAGCCTTTGGCGCCTTGGGAATGTTGCTTAAGGCCAATTAATCCCTCACCGCCTCCTCAAGCCAATGAGGTAGGGGCAGGGTGTTGCAAGTGGTATCATCTTGTTCAGTCCTTTGGAGTTGATTCTGGGATTTGGAGTTGACATTCATTGCGGTATATTCCTTAATTTGGGATGGTAGAAAGGTGTAGGAATGTCGGAACTTGGAATTTATAGCATAAAAGGATGTAGCTAACCATTTTATGTTGAACTTCAAGTTACCAGGGAGTTGGGTACATAATTGTCTTTGAGACACTTATAGGCATTGGATATCTCATTGCCATTGGTGTAGCCAATTAGATGATCATGGCATGCATGGTAGATATGACTTCCCTCTAGGATGCATATTTCATTGGGAATAATTATTTAAGGATTGAATTGTGAAATATTTTTTCAAATGTGTGAAATTTTAATGTGAATAAATTTGGTATTTTGAAAATGGTTTGATTTTCAAAAATGGTGAAACATGGAAAATGTTGAAAGGTGGAAAGCCTTGTTGTGATAGTGTTCTGTAAGGCAATGAGAAATGGAAATTATTGATGTCTAAGGAAGTGAGACTCAGGGTTGTTTGTTTTCTGTTTATAGAAATGGCACCAGGTAGGTGTCGAAGAGACCAACTGGAAGCGGCTGATGAGTACATTGTTTCACCTAAGCCCCAGGTGAACCAGCAGTTAGTCCAGAGCATAGTGCAAGCTTTCTAAGTTGTGGGAAGTGTGAATAGAGAAAAAGAGACAAAGCATGTTGATATGTGGCTTAGTTTCAAAGTAAAAATCCACCCATCTTCAGGGGTGATTTAGATCCAGAGAGGGAAGAAGCATGGTGGAATAGAAAGAACAAGATCTTCAAATTCTTGGGAACACCGGTAGAGTTAAAAGTGAAACTGGCCACGTATATGTTGGAAGATATTTCCAATCAGTGGTTGGAGTTGGTAGTCTAAGCTGGAACTAACTAGGGTATGACGTGGGAAGGCTTTAAATAATTGTTTAAAAAACAATTCTACCCACATACGTTTAGAATTCAGCGCACAATGGATTTCTTCCGTTTGAAATAATAAAACATTTCGGTAATGGAGTATGCATATAAGTTTATGAACTTAGTGATATTTTCACATGAGGTGGAGGGTAGTACATCATTGAAAGCTCGTATCTTTGAAGCTGGTTTGCGGAATGAGATTTGTTCCAAGATAGAGGTGTTGTGTATATATGATTACATAGAGATGGTGAATATAGCCTCGGTGGCTGAGTGGGATCTTTTGGGAGCTCTGGGTAGAGGAAGCATGGTGGTACCCATGGGGAATAGTGGGAACTCTAAAGCTAGGTTTAAGAAGAGGAGGGACACTTATTCCCAGGGTGGGATTATGGCACATAATCCAGTGATAGGATCAGTAAATATTCCTCTGAAGGCCCAGAGAAATCCAGGATGTTTTCAGTGTGGCTCTATGGCACACATCAAGCGGGATTGTATGGCATAACCTCGAGCATGTCACAATTGTAAGCAGATGGGGCATCTGTACCATTATTTTCAGAATTCTCCGAGGTCGGTTGTGCGTGACACTCCTCAGGGATCACAGACATCGTATGCATCGACAGGATAGGGACAACAGCATACCCCTTGTCAATAGAGAGAAGTCAGTTATGGTTATTCTTGGAACACCACAACTCCTCAGTAGGGCAATAAAGAGAATATTGCGGCAACCAAGGCATTGTTTGGAGCCGAGAATGTTATGATGGATGATCATTCGAGACCATCCATGGTGCAAGGTACTATTCTTTTAAAATCTACGTTGATGCAAGTGTTGTTTGATACGGGTACCTCACACTCTTTTATTGCTGCACTTGTTGTTGAGTTTCTGGGTTTAAGGGTAGAAATGATGTCTTTGGTTTTGAAACTTCAAACTCCTCTTGGTTGAACAGTGTGTTGAGCCTTCCTATGTAGATCATGTCGTATCGTTGTGGGAGAGGTTGAGCTAATGTGGAATTTCTCAATGCCTGAGATGGATGGGTATGATGTAATCCTGGGAATGGATTGGCTGGTGTCGTTTAAGGCCCACATCGACTGTAATGCACGGACAGTGGATTTTACAACACACAATGGCATTAGATATCTATTTAGAGGAGAGAGGCATGAAATGCATGGTGAAACAGGTTTGTCGGCACCAGAAGTGGGCGCGTTATCGTATCAGTTGGCATTGTTTTCATTGGAATCGATAGAGGGTGTTGATCAGAGTGTTCTTCCAGTAGTGGTGGATCAATTCATGGATATTTTTTCCAAATAATGGTCTGGATTACCTCCCGTAAGAGAAGTGTAGTTTATGATTGATCTTCTTTCGGGGACCAATCCTATCTCACTTCCATCTTACCATATGGAACCTACTGAATTGCAGGAATTGAAAGTCCAATTGGAGGAGTTAGGAAAAAAAGGGTTTATCCGGCCTATCATGTCTCTATGGGCAGTGCCGGTGTTGTTTGTGAAAAAGTAGGATGTAACTTTGATGCTCTGTGTTGATTATTGTCAACTTATCCTTGTTATAATAAATAACAGATATCAACTTCCACGAATTGTTGATTTGTTCAACCAGTTGAGGGGATCCCAATAGTTCTCTAAGATCGACCTGAGGTCGGGATATCATAAATTGCATGTAAGGAAGGACTATATTCCTAAAACAGATTTCAGAAGTAGATATGGTCATTATGAATATGTGGTTATGCCCTTTAGTCTAACGAATGCACCAGCGGTATTCATGGCATTGATGAATCGGATATTTTAGAGATATCTGGATTCATTTGTGGTGGTGTTTGTAGACAATATTCTGGTGTATTCTAAGACATGGGTGGAGCATGAGTAGCACTTGGCGATAGTGCTAGGGATCTTGAGGGATCATTGGTTGTATGCCAAATTGTCAAAGTGTGACTTTTAGATATAGGAAGTCCGTTTTCTGGGCCATGTTATTTTTGAAAGGGGAATTTCATTGGATCTAGAAAAGATAGAGGTTGTTATCTCATGGGAATCACCAAATAATGTGTTTGAGGTATGGAGTTTC
Source organism: Viscum album (assembly GCA_963277665.1). Classification (NCBI taxonomy): domain Eukaryota; kingdom Viridiplantae; phylum Streptophyta; class Magnoliopsida; order Santalales; family Viscaceae; genus Viscum; species Viscum album. Next base: position 78,240,886 of record OY728159.1, read on the forward strand.
CTCGGTCTAGCTGGATATTATCAGCATTTTGTTCGTGATTTTTCACATTTGGCTTCACCGATGATATATTTGACAAGAAAGAATGTTCCATTCCAGTGTAATGAACAGTGTCGATAGTGTTTTGAACAGCTAAAGGGTCACCTTACATCAGCACCAATCTTGGTTTTTCCAGAACCAGGAAGAGTTTATGTGGTGTATTTCCATGCATCAGGATCAGGGTTGAGATGTGTTATCATGCAAGGAAATCATGTGGTTGTGTATGGATCACGGTAGTTGAGGGTACATGAGAAGAACTATCCAACACATGATTTGGAATTGGAAGTAGTGGTCTATGCTTTGAAAGTGTGGTGTCATTATCTCTTTGGTGAAAAATTCATGGTATATACATATCATAAGAGCTTGAAGCACATTTTCTCACAAAGGGATTTGAACTTGAGGAAAATGAGATGGATGTAATATCTACATATGTTTTATTTTGACTTGATGTATACACCGGGTAAGGGAAATTCGGTGGCGGATGAATTAAGTAGAAAATCATATGCTCAGGAGGTGAAAATGGCTTCAGACCAGTGGAAGTTGATGTCGAATATAGCTTACATGCGGTTGGAATGTGAGGACCAAGGTGATAGAGTGGCCTTTTTTTTGTTTTGTTGATTCCTGACTTAGTTGACCAGGTTAAAGAGGCACAACTATCAAATTCTGAGTGGGTGACCATGAGGTCGAAACTCAATGGTGGGGAGACCATTGAGGGTTGAAAATTTAATGGAGATTCAGTTTTGTGTTTTCGGAATAAGATGGTTGTACTAATTGCTTGTCAGGAGGATATTATCAGGGTGTATCATCATTACAGATGGGTTTTTCATCCTGGAATTCAGAAAAGTGTTGAAAGCACAGTTCTGGTGGGCTAGTATGAACAGAATTGTGGCTGAGTTTGTTTCGAGATGCTTGACTTGCTAGCAGGTCAAGGCAGAGAATCAGAGGCCATCAGGAATGTTGTAGTCATTTCCAATACTTATTTTTAAATGGGATCAAATAGCGATGGATTTTTTCACAGTTCTCCCAAGAATGGTTAGGCAGCACGAGGCCATTTGGGTGATATTGGATCATCTAACGAAGTCGGCCCATTTCATTCCAATTCGTGAATCTTATACGGTGGGGGATCTGTCCAAAATCTATATCTGGGAGGTGGTAAAGAAGCATGGTGTTCCAGTTTCAATTGTATCAGATATAGATCTGAGGTTTACATCTCATTTTTAGAAATCCTACAGCAATCCCTTGGAACACAGTTGACTATGAGCACGTCGTATCACCCTCAGATGGATGGTTAATCCGAGAGGATGATACAAACTTTGGAGGATATGTTGTGGGCTTGTGACATGGATTTTTGTGGCTCATTGGAGGAGCAATTGTCATTGGTTGAGTTCTCCTATAATAATAGTTATCAAGAATCCATACATATGGATCCGTTTGAAGCATTGTATGGGCGGCCGTGTAATTCTCCATTATGCTGGGTGAAAACGGGTGAGTCCTTGATGGTTGGACAGAGCCGTGTCCAGGAAAATATATAGAATATCAGGTTAATCAGGAAGAGAACGGAGATGACTCAGAGTCGTCAAAAATTGTATGCAGATCATTGTCAATGGTTATTGTCATTCGAGGCGAGTGATCATGTTTTCTTGAGGATCTCTCTTAGGTTGGTACATCGTCAGTTTGGGAAGAAGGTAAAGTTATCTCCGAGGTATATTGGACCTTTTGAGATTTTGAGTGGGTTGGTGAGGTAGCTTATCATTTGTCTTTGCCACCTAGGTCCAGTGCGGTGCACAATGTGTTTCATGTGTCGCAGTTGAAAAAGTATCAGCTGGATCTGGGACATGTTAATCGATGTGATCATGTTGAGCTAGATCTGGATGCTTCGTTGGTGCACGTGCTACTGCGTGTAGTGGATAGGCAATAGAATGTCTTGTGGGGTAAAAGAATTAGTCTAGTTTGTGTTTTGTGGCATCATGTCCAAATCCAAGAGGATACTTGGGAGTGGGAGAAAGAGGTGGTCGACCAATAGCCCAAGATCTTTCGGCAAATGGTGGGTTCACTACTTTCCGAGGATGAAAAGTCCAATGGTGGTTAGAATGTAGTACCCCTGATTTGAGGTACGTAGCCTTTGTGTATACTTTTTTTTATGTGTTTAAAGTGCATGGGATGAGTTGGGAAGAGGTTGGAAGAGTTTGAAATGGTTTTCAATAATTTTAGTGGCTCTTCGCAGGGAGGACGGTTTGAGAACGGTTAAGGGAAATCTTGCGGGTTCTCCAGGAAACCGTGCAGGGGGAGACAGTAGGCCTTGCACGGCCTGCACACGGTTTGCCAAACCTTGTGAGGAAACCATACAGACCCTTGATCTCGAGGTAGTAGTGTGATAATACCATGTTATGAACCTATATTTTTGAAGCCAGTGAGTTAGGGGCGGGGTGTTACACTTTCTTTCATGGTGGTTATGTTTCAAAAGTTACCAAATTGGTAAAATAATTTTATCTCATTTTACCTTGTTTGTGACACATACCATGTTATGAACCTATATTTTTCAATAAGGTGTATATAATAACTTTTGAAAAGTTATATAATTAATATAATTATTTTAATGATAGTTTATTCTTTATTTAATTTTATTCTTTCCATTATGATGTAAAGTTACCAAAGTGATAACAACTTATAGCTTCTATCTCATCATTTATCGAGATTGTTTATGATTAGGCTTTCATTGTTGAACACTTATCATCCAACTCTTGAGAACTCTCATTAATTTTATTACCCTATATATATACATTTTATATCCATGTATTGGTACTATTTTTCCACTCTTTGGTACTTAAGATAATTAAGAAAAGAAATTATGAAAATTTTACTTTATTTCTCCTTTTGGTCAGAAATATGTGTTCTTTCAAAACCATGTTTTCAAAAAATGTTTTCTAAAATGTTTAATACTATCCTATAATGTTTAAAAAATTTACCCATGTATTAACTTTTTAAATAATGGTTTTAAAAGGGATTTTTTATCGTTTTATGATGAATTCATTTTTTTAACTTTTATGGTGCAAAATAAATGTTTGAAATGTACAGTCCTGCCCACCATCACGACCGTAATTTCCTTGATGCTTACTTTTTAAGATTACAATGTTATTTTTCTTAAAAAATTCCAAATATTCTATAAATTTGTTGTTTTTAAATATTCTTTCAGTGAAAATAGTTTTCAAAAAGTATTTTATCTAAAAATATGTTTTGAATGATTTTCAAATCATCCTATATATGTTTTTAGAATGTTTTTTTCAAATAAAATGATTTAAATGATCTCAAATATTCCTTTATAATTTTTCATGGAAATACGTTTTTGATGTATTTTCAAAGAAAATGGTATTCAAAAGGTTTTATGTTTTAAAAATATTTTTTTTCAAAGAATGATAGTTTCCTCAAGAAATGTTTTTAAAAGATATTTCAAAATTATTTTCCATCTAAGATGACATCTATTAATGTTACTCATTCCTTTTAGGGAAATGATCCAATGGTTACATTCATATTCTTTCTCTGAATGGTTTATTTTTTTATGGAACTTTTTTATGAAAATACGTTTCTATTTCATGGGTTGTAGGGTTATGAAACCATTTCCTCTTCCACAGGTTATATACTTATAAAACATGTTTCTCTTCAATGGGTTATACCATGATAAATTATTATGAAACACTTTTCCTTTCATGGGTTATTCTAGGATGAAAGTATTATGAAACCTATATATTTTTCATAGGTTATGATATAAAAAAATGTTTAGGATACACATTTCATTTCATGGGTTACAATATGATGTTTATGAAACTCATCTCCTTTTATGGTTCATGATATGATGTAAGTTTTATAATCTTGTGTCACATGTCAGTATGATTTTATTATGTGACAGGTGTGACCTATATCTCCCTCCAATGCATTGGGTAAGTATATATATCTCATGATATAATGATGGAAATAAAGTCGATAGGCTTGATCCACAATGGGAATATGGGGAAACCTAATTCATTACAAGGAAATGACTGTTACTGGGGATGGTGGTGTGTCCTTCCCAATAGGTGTAGTCACTATGAAGATGGAAATATGGGGAAACATGATCCCTCATAAGGAAAGAAATGTGATGAGGGATGTTTCTGTGTCCCACCTAGTAGGTGTAGTCACCATGAAGATGGAAATATAGGTAAAATCTTTCCACTATAGGAATATGGGGAAAATTGATCCCTTAAAAAGAGAGGAATAAGACTGTAAATGGTGGTGTGTCCGACCCAGTAAGTTTGGTCCCCATAAAGTTACCTATTAATTTTTGGAAATTCACCTTGACTTGAAGTAAATGATGTTACATGTTTATGTGGCTGCCCCAACTTCTATGTTTTATGCCTTTGATTTACTCACATGGTTCATGTTATTGATTATCTTATGATTCATGTATTATAAACTATCAATATTTATGTCATGTATCGTGATTATGATATTTTTATGAAGGGTATGAACTTCAAATGTTATACTCATGTTCTCATACCCTTATGTTCATATTATGCTTAAATATTTCCTTCATTTACCCTTACCGTGCATTCATGCTCACCCCTTTCTTATGTCTCCTCTCCCCAAGTTATGAAGAATGATTTTATACAGGGTATGATATTAAAATGCTATTCCATGTCTCATGATTATAATATTTGGATGTGATATAGGCACACATTGGTGGTGGGCTACTGAAATTATTCTCACACCCTACATAGGCCCTTCAGTACTTGTGTATACTTTATGTCTCTGAGATCAGGTAATGGATTAGGGTTGCTATCTGGACCTTAGTAATCAATTTGGACCTTTTTTTATGGGATTTATGGCATTAAAACATGGTGGTTCTTACATCAGGATAGTGTTTTACTTTTATTTTTATCATGTTCTATATATGTATGTCCTGATACGGTCATCCATGGGTGACCTTGACTATCTATTTTTTATGACCTACTATGGAAATAATGTTTTATCAACAACTAGTATGTTTTTGTATGATTATTTTTCTACTTTTATTATGCATCTATTGGGTATTATTTTGTTTCTTCTGCTGAGTTAGGGTCCTTTTTGGTATATTTATATATGGACCATTATTATTATCACCACCTGAGGATATAGTCTCCAAATTATCACCTCATTATACCCTCACTTATAGTTGGAATCCTTTGGTGTATGAGAAGGAAAAACTAAGGCCTAGTGGCCAATCGGCCTAGAGCACTTTTGGAGTGGAAAATTGGGTCAAAACACTACATCATGTGTTAATGTTAATTTTTATGTTTATGTATTTTTTTTATTTGATATTTTTTTGTTATATATATATATATAATCTCATATATATATATAGTATATATATATATATATTCATATATGTTATTGTAGTTTCATATTCTTTACCATGGAATGATGGAAACTGGCCCTAATAGAACCAATTACGGCCTTCAATCATTATAATCCATCACCATAGGTGAGCATCATTATTCAGTTGATCATATTCAATGAACCTACATGTGACGCACCACTAGATTCTTTATCTGAGAAAAATTAGTAACATTGAACTTTCTCTCTAGTTCAACATTAATGGCAGTACCCAACATAGAGGCTACTTAGGGCATCACCTCCATGTATCTCTCATAGAATCCAATGTATCTTCATTCTAGTTCAACTGTAGAATAATATTATAAATAATGTAAATCTAGATCAATTTGACACATACCCTATTTCTTATTCATATAATCTTCATAAAAGTATATCTCAACTGGTTTTAGAAACAATACCTAGCATGAAAGTGCATCCACACAATCAGTATCTTCTCAACCAGCATCGATGAGTTTTTTCATCTGAATAGTATATAAAATACACTTCATCATCTCTCATGCAATGCATGCATCTTCTATAGACTTCTTTGTTCACTATAGTAGCACATCTGAGGTGTATTTAAACTTACCAGGGATATCAAACAACTGATCATGAGTATTTACCACAAATGAACCAACCTACTGTGAAGTCTCTCATAAAGTTACTATGAGAAAATTGAAGTTAACATGTATTTTATTTTACCTACCATGAAGAGGAATTTTGGGTATATCTACTATGATTATCACTCTTAACCTATTGTGTAGTGGGTTTTTCATGTTTCAAAAAGTGATACCAACCTCCCATGATGCCTTTTTTAACTTAATGTGGATATTTTCTAACCTATTGTGCTTGTATTTTAAGGTACCACACAAGTGATCATGAGTTATTTGACCCTAATGTAAGTATTTTTTATCTATTCTACCATGAGTATTAAATTATTATATTTATTGTGAATTTATTTTTATAGTTACCATGAGATGTAATTTTCAAAGTGACTTCATGAAAAAAAAATCACATTGTTAGTATACCAACTGCATGAGAAATTTGTTTGCATGACCAGTATACTGACCACACCGAATGGCACAGTAAGTATACCGAATGCAGGGATTATGCATCACATGGTTAGTTATTTATTTATTTATTTTTGAAAAAAAAATATTTTATATTATACTCTATTTTTGTGATATTTTAATAAATTAATTAACCACATGTTGATTTAATAAGTTTTAAATGTTATATTTCTTTGTAAAATAATTATATGTTATTATGAACATGTTTAAAATTAGTCAATAACAAAAAATTTGACATTCCTATGGAAATAATATTTTTCATATTACTTCTTTTATATTAATTTTTACTATTCTTGAATTTTTTATTTACTGTATTTTTATGGGAGTTATTTTTATCATTTTATATATTTTAAAAACTATCATTTATAATTAACATATTTGAAAGTATTTTAATTAAGTAAAATAAAGGAATTATAGTGTGAGAACTCTTTGTTAAAGAGTGTGATAATTCAAATTATAGGTAATGGTATTATTCTGGGTTTTATTATTTCTAACCCCTGGAATTATGTGATTGGTGAAATATATTCCCCTTTTTAGTCAAGGTGATCCTAGAATTACTGATTCAAAATTATTTTTTAGGAATTTGACCAAAGAGAACACGATAAAATAAACATGATACAGTTTATTCAATAATGAGACATATAGAACTGATACAATTTTCTTGATGTGTAATTGAGTTCTTCTTTATTTACTATTTCATTGAATTGGTTATTAAGTAACTTCAATCATTCAATTCATTACTTCTGAAGTGATCAAAGGTCTTTGAGCAACATCGTCTTCCACATCTTCTAATCCCTACTAGTTTTCATAATTTTCTATATTTATTTGTTTTATTTCTCTTTAATCTATTTGTAATTTCTTTCATCAACTTATCATTGTCCCAATCAAATTAAAGTTAGTATTTGGTTATTGTACCATCCAAAAATGAAGTTCTTGGGTTGTGAATTTTGAAGAATAGTTAGGTTAAGACTTGGTTGTTACTCCTATAAAAATTCAGGGTTGTGCCTCTTAGTATTTTAAAAGGAATCATTTGTAAATAGGTTATCACACCTTCAAAATTGAGTTTCCTTAGTGTGTACTAATATTATCACTGAGTAGATATGATTTAAGAGTGTAATAGAATATTGGGGATCTAAAGTTCTATAAAAATATTTTTTTCATAGTTTAATTTATGTTGCGCTATATCTTGAACACTACATTACTCTATTGATTATTCTATAATAAAACTATGATTGATTTTTTTTTGTTGATTTTTTTTAAAATAATATTATCCCCTAGTCATTATTTAAATCAATCTCAATCCAACAAATACACTCTTGGATGGAGATAAACTAAATAAAATAGAAGTTATCTATATGGATGGATTGTGAAAAAACTCTTTTGAGTGTGAGTCAAATATACAACTTAGGACTCAAAGTACCATTTAATTATAAAGGATACATTATCAATGGAAAAGTTGTGAATTATCTCATGAAATGATGGAAGAAAATTGATTATTTATACCCAGTGGATAGTAAATAGAATACCTATATTTTTATAGTTGAAGAGTAAAAAGACTTGTGTAATAAGAGTCTTGGAAAAATTCACCAATAGAGAATGTAGAACCTGTCTATGTTAAAGGATATAATGTACCTTCAAAATATAAAACATGATAATAAAAGAACATGTGATGCATGAATGTAGGGAAAATGGTCTAAAATCCATATCAACTAATAAAAAGTGGGAATCAAACCTATTTGATCATATTTACACTAATGTGTGTGGTCTAAAAAACATACCTGGGATATATGGTAAAAGATACTTCATTCTCTGTATTGATGAAAAAAAAGTATAATGACATGTGTTATGTTCATTCAAATAAAGTTAGTGGTCATGGGATGCATGAAGACATGTCTAAGTAGATTGGAAAATGATATTGGGTGTATTATTAAAATTATGTGGTCTAGAAATGTAATAGATTACACATCAATTGATTATGAGAACTATATAGAGAATCATAGTATTAAAGATGAGGTATATTTAGGAAAAACCCCGCAATCAAATGGTGATTTTGAATAAATAAATTTATAGACACATGATATGGAAAAACTACGCTAATTAAGATTTCCATTTCTCATCAGTATGGGAAAGAAGTTGTTCAAGTTATTGGGTACACTCAAAAACTAGGAATTGTTAATACAAAGAGAAGAGAGAACAATATACTAAATGTGGAATAGGAGGAAGCCTTCAATAAATCACTTTTATATTTTTGTAAGCCTATGATATATCTAAAACAAAGAATGTAATCAAGGAAAGTATGAAGATTCTAGAGATAAAGGAATATTTCTTGGATAGTCTATGAAAATTAAGTCTTATAAATTCTATAACAATAGGTTTAGAAAAATTATAGATATAAATGTGGTTAATATCATTGAAGATAAATATGTAAAAATACTGAGAATAAAATTTCAGATACGTTTGGTAAAGAACAAGATGAAAAATGAAATGAGATCAGTTCAAATAATGATTTAGTGGAAGATTCGTCAAATTTTCAGGAATCCTCAAATGATAAATATTCATAGGTTGGATTAGTGGAGGAAATTTTTGTTTAAGAAAATTATCTTGTTTAATGAATATGAAATAGAATAGAATAGATTACTCTATATAATATCATTGTTGAAAAATATATTAAAACTTAAATAATGAGGTTGAAGAGTATAAAACATACTACAATAATGTCCATAGTAGATCCAATCTCATTTGAAGAAGTAGAAAATAATGAGTCATGAATTAAATCCATGAATGAGGAACTAGATCATGTTGAAAAACAAACAAACCTGGGAACTTCTGAATAATATATAACATCACAATGAGATTGGAATTAAATTTATATTTATGAATAAGTATTATAAAAATAGAAATGTGATTCAAAATAAGTTATGTGTTGTGTGCAAAGGATGTACACTAATTGAATTTGTTGATGTTGATGAAACATTTGACCCAATGGCTTAGATTGAGTCCATCTGGATCTTCATAGAAATGGATACTCAGAGAGAATTTAAGGTATATCAAATGGATATAAAAATGGTATTATTGAATTTTATAATTCAATGGGAGGTTAATATTGAATAACCAGTAGGATTCATGATTGGAAATGATGAAACCAAAGAATGGAGATTGAATAAGGCCTTTAGTGGTCTAAAGCTGGCACCATGGGAATGGTATTCTTGACTTGACTCATATTTAAGAGAAATTTATTTCAAAATAGGTGGATTAGATAACAATATTTATGTGAAAACATCCCAGGAATAATAGTCCATAGTGATTTTCTATGTTGAAGATATCATATTTGGTGGAAGTAAATAAAATTCTATGGAAAATTTTGACAGACTAATTTTAACATAATTTGATATGTCTATGATTGAATAATTTACATATTTTCTCAGGATATAAATGATTTAGAAGGAAGTATATACATTTGTATCCCATGAAAATTATACAAGAGAGCTACTGAAAAGGTTCAACATGAATGACTCCAAACAAATTTCAACTTTAACTATGATCGGTACAAAACTTGAGAAGCATGATGATGGTAAATCTATTTATACCACCATCTATAGGAAGATAATTTTTAGATTACTATACTTAATTACAAAATGATTAGATATTTTATTTCAAACATGTTTAGCAGCTCATTTTTTTGATTAGTCCAAAGGAAGAGAATCTTGTAGAAGTTAAACGCATTATGATATACATCCAAGGTACTCGTAATTTTGGATTAATATTTGACATAGTAAAGGATCATGAATTATCTAATTTTTTATTTGAATTGGTATGAAGATGTGGTAGAACATAAATTTACAAGTTTTTTTTCTTTCTTCATTAATAATAGTTTCATGGGTTGGCTATGTAAGGAGAAACTTATCACTTCACTGAGTACTGAATAAGGAGAATATATATCAATAACTAAGGAATGTACTCATCTTCTATAGATGAGGAAATAGTTAGAAGATATCAATGAATTATTCAAAAAACCTATAGTGATATTTTATAACAATAATAGTGATATTGATCTCATGAAGAATCGAGTAAAACACTCTTTTACCAAACATATTAAAATACAGTATCATTTTATTAATGAAAAGTTGGAAAAAGTGATTTTCATAGTAGTTGATATTGGATAAAATGGGTAGGTGGTTGATATCTTGAAAAAACCATTATCTACTCCAACATCTGAGAAGAATTAGTTTAACCTCAGTATTCAACCACCTCCCTCGACTTTAGGAGGCTTGGATGTTCCCTTCCCACTAGTGTATATAAAAAACTTTAACTACTTTTTCATGTTTATAAAGTTCTTTCACTTTGGTTTTTTTTGTCAAAGGGGGATAACACTTACATTAAATTTAATTTTTTTATTTTTCTCTTCCAATATGTGGTTTTTGAGCTTCAAATCACTCTTTTTTTTGGGGGTGTGTGGTGTTGATGTTATGGGGAGATGAAATCCATGTGGATATGATATGTGTGGAAGGTATGTAAGTTTTTTACTGCATGGGGACAAGGAGAGTTTATGGAATATATTTTTTAATTGATTTCTCTCTTGAACTCTTGTTTTCTACACTGACCACTACTCACATAGACATAGAGTGATGGAGAATGTTTTCTATAGCCAACTAAAGGGTTTGGTGAATTTCACATTTGATTTTCAAAAAACCCCTAGGGGTATAATGTTAGAACCCATGTAATATATATTGAAAATAAAGGTTTTTTTATTTAATTTGTTTTTGCGATAATCATATTGGTTGATTCTTAAGGAATTTAATGTTTTTGAAGAAGAAATCTGGATATTACCATGAATAATTATGGATAAAATGGCATTTTTTCTTAGTGTTTTCAAAACATTTTTTCTTGAAATCAAATGTAAAGTGAGTCAAATCATATAAGTGATAACTTTTCATGCATTCATATGATATTCTATGGATCATGATATTATGTTATCTCACATGGATAACATAATTGTGTAATCTCAAATGGATCATGTGATTACTTAAGTTCAATATAGTATCACAACTTGATCATAAGAATCCCATAAAGGGGTGATATTTTCCAAGGAGAACTGGTCTCATGTTTTATGAGTACACATAAATTCATAAGGATCATGAAAAGGAGGTTTATGTAAATTTTATAAAGCAATCACTTGATTGAGTAGAAAAAATTTCATAAACTAGATTATGCTAGAAAATATAGACTTTTTGAGAAACTGTGAGATACTGAGCTCGGGTGAGTCACATGGTAGAGGGGTATTGTGACTAAAGTCTTATATGGTGTTCATTCAATTGTGTGAGTTTAACAATGTTGTATGATTATTGTGTGGAGAGGTCAAGTGGATAGGATAATATTTAAGGAGGGGTTTTTTATGGCTAATCACATTTCTCAGAGATAAGATGGTGGGAAATTTCCTATAAATACTCACTATTCAATTTTTAATAAGGGGATGAGGAGATTAAGGATATAATATGTGGTGGGAGTATTTTTTTAAATCAATCATATTGTTGGTTTGTGAACTAAGTATTCCTTGGATTTATTACACAATCATATAAATAGGAAAGATGTATTTTTAAGGTTTTATTCTCATTCTTTTACAACTAGGATTTCATAAAGGAGATATGTAATGAGGTCTTGCACTCAGCATTTTGTGACCATATTTTCATGAAGGAGATATGCACTTACATCTTGTGTTCAAGATGTTTTTACCAAACTTCCATAAATGAGATATGTGTTGAGGTATTATGCTCAGACTTTTTAAGTTTGTGTTACACACCAGCTGATCTTGCTGAGGAGGATTATGCTCGATTTTACACGACATGGGTCTCTTTCTCAAGGTCATGAGAATGGGTTATACACTGTGGATTATGTGATGCACAATGTTATTAAGAAAATTTCGTTTGAACGGTAAAAGTGGTGAATTCTAAAGATATATTTAAGAATTGAGAATATATTATATACTAATATTTTATAATATTGATGTGAATTATTCAACATACTTTTAATAAGTAGAAAATTAAATTTAAGTCAAGGAAGACTTCTTCCATAGTAATGTGAAGGGAGGATTTATTAGAGGAGATCCAAGGGGGGTAGTGTGTTATCCCTTAATACATTTAATGTTAGTGTACTTGTAATTGAGTTTCCATGGAAAAACAACTGTAATCCAAAACTACCAGTGAAGCATAGTGGATTTATGTATTTCCAACATATCATCTTAATATTCTCCTTAGGCATATCCATTTTTAGTAAACCATGTAAAATTCATTATATTATTATTTACTTTACTAGACTTCTATGATTGGTGCATGTGTGACACGATTTGGTAGGTTTAACAAGTTCCTACCAATGTGAGGAAAAGATTCTTAAAAAATGAAAAATTTGACAACTTGATTTATCCCTCCCCTCTCAAGATTTCTCAGGGTCTATCTATTTGTATCAGATCCTACGGATGAACCTATTTTTAAATTCTGATCTCATTGTTAAAATTTTGAATATCATAGGAATACCACTCTTTTATGAGAGTAACTAATGGATATATAAAGATATAATTATTTTACATCTCTATTATCTTGTTATAGAAGTGATCTTTGTTACTTTAAATGAGGTTCATGTCACTGATATAATAAGAATATCTATGATTAAAACTCATTGAAAATTTATTGATGATCTTGTTAAGGATTTAAGTGAATTAACTGGAGCTCTATCGTATCAAATATATATCAAATTAATGATTTTCACTAGGGATAATTCTGTGTGGGATAAATTTGAAAATATATATGAATGAGATAAAAAGTTGAAGGAATAAATTCTCTAAGTGTTTCACAATAGATTAAATGAACTTAAAATGCATTCATATGAAAATATAGATAATTTTTTTAATAAAATCATAAATATGGTTAGAGAAATTTGGGGGATTAAAAAAGAAATAAAATATATAAAAATTGTCAAAAATATTTTATGGTGTCTTAATACTGGGTAAATAAAAAAGTTTTGGATCTTGAAGAAATGGATTTTACTCAACTATCTTTTGATTATATTCTAATAATTCGTATAGGATATGAAATAAAAATTGAACTAGAGGCCACTATAGCTCATACTAATAATGAAATAGAATTCAAGGACATATAAATGATGTACATAAATGAAAATAAAAATAGAGAAGATATAGGAGATGAGCTTCTAGCAATAGTGGATTAAAAATTTAAAAGCTGAAAAGTAACATTTTAAGGTAAGCTAGCACTTATAGGATTTTGATATAGAAAATTTGGGCATATTGTTTCAAGGTTTCCTAGGAGATTTAATGACAAATTAATTGACACAGAAGTCTTATGTAATTCATGAAGAAACTTAGTATCTAAAACTAGGAGTTTATCTTGAAACAAATTCTAGAGGAAGGGCCTTGTGAGGAATAAAGAACATGATAATTAAGACTATCTAGATGAAGTAGAAATAGAATTAAAATCTAATATTTAATATTATATGCTAGTGTTTTTTGAAAATAAAGAACTTAAATCAAAAAAATCAATTAACTAAAAGGAAAAATTGATCATAGGGTTAAAATTGAAGGTTCTTATGAAGAGATTGATATTCCAAAAAAGAAATAATAAGAGGTTAATAGGTTTTTGAAGTATTAATCCAAATATGTAGAGCAGATCGAATCAGATATTTAATTACTGTAATCATATGTGGATGATAATTTAGAAAATTAAGAAATTTTAGAATAATTTGTGAACTACACTATAAATATAGAAGAACTGACTAAGGTGATTGATTTCCTTAATTACTGTATACAAGAGAAAATAAAAAAGATAGAATCTATAAAAGAAGAGATTGTTACTCTGATAAAAAAGTTGGAGAAATAAATGAAATCAAGTTACCCAAAAAAGAAACTTCATTTCATGAGGTTCATAGATGGTGAACTGATATAAAGAGTCAAGAGAGTCTTGTAAGCTATTAGAAATATTCTGGATGAACAAATATCCTAATTAGTGGGTAATGGTGGAATTTTCTATGAGGTTGAGACATGAAAACTTGAAACTATAATGAAATAGGACAATGTAAATAAGAAGATTCATGATCATTTTGTTATCACTAAAATAGAATTTGTGTGGACAATGGTTACCCTTGATAAAAGAAATCATGGGATTGTAAACACCTCTTAATATGAAATGGTTCATCGATAATAGAATAATTTCACAAATCCTAAATAAGTGTGGTGTAATAGTGGATATGGGATATTTCAACTTATGAAATGGTTGTTTTTTGGATACCTTAGTCATTCCATGTTTTTTTATAATGAATGTAATAAACCAAACTGATTCAATAAGATAAGCCACCCGAGCATGCTCATTATAGTGGTGAGGTGTAACAAGATAACAAAAAAAGTCTTAAGTTTAACCAAAACAAGACAAACAACCAAATTAAAAAGTGGAATAAATATATACAAAAATATTCATGTGTAAGAACCCATATCTTCTTTTCAGGTATGTTTTTCTTTTTCTAATGTTTTTGAGAAAAAGTGGAATTTCTGGAAAATTCTAAAGTACACACCATGTAATGGGTTGCCACAGGAGTTTGTGTGTTGGCCGTGTGATGGCCACACACACGGCCATATGGGGGTGACTTGGAGGCCGCCTAAAGTGGAGTACGGAAAAGGAAAGTACATGTTGTGTACTTTAAAAGTTTACACCATGTATTTTCTTTTTTTATTAAATGTATCGGGGTCACGTCTAATTGCCAAAATCACTTTCTTCTAGGTTGGGTTCGGCCGAGAGCTCTCGTACGACCGTGTATCTTCTCAGATCCCACAACTTAGCATACGATCTCCAATTAAACCACCGTCGATTGCATTGAGATCACCTCAGTAAGCTCTCTATTTTTCATGAGCTTAGTTTCCCAATTCCTCATCCTTCTCAAGTTATCCTCTGTTGAAAGTTTTAGAAACTTTTGTAGGTCTTTGGAATTATAAGGTGATTCAAGACCTGAGACTCAAGTATATCGATATCCTAACACCGAGGTATGTGGTTTGTGCCTTTCAATTGAAAGTATTTGATTATTATGTTCAATTTTTTCCAATACCCTAGAATGGGGTATTGCGTGTTTATTGTTTTAACCCTGTTGATTTCCTGACATGATGGTATGCATAACTAGATATTATTTAGATGTGAATAGGGTTGTTTTATATGCTTTGGATGTGTTTTCCCATGCATGTTCTATTTACGGTCGTTTGGTCATTTTTAGCCATTAGGATTCCTTGATGTTTCTCATGCCTAGTATTGTAGGATGGAGTGATTAATTTATCTAACATGCATAAGATGTTGTATAATATTTATCCAAGTAGTTATTGAGTTTTACCTTGGCCATATTTCATTTATATACTCGTTTGACTTACACAGGGCTGTGAGAACCTGATGTAGTATACTATAAGGGGAATTGACTGTGTGAGCTTCCTCAGAGAATCTTTATCACTTTTGACTATATGGGGAATTGACCGTGTGAGCTTCCTCAGAGAGTCTTTATCACTTTTTACTATATGGGTAATTGACCATGTGAGCTTCCTCATATAGTCTTTAAAGTTTTGGACTATAAGGGGAATTTACTGAGAGAGATTCCTCAGAGAGTCTTTGTAGTATCCTTGTTTTGGTTGAACCAGAAAGGTTAGGCTGAGAGAACTACCTAGAGGGTTACCTGCTTGTATATTTGTTGTTGATATATGGAACTGATTGCATTGAAACTATAGGATTGGTTACTGCTTAGTACTTCCTTGTTTACTGATTTATTTTTTTTATTACCTGCCATATATTCACTGAATATTAGGCACATATCTTGTGGTGATTGTCAATTGGTATTTAGTCTCACACCCTATTTGGGCTATACATTTGGGCCGAAACTGATTATATTGTTATAGGTATAGATAAGGGAAAATTCCCTTCTACTTTAGGTACCTGATTTGTTGTGGAGCTGGAGAGCATGGGAACAAATTGAGTCTTGCAATGTTGAGGAGCTATTTATCTATTTTCTTTTGTACTTTGGATTAGTACCATTTTGTATTCCAGCATTTTGATTTGTTTGGTTTCGTTCCTAATCATATGTATCATGCATCATTTATATATACGTGTGCCCTAGTTTATTATTTCTAGTCTTCCACTATTTAATTTTTTATGGATTATTACTGCTTCTGTTTTTTCCAATTGTTTATTTCTGCTGTGTTACTCTACCAACGAGGTCATAGTTTTCCCACTATCACACCCAAGCCCTTGCTTCTAGTCATCATCCTTTGGTGTTAGGGGAAATGTGCTTGAGGCCATGTGACCAACTGGGTACGGGGCACCTCTGGGTGACTTCCAGAACCGAGATGTTACAAAGTGGTATTAGAGGAGTTTATTTTCTTTGACTTACTTTTTGGATCCTATAGTCAGGGATAGGAAGGAATAGTTACTTGGTAATAAGCTATTCCTGGGAGTAGCTAACTCGTGTACAGGGAAAATCCAATTTACATCGTATTGCAATTTTTCTGGTTTTTAAATTTTATAGTTGATTTGATTTTCATTGTTGGGTGAATCACGTGTATTGTGTTGTTATTGTTGATTTTATTGAGGTTCTATTTCTATTGCAACTAGATGATATGAGGGTATTCCATCTCATGCATCATATAGGCACTTTCTAGGGATCACATGTCATGCATTCTTATCATGCCATATAGGGTGCATTAGCGATTTCATGTTATTGTGATTGGTGTTGTGCTAGATATGCATGATATTGTGATATTTGTCATGATAAAAATACATGTTTTTTGATAGGGTATTTTTTGTGTAAGGTTTTGTTTGAATAAATGCAAAAATTTGGTTCTTGAGGTGTTATGGGCCCTCATGTACCGGAATTTAGTGAATCATTGCACTGTTTTTCTTGTTATAACATGTATAGGATTCCAATCATTGATTTGCAGGGAGTATGGGCCCTCACGGATCGGAATTTGGAACTTTGGTGTTCTTTTTAGTGTTTTTCTGGGCTCTAGAGTAGTTTCGGAGGCTTACTGTCCAGAAAAACCCAGAATAGATGCCGTGTAGTTTTTTAATACACACCACGTCTTCTTGTGTTAGGGAAGAAACTGTTTTTCTTAGGTACACGACGTATACCTTATGTACACATCATGTAGTCTCTAATCATGTCATAGGTCATGTGGGAAGAGACACGGGATAGGGAAGTTCCTGTGGGAACTCACTATGTACCAGTCGTACACGCCGTGTAGGGCTAACCCTGTGTCCACCTGTGTGACTAACAACATGGATAGAGAAATCTTAGCTTATAAACACTGTGTTAGTTATAAAAACATCGTGTAGTGTAATCTTGGAATCTAGCTGTGTAACTAACAACACATGTCGGTGTTATCTTTTCTAGTACATGATCTATCTATATGGAACACACCATGTAGTGTCAGCCGAGTATCCAGCTGTGTCACTAACCACACGGAAAGTTGAAACCTAAGCGGTACACATCGTGTCCACCTAGAACACACTGTGTAGGGTGATCCATGTAACCGGTCATGTGACGACAATACGGGTCAGTGAAGCTTGTCTAGTACACACCATGTATATCACAAAAATGTCGTGTAATATCATTCTAAGGAGAACCGTGTGGCTTACCCGTATAGAAGGACTCGGGCAGGGGAAGAGAATTTAAGTACACACCGTGTGTAATGATAACGCACCGTGTGTTTGGGGTGTTACATGACTAGATCTGGAAGGAGTACACTCCCATGTGAAAGACTTAATGGAACACACTGTGTAGTTATTATACGCATCGTGTAGTCTTGTTTTGTAAAAAATGAATGTTTTCTTCCTCATGTTCCCTTCTTACGCTTCCAGTTTTTATTCCTTTATGATCTTAATCTAAGTCATGCACATGACCTTGCAGAGCCATTCCACCAAGACGTCCTCCGGTTGTATTCCTGTTGTAAGGCGATGATCAGACACTAGATATGGCTAATTAGGGACTGCTGGCAGATCCTCCAGTTGTTCTAGTCTTGGCACCAGTAGTTATACTTGACACAGGTGCTGATGCACAGTTCAGGTATGGCTTTCTGATGTTGATTCAGACCTTCCAAGGAGCGTCGACTCCTGCACCATCGATGGAAGAGTTGACGCGGGTCTTTCAGCAGTATCATCCTCCCACCTTCATAGGGTAAGGAGGACCTCAGGCTGAAGAGTCATGGCTTTAATCCACGTTGATGATCTTCGAGCATCTGGAGACACCTCCATAAGGGAGGGTCAAGCTCGCTATATACATGCTTCGGATTCCTCCAAGAGATGATGGTATGTGATCTCATAGGTAGGACACCTGCAAAATATGGCTTGGGATGAGTTTCAACACACCTTCTATGATTACTTCTATCCAGATACCTTGAGGGATGATCGAGCCCGAGAGTTTATGAGTTTGGAGTAGGGTACTCTTTCTGTTTTGGAGTATTCCTATCGCTTCACTGAGCTTTAGCGCTTTACAAACTTTCTAGGGGGAGATGAGTTGTTCCTTGCATGGAAGTTTGAGGATAGTCTCAGGCAGGATATTTGATCCCAGGTGAAAATCTTCATGTTGACTTATATATCTTCTATGGTCAACTGGGCGCTAATTACTGAGCACAATATGAAAAATTCTGGAGCTGTGAGCTGGGGTGGTTTGGCATCCAGAGTTAGTTCTCTTCCAGCTGATAGCAAGAAGCACCGTAAAATTATTGCATGAGGAGATCAGAGTAGGTGGGATTCAACTTCTGGTATCTAGGTGGTATGCTACCAATGCGGTAGGAGTGAGCATATGAGGCCACAATACCCGAGAGACCCAGTGGAGTGCCGATCTTGCATCAATATGGGTCATCTTTAGCGCTTCTGTAAGATCTTCTCACTAACCGCTGGTGACAGGTTTATTCTATTACTCCTCATTTAGGATTAGCACCACCAGTTTCTCACTAGTCTGGGAACTAGAGTTCTTTCGGCTGATCAGGACGAGGTGGAGGTTGTGGTCGTGGTAGCCAGTCGCCAGGTTTTCAGCAACATCTGGACGGATTAGCTCAGAGTTGTCAAGTAGGGTCACAGGGTTGCGGTACAGGCTAGACTTTTGCAGTGGAGCAGACCCAATAAGAGCAAGATCCTGGACCCTCTACAGTACAAGGTATGATCTTACTATCCTCAGTTTTATCTTCTGCTCTTTTCTATACATGAGCTTCCCATACTTTATCTCTATTTCTATTGTGGAAATCCTTAGGCTCGGTATCTTTTCTTCTGCTGATATCATGACATTGGACACACCGTTGGGGACTATAATGGATAGTGTGCACCAGTTCAAGGAGTTCCCTCTAGAGATTTGTGGGTGTCACTTGTTTTGGGACCACTATGTCCTAGAGATGATAGGCTATGATGTCATTCTTGGAATGGACTGGTTAGTTCCCTTCCAGGCAGTCGTCGATTGCTATCGCCGGTGGGTGATTTTCACCTCACGGGAGGGAAGATCTTTTCTTCATAAGGGTGAGGGCGATGTCTAGGTGAGCAGAGCGGGACCCGAGCATCATGGGTTAGGAGGAGTTACAGCCCAAATTTCTAGTCTATATCTGGATGACCAGGGGTTTTCATAGATGGACTTTCCTCTAGTGGTGGATCATTTCAGAGATTTTCTTCTAGAAGACTTCTCAGGTTTGCCTCTAGAGTGAGAGGTAGACTTTTCTATTTATGTCATGCTAGGAGTGGCACTGGTGTCCATTCCTCCTTATAGGATGGCTACACCAGAGTTATAAGAGCCCAAAAAGTATTTGGAGGAGTTGCAGGCAAAGGGTTTCATCTGACCCAATACTTCTTGGGGTTCTCATGTCCTGTTTGTGAAGAAGGAAGATGGTAACCTCATGCTTTGTGTGAATTATCAGAAGTTGAACTAATTAACAGTCAAGAACCCATATCACTTACCAAGGATTGATGATCTCTTTGGTCAGCTTCTAGGAGCCTAGGTGTTTTAAATGATTGATTTGAGATCGGTTTATCATCAGTTGCACATTAGACCATTTGATATACCTCTTACATCCTTCTAGAGTAGTTATGCTCTATACGAGTATATGATTATGTCGTTCGGTCTCACAAGCGCACCAACAATTTTCATGGAACTGATGAACCAAGTGTTCCATCCATACTTGGATTCTTTCGTGGTGGTCTTTTTGGATGGTATCTTGGTGTACTCTCACACTCGACATGGCCATGCAACCCATCTTGAGATCATTTTGAGTACACTTAGAGAGCATTAGTTATATGATAAGCTCTCAAAATTTCACTTTTGGATGGACCAGATTCACTTCTTGGGTCATGTTATCTAAGAGAAAGTAGTATCATTAGACCTACAGAAATTGAGAGCAGTAGTTTTCTAGGAGCATTCAAAGAACGTCTTTGAGGTATAGAGTTTTCTAGGGCTGGCTGGATACTACAGACATTTCATATAGGAATTTTTACGCTTAGCAGCACCACTGATGGGCCTGACTAAGAAGGGTGCAAAGTTCTTGTGGTCAGATTCTTGTGATTTAGCCATTCAAAAGCTAAAAGGGAGGTTGACTTCATCACTGATACTAGTTTTTCTAGAGCCAAGAAAGATCTATACTGTGTACTGTGATGCTTCAGGTATCGGGCTGGGAGTTGTGCTTATGCAAGGAGAAGGAGTTGTCACGTATGGGTCTCAGAAGTTGAAGCCACGTGGTAGAAATTACCCGAAGCACGATCTTGAGTTGGTTGCAGTTGTTTATTACTTACAATGTTGGAGACATTACCTTCTTGGAGATAATTTTGTTGTTTTCACCAAACAAAAAAGTCTGAAGTATATCTTCACTCGACATGACTTGAATTTGAGACAATGAAAGTGGGTTGATTAACTTTAGTCCTCTAACATTGAGCTTGCCTATACTCCTGGGAAAGGCAACGAAGTGGTTGATGAATTGAGCATGAGGACTCAGATACATGTAGTTCAGGAGGCCAGCAATGAGTGGCTGCTTATGGATTTGTTCTATGAGATGAATTTGGAGGTGCACGATAGACATGGGGAGACTTTTCTTTCCTCTATGGCTTTTACCTCTACTATTCTTGATCGAGTGCGAATGAGGGAGCTCTCAAATTCAGAAGGCATAGTCTTACGGGATATTGTGTCAATAGAGGACCCTATTCTGGGATGAACCATAGGCTAGGATGAGATCTTGCGTTTCCAGGGGGTGTATGGGTGCCAGCAGACATATGTGAAGAGCTGATGTGGGACTTTCATTCCTCAGTTTGGGAAGTTCATCCTACTGTCACTAAGATGCATCATGATATAAATCTTAAGTATTGGTGGCCAAGTATGAAGAGATATGTTGTTTGTTTCATCATGAGGTACTCTACCTGTCAGCAGGTGAAGGCGGGGCATCAACGACCAACAGGGCTTTTTTAGCAGTTACCCATTCTTGAGTGGAAGTGAAATTATGTCGTGATGGATTTAGTGGCAGGTTTACCAAGGTTTCCCTGAGGGAAGGATGTAGTTTGGGTTTTCATTAACAAACTCACAAAGGTTTCTCACTTCTTTCCGATCAAGGAGACTTTCAGTATTGATGAGCTGGGACGGTTGTACATCCGACAGATTATGGGGTTCCACACTCCATCATTTCTGACAGGGATGCCCATTTTACTTATCAGTTCTGGTAGGGGCCTCAGAAATCTTTGGGTACACAGGTAATTTTGAGTACAACCTACCATCCCCAGACAGATAGTCAGCCCGAGCGTACAATTCGAGTGCTTGAGTACATTCTTCGATCATGTATTCTGCATTTTGGTAGTTCTTGGGAGAAGAACATGCCTCTTGTATAGTTTTCCTACAACAATAGTTTTCAAGAAACTATTTAGATGGAACCTTATGAGGATTTATAGTGTAGTCCATGCTGATCACCTTTATGTTGGCTAGAGGCAGGAGTGGTAGCTATGTTGGAACCTTGTCTTGTTCAGGAGACCTCGGAGTAGAAATAGTTGATTCAGAAGAGTATAGCTACTGCACAATCTCAACAAAAGTCTTATGCTGATTAATGGAGAGGACTTCTAGAGTTAGAGGTCAGAGATCAAATTTTCATATGTGTCACACTGAGGTTGGGGAACAGGAGTATTAGGAGACAGAGTATGATTTTGCTGAGGTACGTCAGACCATTTGAGGTGTTGGAGATAGTTGGGTCGGTTACCTATCGGTTGCAGTTGCCTCAGAGGTATCGGTCTATGCATGACGTCTTCCATGTTTCTCAACTTCAACATTACTTCTTAGACCTGTCTCATGTCTTTCAACCCAAGGAGGTTGAGTTGGAAGTGTATGAATTGTTCGAGGAGTATCTTATTCGGATCATGGATCAAAGTACGAAGGTTCTTAGTGGTCGGTATGTCCCTCTAGTATGAGTGTTATGGAATCATGGGAGAGTACAGGACGAGACTTGGGAGAGGGAGGCAGACGTACGAGCACAATGGCTGGAGCTATTCGGGGTTTCTTCTTCTACTCCTCCTTGTGAGGGAAATTTGGGGACTAATTTATTTAATGGGGGAAGTTTGTAAGAACTCAGATGTTCTTTGCAGGTATGTTTTTCTTTTTCTGGTGTTTTTGAGAAAAAGGGGAATTTCTGGAAAATTCTAAAGTACACGCCGTGTACTGGGTCACCGTAGGAGATCGTGTGCTGGTCGTGTGATGGCCACACACATGGCCTTGTGGGGGTGACTTAGAGGCCTCCTAAAGTAGTGTACAAAAAACGTAATTACACGATGTGTACTTAAAAAGTACATGTCTTTTATTTTCATTTTATTCATTAAACATACCAGGGTCATGTCTAATCGCCAAAAACACCTTCTTCTAGGTTTGGCTTGACTGAGAGCTCCCGTACGACCACAAATCTTCTTCGACCCCCAACCGAGCATCTGATCTCCAATTCAATCGCCATCGATGGCATTGGGATTGCCTTGGTAATCTCTCTCTTTTACTTGATCTTTTTTTCACAATTCCTCCTCCTTCTAAAGTTATCCTCTGTTGAACATTTTTGACATTTTTTTATATCTTCATCATTCTAAGGTGATTCAAGCCCTAAGACTCAAGTATATCGATCTCCCAACGCTGAGGTAGGTGGTTTGTGCCTTTATGTTAAAATTCATTGAGTATTATGTTAAATTTTATACAATACCCTTGAATGGGGTATTGCATGTTTACCGTTTTAAGCCTATTGATTGCCTTCTATGATGGTATGCATAAATAGAGGCTATTTGGATGTAAATAGGGTTTTTTGCAATGCTTTGGATGTGTTTTCCCATTCATGTTCTGTTTACGGCTGTTTGGTCATGTTTATCCATTGGACTTCTTTGACGTTTCTCATGCCTAGTACTGTTGGATGGAGCGATTATTTTATTTGACATGCATAAGATGTTGTAGACTGTTTAGCCAAGTAGTTCTTGAGGTTAAATTTGGACGTATTTCATTTCTAGGCTTGTTTGACTTACATAGGGCTGTGAGAACCAGGTGTAGTAGACTATAAGGGGAATTGACCATGTGATCTTCCTCAAAGAGTCTTTATCACTTTTGACTATACGGGGAATTGACCGTGTGAGCTTCCTCATAGTGTCTTTATCACTTTTGACTATATATGGAATTGACCGTGTGATCTTCTTCAGAGATTGTTTAACACCTGAGACTATAATGGTAATTGACTGAGATATATTCCACAAAGATTCTTTGTAGTATCCTTATTTTGGTTGAACCAGAGGGGTTAGGCTGAGAGAATTACCCAGAGGGTTACCTACTTGTTTTTCTATTGTTGATATATGGAACTGATTGCATTGACTGCTAAGTACTTCCTTCTTTACTTATTTTTTTTGTTTATTACCTACCATATATTCATTGACTATTATGAATTGATCTTGTGGTGGTTTCCTACAGGTATTTAGTCTCACACCCTGTTTAGGATATGCATTTGGGCCCAAAAATATTATATTGTCGCAGGTATAGATAAGGGAAAATGCCCTTCTACTTCAAGTACTTGATTTGTTGTTGAGCTAGAGAGCGTGGGACCATGATGAGTCTTGTGATGTTGAGGAGTTTTTTATCTATTTTATTTTTTACATTGTCTTAGTACCGTTTTGTATTCTAGCATTGTGATTTGTTTGGAAGCTTTTCTAGTCGTATATATCATGCATCATTTATATATACATGTGCTCCAGTTTATTATTTCTAGTCTTCCACTGTTTACTTTTGTATTGATTATTACTGCTTCCGTTTTTTTCATTTGTTTATTTCCACTTTGTTACTCTACCAATGAGGGCATAGTTTCCCCACTATCACACCCAAGGCCCTCACTGCTAGTCGGTAGCCTCTGGCGATAGGGGAAATGCGCTAGAGGCCATGTGACAAACCAGGTATGGGGTGCCTTTGGGTGGCTTCCGAAACTGGGACGTTACAAAGTGGTATTATAGGAGTTTATTTTATTTGAATTACTATATGGATCCTATTGTCAGGGATAGGAAGTAATAGGTACTTGTTAATAAGTTGTTCCTGGTATTTTCTAACCCGTGTATAGGGAAAATCCAATTTACCTCATATTGAAATTTTTCTGGTTTTTCAATTTTGCAGTTGATTTGATTTTCACCATTGGATGACTCACATGTATTGTGTTATTATTATTGATGTTATTGAGGTTCTATTTCTATTGAAACCTGATGATATGAGGGTATTCCATCTCATGTATCATATACACACTTGCTAGGGATGACATGTCATGCATTCTTGCGATGGCATATAGGGTGCATTAGAGATTACTTATTGTTGTGATAGGTTTTGTTCTAGATATTCATGTTTTTGTGATAGTTTCCATGATAAAAATACCTGATGTTTGATAGGGTATCGTTTTTTCAAGGATTTGTTTGAATAAACGCCAAACTTTGGTTCTTGATGTGTTATGGGCCCTCATAGACCGGAATTTGGTGGATCATTGCCCTATTTTTCTTTTCATAACATGTATAAGATGTCAAGATTTGATTCTCAGGGATTATGGGACCTCACGGATCGGAATTTGGCACTTTGGTGTTCATTTCAGTGTTTTTCTAGGCTCCAGAGTAGTTTCTGAGGCTTAGTGTCTGGAAAAACCCAAAATACACATCATGTAGTTTTGACTACACGCCATGTGTTCTTCTGTTCTAGAAGAAATTATTTTTCTTAAGTACACTATGTGTACCTTTTCTACACTTTGTGTAGTCTCTAACCATGTCATTGGTCGTGTGGAAGAGACACGGGATAGGTAAGTTCTTATGGGAACACGTTGTGTACCGGTCGTACACGCCATGTAGGGTTGACCCTGTGTCCGCCCGTGTGACTAACAACACGGACGAAGAAATATTATCTTATACATGTCGTGTTAGTTCCAAACACGCCATGTAGTGTAATCTTGGAATCTAGCTGTGTAACTAACAAAATGGGTTGGTATTATCTTTTCTAGTACACATCATGTCTGTATAGAACATGTTGTGTAGTGTCAGCTGAGTATCCAGCTGTTTCGCTAACAACACGAGAAGTTGAAACCGAAGTGGTACACGTCCTATCCACTTGGAACATGCCTTGTAGGGTGAGACGTGTAACCGGTCGTGTGACGACGATGTGTGTCAGTGAATCTCGTCTAGTACACACCGTTTCTAGCACAAACAAGCCAGGTAATCTCGTTCTAAGGATAGTCTTGTGGCTTCGCCATATAGAAGGACTAGGGAAGGGGAATAGAATTCAAGTACACGTCGTGTGTAAGGATAACACGCCGTGTGTTTGGGGTGTTACATGACCAGCTCTGGCAGGAGAACACGCCCATGTGAAAGACTTAATAGAATAAGCCATGTAGTTATTATACACGTTGTGTAGTCTTATTTTGTAAAACTTGAATGTTCTATTTCTCATATTCCCTTCTTACGCTTCCAATTTTTAGTCCTTTATGATCTTAGTCAAAGGTGTGTGCTTGACCTTTCATATTCATGCCACCAAGATGTCCTCTGGTTGTACGCCAGTTGCAAGGTGATGATCAGACACCAGATATGGATGATCAGGGACTACCGGCAGGTCTTCCAGTTTTTCCAGTCTCGGCACCGGCAGTTATACCTGACAGAGGTGACAATGCCCAGTTTAGGGAGGGATTTATGAGGATGATGCAGACCTTCTCAGGAGCGATGCCTCCTACCCCATTGATGTCATAGTTGACATGGGTCTTTCAGCAGCATCATCCTCCCACCTTCATAGGGGAAGGAGTACCTCAGGCTGTAGAGTCATGGCTAGAAGTCACATTGATGATCTTCGAGCATCTGGAGATTCCTCCAAAGAGGAGGTTCAAGATCGCTATGTGCATGCTTCGGGATTCTTCCAAGAGATGGTGGGATGTGATCTCATTGGCGGGACACTAGTAGAATATGTCTTGGGATGAGTTTCAGCACACCTTTTACGATTACTTCAATCCAGAGACCTTGAGGGCCAATCAAGCCTGAGATTTTATGAGTTTGGAGCAGGGTACTCATTCTATTTTGGAGTATTTCCCTCTTTTCACTAAGTTTTAGTTCTTTACACCCTTTCTAGGGGGAGATGAGTTGTTCCTTACATGGAAGTTTGAGGATGGTCTCAGGAAGGATATCTGATCCTAGGTGAACATCATCAGGTTGAATTTAATATCTTCTATAGTCAACTAGGAACTGATCACCGAGCGCAATCTGAGGGATTTTGGAGTTGTGAGATAGGGTGGTTCGGCATCCAGATTTAGTGCTCCGCCAGCTGATAGCAGGAAGCGCCATATGGAGACTACATGAGGAGATCAAAGTAGGCGGGATGCAACTTCTTGTAGTCAGGTGGTATGCTACCAGTGTGGGAGGAGCGAGCATATGAGGCCACATTTCTCGAGAGACCCATTGGAGTGATGATCTTGCAGAAATATGGGTCATCATTAGTGCTTCTGTCAGATCTTCTCACCTACCGCTACTGACAGGGGTTCTTCTATGACTCCTCGTTCAAGCACAGCACCACCAATTTCTCACCGGTTTGGGAACTAGAGTTCTTTCAGCAATTCAGGCTGAGGTGAAGGTCATGGCAGTGGTAGTTAGTCGCCAAGTTTTCAGCAACATCAGGGCAGATCAGCTCAGAGTGGTCAGGCAGGGTCACAGGGCTGCAGTACAGGCTAGACTTTTGCATTGGAGTAGACCCAAAATAAGTAGGATCCCGGTCCCTCTACAGTGCAAGGTACGATCTTAGTAGCCTTGATTTTATCTTTTTCTCTTTTTGATACAGGTGTTTCTCATTGATTTATATTTGTTGTTTTTGTAGAGATCCTTGGGCTCTGTATCTTTTCTTCAACTGATATCTTGACACTGGACACACCGTTGGGGACTGGAACGTCAAGTGTGCATCAGTTCAAGGAGTTCCCTCTAGAGGTTGGTGGGTGTCACTTCTTGTGGGACCTCTATGTCCTAGAGATGATAGGCTATGATGTCATTCTTAGAATGGATTGGTTAGTTCCCTACTAATCAGTCATCAATTGCTATTGTCATAGGGTGAGTTTCATATCACCATAGGGGGTATCTTTTCTTTATAAGGGCAAGTGGGATGTCCAGGCGAGCAGAGCGGGACCTGAGCATCATGGGTTAGGAGGATTTACAGCCCAGATTGCTAGTCTATATCTAGATGACCTGGGGTTTTCACATATAAACTTTCCTCCAGTGGTGGATAATTTTAGAGATGTCTTTCCAGAAGACTTCTCAAGTTTTCCTCCTGAGTGAGGGGTAGAATTTTCTATTGAGCTTGTGCCAGGAGAAAAAATGATGTCCATTCCTCCTTATAGGATGGATACACCAAAGTTATAGGATCTCAAGAATCAGTTGGAGGAGTTTCCGGCAAAGGGTTTCAGTCGACCATTACTACTTCTTGGGGTTCGCCTGTCCGGTTTGCGAAGAAAGAAGATGGTACCCTTAGTATTTGTGTTGATTATCAGAAGCTGAACCAATTGACGGTCAAGAACCGATATGCCTTACCAAGGATTTATGTTCTCTTTGATCATCTTCATGGATCCTGGGTGTTCTCGAAGATTTACATGAGATCCGGTTATCATCAGTTATGCGTTAGACCATCTGATATACCTCTTACAGCCTTCCGGATCAGGTATGGTATATACAAGTATATGGTTATGATGTTCAGTCTCACAAACTCACCTATAGTTATCATGGCACAGATGAACTGAGTGTTCCTCCCATA
This sequence comes from Viscum album, assembly GCA_963277665.1. Taxonomy (NCBI): domain Eukaryota; kingdom Viridiplantae; phylum Streptophyta; class Magnoliopsida; order Santalales; family Viscaceae; genus Viscum; species Viscum album. The sequence continues at coordinate 78,269,667 of OY728159.1, forward strand.
CTTGTATTCTTTCATGGTGGTCTTTGTGGAAGATATCTTGGTGTACCCCCACACTGGACACGACCATGCTACCCATCTTGAGATCGTTTTGAGTACACTGAGAGAGCATTAGTTATATGTTAAGCTCTCAAAATTCCACTATTGGATGGACTAGATTCACTTACTGGGTCATGTTATCTTAGAGATAGGAGTATCAGTAGACCCATAGAAAGTGAGAGCAGTAGTTTCCTGGGAGCAGCCGAAGAACATCTTTGAGGTACAGAGTTTTCTAGGGCTTTCTGGATACTATAGATGTTTCATAGAGGAATTTTCACGCTTAGCAGCACCACTGACGATCCTGACTAAGAAGGGTGTGAGGTTATTGTGGTCATATTCTTGTCATTCACCCTTTCAGGAGCAGAAAGTGAGGTTTACTTCAGCACCGATAATAGTTTTTTAGGAGCCGAGAAAGAGCTATATTGTGTATTGTGATGCTTCAGGTATCGGGTTGGTAGTTGTGATTATGTAAGGAGGAGTCCTCGCATGCGGTTCTAGGAATTTAAGGCCACATGAGAGGAATTTACTAACGCACAATCTCGTGTTGGCTGCAGTTGTTCATACCTTACGCTGTTGGAGACATTACCTTATGGGAGAGAATTTTGTGGTTTTCACTGACCACAAAGGTCTAATGTATATCTTCACTCAGCATGACTTGAATTTGAGATAGCAAAGGTTGGTTGAGTACCTTCAGTCCTTTAACTTTGATTTTGCCTATATGTCAGGGAAAGGCAATGTAGTTGCTGATGCGTTGAGCAGGAGGACTTAGATTCAGGCCGTTCATGATTCCATCAGTTAGTGGAAGCTTATGGATCTACTCTCTGAGATGCATTTGGAGGTACACGACAAACAAGGGCAGACTTTTCTTTCCTCTATGGTTGTTACCTCTAATCTTATTGATCGAGTGTTAATGAGGCATCTATCAAATTCATAAGGCTAAGTCCTACGGGAGAGCGTGTTAGGAGAGGACCCTATTCTGGGATGGACCATAGGTGAGGATGAGATCTTGTGTTTTTAGGGGCGCATATGGGTGCCAATAGACATATGCAATGAGCTGATGCAGGACGTTCATTCCTTAGTTTGTTCAGTTCATCCTAGTATCACCAAGATGTATCGTGATCTACACCATCAGTATTGGTGGACAGGTATGAAGAGAGATTTTTTTGGTTTCGTCATCAGGTGTTCCACCTATTTGCAGGTGAAGGTGGAGCATCAGCGACTAGTAGGGATTTTTCAGCAGTTACTCATTCCTGAGTGGAAGTGGAATGATGTCTTGATGGATTTTTTGATAGGTTTACCAAGGTTTCCCTAAGGTAATGATGTTGTTTGGGTTGTCATTGACAGACTCACGAAGGATTCTCACTTCATGCTGATCCAGGAGACTTTCAGTGTTGATGAGCTGGGACGGTTGTACATCTGTGAGATTGTACATATACATGGGGTTCCACACTCCATTGTTTCTAATAGGGATACTCGTTTTACTTCTCATGTCTAGAAGGATCTTCATAAAAATTTGGGTACATGGGTACTTTTGGGTACAGTCTACCATCCCCAGACAGATGGCAAGTCCGAGCATACGATTCAGGTGCTTGAGGACATGCTTCGATCATGTATTTTGGATTTTGGAGGTTCTTGGGAGAAGCGCATACCTCTTGTAGTTTTTTCCTACAACGATAGTTTTCAAGAAACTATTCAGATCACACCTTATGAGGATTTATTTGGTAGGCCATGCTAATCACCTTTATGTTGGCTGGAGGAAGGAGTTGCTGCTATGCTGGGACCTCGTCTTGTTTAGGAGACCTCGGAGCAGATAGAATTGATTCGGAAGAGGATGGCTACTACACAGTCTCGACAAAGTCTTATGCTAATCAGCGAAGATGACCTCTAGAGTTCGAGGTCAGATATCAGATTTTCCTATGTGTCACATCGAGGATGGGGCATAGGATTATTAGGAGATTGGGTAAGCTTTCATTGAGGTACGTCGGACCTTTTGAGGTGTTGGAGAGAGTTGGGCTGGATGCCAATCAGTTGAAATTTCCTCAGAGGTATCGTTCTATGCACAACGTCTTCCATGTTTCTCAGCTTTGATGTTACTTCTCAGACCCATCTCATATATTTCAACCCTAGGAGGTTAGTTAGAAATGCATGCATCATTCAAGGAGCATCCTATCCTGATCTTTTATTGAAGTACGAAGGTTCTCTATGGTCGGTATGTCCCTCTAATATAACTACTATGGAAACATGGGCGAGTATAGGATGAGACTTGGGAGAGGGAGGTAGACATATGAGCACAGTGGCGGGAGATATTCAGGGTTTCTTCTTCTATGCCACCCTGTGAGGGAAATTCGGGGATGAATTTATTTAAGGGGAGAAGTTTGTAAGAACCGAGATCTTCTTTTCAGGTATGTTTTTCTTTTTCTGGAGTTTTTGAGAAAAAAGAAAATTTATAGAAAATTATAAAGTACACTCCATGTACTGGGTTACTGCAGGAGGTCGTGTGCTAGCTGTGTGATGGCCACACACATGGTCATGTTGGGGTGACTTGGAGGCCTCCTAAAGTAGAGTACGGAAAAGGCAAGTACACGCTGTGTACTTCAAAATTATACGCTGTGTATTTTCTTTTTTTAATTAAACATACCAGGGTCACATCTAATCACCAAAAACACCTTCTTCTAGGCTTGGTTCGGCCAAGAGCTCATGTACGGCCACAAATCTTCTTTGATACCCCAACCGAGCATCTGATCTCCAATTTAACTATCGTCAATTGCGTTGGGATCACCTCGGTAAGATCTCCCTTCTGCTTGAGCTTCGTTTCCCAATTCCTCCTCCTTCTCAAGTTATCCTTTGTTGAATTTTTTATACATTGTTTTAGATCTTTGACGTTATAAGGTGATTCAAGCCCTGAGACTCAATTATATTGATCTCCCAATGCCGAGGTAGGTGGTTTGTTCCTTTCCATTGAAAGTCTTTGAGTATTATGTTCAATTTTATCCAATACCCTTGAACAAGGTATTGCGTGTTTACCGTTTTAACCCTGTTGATTGCCTGCTATGATGGTATGAATAAATAGAGGTTATTTGGATGTGAATAGGGTTGTTTTCAATGATTTGGATGTGTTTTCCCATGCATGTTCTGTTTACGGCCATTTGGTCATGTTTAGCTGTTAGGATTCCTTGACGTTTTTCATGCCTAGTATTGTAGGATGGAGTGAATATTTTATCTGACAGGCATAAGATGTTGAATACTATTTATCAAATTAGTTATTGAGATTTAATTTGGATTTATTTCATTTCTATGTTCGTTTGAATTACACAGGGCCATGAGAACCTGGTGTAGTAGACTATAAGGGGAATTTACTTTGTGAGCTTCCTCAGAGAGTCTTTATCACTTTTTACTATATGAGGAATTGACTGTGTGAGCTTCCTCAGAGAGTCTTTATCACTTTTGACTATATGAGGAATTGACCATGTGAGCTTCCTCAGAGAGTATTTAACTCTTCGGACTATAAGGGGAATTGACTGAGAGTTTCCTCAGAGAGTCTTTATAGTATCCTATTTTGGGATGAACCAAAGGGGTTAGGCAGAGAGAACTACCTAGAGGGTTACCTACTTGTTTTTCTGTTGTTGATATATGGAACTGATTATATTGAAACTGAAGGATTGGTTACTGCTGAGTACTTCCTTGTTTACTGCTTTCATTTGTTTATTACCTTCCGTATATTCACTGATTGTTAGGCACAGATCTCGTGGTGATTGCCTACTGGGATTTATTTTCACACCCTTTTTGGGCTATAAATTTGGGCCCAAACAGATTATATTGCTATAGGTATAGATAAGGTAAAATTCCCTTCTACTTTAGGTACTTTATTTTCTGTGGATCTGGAGAGTGTGGGACCAAGATGAGGCTTGTGATGTTGAGGATCTATTTATCAGTTTTCTTGTTTACTTTGTCTTAGTACTGTTTTGTATTATAGAATTGTGATTTGTGGGGATGTTTTCCAAGTCATATGTATCATGCATCATTTATATATACATGTTCTCCAGTTAGTTATTTCTAGTCTTCTACTGTTTACTTTTTTATGGATTATCACTGCTTCCATTTTTTCAATTTGTTTATTTCTACTGTGTTACTCTGCCAATGAGGGCATAGTTTCTCCATTATCACACCCAAGGCCCTCACGACTAGTAGAAAGCCTCTAGCATTATGGGAAATACGCTTGAGGCCATGTGAACAACTAATTATGGGGTGGCTCTAGGTGGCTTCCGGAACTAGTCTGTTACATCATGCAATCCGAGCCAAACTAGATAAAATATAGAAGTATGAAAAGACATGGCCTAAAAGTCTCCATGTGACCAATCGTCACCTCGAAACCATCATGTTGTGAAGGTAATGATTAAAAGAGAAGTTGGTATGCTACATGATACCCATCACTTTACCTATGTCCTAAAAACAACATCTACCACCACCTAATGAAAAAATTAGGGTGTGACCAAAAAACCTAGTAGTATACCACCACAGAGTCTACACAAGGTCTAATATTAAGAATGTTGCAGCTCTAGCTTTTAAAATAAAAACAATTTTAAAAATCATTTTCATAAATCAAAATCCATTTGTAAATCATTTACTTTCATTTTCATAAAATCATTTAATATTCACAATTCCAATAATATGAAAATAATAAGTGATAAAACAAGGAATAATATTCACACATCATAAGTTAATCCAATAAACACATATCCATGAAATAATTCATCATGTGAAACCATGTGATGTAACCTCATGTAAAAGCATGTGAGCAATAATCCATGGAAAAAATCCATAATGTGATAAACAATTATAAATGAATAATTTCTCTATATTGGGCCCTAGACTATGGGAATATGTACTAGAAATAAAAGAGTCTATACTGGGAATATTTTGGTTCCAACCAATATCAATTCCTACCACGGTCCATTGATATCTCAAAAGTAACCCCTATTGGTGTCACGCCCACTATGGTCACCTATGTCCCTTTCCCAACGTACCCAAGGTTCCCAATATTCCAATTTTTTCAAAAATACATTTCAAAAACATGATTGCAATTTATAAAACATTTTCAGAGCTAGTCCAATTGAATTCAGTGTTTAAAAACCCATTTCAAAACCAAAATCAACATTCAAGCATTTTATCAAACACTTGGTGTAAAAACCCCGTTTTTAATACAAAATGCCTTAAAAACATGTATTTTTATAAGAAATACCTTGAGACCAAAAATCACTTAATTTCAATGAATAAACCAAATTAATTTTACAAGAATAGTATTAAATTCATAAAATTAACACATTTTATATAAAATCCTACCTCAAAATAGAGGTAGAACAAATTTCCTTCGAAAATGGAGACTAAGGAAGAGTAGAATGGGTCCTTATGATATTATATCCAAAATACAAAATTTAAATCCACCAAAAAACCCATTAAAACAAGAATAAAATATCAATTGGGTTTTATCAATATGAGAGGAGAAGAAATCTAGAATATATCTACAAAGAAGAGGGGAACCTGGATCAAAACGTAAGATACCTAAAGATAAGCTGTCAATATTGAAAGAAAACTACCTAGAATCCATGGGGAGAGACCTCTAAATCACTAAGGAAGTATTAGGAAAAGATAATGTGAGATTAGGGAGTGATTATTCATTAAATAGACCAAAGGCAAAGGGGTAAAATTACCCTTTTAATAATCTATAATGGGTCTCATAGTTTCTTGGGGCAGACCACACAACTAACCTAAATATGCACCTTAACCATATACCCCTACTTTATATTCTGTTTGGGGGTTCATGGTATGCATTGGGGACTAAATGTTTTGAGAAAATCATGCTCAAACCATGTGAAACCCCTAGAAAACAACCAGACACACTGCATGGTTTATTAGGCATATCACATGGTTCAACTAACCATTCTCAAACCATGTAAAATTTCAGTAAAACCTCATAGAGTCATACTGCATAGTTAAACCAACCGTGCACATTAACCATACGCCTACCCTGTTTCCTCAAAAATCCATTATTATCAGCCTAATATCCCCTTAATCTTCCCAGAACTCAAAAGATAAATACTAAATCTTAACTAAGTAATACCTACAATCTAGAGGGTGTCACAATTCTACCCACCATAAGAATTTTTTTCCCCAGAAATTTCATAATATTTGGGACCATCAAAGAGAGAAGGAAACTACTACCACATCAATAATTCTTTCTCCCACAACTTGTGGCTATCCCATTTTCACTTTAGTGTTCCTAGACCAAGGGAATAATTTTATCAGGCATTACCTTATCTTGAAAATCCATTATCTGAATTGGTTTCTCAGAAACAGTGGAATTGGTCTCAAGATCAACATACTCTCATTAAATCACATGGTAAGGATCTGAGTGATACCTCATCAAATAGGAAACATGAAACAATTCATGGATCAAAGTCAAATGAGATGGTATATCCAAATGATATTCTATATTTCTGAGTCATTCCATAATCTGAAAGGGGCCAATAACCCTTCATGCCAACTTACCCTAATTACCCAACCAACAATGTCCTAAGAGAGGGGAAACATTAAAAAATCAAGATCACCTACCTCAAACTCAAGATTTCAACAAATAAGGTCCACATTATATTTCTAATGGATCTTTGTTGTGACCAACCTATTCTAAATCAACTGAACCTTTTCATTGTCTCCTGAATAATACATGACCCAAAAAAGGACCACTCTCCCAACTCTTACCAGCACAAAGGAGATATACATGGCCTCCCATACAATACATCAAAGGGAATTGTATTTATCAAAGGATGATAACTATTTTTATAGTAAAATTCATCCATAGGATTATTATTTTCTCATGATCCACCAAAATTGAGTATGCAAACCCAAAACATATCCTCAAGAAACCAGATAGCTCTTTTTTCATCTATCTATGGATGATAAGCTATGCTCAATTTCATCTAGGAACTCATTGCCTCCTGAAAACATTTTGAGAGCCTGGATGTGAACCTAGGGTCCCTATTAGAAACAATCTTAGAGTAAACCCCAATAATTAACAAAATCTCTTGGACGTATTGCTCTCGGGGATATTCTACCTTCATTGACTCCTTAATAGGTAAGAAATGATCCAATTTCTTAAGTCAATTAATTATCACCCAAATCATATATTTCTCACTATTTTTCCATGATAAACCAATGATGAAGTCCGTAAAAATATGATTCCACTTCCATACTGGAATGGGTAAAGGTTGCAAAAAATATGTAGGTATATGGTGTTCCACCTTAATTTTCTGACAAGTGAGACACCATGAAACAAAATATGCAATCGACCATCTTATCTCTAGACCCCAATATTGATGTCTCAAGTCATGACACATCTTAGTATCCCCTGGTTTTATGGGCCAAAATGACTGGTTTCCACTTTCCATTAGCTCCTTCCTCATATAAATTGTAACAACCAACCTTCTATGGAAGCACAAGGCTCCACTAGGAGACTAAGACCACTCCCCTAAGGTCTCTATACAATAAAGGATTTTCCCTAAGCATTGGAACTAAGTGTTTGTCACTTGATTGATCCAAACATGATCATAAAAATATGATTCATATTTTATCGAATCGAATTTCACCTTCCCACCGACCTAGTTCACTCCCAAGCTCATCTCAACAAAAAAACTCATCAAATACCAATCCTCAACTGATTCCTTTATTCCTTGTTTAGGTAATTTTTTTCTCAATGCATCGGCAACAACATTCCCTTTCTCAGGAGTGTATGCAATATCAAAATCAAAATTCTAAAGATACACCAGCCCCTATCCCTATTGAAAATTTATATCTCTATGAGTAAAAAATATATTTCAGAATCTTATAATCATAATATAAAGTCAAATACTACCCAAATAGATAGTGACACCATGTTTTGAGTGTATTCATAACAATTTTTAACTCAAGATCATGGATAGGGTAGTTATTCTCATGAGTTAATAACTAGTGAGAGACATAGGCTACCACTTGTTTCCCCTGCATCAAGAAACATCCCAAACTCATACCAGAAGCATCACCAAAAACATCATAACCCAAACCTAGATCTGGAAGAATCAAAATTGGGTCTAAAGTCAATGTCACCTTCAAATCCTCAAATTATCTATAATATTTTTCATTCTATTCAAACTTTACACCATTATGGGTTAAATATTTCATCAAACTTGTGATCTTGGAGAAATACAGAACAAACCACCTATAGTAACTAGCCAAAACCAGAAGCTCCATATCTCAAATGCATTTCTGGGATAATCCTAGGACATAACTTCCTATATTTTCTTCAGATCCACTTATACTCCCCTCTTAGATATCACATTCACCAGAAATTTCAATTCCCAAATCCAAAAATCACATTTAGAAAGCTTACCATAAAAATGATATTCTTTATAGGTTTGAATAATGATATCCAAATGGTCCATATGCTCCTTCTATAACATGGATTATACCCAAATAGAATCCAAAAACACAAAAACAAAAGAGTCCAAAAATTGATGAAGGATATTCTTCATCAAATCTATAAATACTATAGGATCATTAGTGAGACCAAATGACATAACCAGGAAATCAAAAAATTTATACTGACTCCTAAACATTTTCTTAGGTATATCATCTTTTTAGAATCTAAACTGGTGGTACCCTAAACAATGGTCAATCTTTGATAACCAACATTCCCCTATAAACTATTCAAAGAGATCATAAATCCTAGGAAATGGATATTTGTTCTTAATAGTCACCCGATTCAACTTTCAATAATTCAAGAAAGTTCTAAAAATCACATCACCCTTCTTAGAAAAGAAGATAGGTGAATCCCACAATGACTCATTAGGATAAATAAATCCCTTAACCTCTAGATCCTTAATCTAAATTTTTATTTCTACTAACTCATCATTTTTTTTGATAAGATGGAATAGAAATGGGCATCATACTAGGGAGAATTTAAATTGTATACTTGGACACTCTCTAGGGAGGTAAACTAAAAAAAATCATCTGAAAAGTCTTCAAGGTATTCACACATCACCATAGAATGTAGTCTTTCCAAAAAGGTTCAAAAGAATTAAGAAACATCTATGAAAACTAGTATTTGATTAGCATTGTATAGGGAAAAACAAGCCCTTCCCTTCCTGATCTAGAGTCTCACTCACCCTAAAAATGAGTGACTCCATCAGAAGATAAAAACCGTACATGATGATGATAATAGTCTATATGGTCCGTAACCCTAATCATCTAATCCATGCCAAGTATCATTTAAAAAATTTAAATATTGAGAACTAAAATGTCCCATATCACCTCTATGCTAGTTATCATCCCCTGACATGTGGGACTCTTAAAACCTTTTTCGAACCTCTTTCCCAAAGGCATGTAAAGATCCAAAAATAATAGAATGAGTTCTGAATGTAATCCCAACACATGAACTAACGTTGATGGTATAAAATAATGATTATCAATTGTATCAAAAAATTCTATAAATAGAGAATATTAAATAAACATCATACATCTAATAGTAGCTATAACTATTTTATATTCCAATGGTGCAAACTCAATCACATAATTTCATCCGGTATTAGTCATATGAATATCCTCCTTTACTTGAATATTAGCCCTACCACCCTTAGAAGCATCAGTAAAAACCTATGAACCTTTAGTGAGAGTCGATCCTACCTTAGCGCCATGGGATATCCTTTCACAAAAATGCCTCATATGGACTTATAATCTACAATGAGGGAAAGTATTAAGAGCCTCCATCTTATTAGGATTTGTATGACCACACCTTCCACACTAATAGAATAAAACCCAATTTTTTCCTGATGAAGCTCCTAAAACTAGTCTTGAAGAAAACTAACCATCGTTGCACTTTATTTTCTGGAAAGAAGACACACCATAACTAATAATAGTACCAACTGAAGCTCCTCCCAAACCTATTTTTTTAGCTATTTCATCCTCTTTCAAAGTTTCTTTATAAACTACCTCCACAAATTTTGGAAGTCACATGAGAATCATCATTGAATGAATATCAAACCTCATTCCTAATTAAAATATATGAGCCTTTAGGTGCTCATTAGTGACAAGCTCCAATTCCAGATGCACCATATTAACAAAACTAGTGGAATACTCTATAATGGTATACTCTCCTTTCTCCAAGGTCAAAAACTCTCGGGTCTTCACCGCACGTAACATCTCAAGGTAAAATTGCTGATTGAATATTTTTTAAAAATAATACCATGTAAAATCCTTGTTCAACATATCTTGCAAAATAGATTCACACCATCTTTGTCCTACCCCTTGAGCATGCATGTGGAAGAACTCACCTTATATTTCTCAAGATTCTTAAGAAATTTGAATATCCTCTCAATCCTCTCAAGTAACTCTTCATATTCCTAGGGTTCTCTATCACCAAGAAAATGGGTGTGTGCTTCTTATTTAACTCAAAGACATGAGCCACCACATCTCTTGAGTTCCTAACACCCACTTGACCCAGATTTTGAATTTTATGGATTAAAATTTCAACCAAAGAAGGGTCCACTAGATGATTCACCAGCAGATCCTATCTTGCAGCTTCCTCTCTCAAATTTGGAAGAGCTTTTCTCAAATTAATTTCATGTTAAGTACAATAAAATGACCAATCACTTCATATAATATTCCAATATCATAGGATCAAATTCAAAAATTCATTTCTATGCTTTAAAACATCAATAATTTAAATAAATCATGATTTTATAAATGAAAAACTATGAATTAAGAAGGAAAAGGTACATTTAAATAAACCCATCATCTGATGAATTCAAATGACATCAAACTCAAGGACCCAAACTTGGTAAAAAAAATATGAAAATCCCTAGTAAATCGAGATCACACATGGAAGTAAGTCATCTAGGAAACCTCAAACACTTGCTACCCAAATTCTCATGGTCCTAACTCTTGTCTACCTAAGACAGGGAACCACACTCCGGAAGTGCTAACACACTTTAGGCTAAGCATCCCTCTGATACCATTTGATAATGAACCAACCTGAGTCATCTAGACAAGACACTCGATCTGGACCATCATAATGGTGAGGTGCAACAAGATAATGGAAACAAGCCTTGAATATAACAAAAACAAGGCATAAAACTTGAGTAAAAATCCTAATAAAGATATAAAAAATATCCATATAATCCCATCCAAGTTGGTGAAACTATAAAAGTATGAAAAGACAACACTAAAAAATCTCCATGTGACCAACCGTCACCTACAAACCAACCCGTAATAAAGGCAACCAAAAAAGGAGAATTTGGCATGCTACAAGATGCTCTTTCCTTTACATGGGTCTTGCAAAACAACATCTACAACTGCCCAAATTCAAAATTAGGGGTGGGAAAATTCCCAATAGTGTACCATCATCGATTGTGTATAAATTCTAAAATCAATAATGTAGTAGTTCTAGATTTTAAAATAGAAACAATTTTTCAAATAATTTGTATAAATCCAAACCCATTTGTAAATCATTTCCTTTGGTTTTCATAAAATACTTTCAAATTCCAAATTTTGTGAATATGAAAATTATAAGTGATAAAATAGGAAATCATATCCACACACCATAAGGTAATAAAGTAAAAATATGTCCATGACATAATCCATCATGTGAAATCATGTGATTCAACCTCATGTGAAAACATGTGATCAACAATCCATGATAAAAATGCATCATGAGATAGAAAAATATAAATGAAAAGGCACTATGCATTGGGATCAATACTATGGGAATATTTACTACACATAAAAATCCTAAAATAGAAATATGTTGGTACCAACCAATATCGAGTCCTACCACAGTCCATCAATATCTCAAAAGTAACCCCTAGCAGTGCCACACACACTAGGGTCACCTATGTCCCTTTCTCAACCCACCCAAGGTTCCCAATGTGCCAAGTTTTTCAAAATCCATTTCAAAACCATATTCGAATTTTATAAAATATTTTTAATTCTAATCCAAACCACTTCAGTGTTTGAAACCCAATTTATGAACTAAACCCATCATTCAAGCATGTAATCAAACACTTGGGGTGAAAGAACTATTTTAAATAAAACCCCCTTTAAAAACATGTATCCTTCCAATAAATCCCAAAAAACCACAAATCACTTTTATTAAATTAATAATCCAAATGTATTTTATAGGAAATATAATAAATTCATAGAATTAACCCATTTTATAGAAACACCTATCTCAAAACAGAGGTAGAACAAATCACCTTCGAAAAAAGATATTGGGGAAGAGTAGATTGGGTCCTCCTGATCTGAGATCTATAATAAACCATTTTAGTAATCTATAAAAAACACTAAATCTAGAATAAAAACCCAATTTTTTCCATCAATATAAGAGAAGAAGATATTTATTATAGATATACAAAGAATAGGGGAACCCAAATCAAAGACGCAACATATCTCAAGATAATCCATCAAGAATGATGGAAACCCACTTAGAATACAAGGGGAGAGACCTCCAAAGCTCTAGGTAAAGATAAGAATGATCTAATTTGAGATTAGGAGTGACTAGTATTTAAAACAAACAAGTTTAAAAAGGTAAAATCAAACTTTTTAATTGTTTAGAAGGGGGTCATATAGTCTCCTAGGGCAGGCCACATGGTAAATCTAACTGTGCACCTTAACCATGAACCCATACTATCCATTCTATCTAGTGGATTCATGGGTTAAACTAGGGGACACATGGTTTGGAAAAACTATACTCAAACCATGTGATACCCCTAGACAACCACCAGACACCCAACATGGTTCACTGGGAATATCACATGGTTTTACTAACCATACTCAAACCATGAAAAAACACCATTGGAACTTCACATAGGAATATGAAATTGTTACTTAATGGTTAAAATAAACATGCACATTAACTAGGTTCTTGGCCTATTTTCTCTAAAACCCCTTTTTTCAACCTCTGTTCCCATTGAATCTCCATATACCTCAAAATAGAAAGACCAAATCTCAACTAATGTGTACCTATGATATAGAGGGTGTCAAAATGAAGCAAGAATCTATTTAGATGGATAATGAACTTAAATAAAACAAATTATAATGGGACCATATCCACCATATCATAGAAATAATTCTTTTTAGGGATATTGATTTCATTGTTCTAACTTTGAGAAAAAAGAAAATGATTATAGGTAAAATAGAAGATATGACTCCTACCATATAATTCAAATACAATATAGAGAAATTCAACCCAACGATATTACTTTGAATAAATATACAGTAATGATTATATGATAAATATGGGTATTATTAAATATTCTATATAGAAGAACAGAACTAAAATCTATTTTGTGCTCCAAATCAACCAAAAATATCATGTAATTAAAAGAGGGATATTGAGAATGTTAATATTACTAAAAAAATTGAAATAAATAAATAATAGAATTGTATGGATTATTGATATTGGGTGATCATCCCATATGACAACTAATAAGAATATTTCAAATAATTTAAAGGGAATATTTGATGGAATATGTCATTTCAGGAATGATGGGGCCTTGAAAATAAAAGTTAGTTGTAATACATGGTTGAATTGAGATCAAATAAAGAAAATATAAGTTCTCAGTTTGGTTAAAGTATGAAAAAATATCTTGAATTTTAGTAAAATATGTGACTCGGGATTTGCAGTATCATTTAATAAGAAAAGATGCATTGTCAAAGTTGAAGTTTGGAATTCTCTCATGAAAGGTTGGAGGACTAGTGATTATATGTACCAAGAGGATAGTGAATAAAATACCTATTTTTGAAAATTTAAGAGGAAAAAACTTGTGTAATTAGAGGCTTGGACACATTCACCAATAAAGAATAGAGAAATTGTCCAAGTTAAAAGCTATAATGGATATTCCAAATATAAAATGTGATCATGAAAGAACATGTGATGCATGCATCTAGGGATAAATGGACTGAAATCTATATCGATCAAAGAATAAACGAACGTGTATTTTTTTCAATATGATTCACACTAATGTGTGAGGTCTAATGAACATATCTAGTACATATGTTAAAAGTTTATTAATTCACATTATTAATGACTACAATAGAATATAGTGTATCAATATCTTCATTATCAGTAGATATTTCATGGGATGCATGAAGAGATATATGAGTAGAGTTTAAAATGAGATTAGGTGTAATATTAAAATTTTGTGGCCTAATAATGGAACATAGTACATATCAATTGATTTGGAGAACAATATTTATAATCATGTCATTAAAGATGAAGTATCATTAGTCATAACCCCCATAATAAAATGGATTTTTTGAATAAAAAAAAGTGATAGGTAAATAATATTGGAAATATTATGTTGATTGAGAGTGTATTTTCTCATTGTTATTAGAAAGAAGTTGTTCAAGTTGTTGTGTACACTCAAAACTAGGCTATTCTGAGTCTTGGAGAAGAGAGAACATCCTATAAAATGTGGTACGGAAGGAATCCTTTTCTAAATCACTTTCCTAGTTTTAGAAGCCTATTATATCTAAAATAAATAAGTTAATCTAGGAAGGTATGGAGATAAAGTAAATGAAGGATTATTTCTTGGAAACTCTATGAAAAGTAATGCTTATGAATTCTATAGCAATAGACTTAGAAAAATTATTGAGAGTAATTATATTATGTTTATTGAAGATAAATCTATAAAAAAACAGGGATCTAAATTTCTGATATGTTTTTTAAAGAATAAGATTAATAAGGAAATGATATTAGTTTAAATATTGATATAGTGTAAGATTCATCAAATGTTGATAAATACCCAAATGATGAATACTAGGAGGATGAATTAGAGGAGGAAAATATTATTTAATAAAGTCATCATTTACTATAAAGATGAAAAATAAGAGTGAATATTGATCCATATAATATCATTGGTGAAAAATCTAATCCAACTCAGACAAGGGGGATGAAGAGTATATAACATGTTTCTCAGCTATCCATAATATATCTAATCAAATTTTAAGAAGATCCAAAAGATGGGTCAGGGATTAAAAACATGAATGAAGAACTATATCTGATTGAAAAAACCCCTAATGTAGAACCCTTCAAAGAATCTAGAATGTCCCAACATGATCAGGATGAAATGGATCTTTAAGAATAAGTGTTATGAGAATTGAAATGTTATTTGAAATAAGGCATGTCTTGTGTGAAAAGGTTATGCACAAATAAAAGGTGTTGATGTTAATGAAACATTTTATTTAGTGGATATAATTGATTTCATCCCAATATTCATGGAAATGATTATTCAGAGAGGATTAATGGTATATAAAATGGATATAAAAAGTTTATTCTTTAATGGAATATTTCAGGATGAGGTTTATATTGAACAATCTATAGGATTCATGATTGGAAATGATGAAACCAAAGTGTACATATTGAGTAATGACTTAAATGGTCTAAAGAAGGTACCATGAGCATGGTATGCTCGACTTGAATCATATTTATGAAATATGAAATTAAAAAGAGGTGGATTAGATAAAAATACATATATATAAAACATACATGGAGGAACAGTTAGTGTTGATTTTCTATGTTGATGATATAAAATTCAGTGGAATTAAAAAAATTAAATGGAATAATTTGAAAGACTAGTGATCATAGAATTTGAGATGACTATAATTGGTGAATTGAAATATTTTCTCAGAAAAAAAAATTTATTTATAAGGAGATATATACTTTTTTATCTTAGGAAAAGTATACAAGAGAGCTGCTAAAAAAGTTCAACATGCATGACTCCAAACCAATGATGACTTGGATTATGGATATGACAAAACTCTAGAATCATGATGATAGGAAACCTATAGATCCAACCTTTTATAATATGATAATTATAATTTTACTATACTTAACCACAACATGACCAAATATTTTCTTTTAAACATGTTTAGTGTCTTGTTTTCAAATTAATATGAAGGAAGATAATCTCATAGAAGTTAAACATATTATGAGATACATCCAATGTACTCTTAATTATGAACTATTCTTTGACATTGTAAAGAATCATGAATTATTTATATTTATGATGTGGATTAGGTTCCAAATTAGTAGACCATAAATCAATAAGTGTTGGTCATTTCATCATTGGTTATAAATGTGTGGGATGGGTAAATAATAAGAATGAAATCACTTCACTCAGTGTTTCAAAAGAAGAATATAAATCGGTAACCAAGGTATATACTGAGATTTTATGGATAAATAAATAGTTAGAAGGTATCAGTGAGGCATTAAAATAACTTAATTTAATCTTTTGTGACAAAAGGGTGTAATTAATCTCATGAATAATCCGGTAAAAAACACTTATACCAAATATATTAAAATCGAATATCATTTTAGTAAAGAAAATGGGGAATAATGGATTGTCACATTAGTTTATATTGGTACAAATGGGTAGGTGGATGATATCATGAACAAAACCTTGGATACACCAATTTTCAATAAGTATTGATTAAACCTCAGTTTTCATTAACCTCTCTCATCTTTAGGGGGTTTAGATTTTCCCCACTACCGATTGTATATATTTCTTTAACTATTTGTTCATGTTTGGAAGGTTCTTTTACTTTGGGTTTATTTTCAAATGGGGAGAAGTATTCTATGAAATTAGATGTTTTGTATGTTTTGTTCTTCAAATAGAAGGTTTTTGAGCTTTCAATAACTCTCTTATTTATGGGGTTGGTGTTGAAGTCAAGGGTATATACAACCCATAGGGATATGATATGTGTAGAAGGTATGAAATTTTTTCAATACATGGAGACTGGGGGAGTTTATGCAATGTTTTTTTGTGTTTATTTATCTCTAAAACTCTTATTTTCTATAAATATAACTTCTCACATAGATCTATAGTTATGGAATATATTTTTAATAGCCATCTAAAGGGCATGGTACCCAAATCGGTAGAATTTTGGAACTAAGGTAACATGTGTTGAAAATATAAGTGTTGTGTTTTTTTAATATGTTTCTCTTATGATTGTGTTATTGAATTCTTAAGGGAGTTAATATTTGTGATGAAGAAATATTAATTCAACCTTGAATATTTTGGGAGAAAATGGAATTTTTTCAAAAAATTTATAAACTTTTGGTCTTAAAATTCATATTAAAGGAAGTCAAATTTTCTAATTGATAAAGGTTCATGAAATTGTGTGAGATTATATGAATCATGTGATTTTGTAAGCTTATACTAATCATTTGATCATGTAATATTACATGGATCATGTGATCATGTAAACTCAAATGGATCATGTGATCGCTTAAGTTCAAGATAATCTCATGATGTGATCATAAGAATCACACAAAGGGGTGACACTATCCAAGGTGGAGTGGTATCAAGTTTTAAAAGTGTACATAAACCTGTAAGGATCATGAAAAGGAATTTTATGTGAATAACATAAAACAATCATGTTATTGAGTAATAAAAATCATGTGAAATAGGTTACACTAAAAAATATAGAGTTTTTAGGTGACCATGAGATGTCGAGATTGGATGAGTCACGTGGAAGAGGGGTATTGTTATTAAAGTCTTCTGCAATGTTCATGTAGTTTCATGATTTTCATGGTGCTACATGATTTTCATGTGGTAAGGTCAGGTCAAGCATAAAATATTTGAGGCAGTGTTTTGGATGGATAACTGCATTTCTCAGATCTAAGATGGTGGAAAATTTCCTATAAATAACCATTATTCACTTTTATTAAGTGGATGAGAAGATTATGGTTTTAATCTGATGAGGGATTATATCCAAGAATTAGTTAGGTGAATATGTTATGAACTAAGGAATCTTTATCTTGATCATGTGATTATATGAAAAGGAAGAAGATACAAGTCAAAGCCTTGTGCTCAAGATTTCATAACCTAGCATTCATGAAGAAGATACATGTTCAGGTCTTATGCATAGGATTGTTTGATCAAACTATCATGAATGAGAAACAAACCAAGTTTTTTCTATCTTGATTTTTGATCGATCAGGGTTATATACCTATTTATCTTGTTGTTGATTCTCACACAAGATGTTATGTGATAGGGGTCTTGTACACAAGGTTATGTAAAATAGTTATACATTAGTGATTATGTTATGCATAGTATTTTTAAGAAAACATGTTTTAACTATAAAATAAGTTAATTATAAAGATATTCTGAATCATAAGAAACATATTTAAGCATCATGTTCTGGAATAATTATTTGAATCATTTAACATATTCTTAAAAAAGAAAATATAGCCTTCAAGTCATTAAACTGATAAAGACTTATTTCATAGAAATCTGTAGGGAGGATTCAACATAGGTGATTCTATGGAGGTAGTTTACTATCCATCAATAAATGTTAAAAGTTCATCTAAAATTTAGTGTTTATGGGAATAATTATAATATTAAAGTTCTAGTTAATCATAGTGGATTTAGGTATGACCAACACATCGTAAACATATCCTCCTTGGACATAGCCCTTTGTGGTGAACCAAGTAAAATTCATTATGTTCTAATTTAATTTAATTTACTTCTATTATTGGTATATGTGTGGTATAATTTTATTGGTTTAACAAATTCCTACCAACATAGGGACAAGATATTTAAAAAATTTGACACCTGGATTCACCCCTCCCCTATCAGGGTATCTCAGGGTCTAACAATGTTTTTGGTCCTATGAGGAACCAGTTAATAAATTGATATAAGTACATTATTTCATTTATTAATGATTCACTCATATTAATTTTTTTGTGATTATAAAAAAAGACTATATCCTTATAAAGTTTTAAAAGTTTTCAAATAGGTGTAGAAAAAAAGTGTGGTTTTTATCTTAAGAAGATCTAGAAAAATAATTGAATTGGGTTTAAAAATTGAAAATTTGAATCTTTTATAGAGAATCATAGAATATAACATGAACTCAATGCCCCAAACACACAATAAAAAATGGTGTGGATGAATGAAATAATAAGTGTTTTAGGGAAATATCTTAGACAATGTTAGTCGAGCATGATAATTTCATATATTCTTTAAGGCATGATATTGGTGAAATGATTCATATTCAAAATAATTTTTTAGATATGAAGAATTAAGATATGTACCTTTATGATCTTTATTATAATAAATCTCTATGTTTGAAGTACCTTTGAGTATTTAGTAGCCCTAATATTATCAAAGTACAAGGTTAAAATTTGGGTAAGTTTGAACCAAGATGAGTTAATGGAATTTTCTATTTTTTTCCTCTAAATAGAAGGGGATATCACTATTTTAACATAGAGACTATATGAATATTAGATATAAATTATTTGAAGATTCTGGAACATTCAAAGAAGGATGTCACACATTCAGAGGAAAGTTCCATAAGTTTTTATGAAACTTTTTTTATTAAACAGCCTAAATAAATTTTAGATATAGAAAAAACTATTGATGTTGTACTAGTTGAAGAAGAAGATTCATCCATATCAAGTGATAAAGAACAATAAAATTAATCTCATAAAAGGAAGATAATACAAGTTCTATATAGACATATCATTGGAGAATAAAATTATCAAGTTCAAACTAAGATAACACTAAATAATGAATACCATACTTCATTATTATCTCATGTTGAACATAAATATATTGAATAATATTTAAATAATCAAGAGTGGGTTTATTATGTGAATTAAAAATTGGATCAAATTGAAAATAATGATACTTTGGAGTAATTTATCAAACCTTAACACAAGAATGTGATAAGAACAAAGTGGGGGTTCTGAAGAAAGATAAATAAAGAGGGAAAAGTAATGAGAAACCAATAAATATTAGGGTATAAAGGCTATTCATAAGTTTAAGGAGTGTAATTTGATTAAACATTTTCACTATTTTCAAGACTTGGAACTATTAGAATATTTCATGATATCATTACATATATGAAATATAAGATTTTTTACATGGATATCAAGTCTATATTTCTTGACGATGTGTTAGAAGAGAAGATTTATATAAATTCACCATATGGGTTATTTCTTTGGTAATAAAATAGTTATGTTCATTAGTTAAATAAGACTTTATTTGGGATAAAATAAGACACAATATCTTAGTATTCAAAACTTGTTTCCTATTTAAATTTATTGAATTTAATAAAGGGAAAAGTGGAAAGAAATCTATATATAAAAGAAGAAACATAAGTATCTATTTTTTTATTTTTCAGGTATATAACATCATATTTTTTGGAAATGATGAATTGATATTTGAAAAACATTCTAATGAAATGAAGACATTATTTTAATTGTTTATGTTGGGATAAATAAGGAACTTTCATAGCTTAAAACCTCTTAAATAGAAGATTGTATTTTTCTTATCATGAGAAGTTTGTTATGGAACTCTTGAAATTATTTGGAATGGAATATTCAAAGCCTATTTCCATAATAATTTCTTTGGTAACATAGTTTAACAAAGATGAAAAAGAAAATATATTGATCCAAGGGATTTTATAATTTTAATTAGAAGTCTATTATAACTCACAACCTCAAGACCAAATTAAATATATGTATCCAATATTTATTTTAGGTATCAAATTATACCTTAAGTGTATCATTTTGTATCAATAAAAATTATTTTTAGGTATATAAAGGGTATAATAAATTATATGTTGAAATATGATAGAAAAGGGAAGTTGGTTTTTGTTTGGTTATGCAGATGCAGACTGGGTAGGCTGTATAGATAACAGAATATCCATATTGGGTGAAGTTTTATTCCTTAGATATAATTGTGTTTGTTATCACACTAGATGAAAATTTGTGTAACAGTAAGTATTGATGAGGTAGAATATTTATTTGAAAATCATTCCAAAACACAATTAATATAGATGAAGACAAAATTATAATATTTAAAGGTTGAAGTGAATATGTCACTTATTTTTAGTTGAGATAATCAAAGTTCTATAAATTTTTTTAAAACATTTACTGTATTCAAGGAGAAAGTGCATTAATATTAAATATCAATTTATCAAGGAACTTTTGGAAATAACTAAATTGGTGTTGGATTATATTCCTACAAAGGAACAAATTATAAGTGTGTTCCCTAAGCCACTATCTGGGGATGATTATCAAAATATAAGGCTAATGCTGGGAGTTCAACCTCAACTATCTCAAGGATAAGGTGTGGTGTTAAAGTCCTATTTATCATCTTTTTTCTAGATTTCTTTATTGGGGGGGAGAAAATAATATATATATATATATACCTTTAAATATTTATTCTAATTTTTTTCAAAGGGTGAGAATATGTTTTTAAAGGTACTCTCCATTTATATGTGTTTCTATTATGGGGTATCATGTATTTATAGAAATTTTATAAAGTGGGTAAGAGTTTAATTCATCATTATGCATGTGTGTAAAGTGTTATAACATTATGTTGAAGTGTGTGAAAAAAAATTTGTTTATTACTAATTCCATGAGCAAATTGTTATGTTAACGAAATATTTGATATTATGTAGATGGTTTTGATAATGTACTTATTATGATATATTTGATTTATTTTTTAGGGGGTATCACACTGTAATGCCCCGGTTTCGGAAGCTACCCAGAGGTGCTCCGTACCCGGTTGGTTAAATGGCCTCAAGCACATTTCATCAAACGCCAGAGGCTACTGACTAGTAGAGAGGGCCTTGGGTTTGATAGTGGGGAAACTATTCCCTCATTGGCAGAGTAGATAGTGGAAGAGACGACAATAAACAATAGCTGAAGCAGTGGTCAATCCATACACCAGTGAATAGAAGAAGACTAAATACGATATACAACAGGAGAACACATATATATAAATAATGAATGATGAATATATGTCTAGGAAAATAGACAAACAAGTCACAATTCGGAATACAGTACTAAACCAAGTACAAAAGAAAATAGAAAGGAAACTCCTCAGCATCTCAAGCCTCGGCTTTGTCCCATGCTCTCCAGCTCCAATGCAATCAAGTACCTGAAGTAGAAGTGAGCTTTCCCTTATCTACACCTACAACAATATAATATGTTTGGGCCCAAAATCATGACCCAAAAAGGGTGTGAGACTAAATCTTAGTAGGAAACCACCCGAAGATCTATTCCTAACAGTTAGTGAGTATATGGCAGGTAATAGTATAGTAATAAGTAATAGTAAGTACTAACGGTAAGCAGTAAGCAGTAATAGTAATTAATCCACATATCAACAAGCAGCAGTGAAGCAAACAGCTAACCACAACTAGGAATCCCTATAGGAATCACTCACATCCATCCCCTCTGGTCCTATCCAGGAATTACCAATAACCCTCTAGCCAGTACACTCAGCATAACCCCTCTGGTTTGGTCATATGAAAATATATGACTCTCTGAGGAATCACGCTCAGTCAATTACCTTTATAGTCTAAGGTAGTCAAAGACTCTCTGAGGAAGATCACGCGGTCAAATCCTCTTATATCCCCAAGGTCTAGAGACTCTTTGAGGAATCTCTCTTGGTCAATTCCTCTTATAGCCTCAGATCTATCATAGAATCTCTAAGGAAGCTCACTCGGTCAATTCCTTCTATAGCCTGGAATGGTTTAAGGAAATTCAAACAAAACAAAGACTCTCCAAGGAAGCTCACTTGGTATACCCCCTTATAGTCTATAAAGATCAAGACTCCCTAAGAAAGCTCACTCAGTCTATCCTCCTGTGGTCTATAATGTCCAAGATTCTCTAGGAAGCTCACCCGGTCTATTCCCTATAGTCTATAATGTCCAAGACTCTCTGAGGAAGCTCACTCGGTCTGTCCCCTTATAGTCTATAGCACCAGGTTCTCACGGCCTCATACCAGTCAGTGCATAATAATTCTATAAGGCCAAAGTAAACCTATAGATCTAGTTGGCTAACCATTCTACACAATAACAAGCATGTTAGGGAACATCACTCCATCCTATGGTCACAAGGCATGGAAAACAGGTATAACGACCAAAGGCTGAACAAGACCAAAAGGTTGTAAATAGAATAAGGAATGGAAAAACATACAAGAATAACAATTATCCTTATACATATCCAAATTACCTCTACCCAAGAATACAATCAATGTAGGAAAACAACAGGGGAAAAATAGTAAACACGCAATACCTCGTTCAAGTGTATTGGTGGAAATTGTGCATAAACTCAAAGACTTCGAATGGAAAGGCACAAACCACCTACCTTGATGCTATGAGATCAATATACTTGAACCCTGAGTCTTGAATCTCTGTATAACATTGTAGATCTATGAAAATGCACAAAACGTTCAACCCACGATAAATTTAAAAGGAGGAGGAATTAGCAAATGAAGCTCTAGGAGAAGGAAGAGCATATCGATGCGGTACCAATACAATCTACAGTGGTCGATTCAGAGAACGGACGGAGGCTCAGGGGCTCAGAGGAGATTCACAGCCATATGGAATTCTCTCCGTCGACAAAGCAGGAGAAGAAGACAGTTCTGGGGTTAAGACGCGACCTCGGTCCGTCTAATGAAAAAAAAGTACACAGCGTGTACTTTTGGATTACACGATGTGTACTAGGATTTTTTGTACTCCACTTTAAGCGGACTCCACATCACCCCTACATGGTCATGTGTGTGGCCTGGACACAGCCAGCACACGGCCTCGCACGGTAAGGAAGTTCATGGCGTGTACTTCAAAAATTTACAGAAACTCCTCTTTTCTCAAAAACTGCATAAAAGGAAAAACATACCTGAAAAGAAGGTCCAGGTTCTTACAAACTTCCCCCATTAAAGAAATTTGTCCCCGAATTTCCCTAGTGAGGCATAGAAGAAGAAACCCCGAACAGCTCTGGCCACTGCGATCATACATCGGCCTCCCTCTCCCAAATCTCGTCCTGTACTCGCTCGTGCTGCCATAGCACCCGTACCAGAGGAATAGACTGGCCACAGAGAACCTTCATACTACGATCCACAATCCAGATAGGATGCTCCTCAAATAATGCACCCGCTTTGAGCTCAACCACCTCAGATTGAAAGACATGAGATGAGTCTGAAAAGTAACGTCAGATCTGAGAAATGTGGAAGACGTCATGCATTTACCAATACCTATGAGGAAACTGCAACTGATAGGAAACCGAACCAACTCTTTCCAACACATCAAATGTCCCGACATACCATGGTGAAAGCTTACCCTGTCTCTAAATCCTCTTGTGTCCCAACCTCGGTGCCACACGCAGGAAAACCTAATCCCCAACCTCGAACTCTAGAGTTATTCTCCGCTGATCATCATAAGACTTTTGTCGAGACTGTGTCATATCCATCCTCTTCTGAATCAACTCTATCTGCTCTGAGGTCTCCTAAACAAGACGAGGTCCCAGAAAAGTTGCCTCCCCTTACTCCAACTAGCATAAAGGTGATCGGCATGGCCTATTGTACAAATCCTCATAAGGTGCCATCTGAATAGTCTCCTGAAAACTGTTGTTGTAGGAAAACTCCACAAGAGGTATATGCTTCTCCCATTAACCTCCAAAGTCCAGAATGCAAGCTCGGAGCATATCATCAAGCACCTAAATCGTACGCTAGGACTGTCCATCTGTCTGGGGATGGTATGATATACTCAAAAGTACCTATGTACCCAAAGCCTTCTAAATCCCCTTCCAGAACTGAGAAGTAAAACGTGCATCCCTGTCTGAAACAATGGAGTGTGGAACTCCATGCAGACTTACAATCTCTCAGATGTACAACCATCCTAGCTCATCAACACTGAAGGTATCCTTGATCAGTAAGAAGTGATCAACCTTCGTAAGCCTGTAGATGATAACCCAAACAGCATCATTCCCTCGAGGTGACCTTGGAAAACCAGTCACGAAGTCCATGGCGACATCGTTCCACTTCCACTTTGGAATGGTTAACTTCTACAAAAGACCTTTTGGTCGTTGATGCTCCGCTTTCACCTGCTTACAAGTGGAAAACCTCATGAAAAAACCAGCAACATCTCTCTTCATACTTGGCCACCAATACTGGCGGTGTATATCACGATACATCTTGGTGACGCCAGGATGAACTTCCCAAACTGAGGAATGAAAGTCCCGCATCAGCTCCTCGCGTATGTCTTCTGGCACCCATACGTGTCCCTAGGAATTCAAGGTATCATCCTCGCCTACTTTCTATCTATGAAGAGGGTCCCCTCCCGACACACTCTCCCATAGGACTAGTCCTTCTGAGTCTGATAGCTACCTCATTCGTACCCGATCAAGAAGAGTAGAGGTAATAGCTACATAAGATAGAAAAGTTTTCCCCTGTCTATTGTGCACCTCCAAATGCATCTCAGAGAACAAAGCCATAAGATGCCACTCCCTGCTAGCCTCCTGAACTATCTGTATCTGAGTTCTCCTGCTCAACACGTCAGCCACTATGTTTCCCTTCTCAGGTGTATAGTCAAGATCAATGTCAAAGGACTAAAGATACTCGACCCACCTATGTTGTCTCAAATTCAGATCACACTGAGTGGAGATTTACTTGAGACACTTGTGGTCATTAAACACCACAAAGTGATCTCCCAAAAGATAATGTCTCCAACAGCGTAAGGCATGAACAATAGCTTCCAACTCCAGATCGTGTGTTAGGTAATTCATCTCATGTGGCCTCAACTGTTGAGACCCGTAAGCAATGACTCCATCTCCCTGCATAAGCATAGCTCCCAGCCTGATACCTAAAGCATCACAAAAAATGGTATATCTCTTTCCCGGCTCTAGAAATACTAGTATTGGTACTAAAGTCAACCACTTTTTCAGCTCCTGAAAGGCTGACTCACAAGAATATGACCATAATAACTTCACACCTTTCTTTGTCATACCTTTCAGTGGTGCTGCTAGGTGTGAAAAGTTTTTTATGAAATGCCTGTAGTATCCAGCTAGCCCTAGAAAACTCTACACCTCAAATACATTCTTCGGATGCTCCCAGGAAACTACTACTCTCGCTTTCTCTGGGTCTACTGATATTCCTGTCTCTGAGATAACATCACCTAATAAGTGAATATGATCCATCCAAAAGTGGAATTTCGAGAGCTTAGAATATAAAATATGCTCTCTCAGTGTACTCAGAACGATCTCAAGATGGGTAGCATGGTCGTGTCGAGGGTGATATACACCAAGATGTCATCCATGAAAATTACCACAAAGGAATCCAAGTATGTATGGAACACTCGGTTCATTAGTTCCATGAAAACTGCAGGCACGTTCGTCAGAATTTACGACGTAACCATATACTCGTATAGACCATACCTGCTCCAAAATGATGTAAGAAGTATATTAAATGGTCTAACGCGCAACTGATGATAATCGGATCTCAAATAAATCTTCAAGAACACTCAATCTCCTTGAAGCTGGTCAAAGAGATCATCGATCCTCAGCATGGGATATCGTTTCTTGACCATCAACTGGTTTAGCTTCCGATAATCCACACAAATCATGAGGGTGTCATCTGCCTTCTTCACAAATATGATAGGAGAAGCCCAAAGAGAAGTACTGGGTCGAATGAAACCCTTTGCCTGCAACTCCTCCAAATACTTCTTGAGCTCCTGCAACTCAGGTGTAGCCATCCTATAAGGAGGAATGGACACCGATGCCGCTCCTGGCACGAGCTCAATCAATAATTCTACCTCACGCTCTAGAGGAAAACCTGAAAAGTACTCTGGAAAGACATCTCTGAAATGATCCACCACTCAAGGAAAGTCTAACTGTGAAGTCCCCAGGTCATCCAGATAAATAATAGAAATCTGGGGTGTAACTCCTCTTAGCCCATGATGTTCAGATCCATCACAACTCGCCTGGATATCCCACTCGCCTCAATGAAGAAAGGATCCAACCTCTAGTGATATGAAACTCACCCTGTAGTGATAAAAATCGACGACTACCTAGAAAGGAACTAACCAGTCCATTATGAGAATGATATCATAGCTTGTCATCTCTAGGACATAGAGGTCTCGTAAGAAGTGATACCTTGCAAACTCAAGAGGGAGCTCTCTGCACTGACGTACGCTAACCACTCTAGTCCCCAATGGTGTGTCTAGAGTCAAAGTATTGGCAGAGGAAAAGAAGCAGATCCCAAGGCTCTCCACCACAGCAATAGATATAAAGCTATGTGTAGCACCAGTATCGAAAAGAGATGAAGATAAAACTGAGGCTACTAAGATCGTACCTCAAACTGTAGAAGGGTCGGGATCCTACTCCTGATGGGTCTAATCCACTACAAAGTTCTAGCCTGTACCGTGGACCTATGACCCTGGCTGGCCACTATGAGTTGATCCATTCTACTATCGTAGGTAACTTGGTGACTGGCCACTATGGTCGTGACCTCCACCTCGGCCCGCACAGCTGGAAGAACTCCAGTTCCCAGACTGGTGAGAAACTGGCGATGAATCTCCTCTACGCGGGGTCATAGAAGAACCCCTACAACTATCTGTAGGTGAGAAGACCTTACAATAACTATGAAGATGACCCATCTTGCCGCAAGATCGGCACTCCATCAAGTCTCTCTGGCACTGAGGCCTAGTATGCCTGCTCCTCACGCACTAGTAGCATATGACCTGGCTGCCTGAAGATACATTCTTCCTACTCTGATCTCCTCGAAAAGACTCCTTGTAGTGCTTCTTGCTATCAATATGAGGCACACTGACTCTGGATGTCGAACCACCCTGGTTCACTACTCCATAATCTCTCAGATTGTGCTCAGTGATCAGCGCCTGGTTGATAATAGATGATATTAAAGTCAACCTGAAGATGTTCACCTGCAAGCGAATGTCATGCCTACGACTATCCTCGAACTTCCATGAAAGGAACAACTCATCGCCTCCTAAAATAGGAATGAAATGTTGCAGCTCAGTAAACAGAGAGGATTACTCCATAACCTAAAGAGTACCCTGCTCCAGACTCCTAAACTCCTAGGCTCGATCAGGCCTCAAGGTCTCTGAGTAGAATTAATCGTAGAAGATGTGCTGAAACTCATACCAAGTCATACTCTGCTGGTGTCCTGACTGCGAGATCACCTCCCACCACCTCTTGACTGAGTCTCGGAGCATATAGGTAGCGATCTTCACCCTCTTCTCTAAACTGCACATCGGCACCTGCAACCGGTATAACTGATGGTGCCAAGGCTGGCAGAGTAGGAGGATCTACAGGAGGACCCTGATCGGCCATATCTAGTGTCTGATCAATGTCTGGCAGCTGACATACAACTGGAGGGAGTCTCTTTGGAATAGCTCTGAAAGGTCAAAAGCTCACCTTAGATCAGGATTATCAAAGACTGAGAACACAAGAGTACAAGAGTGGAACATGAGAAGGAAACATTCAAGTTTTATAAACATGACTACACGACGTGTATAAAAACTAAACGGTGTGTTCTTTTAAACCATTCACATGGTAATGTACTTCTTCCACAACTGTTTTTGCAATGCCCCAACCACACAGCGTGTTGTCCCCACACACGGCGTGTACTTGAACTCTATTCCCCTGCCCGAGTCTCCTTACATGGAAAACCCACACGGTACTCTTAATCCTAGACTACACAGAGTGTATAACCACCACATGTCGTGTACTAGATAATGTTTCAATAACCCGTGTTGTTAGTTACATGGCCTGCTACACGGCTCACTCTACACGGTGTGCTCCATGGGAACACGGCATGTACTTGAAGGATTTCCCTAACCCATGTTGTTTGTGAAACAGCTAGGTACTTTAGTTACATGGAACGACGTGTGATAACAAGGCACGACATGGATAGTCGAAGTTTCATCCATCTGTGTCGTTAGTCACATGGTTAGACACACAGTCTCTACAACACGGCGTGTACTCACTGTACACGATGTGTTCCTGAAGATTTTTCACAACCCCGTGTTTCTACCCACACAGTCAGTGACACGGTTTAAAAACTACACGGCGTGTATTAATAAATTACATGCAATGTATTCTAGATTTTTCCGGGCAGTAGCTCAGAAACTGATCTGAAGCCCAGAAAACACAGAAAACAAGAGTTAAGGTGCCAAATTCTGATCTTTGAGGGCCCATACTCCACGTGAATCAAATCTTGGCATCTTATAAAAATTATAACAAGGAAACCAGGAAATGATCCACCAAATTCTGGTCCATGAGGGCCCATAACACCTCAAGAACAAAATGTTGGCGTCCATTTAAGCAATGTACTATACAAACAAATTCTCTATCCAACAGCAGGGATTCTATCAAAGCATCTATTCCAACAACATGCATAATCTACAAAACGTCTATCACAACAACATGCAATCACTAATTCATCCTAGATGGCATGGAAAGAATGCATGGCATATGATTTCTAGAAAGTGCCTATATGATGCATGAGATGGCATACCCTCATCTCATTGGGTTGAAAAAGAAATAGAACCTCAAAAATATCAACAATAACAGCACAAATCATGTGAGTCACTCAAGGTGAAATCATATCAACTGTAAAAATTGAAAAACCTGAATAAATTCCAATAAACAAGGTAGATTGGCTTTTCCCTATACACGGGTTAGCTACTCTCGAGCACAGATTATTACCAAGTACCTATTATGTACTATCCCTGGTTATAGGCTCCAAACAGTAAGTCAAGAGAAAATAATTCCTCTGATACAACTTTGTAACGCCCTGGTTCCAGAAGCCACCCAGAGGCGCTCCGTACCCAGTTGGTTACATTGCCTCAAGCGCATTTTCCCAAAATCCAGAGGATGCTGACTAGCAGAGAGGGCCTTGGGTGTGATAGTGGGGAAACTATGACCTCATTAGAAAAGTACACAGCGGAAGAGAAGACAATAAACAATAGAGAAAGTAGTAGTTAATCCATACAGAAGGGAACAACGGAAGACTAAATATGATATACAGTAGGAGAACACATATATATATAAATGATGTATGATGCATATATGTCTAGGAAAATAGTTAAACAAGTCACAATGTTGAATACAGTACTAAACCAAGTACAAAAGAAAATAGAAAGGAAAATCATCAGCATCGCAAGCCTCGTCATGGTCCCATGCTCTCTAGATCCAATGCAATCAAGTACCCGAAGTAGAAGGGTTCTTTCCACTAATGGAAATTTGGGCTATAGCCACGAAGCTATAGCCACGGTTTTATAGAACCGTGGATATAGGTTTTATATAGCCACGGTTTTTTTCCTACCCGTGGCTATATCCCCTCGCCCAGTTTTTTTCTCCCCCATTCCGTCGGGCTCCATCCTTGCCCTCGCCCCCAAGCGTCGGGCTCCATCTCCTCGCCCTCTCCATTTCTCCTCCCTACGGCCTCATCCTCGCCACGACCTCCTCCTCCACGACGCATCAACGCCACTCCATCCTCCTCGCCGATGCCCTCCTCACCGACGCCCTCCTCGCCGACGCCCTCCTCGCCGCGCTCTCCTCGCCGACGCTCTCCTCACCGACGCCCTCCTCGCCATGACCCTCCTCGCCACGTCATCCTCCCCGCACCCTCCTCGTCGGCGCCCTCCTCTCCGGCGCCTTCCTCTCCGCGCCCTCCTCGTCGACGCCCTCGAGGTCGACACCCCCATCGACCTCTATTTTTTTCTCTCCCGAGTGCTGGTTATCTGCATTTTTTTATGCCTCATTTGCACCTTCGATTTCTTACACTTTCTGTTTGTCTAATTGTCAGTTTTAGTTTGCAGCAATTACAGCACATAGACATATGTCTCTTGGGATTTTTACTGTCAATGCCATGTGAATCATTCCATCCACATTATAGATGGGCATCATGTTGCTTTACCTGATCCATATCTCATCGTTTTGTAGTCCCAATGTTCAAATGTTCTTGAATAAAAAATTCATTGTAAACTGCCTTACTTGAATGCAGGTTCTTGTTTTATCCTTCATTTTCCAGACCACTCATGAAATCCTTTTCCTGATTTCTTAAGATCCATGTTTCTATTTTACATAGTTGACTCCACTTGGGTTAAGGTTTTTTTTTATGTTTTTTTATGTTTTTTTTGTTGTCATTGTTAAAATGCAGAAATCAATCGATTGCCTTTCTAGAGCTGAACACATCTCACTGTTTGTTTTTTCATGTTCAGAGTGTCATGGATCATCAAGGAGGAGGCCTTTGTCATGCCAGAAATCGAGTTGAAGCGTTTGTACCAGCTTGTCGAGTCAAAGGATGGAAGCCCTATTTGGATAAAGATGATGGATAGATCAACCCCCAATATGGATTACCAGGCATGGCAGAGATATCTTGAGGTGGCTATTCCCTAGCTTTCAGTTTTTTGAATTATTGTTTTAGACTGATCAAGTGTTCTTGCTACCAACTGAATTAAATTGGCTGTGAGCTTGATCAGCAGTGGCATCCTGCTCAACAAGTTGTTGCTGAGAAATAATCACACTTGATTGATATCGAGTGATGAGTTCACTTGATTTGACTGTTTCCCCATTATAAAAGTCATCTCTGATTTGATCAGTTATCAAACCTTCTAGTAATAGTTCTGGTTGGTTGAGCACACTGTTTTCTAAAATATCTGAACATGAAATCTCCTTAATCACTTTCTTTGTCTCTTGTGTTTTTTATTGTGCTTTACCTTTGATGAGTTTAGATGGGTCCTCCTCAATACCAAACTAGAACTATCTTTGAGGATGCTACACCTGAGTTGGTGAGGGATTTTTTTTGGGAAGACGAATTTCGTTCCAAATGGGATGACACTCTCGTCCATTCTGCAATTATAGAAGAATGCCCCTCCACAGGATCCATGGTTGTGCAATGGGTAAGGAAGGTGAGGAGACTCTTCCTTTAGACACTAGGATTTATTTAGAATACTGAATCCCCTGGCCTATCTTATGCGGTACTATGTGATGATGCTGTTTTCATGTTTTTGGAGTGACAGAGAATACATTATTGGTCGTCGAATATGGGAATTAGAGAAATCATATTACTGTGTGACAAAGGTAAGGGTAAAAAAAACTTTCAAATGACTTGACGATATTGTGGCAGCCACAACTTGGCTTGTGACGTGAAATATTTATGAACATGACCGAATAAATTTGAACTTTAATGGATCTGTGCTTAATCTAATGATTTGCTTGTTATGATCTTTTAAAGTGTTTACAAAATTAAACATGGTTTCGAAGTCATGTCATTTAAGTGTATGAAATGGATTTTCATTTCCATTTGGAAGGCTCTTTAGTGGATCAAAGGAAATGCAAGATGGTCATAATCTTGTGTGAATTGAGAACTAACCTAAGCTAAGTATTTACAGTTTTAATAATGTTTTGTATTTGAAAAATCAGTTGCACTTGAATTCATAGGGAAAACCAACTATATAATTGACATGGTAACTTGAGTACTTGTACAAGCGCTAGAAGCACTTTTCGCCAAGTATCAGCATACACAGTCTTAGGCTTTGCTTATAATGCAGCAAGTTAGAGGTGGTAGTTGGGTTCATGTGTCAGGTCCGTATCGGGGTTGGCAATCCCATGAACCCATTAAACTCAACAGTAACCTGATCCATTTAATTAAACGGGTTGACCCAACTCAATCCATTTATAAAGGGGTCAAGCCTAACCTGACCTGCCAACTTTTTTAGCTTTTAATATATAAAATAAATTGGATCATGACTAATCGATCCTCTTAAACCATTTAAAATAAATAATTTTTTATATAAATATGTTGAATTATTTCAAATTAAGTTGATTATAAGAATAAAATATATTATAAAATTAATTATTATTTTATTTTTAATATTTTATATTATTATAATATTTTTAATCTGGTTAGACAGTTCAGGATTGGTCAACCAGAACCCAATCTGAATACCATTTGGGTCAGATTACTCAACCCGATTACAACCTGAACCCATTTATGTTTGACCTAAACATGTTTAGCTTGTGTTATGTTGTGTCATGATCAAAATTATCACTTATAGTTTAAACTGCTGCGTGCAATGTCACTGATGATAGCATCAAACGGTTTGTTATGTTTGATTACACTATTTTTATGGGGTTTAAAATTCTTCCTAAATTCTCTCTTCTCCATTTAATGTTTCAGGGGGTGCCTTACCCTTCCATCAAAAGATGCAGCAAGCCAAAATGTGTTGATATGTACTATTCCAGCTGGTGCATCAGGGCAGGTAAATCACATTGTTGTTGACATCAGCTCTGCTACCACTAAAAGGTTTAAACTTTCAGACCCTGTTTGGTTTTTGGAATATGGGTTGATGGAATGGAGATTACACTATTCTACTGACCAAATGGGGAATATGCACGCCATTGAAGTTTTCCATCTCTGTATCCTGATGTGTGAATCAGTAGAATCGAGGAAAGGTGATAGACGGCCCACAGCGTCTGAGGTACTGCTCTTCCACTATGAGACGTTCTATGATTGATCGTACCCAGCAGAGTTCTGTACATTGGATGATGCTGATCATTTTTTATTCTACCACAGAGGTTTCTTTTCGTTGTTTATACATACATTGTTAGGTTTGGTTTGATTGGGTGTGATTTTTGATTGTTGCAGTTGAATTAATTAAAACAGAACAAGCTTTCTATTTTTAGTTTGTCTTTTCAATTAACAATATCATTGTATTTTTTAACAATGGTTCCATTTTTCTATATTAATGATGTCCAGAAGGGGTAAATATGCAGGGGGATTCTAGTGTCCAGGGGGGATTCTAGTGTCCAGTAGGGGTAAATATGATTTGGGCATCCTAAGAACTAGTTTCCAGGGGGGAGTCCAGTGTCCAGCAGGGGTACAAGGGGGCTGGTAGGGGGTGGGGGGAGAGTATGGGTCTAGTGTCCATCAGGGGTCTAGTGTCCATCAGGGGTAAATATGCAGGGGGAGTCCAGTGTCCAGTGGGGAGGGAGGGGGGCTGTCCAGCCTCAACACATTATTATCACTATCTATTAAAATCCAGTTTTAAGTAATCTTCGATTTTGATGATAATTTGTAGTGAGTTAGAGGAGGCCAAGCAATTAGTTCACTTTTGAGATCCATCATTATAAAAGAACAAATCGTATTTAAATTCAGCATATCTAAAGCAATTGCTCTCTCTCTGATGGTATCATTCATGCAAAGTGATTGAGGATGTTATCATTGATTGGAGAGCTCCTTTGGAAGGACATGTTCAGTCTCCCCTCTTACATGTGTATGCATAGGTAGGCATATACATATATAAGTTCCCCCTTTATATACTCCTTCTAAAACTATTGCACTGAATCCTTATTTTAAGCATTCCTTATTGGCATTTTGGCCCAATTAGATGCTATTTTTCGTCAGAGATATGTGTGTGTGGCTACATGTAATAATTTTGAAGTAAAAGTAAATAATGATTTGTGTGTTCAGTGTTGGGTGGGTCTGGTCTGGGGAAGGTGTGTGGGCTCGTGTAGGGATGTAGGGGGGGGCTAGTGTGCAGGGGTGTAGTGCAGTGCAAAGAGAGAGGGAGGCCGGATCTGGTGTGAAGGGGGGAGAGGGACCAGTGCAGGGGTGCAGGGGGAGGCTGGCGTGCAGGGGTGCTGGTGTGCTGGTGTCAGGGGTGCACGGGTGCAGGGGGGGGCTGGCAGGGGGGTTGGGGTAGCAGGGGGTGGGGGGGTATGTCCTGGGGGGTCTGGGTTTGGGGGGAGGGGTCTGTCCATGGGGGGTCTAGGGGGTCCAGTGGGGGGGGGCTGGTGCTGGTGGGCTGGGGAGGGGGACAGGTGCAGGTGGGCAGGGGGGGACTAGCAGGGGCAGGGGGGCTGGCAGGGGAAAAGCAGGGGGTGGCAGGAAGCAGGGGGAAGGGGGGGCTGGCAGGGGGCAGGGGGGATGGCAGGGGGACAAGCAGGGGGCAGGGGGCTGGCAGGGGGACAAGCAGGGGGGGCTGGCAGGGGGACAAGCAGGGGGCAGGGGGCTAGCAGGGGGACAAGCAGGGGGGCTGGCAGGGGGACAAGTATGGGGCAGGGGGGGTTTGGGGGGACAAGCAGGGGGCAGGGGGGCTGGCAGGGGGACAAGCAGGGGGCAGGGGGGCTGGCAGGGGGACAAGCAGGGGGCATGGGGGGCTGGCAG
Organism: Viscum album; assembly: GCA_963277665.1. Lineage (NCBI taxonomy): Eukaryota > Viridiplantae > Streptophyta > Magnoliopsida > Santalales > Viscaceae > Viscum > Viscum album. The sequence continues at coordinate 78,304,712 of OY728159.1, forward strand.
GGGGGTTGGGGGTAGCAGGGGGTGGGGGGGTCTGTCCTGGAGGGTCTGGGTTTGGGGGGAGGGGTCTGTCCATGGGGGGTCCAGTGGGGGGGGCTAGTGCTGGTGGGCTGGGGAGGGGGGACAGGTGCAGGTGGGCAGGGGGGACTAGCAGGGGGCAGGGGGGCTGGCAGGGGGAAAAGCAGGGGGTGGCAGGGGGCAGGGGGCTAGGGGGGGGGGGGCTGGCAGGGGGTGTAAGCCATGTCACAACACATGTATAAGCCATCAATCTACCCTTTCCGCTGATAAATGAATGTACAGAATTTTATCCTTTTTATATCTTTTTACATCATGTTTTTTCATTTTCATTCATTTTCATTTATAATTTATGATACATGATCTGATTTTTTAACATATTTTTATCTACTTTTCATTATTATCTATCACAAAAGCTGTAATTTTAACATATTTTAACTAAAATTTGCATGGATGTGACTGATGTCAATATGCAAATTCAAGACAATCACTTCTCTGTTTCACTATTTTGTGGCAATAAAATGATACTCATGTACAGTTTTTTTACATTTGTCATTTGTTCATTGCAATTCAACAACTTCTGGACTGATTTGTGGACTATAGTTTTAGCTTTGTAGGAGGAAAAATAGGGAAAGCACCTCTCTCCAGAAATATGTGCTATAGAAAAAATCAAGATCATCTTGGAACAAGTAGAGGAACTTCAAGAAGTAGGAACAGTGGATGTAGCATAGCCACAACTAGGAAATGTGTAGAGGAACTTCCAGCACAAAATTGTTAATCAGTTCTCTATAATTTTCATTTCTATTGATTCAGGTAAATAATTCATCCTCTATAATTTCTATATTTATTAACCCTGTCAAGATTTTTGTATCATCACTCTTAGTGTCTTAGGTGAAATACTCAGTTCTCTATAATTTGAATCTCTATTGTTTCAGGTAAATACTTATTCCTCTATAATTTCATAAACTTATTAACTCTGTCAAGAATTCTATATCATTTATCTCTATTGCGGTTTGTTGTGTTTTTTTGTATCTATATTTTTATTTCAAGTCATATTGAGTTATCTATGATCAATCTATTCATCTTTGAGTTGTATTTATCTTTCGAATAGGGTGAGCGTGTCAAGCTAATAGGATACAATGTTTTTGGTATTAAAAAACTATATATTTTTCAATTAATTCCACTGCCTTATGACGCTTCACTTTTTTTTATTATTCTTCTCTTTTCTGGCCTGCATCAAATTCCAATTAATCTTTGAACACTAATACTTTGATTGTAGAAAAAATATATATATATTTCAGCATGTATTTTATTTCTTGTCTTCATGGTTGAGAATTAAGTTTTAGTGATCTGGAACTAATATCTTTAGGGGGCTTGGAGAGTATAAACTCACAGGTTGCACCTATGGATGAGGACTAGAAGGGGGCAGGGGGGGCTGGAAGGGGGGACTAGCAGGGGGCAGGGGGGGACTAGCAGGGTTAGTTTGGTTAGGGACCCATTAGTTACTTTATATCGATTCTATTCATATCAGTGGGGTGGGGACAGTAGTGGGGGTGTAGGTGGGGTAGGGGATAGGGTGGGTTTAGTGGGGGTGAAAAAGGGGTGCAAGGGGGAGGGTGGGTGCAGGGGTGGGTGAAGGAGGGTTTCATGTTCAATATTTGGTTCTAAGTCGCCAAATACTTCTTCAATAATAAGCTCCTTTAAAAACTGAATGACATTTGGTAGGGTAGATTTAGAGTGATCTACAGCCACAACACTAAGTTACAAGAGCTACAACATCTGAGTCTAGAACTGTCTTGTCCAATTATAAGCTTGATCCAGCCAAACCTCATGCCATGTACCATATGAAGTAACTGAAATGCGAACTGCATTCCATTGTTTGGCTTTGGTGTTACACCAAGATTTGAGAGTCTGTTTGAGGTGTTTTAGTTTGAGGTTGTAAGTAAAGGCATTATTGGTATGAGATATTGAGGACTACAAGTTTTGGATGACATGATTTCATTCTTCATCAGAGAGCTTCACATTATTGAAGTGGAAGGGTAACCTAGGTTTCATGTCTTTGGAGGAAATGTTTACCAGGATAGGTTGATGATCAGAGTTCAGTCTGTGAAGAGTGATGCTAGAGATAGTGTCCTATTTATCTAGAGCCAGAACATTCGTAAAGGCTCTGTCCAATTTGGAAGAAACCACTTTATTGTGATGTCTTCTATACCAGGTGTATATCTCACCAGTGATATTAATTTCAATAAGATTGTTTCCCTTGATCGAGGCTTTAAATTCTCTCGTGGAGATAGAGGCGTGAGATGGGCCAATTTTTTCACTAGAATTAAGAATAGCATAAAGTCTCCCATAAGAAACCAGGGGGCATTCGTGTTAGTTCCTAAATAAGAGAAGTCATTCCAAAGAATTATTCATTCTTGGAATTTATTCTTAGCATAAACAAAGGAGTAGTAAATACGAGTACCATCAATAGTAAAGGTGCAAGTGAGAATCTGACCAGACAGGGGGGGCGGTGTCCAGACAGGGGGGGTGTCCAGACATGGGGGAGGGGACTGGTAGTCTACACATACCCATATCATCCTATTTGAAACTAAGTGGAATATGTTTCCCCGCGGATGTCGCTGGACCGGGCCAACACATTGTGGTCACGCTGCGGTCACGCCGCGGTCACGCCGCGGTCAAGCCGCGGTCATGCAGCAGTCACGCCGCGGTCACACCGCGGTCACGCCGCGGTCACGCCGTGATTTGGACCTGTTCCAGGACGACACCCTGCGGCGTTTACTCCTCCTTAGAGAAACATTGAATGGTTAGCTCTAATTTTTCGTATTTCCTCATTCCTAAACTATATCTCCTCTCAGCGCTGCCTCTCATCCATCTTTCCACAAAACGTGCATAGCAGGTGGTACAAAGGCTCAATTCAACTGAAAACATTGGTTTGGAATTGTTTGACATATTTTATTGTACATGTATCACATAATATTTGTTCGGTAATTCTTCTTTTTCCTCATCCTCTTCACATGTTGTCCGAACCAGATCATCCTCATCCTCTGCACATGTCGTCTGAACCGGATCAGCCTGTTGTGATGAAAATTCAATGTCTGCTTTTGACTGAATTTCACACCAAACCAAGAGATAATAAATGAGTCAAACAATCAGACAAATGGTTTAGGTTCTTTTTCCTCTGCTCACTACACCTATGACTCTAAAACTCTGGATGCCACTGGCACTGCTATAAAAACCAGAAAACTCTCCACTAATCTAAACGTCATTCATACCACTGGTTGTCCTATAAAAAGTAGGAATCCTCATATTAGTCTAAATTCTCTTTAGGCTAAGGCACAAAAAAAACACACTAACATTGATAAACAAGGTACCTTGACACTGGAACCTATAAAACATACAAAAGGAAGCACAACCTCTGTACAAGACCCCACGCTAATACAGGCACATTTTGAACCCATCAGGCAGAAGCCCCTTCCATTAGATCTGGACGCTATCAAGATGCAAAATATAGATGATTCAAAGGACCCAGGTACACCTACTCTTCATTCTATTAATTTAACTTTTGTTGGTGCTAAATCTGTAGATAATATGAACTATTATGAACATCCTGTATCCCTGTTATCTAACCAAAATACCATTTCATTGATGCTATATAACATGAACATTACAAACTCAATTAAGAATGCTTCAAGAAATGAACCAATAAAGAAGAAATCTGTCATACCTACCAATGAAGAGGAACAGAACACTAATAATAACAATGGTCATGACATTAGAAGGTATTTTAGAAATAAAGGCTCTGAAGAAAAGGAAAAATGCAGGGGGGCTGGCAGGGGGTAGGGGGGCTGGCAGGGGGCAGGGGGGGCTGGCAGGGGGACAAGCAGGGGGTAGGGGGGCTGGCAGGGGGGCTGGCAGGGGTGGCAGGGGGGGGGGGGCTGGCAGGGGGACATGTAGGGGGCAGGGGGGCTGGCAGGGGGCAGGGGGGAGGGGTGTCCAGGCAGGGGGGACTGGTAGGGGGCAGGGGGGCTGGCGGGGGGGACTAGCAGGGGGGCTGGCAGGGGGCATGGGGGGGGGGGGCTGGCGGGGGGCAGGGGGGAGGGGGGGACTAGTAGGGGTAGGGGGGAGGGGTGTCCAGGCAGGGGGGGACTGGTAGGGGAAGGGGGGCTGGCGGGGGGGGACTAGCAGGGGGGCTGGAAGGGGGGCTGGTAGGGGGCAGGGGGGCTGGCAGGGGGCAAGGGGGAGGGGTGTCCAGGCAGGGGGGACTGGTAGGGGGTAGGGGGGCTGGCGGGGGGGACTAGCAGGGGTCTGGAAGGGGGCAGGGGGGCTGGCGGGGGGTAGGGGGAGGGGGGACTAGCAGGGGCAGGGGGGAGGGGTGTCCAGGCAGGGGGGACTGGTAGGGGGCAGGGGGGGCTGGCGGGGGGACTAGCAGGGGGGCTGGCAGGGGGACAAGCAGGGGGAAGGGGGGGCTGGCAGGGGGCAGGGGGGGCTGGCAGGGGGCAGGGGGCTGGCATGGGTGGCAGGGGGGGCTGGCAGGGGGACAAGTAGGGGCAGGGGGGCTGGCAGGGGGGCTGGCAGGGGGGCTGTGGGGGGCTGGCAGGGGGACAAGTAGGGGCAGGGGGGGCTGGCAGGGGGTAGGGGGGCTGGAAGGGGAACAAGCAGGGGGGGTGCTGGCAGGGGGACAAGCAGGGGGCAGGGGGGCCTGGCAGGGGGGGACTAGAAGGGGGGTGGCAGTGGGGGACTGGCAGGGGGTGGCAGTGGGGGACTGGCAGGGGGTGGCAGGGGGGGTGTCCAGGGGGTATTTTTTTATGGATTTGGACACCCTATAGCCACGGTTTTAAATCGTGGCTATTGGTTTATTGCCACGGTTTTTAACCGTGGATATAGACATAATGCCACGGTTTAAAACCGTGGCAATATATTATGTCCGGCCTTTAGTATAGCCATGGTTGAAACCGTGGCTATAGGTATACAGCTACGGTTTGAATCGTGGCTATATACCTAAAGCTGCGGTTGAAACCGTGGATATAGATTTAAAGCCACGGTTTGGAACCGTGTCTATAGGTCTAGGCCTATAGCCACGCCAAACTTAGCCACGGTTCGAGGAACCGTGGCTATTACCTATAGCCATGGTTTGAGGGCCTATAGCCATGGTTCTAAACCGTGGCTATAGCCCGAATTTCCAGTAGTGTTCCCTTGTCTATACCTGCAACAATATAATCTGTTTGGGCCCAAAAGCATGACCCAAATAGGATGGGAGACTAAATCCCAGTAGGAAACCACCCGAAGATCTGTGCCTAATAGTTAGTGAGTATATGGTAGGTAATAGTACAGTAAATAGTAATAGTAAGCAGTAACAATTAGCAGTAAGCAGTAACAGTAAGAAATCAACATATCAACAAGAATTAGTGAAGCAAACAGCTAACCACAACTAGGAATCCCTCTGGGAAGTACTCACAGCCATCCCCTCTGGCCATATCCAAGAATTACCAACAACCCTCTGGCCATTACACTCAGCCTAACCCCTCTGGTTTGGTCATACAAAAATATAAGACTCTCTAAGGAAGCACGCTCAGTCAATTTACCTTATAGTCTAAGGTAGTCAGGGACTCATTGAGGAAGATCACATGGTCAAATCCCCTTATAGCCCTAAGGTCTAGAGACTCTCTGAGGAAGCTCACTCAGTCAATTCCTCTTATAACCTCTAGTCTATCACAGACTCTCTAAGGAAGCTCACTCTATCAATTCCTCTTATAGCCTGGAATGGTTTAAGGAAATTCAAACAAAACAAAGACACTTCGAGGAATCTCACTCGGTCTACCCCCATATAGTCTATAAAGCTCAAAACTCCCTAAGGAAGCTCACTCGGTCTATCCTACTGTGACCTATAATGTCCAAGACTCTCTAGGAATCTCACTCGGTCTATCCCCTATAGTCTATAATGTCCAAGACTCTCTGAGGAAGCTCACTCGGTCTATCCCCTTATAGTCTATAGCACCAGGTTCTCACGAACTCGTGCCAGTCAGCACATAATAATGCTATAAGGACAAAGTAAACCTATAGAACTACATGGCTAACCGGTCTATAGAATAACAAGCATGTTAGGGAACATCACTTCATCCTATGGTCACAAGGCATGGAAAACAGGTATAACGACCAAAGGTTGAACAAGACCAAAAGTTCATAAACATAATAAGGCATGGAAAAAAATCCAATCATAGAAATTATCCATATATATAGCCAAATTACCTCTACCCAAGCATACAATAAAGGTAGGAAAACAATAGGGGAAAATAGTAAACACGGAATACCCCGTTCAAGGGTATTGGTGGAAATTGTACATAAACTCAAAGACTTCGAACGAAAAGGCACAAACCACCTACCTTGATGCTAGGATATCAATATAATTGAACCAAAAGTCTTTAATCTCATTATAATATAGTAGATCTATGAAAACGCACAAAACTTTCAACCCATGATAACTTGAAAAAGAGGAGGAATTGTAAAATGAAGCTCTAGGAGAAGGAAGATCTTACCGTTGTGGTCCCAACGCAATCGACAGCGGTCGATTCGGAGAACGTACAGAGGCTCGGGGATCAGAGGAGATTCGAAGCTATAAGAAACGCTCTCGGTCGACAAAGATGGAGAAGAAGACAGTTATGAGGTTAAGATATGACCATGGTCTGTTTAATGAAAAAAAGTACACGACGTGTACTATGCTTTTTTGTACTTTGCTTTAAGCAGGCTCCACATCAACCCTACATGGCCGTGTGTTTGGCTCAGACATGACCATCACACGGCCTCACGCGTCAAGGGAGTACATGGAATGTACATATAAATTACCTGGCATGTACTTCAAAAATTTCCAGAAACTCCTCTTTTCTCAAAAACTCATGAAAAAGGAAAAACATACCTAAAAAGAAGGTCTGGGTTCTTACACACACCATTAATAAGGTTTCTGATGTTCATTTTTGAATAAAAATTAAATTAGGTTCACCATTATATTATTTATAGATAGCGTGGTATTATTTATTCAATGTTCATGTTTCCTACATTGAGTTCACTCACATGGGATTACAATTTTTAAATGATGATCCATTCCTAAGATTTAGAGTTTGGTAGTGATTTATGTTCCTTATTTGACAAAAAAAAATCCAAAGGGGGATTTTTTATACCAAGAGGTATTCTGATGATGTTGTGGGGAGTTTCTTGAAGAAGATGTTAGAGTGGATGTGATTTTTTGCATGGGATTTTGTTTTTAATGCATAAATAATATTAAAAATCATATTTATTAGGATTTTAAGGTGTTTGGAGATTAATTTATATGATTCTTAAACTGATTTTTAGTTATTGTATATATTAAAATGATTTCATGATACAATAATTTGAAGAAAGGAATCGCACGCCACAAATATTGATATTGAGTTATGAAAGTTTATTGAAGAAGTTGGCTTGTTTCATGAATCAGATTAACCTTACCACAAAATACTTATATAAGGGTCATCCATACCACAACATAGGTACTGGGTTATGGATGTTGGGAAGTAAATTGTGGTTGCTGATTTCATCAGGTGTTTTCACCATGGAAGTAGGTCCATGCCACAAAATAAAGGAACAAGTGTATTTTTGTATCAATATAATTTTGAAGCAGTATACACCTTGATTGATGTTTTATTCCACAACTAGTTAATAAGTAGGTGTTTCACGATGTAAGAGAATATTCCACTTCATGATGCTCAATTGTCTAGAATTTTCTCAGTCAATATAATTTCATAACTCCATGTTGTAATGATTTCATTACTCCATAAAATAATTTGATCATATTTCCATTCCACTAGTCTTTAAGGGATCCCCATTCCTTAATGATTTCATTATATAGTAAATGAGTTTGATCATATTCCTATTCCACTTGAATTTAAAATACCTTCACATTGTAATGATGATATCACACTAAAATGTTTTTAAGATGTTGAAAAATAACTAGCATGAATTAGCTTTCTATATCACTATTTCTGACGCTTTCGTCAGGGTGCATGCATCTGTGATGCAGAGGACGCACTGCTGTTACCCCACATTCCCGCTTTCCAAAGACGTGCGGCATCTACTCCTTATTCAGGTATGTCTGCTCCTTGATCTAAACGGGATGATGGGATGTCGGTTCTTCCTTTCGTGGATTCCTCCTCAGAACTCGTCACCTAGTCTGGGTCTCCCTCATAGATATAAGACATAGTTTGTGAAGCTCTTACCGATACCATATCTTCATGGACACTAGTTAAGTACGCCACTTCTGTCAGGACCTTCCAAGGGTTCCGGTTAGGGTAGCAACCTTCGGTTAGGAGAGTAGTCACGTAAAGGCATCACTAGTGTGTCTTGATGCTGGGGATTGGCATGTCTGTCTTTTGTCCCTTATCCTAGGGATTCTCGAGGGCACGGAAGCCTGGGGCATCCCACATCGAACTCAGGGAATTTTATGTCATAGGCTTGTATCTGAGGTTTTCTTCAGCTTCCCATGTGTAACATAGGGTATGCCGCAAGTTTAACATCCAGTGGAGATGGATAAGACTGATTGGAACACTGGTTAGAGTGCATCAGATGGGCGTAACCCCTAGAGGGGTCACCGATATAGGGGCCAGCACATGGGCAACTTCCTGAATGCTATGGAGGGGAGTGATGTGGCATGATCTCACTGGGATGTGGCGTCCCGGGTAAGAATCATGATGGACGATGGATCTGGTCTTGAGTCCCTAAGAGACTTCCTATGTATCCCTGTGGTGGGGAATAAAAGTCCACGTAGCTCGGTGAGACGATGGGACACCTTAAGAGGTGACCTATGAGAATAGACGCATGGATGGGACCCAGAAGAAGTGGAACCTCCGGGTTAGGGCATGAGCTTCCCGAGACACATAGGCTCGAGGGAGAGGTCAGGATGGGACATGAGTGATTGACTTGAGGCTTTTGGAGGCCTCCTACGTATCCTCATGGTAGGAAATCAAATACCACGTAGTTTAGGTGGCAGATATAGTTTAATGTCATTCGGGATGGTTATGGGGCTTACACTCTGAGGTGGCCCAAGGATATGGGGTTGGTGAACCGACAGGAAGGGACAAGGGATCCGGGTGGGCTTGAACCTCACGGAGCCTTCCTACGTACCATGCCTTAGCATGGTTCAAAGTCCTTATAGTTTGGGATGGAATGGGGATTACACTCTGAGGTGGCCCAAGGTGGTGGGGCTTGAACCTCATGGAGGCTTCCTATGTACCATGCCTTAGCACGGATCAAAGTCCCAGTAGTTTGGGATGGAATGGGGCTTACACTTTTAGGCGGCCCAAGGTGGTGGGTCTTGAACTTCGTGGAGGCTTCTTACATACCATTCCTTAGAATGGATCAAAGTCCTCGTAGTTCAGGTGTACAATTTAACATCATGTGGGATGAGGGTGCTTGGTAGTTTAACGTCCTGCAACTTGGATGAGGGCATTTGGGGCTTACAGTCTAAGGCGTCCCAACATGGTATGGGGCTTACACTCTGAGGAAGCCCATGGTGGTATAGGGATTACACTCTGAGGCGGCTCAAGGTGGTATGGGGCTTACACTCTAAGGCGGCCGAAGGTGGTATGGTGCTTACGCTCTGAGGTGGCCCAATGTGGTATGGGGCTTATACTCAAAGGCGGTCCGTGGTGGTATTTGGATTACACTCTGAGGTGGACCAAGGTGATGGATTGGGGCTTAAACTCTGAGGCGGCCCAAGGTGTTTGGTGAACCGACGTGAATGGGGTTGGAACGCCCAATAGGTGGTGGGCTTGAACCTCATGGAGGCTTCCTACGTACCATGCCTTGACATGGATTAAAGTCCCTGTAGTTTAGGATGGATTGGGGATTACGCTCTAAGGCAGCCCAATTTGGTGGGTCTTAAACCTCGTGGAGGCTTCCTACATATCATTCCTTAGCATGGATCAAAGACCCCATATTTTGGGTGTATAGTTTAACGTCATGCGGGACGAGGGTGCTTCGCAGTTTAATGTCTTGCAGCTCGGACGAGGGAATTTGGGACTTACGCTCTAAGGAGGCCCAAGGTGTGTCATTGTCGGTGCTTAGTCTAAGATCATGAGAGTCATGCTCATTGTGAGAAACAAGAGCTATCAGAGACCTGATGATCATGTTGCGAAGGGTGTGTCTGTTAGAAAAGAAGAGGGGCTTACACGTTGAGCGGCCCAAGGTGTCGGGACTTACTCCAGGATGGAGGCCCGAGGGTGACAAAGTGCACCAGGAGAGGGATTTGGGACCGAATAAAGGAGGATTCACGTTCCCTATCACGCCCTCCGCTGGCCTTGGCACCGATGAAGTGAAGAGGAGCAGGGGTGCTACCTTCTATAAGAAAATCTAGGGGCTTACGCCAAGGTGGTTGCCCTTCCCCGTGGACAAACACCACTAAAATAAATTAACCCTCCTGAGGGATGATCTCATCCCTATGGAGATGAGTGGACGTAGAGAATGTCTGAGGTGGGGGACCCTACGTGTGAGGCATGGAGTCAGGTCACAATTTAACGTCATGTGTTGAGGACAAGGTGCTTTGCAGTTTAACGTCCTGAAGCTCGGACGAGCCGGGTTTGCTCCACACCCCTAGGACTTACATGACTAGTACCCTCTGCCCTTTGTGGAAGGGAAGTCATCGGAAAGGTCGTAGCAATGGGGTGTTGCGGAGTGACAATAGTGAATGGGGATTATGCAAGAAAGTTGCCCAGGTGCCACTAAGTAGTGGCAACGATGGACATGGCTTACACATGGAAGCAGTCCATAATGTCTTCCTCATGTCTGGCCATGAGTGCATCCCAACTCACTAGTGGGTTGAGGCATGTGATTGAGGCCTACACATATGCGCTATTGCACAAGCGGGATAACACCAAGGGTTCCAGAATCAGTCCTAAGAAAGAGAGATGAAAAGTGTGAATCACATGTCTGTCATTCGGAACACGGTGAGGGTGGCGTGGTGAGGGAGGACAACTGTTGATTGTGTTCGAAACACAGCATCCATATCACGTTAGCCTGATACGGGGACAAACAAATGAGGGTCGATTGTTGACCGTGTTTGAAACACAGGACCTGGCTCAAAGTGTAACCCAAAGTCTTAAGGGGCGTTGGCCTGGGACAGTAGGAGAGCCGATGTGGCATGGGACCAGGCCATTCGGGGGACCCTTCATACATGGAAGTGGATGATGATCCGATTGAAAGACATGCAAAGTGTAAGGTAGAGTGATGGAATGTTTGAATAAATTCCAATGCTCTTGAAGGTATGCCACTGTGATCATGGAATAATGCATCTTATACTTGGAGCATAAGACATCTCTTGTTTGGAGCAAGAGGCATCCTATGTTTGGAACATAGTGATTACTAAGTTTATAGTCATGTTGATAGGACTACTGGCATCTCATGCTTGGATCATAAGGCATCTCTTGTTATAAGAAAGAGGCAACCATAGGGTGTACGTCAACTCACGACATAGGAAACGAACCAAGAGGAATATTTCAACTCAAGGTGTTTCATTGTGTGTGGAGGAGTATCTCAAATCATGGTATTCCATAGGTGGATGTTGGGTGCGCATAAGGGTGCAATGGAAAATCCAGACATCCCGGCCTGAAAATTTCATGGTGCGACTCTCCATTTTTCATGGGGTCAGTGACGGTAGCAAAGGGATCGGCCCAGAGGGTCAGGACTATAGCCCAGCACTGACCCCGAGTGGGGGTGTGGGGGCACAGCCCTCACAGTATAGACCAGCGGGCGTAAGCCTATATACTATTACGCGTAATAGGGGTGACACACAAATTAGGCTGCACGCAAGAAGGAGGGGTTGCACGCAATAAGGGAGGCCTACGTGCAACAGGGCAGGCGTGCGCGCAATTGAGGCCATTGCACAGAAAAAACCAGGTCGGCACGAAATCGTGGAGATTTGGTGCATAATTGGGGGAAGAGGTTTTGCACACGCCTAGGAGGATTGCATGCAAGGAGTAAAAATTGCGCACAAGTGGCAGAGGTCGCGCACAAGGACAGGGGTGCGTGCAATGGAAGGAATTGTGTGCAATTGGTCGGCCTTCACACAATGGAAGGAATTGCGCACAAGGGGAAGACCCCAAAGGGATTGGAATTCAGTCTAAGCCAAAGGGGATCTCACGTGAAAGCGGACCTCGGGGCTATTGGGCATGAAAAGAGCCATACCTTAGGTCTATATTGCGCGCACGCAGAATACTGATTACGTGCATGAGAGCCGGTTCAGATTCTTCATCCCCTAAAGGGAAGAGGTATCATTATATTTATAGGCATATGATGGTGCAGAATTCAGGGATGCACACAATTGTTGTGTGAAAGTGGCGGCGGTGTGAAATTTCAACCACGCGGGGCACAGGCATAAAATTATTTCGCACCTGCACCGGGACTCTTCACGAATCTCGGTACTTTCCACGCTGTATAGATCTTTTCGCTCACTTCAACATTTTTTTCGCGCAACACCTCCGGGCCCCTCGGACCAGGTCTCCGGGTCCGAATATGACATCGCTTTTTCATTTTGAAACTTTCTCAAACACTTAAGCACTTTTCGGCATCTACAATCACAAATGAAGAGGTTATTCTATGAATGGTACATATTTGGGGTGTTCAATAAACTTTGATGACTTGGATCCATCTGAGATGTTTGGTGGTTATTCTAACCTATAAGGACTTGAGCCCATTCAACTGGACTTGTCCCTTACAAATGCTATGTAAAGTATTTTTTATAAAATAAACTTGAATAAATACACAGAATTAAATGAAACATAGGATCTTTTACCAGCATAGGTTTTAGAAAATTAGATACATGAAATTACATTCCAAATATAACACATAAAAGAAAACAATCATTCTTCAACATGATTTCTTCCACAACAGAGTTTCAACATAGTAAGTATGCTAAACCTATAAAAGTGTTTATGCAAGGTAGGTGAGCACAAAAATGCACAGTAAGGGATTTTTAAAACAAAACCTTTAAGAAATAATTTTTCATTTAAAACATTTCTTTAAAGAACATGCATTAAAATTATGAAATTAATATTTCACATAACATTTCATCACCATTTTCTTTATAGGTTCTGAAATATCTTTTGGAATAACTCAATCTCAAAATTACTAAACTTAATTATGATTTATAAAAAGAATGAATTATAAAATATGACAGAACTGAATAGAAATGCATGTAGTTTCACCTACAAGTTAGATGATGACCAAACAGAATCATTCTATGAAATTACAAAAGTATGGATAAGAATTTACACATGAAATATTATTTATTCATAACTACACTTGAAATGATGTCATTAATAATTATTTCTTGGAAATAAAATATTAAACCCTATAAATGAATTCCTATTCAAGTATATGTTTAAATATAAATCTTAAATCCATGTGCACTTGGAATTATAAAATTGATTATGAAAGTTTCATAGAGAATGATGGATATTCTACTAGTTGAATAATCACATGGTATTTAACTTATTAGAAACATTATGAGGTAATTCATAATGCGGTACAATCATAAATATTTTGTCAAGGATTTGTGCCAAGACCAAACATAGTCATTCTGTCAAGGCCTCGTGCCAAGACCTAGCTTGTCTCATGAGTCCTACCAATGCATAGAAAGGCTATAGTAGGCCTCACCCATCACATAATAAGTCATATGTATTCCACATATGTCTAATAAAATTATGTCTTCAAATAAAAGTGTCTCATACCACTTTGATTTATTTAAATATTTTTCATAGATGAAATAAATTAATTAAACGATCAAAATTTTCCTTTACCACCTTGAAGAGTTTTAGTTATTCATTAATACATTATCATGGAAAGATTCATCTCATACTTAAATTATTTTTATTTATTTATAAGTCATAAAATGAATAATGTAATGAATGAACATTTATTCAGAAATTCATTTATTTTTTTGTCTTCCCAAAATAATCTTATAAGTAAATAGATTTTTCTAATGAAGTGATAACTGGATTCATAATTTCTCATAAAATGATAAGGCTTATCCCATGTAGTTAAACCAATAAAGTGTTACAATAAAAAAAAATTATGCACATGAAATGGTAACTTGTTTCATAATTTCACATAAAATGATAAGTTTTATCCCATACATACATATAAGCATGGTGAATATAAATTTATAACCAAAAGTTTGATGTGTGTTATACACCAGTTCCAATTTTTAAGTAATTTAGAAATAATATCTTTACATATGTTGTTTATATATAAATACATATGTATGTATGTATTTATATATATATATATCACTATATATATCACTATATATATCAATATATATATATACTTACATATTTATTTGAGTGTGTGGTTTGTAACCATTAAATTTTTCAAAAATTCTAAAGAAAGAACCCCCCCATGTGAACATACCAAAAAGTGGATAAATATATGTAATGGGTTTACTTGAATGTATAAATATGATTATATTTTCATATACATATATCACCCTTATAAAAACAAATTTTGAAAACTAAGTTTATACGTAAGTTTTGGTTATAGGATTTAGGAAAAAGAAACTCTCAAAATATACACATATATATATTCTGAAAATATTAAGTTGTATATGTGCATATATGCATGTATATACACACATATATATAATTCTTGGTAAAATACCATAGCATATAAGTAAACATAAAAACTCCAAATCCTTAGAAATTAATTCTTGAAAATGGAGAATGCATATTTCCTATGATATTTGGGTTAGAGAATGAAACATGTTTATATATATATATAACTACATATATATGATCGTGATTTAAAATAAAATTCCCTTATAAAAAAAATAGAAATAGATTATTTTAATTGAGAAGAACGTATCATATATGCAATTGTATTAGAAATATATGATTGTATATATATATATATATTACATATATATATATAAGTTTACCAAAATCAATTGAAAATAAATAAATCCCTTACAACGAAAGGGTTTTTAAAACGTAAACCCTTTAAATCAAGATGAACAAATCACATATGAAAATTGTATTCAAAAGATATAATCATATATGTAAATATAAATATTATATACATATATATGTATATATTCACAAAACCAATTGAAAAATAATTAAATTCCTTACAACTTTTAAATCTGGGAAGGCTAAGAGTTGTTGGAACTGAGAGAGAGAGAGATGGAGAGATTGAATAAATAAGTTTCCAAGGGGACTTAGTGTGTGCAAATTGAGGTTTAAAAAAAAACAAAGTTACAAATTATTGATCCGATTAAACTAAACAAAACAAAAAATAATTTAATTAGCACAAATTCAACATGTAATACGGTTAATTGAGACCCTAAAATTGTAAAAAGAGAGGTGGAGGAGGATTAGATTCATGGATCATGATGTTTCTTTTAAAATAAATCCAACCTTGAAAAAAAATGAATATTCCAAACTATATATGTCATGGTGAGGGTGTAAAGTGTCATCATGAGAAAGAGGGGATGGAGAGGGTCCGGTGGCTACAAAATCATATGGGACTGTTGTGGTTCCACAAAGAAGAAGAAGGGGGAAAGGATTGAATGGTACAGATCAAATATAGTCTGACCTAAGGGTTGAGCTTAACTAAATTTGTTTTTGAAGGGAGGCTTTCGGTTGGGATTTGGATGTTCTGGGTCAATCCTCAGATTCGATCAAACAGTTGGAATTGATCCGATGCATTTTTGAAATGGTGAACTGTCAAGATTTGATCGAGGTTGATTGGATTAATATGGTAGATCCATGGTTTTTTAAAAAAATAGTCTAGATCTAATGTGTCCAGTTCAGATGGTTGAGTAAATCCACAATAAAAAGATGTGGTGGGGGGTTCGATCAGAAATTGGCACATACGGATGAGATCTTGTGAGGTGAGATTGGGCAGCTGAGATCATGTGCCCCAGGAAAATTATCATCCCACATCGAAATAGGGGAGCATCTGCGGCTTCCTTATAAGTCTTGATGTCGCTACCATCCACTGATAACACAAGCACACATGCTGAGGTCCTTATACACGGGACCCCATTCGTGGGCCTTGGCCCACCCCATGTATACACCATGGTCCATCCTCCCACCGGTGCGCGACCAGCCTCACGCCGTGCCTACTTGGGATTTCTCCCCAGTTCTGCTTGAGTCACCTTAAAGAGCCTATGTGTTTGGGTTGATGTATCATATGGCTGGGGTCAACCCCTTGAGTGTTCTAAAGCCTAGTTAAGGCATCCCTATGTATTTTTTAAACACATTAATTATATAAAATAAACGATACAATTTATTTATATTAAAAATTTTAATATGAATACACTTCTTTTAAAACATGAAGAGGTATTCTTTTAAAATTTTACATTCACTTAAAAACACACATTATTAACCTAAAATTTTACTTTTAAACATTCAAAAACTTTAAAGTACCTATGTTACTTAAAATAATTAAAATACTTAAAAAACTTAAATACTTTGTATACATTAATTAGTCAAAATATTTAAAATAATTAGCAGTTATAAAAACATTTAACTGTTACCAAAATTAATGGTCATATTAAAAAAACATGACCACATAAAAACCCAAACAGCTACTTATAACGGTCATATTAAACCGTATAAATACTCTTTCAAGGTATTCCAAGGATCAAAGTCATTTTCTGTTTTGAGAGTATGGTGCTCTACATTCCTTTGACTCTCTGTATTATTTCTATTCTTCTTACTATTTAGTTTTTTTGTTTTAGTGGATTCAAGGGATGAGGGATACTTAATTGGTTTGGTTATAATGTTGGGTGGTCTTCCATTTTTTATATTATTCCTTGAGATGAGTTTCCTTAAGTGGTTTTAATTCCTTGCATCAATGTAATGTATCAGTGTTTCTATTGAATAAAATGTTTCGTATTTCATTCTTCAAGCATTTGTTTTGGAATCCACCAATATTAATCAAAAAACAAAATAATAACAATACCAGTAATCATAATAAATAACAGAATATTATTATTTCAAATATAAATATGTATGGGGCGTCACCTTATCCCCCCATAATGGAATTTTTCCCTTGAAATTTTATTGTACTCATATGCTTCCACAACACCAACATTCTGAAATCATTCTCAACATCCCTAGAAGATATGTTCTAATTATTATTAATTAATTTAAAAAATGATTGAAAAATATTTAATTTATACATTCACTAGGTCCACCACTATGGATAATCCATTGATGACCTCAGGTGGATTACTAGGGTAGTTTTCAGTTCCCCAATTTCCTTTTCCAAGATACACCTTGAGCAATTAGAGTCAAACATATAAATAAAATACTCGAGTTTACGGAGGTAGGAATGGGAGGTATGGAGTTCAGAGATTTTGGAATGGACTCATTCATTATATATCTATTTAACTATATTGTTCCTGAGAGTTCTAATGTCATAGAGTCTCTCATACATACTAAAACTCGGAACCTAAAACATATAAGCTTCTCGAGGTCAGCCTCCATTATAGCTTCCCAAAATTTCTCTAAGGCTAGGTAATTCTTAGATAGAGTGAAACATAGGAAGATACCTTCATGATACTTTCCCCTATTATAATATTCATAAAATTTTCCATTTTCCCTAAAGTGATAGACATAACTATCTCTTTGGAAGAACTAAAGGATATTTGGGCTAATTGACACCTAGTAGAGGTGATTACAGGTCAGACATATGTTTGAAAAAATATGGTATACTTCTGAACATGACTTAACAATTATGTTTTCAAGTAATTAAATAGGGAGTGAAAAGTGGTTTTTTGGTTAACTCTCACCTTCAAACTAAAAATTTTTAGAAAGGAATTTCACTTAGTTAAACATACTTGAATTAATGTTTTTATTCAAATATTTAAAATTTCACTAGGTCACTCCTCTGATACCAACTGCAAGGACCTGAGCCCGAGCAACTAGACTCATCCCTTACAAATGATGTGATTTTTTTTATAAAATAAACTTGAATAAATACACAGCATTAAATTAAGTAGAGGAACTTTTACTGCTCCAGGTTCTGGAAAATTAGATACATGAACTTACATTCCAAATATAACACAAAAATAAAACAATGATTCTTTAGCATGATTTCTTCCGCAATAGAGTTTCAACGCAGCAAGTATGAAAAACCTATAAAAGTGTTTATTGAATATAGGGTGAACACAAAAATTCCTAGTTAAGGGTTTAAAAAAACTTTAATAAATAATTTTCCTTTAAAACATTTCTTTAAATCCCTTTCATTAAAATCGTGAAATTAATATTTCACAAAACATGTCATGACCATTTTTTTGAGAGATTCTAAAATAGATTTTGGGATAACTCATGATCAAAATTGGTAAACTTAATTAGGAGTTAAAAATATAATGAATTATAAAATATGAAAGTACTAAACAGAAATTCATGGAGTGCTACCTATAAGTTGGATGATGACCAAACATAATCATTATTTGACATTCCATAGGTGCGGATAAGAACTTACACATGTAATATTATTTATTCAAAACTGAACCTGAAATGATGTCATTAATCATTATGGCTTGGAAACTAAATTTTAACCCTTATAAATGAATTTCTATACAAGTATATATTTAAATATAAATCTTAAATCCTTGTGAACTTGAAAATATAACACTGATTATTACTAGTTCATAGAGAATGATGGATATTCTACTGGTTAAATAATCACATGGTCTTTCACTTACTAGAAACATTATGAGGTAATGCGTAATGTAGGACAATCATAAACATTCTATCAAGTCCTTATTCCAAGACCATAAATAATCGTTCTGTCAAGGCATCGTGCCAAGACCTAGCTTGTCTCATGAGACCTATCGATGCATCGATAGGCTATAGCGGGCCTCAATGGTCAGATAATAAGTTTTATGAATTTCTCATATGTCTAATAATAGTATTTATTTAAATCAAAGTGTCACATACAACTTTGATTTATTTAATTATTTTTCCTAGATGAAATAAATTTATAAAATTATCTAAAGTGTCCCATACTACCTTGAAAAGTAATATTTCTTAATTCAAACATTATAATGGAAAGATTCAACTCATACTTAAATGATTTTCCCTTATTTATAAGTTATAAAATGAATAATGTAATGAATTCACATTTAGTCAGAAAGGAATTTATTATTTTGTCTTCCCAAAATAATCTTATAAGTAAATAGATTCTGCTGAAGAAATGATAACTGAATTCATAATTTCTCATAAAATGATAAGGATTATTCCATTCAATTGAGAAAATAATGTGTTACAATAAATAAATAGGTTACACACATGAAATGGTAACTTTTCTCATAATTTAATAAAAAATGATAAGGTTTATCCCATACATACATATAAACATGTTGAATATAAATTTATAACCACAAGTTTGATGTGTGTTAGACACCAGTTCCAATTTTTAAGTAATTGAGAAAGAATATCTATAGCTAAGTTGTCTATACATAAATACATATGTATGTATGTATGTATGTATGTATGTATGTATGTATGTATGTATTTATTTATTTATTTATCATCATATATATATATATACTTCCATATGTATTTGAGTGTGTGGTTTGTAACCATTAAATTCTTCACAAATTATAAAGCAAGAAACCTCCCATGTGAACATACCAAAAAGTTGATAAATATAAGTAATGTGTTTACTTGCATGTAGGAATATGATTATATTTGTATATACATATATCACTCTTATAAAAACATATTCTGAAATCTAAGTTTATACAAAAGTTTTTGTTGTAGGCTTCATGGCAAAGAAACTCTCAACATATACATAAATATATTCAGAAAATATTAAGTTTTATATGTGTATATACTCTTGTATATACACACATATATATAATTCTTGGTAAGAGACCACAACATGGAAGTAAACATAAAAACTTCAACTCCTTAGAAATGAATTCTTGAAAATGGAGAATGCATATTACGTATGATATTCGGGTTAGATAAGTACACATGGTTATATATATATATATATAACTATATATATATTATCAAGATTACAAATAAAATTCCCTTATAAAAAATATTTTAGAAAAATATTTTTTGAATCAAGAAGAGCATATCAGATATGAATTTTTTTTGGAAAGATATGATTATATATATATATATAACTACATATATATGCTCATGATTTCAAATAAAATTCCCTTATAACAAAAATATTTTAGAAACGGATTCTTTGAATCAAGGATAACATATCATATATGCAATTGTATTGGAAATATATGATTATATATATATATATATATTATATACAAATATATATAAGATTTTCAAAATCAATTGAAAATAACTAAATCCCTTGCAACGAAAGGGTATTTAAAATTTAAACCCTTTGAGTCAAGAAGAACATATCAAATATTCAAATTGTATTCAAAAGATATAATCATACATGTATATATAAATATTATAAACATATATATGTATAAATTCCCAAAACCAATTTCCAAATGATGAAATACCTTTCAAATTTCAAATCTGGGAAGCCTGATAGTTGTTGGAACCGAGAGAGAGAGGGAGAGCTTGACAGAAGAATTATTTGTGGGGTCTTGGTGTGTGAAAAGTGATGTTTTTAAAAAAAACCAAAGTTTAAAATTATTGATCTAATTAAACTAAAATAAACAAACAAAAATGTTAATTAGTGAAAATTCAATGTGTAATAGGGTTAATTGACGCCCTAAAATTATAAAAAGAGAGGAGAATGATGAGGATCCATGTCATGGATCATGATGTTTTGTTTAAAATAACACCACCCTTGTAAAAACAAATGAAGATTCCAAACTAAATAGGCTATGGTGAGGGTGGAAAGTTCTATCATGATAAATAATTGATGGATATGGTCTAGTGACTACAAGCTCAGATGGTACTGGTGTGGCTCCACGAGGAAGAAGAATGGGGGAAGGATTGGGCAGTCCGGATCAAATCTGCTCCAATCTAAGAGTTGATTTTAACCCTAGTTTTTTTAAGGGAGACATGAAACTAGGATTTGGATGGTTTGGATCAATATTTGGATCTAATAAAATGGATGGAATTGATCCAATGCATTTTTAAAATGGTGAATGGATGAGATTATATTGGGATTGATCGGATGACTATAGTGGATCTGGGGTTTTAAAAAAAATGAACGGTCTAGATCTAATGCATATGGACAGGACAGTTGAGGAAATCCATGGAAAAAAGATGTGATGGTGGGGGTTCGATCGAAAACCAGAACGAATGGATGAGATCTCGCGTGGTGAGATTGGGAGGCTGAGATCATGCGCCCCGAGAAACTTCTCATCCCACATCAAAATGGGGGAGCATGTGTAGCTTCCTTATAAGTCTTGACGCCACTGACATCCACCGATAACACAAGGACACATGTCGGTGTCCTTATACATGGGGCCCCATCCATGGACCTTGGCCCACCCCATGAATACACTATCCCCCACAGTCCCATCTGTGTGCCACCTTCCTCACACCGTGCCTGTCTGGGGTTTCACCACAATGCTTCTCGAGTCACCTTAACAATCCTAGGTTCTTGGGTAGATGTCCCTTATGGCTAGGGTCAACCCCTTGAGGGTTCTCCAGCCTAGTTGAGGCATCCCCATATATTTTTTAAACACTTGAATTATATAAAATAATTGATACAATTTATTTCTATTAAAATATTTAATAATAATACACTTCTTTTAAAACATGAAAACGTATTCTTTTAAAATTATAAATTCACTTAAAAACACACATGTATTAACCTAAAATTTTACTTTTAAACATTTAATATCCTTAAAGCTCCTAAGGTTCTTAAAATAATTAAAATACTTAAAATACTAAAATACTTAGAAAACTTAAAGTAGACAAAATACTTAAAATACTTAACAGTCATAAAATTTTATAAATTTTACCTAAACTAATGGTCATATTAAAAAACAAGGGAAACTTAAAACCCCCAACGACTACTTATCATGGTCATATTAAACCCTATAAATACTCTTTCAAGGTATTCCAAGGATCATGGTCATTTCTTTTTATAAGTGGATGGTGATCTATATTCTTTTGACTCTCTGTATTATTTCTATTCTTCTCACTATTTAATTTTTTGTTTTAGTGGATTTAAGGGAT
The DNA here is from genome assembly GCA_963277665.1 of Viscum album. Taxonomy (NCBI): domain Eukaryota; kingdom Viridiplantae; phylum Streptophyta; class Magnoliopsida; order Santalales; family Viscaceae; genus Viscum; species Viscum album. The sequence goes on from OY728159.1 coordinate 78,326,884, forward strand.
GAGGTCTACTTAATCAGTTTGATTGTTATGTTGGTTGGTTATCCATTTGTTCTATTATTCCTTAAGATGAGTTTCCTTGATTAGTTGTAATCCATTTCATTAATGTAATGTATTAGTGTTTCTATTGAATAAAATTTTTCTTATTTAGTTCTATAATCATTTGTTTTGGGTAGAACTAATATTAAACAAAACAAAACAAAAAAAATAATAATACCAATAATCATAATAACTAAAATAATATTCTTATTTAAAATATAATTATGTATGGGGCATCATATAACCTATTATAACTAATAATTTTAATTTTATGGTAAAAATTTAGTGTAAGATGGTCCAAGTATAGTGTTTGAAGAAGGGTATTTGAATTTAAATTTCAAATTCAAATATTGATTAGAAGAAAAATGTTATTGTTGTGTAGATTTAAATGTGTGTGAAATAAGAGTGAAGTGGGATATGTTGTATAAGAGAAGATAAAAGGTTTAAGATATATCAAAAATGGACAATATTATATGGTTATCCAATTTAGAAGAAATTAATAAATATAAAAAAATTTAAGTGATTTTTTGCATGTGTTGTTCATACAAAGTGAATAAGAAAATTATTCTTATGAAATTTTGATTGATAAGTTATAAATTCTTTATATTGTTAAAGTTGATAAGAATTTTATGAACTCAACATACTCAACGATTTGGATTATGTTTGAATTGATTTAAGACTCTCCAGTTGTCACAAATATTTATCATCATAAAGTGTGGGAAGCACTTGTGTGTGGGGTGCATAAAATCATAGTTTGGAGAGATGAAAGAAGGAGTTTCAAGGTTATAACCTACTCATTTATAATCAAATAATTATTATAGTGGGTAGTGTGATACTAGAGAAATCCATATCACAGCAAGGACTATCCTTCTCACATTTATAGGTGAACATTGTAAATTTTTTTTGTTCCCTCATTTTGGTGTGCATGTAAGTGTAAATATATATTATTTCATTAAACTTTAACAAGTTGTGAATGTTATTTTCAAAGATATATAAAAATAATTTAGATCTCTAATCCCCCCCTCTTAGTGACCTCTCATAGATTCTATATGTGAATTCTAAACAAAGATCACAATCCCTAGGAAAAGGTATTCTTATTTTGAGTAAGGATAGAAAAAAATTGAAAATTTTATACTTCGAGTTTAATATCACATTTTAGAGTATTTTTTTAATATTTTAGAAGGTATAGAAACAATTATTACTCTTTGTATAACAACAAGTCATTTCTATGAAAGAGGCATAAAATGGGGGTATGGTGATAAAATGAGGACCAATTATCATATTAAACAATCCATGACCAAAAATTCATCAAATATGTCAACCCAAAATAGATGTGGATGTTTAAAATAATTTTGTTCAGATGTGGATGGGAGGTTAATAGGGTTAAGGAATGAATGACTAGCCTATCAAGGCAATTTACTTATGGTATGAAAGTAAATCAAGTTAAAAGTGTAAAAGGTATAAATTCATATTATTCTGAGATATCAATAAATTATGTGATAAATATAAAAAATTGATCTGGTTATGAAAAAAAATTGACAATTTTTCCCGACCAAATTAAAGTTTCTAAACATAGGGAGAAATCTCAAGTAGATGTTATAGCTAAGGGAAATCCAGTGGTCTCATAAGAAAATTTTATAGTACATTATAATTAATCAATTAATAAGGGATTATAAATTTAAGAAGGAATATGTAAAAGGTGTCGACAAACTATGCATGGAATGAAGTATTTCAAGACAATACTACCAGTGCAAGAAAAATTTATCAGAAAATATATGAAAGGATAGAAAAAAAATCTTTGATAAATAACATAGCGAATACAATTCCATATAAATAAAATTTTTATGGGTAGATGATAAGAATATAACCTTCTAGGGATAAAAATAGTAAAAGAGTTATGAAGAAATTATCCCATAATAAGATTGTAAAGAAAGAGAACACTAGGTTGAGTTAAATATCCAATTTTTTATTACTTATGAGGAACAAATAGGTACATCCATATTCCCTAAAACTTTTGTTTATTTTTTAGTTAAATTTGATTAATTGAAGTTGAATATTGAAATTAGTCACTTATAGATAGAAAATAAGGTGTATACATAGAGTTTTCTATTTACCTTGAGAAAGATGAAGTGATTGTATCCCTTAAGAGGGAGAAAAAGTGAAGATAGATCTATAATTTTATAAATTTTTAGTAAATGTATAATTTATATATAGTTTTATCAAATTAAAGAATTAGTTTCTTCAATTACACTAGCAACCATTAATTTTTATAGTATCAAACATTTTTATAAGGGATGTTTCTTAAAGAAAATAAGAGAAAAGGGAGAGTTATCTATCTTGAACATTATATGCTTTGATATGTTTTCTAAGATGTGTGTAGGATTAAATAATTCTTAATAAATATATTTTAAATATCCCTAAAATTGAGAAACGTATTTTTTATCACATATATATATATATGAATTTATTGAAAACGTTTACAACAATGGTTAATAACTCATGTTTTCTATGGAAAGTTTTCCCACATAGAATTAGAGTTGACTAACTAAAGGCTCTTTTATAAGAAAATCACGTGGTTCTATTTTTCTCTAAAAAGTTTCTGATGATTTTATTCTAAATTAAAGGGGATATAATTGGTTATTTTGAAAAAAATGAGAATAATATTATATCATAATACCCCTATATTACCTTTTCATTTATTATCGACAAGAGGAGATAAATCAATTTTCTTTTAGGTAAATATGAAAGTGGTTTTACAATAAATAAAAAGGAGTATATTAAAGTGAAAAAATTAATGTAGTTGTATTTTTTTAGAAAACATTTTTTGAGAAGTAAAATCTAAAGTGTACTAAGAAGATGGAAGAGTCGATTCCATCATAAATGGTTGGAATAAATTGCGGTTATAGCTTGGAAATTTATCTTTGACTAATTCAAGGAAAGAATTTACATTGTGATGATTATGGAACCAATCTATTTGTTCAAGAAAATTAATGATGATATGTAAGTTTTGTCTAAAAAAATTCATGGATGTTGAAGGAAGCTGACTCGAGTAAAGAGTGAAGAATTAAAGTTGAAGGAGGAAGTAGTTGGCTTAAGGAGTGGAGAAATCCTCCAAGGAGTGATGAACATGGAAACTAATGTATCAGCTGAAGGGATATCTTTTAATGATGATTTTTAAGTTGTTTAAAAGATTTTTAGAAGGCCTTAGGAATAAATTAATTGATTTTATATGATTTCACGAGTGTTCATAAGACTTTGATGTTGGAGTTGACATTTGGTTAAGTTTGGTGCATATAAAATTTTTATAAATAAAGTGTAATAATTTTTAAATTTAGGGTAAAAATTTGTGTATATGTATGAATTTGATAATATCTCATGTATGAATTTAGTAAAACCCATAAGTCATTTTCCTTCTCATACACTATGTGTAAGACTTTGATAATAATTATAAGACTTTGGTTTAAGTCGTATAAGACTTTTAATACAGCTGTATAACTTTTCTTATAGGTCAATAAATTCATTGTTTTCTGATTATATAGATTTCATAAGAGTTATAAATTATTATGTAATAATGGTATTGAGAATTATAAAATTTATATTCTTAATGGATATTCAAATCAAGCTATTCTTGACCCAATATTCAAAGATTCAAGTATCGTAATTAAGTTAAATAACTATAATCCTAACCAATATCAAATTAGGACCAACCATGGAGGATGTTGGGATAATGAGATGATTTCCAAAATAGTAAGAGGAGTTATTGCATCATAGTAAAATGTAGACATGCATATTTCAATGGATAATAAAAATAGGGATTTTGTTTATATTTCAAAAAATAAAAAATCCCAATTCTTTAAGAAAATTTAACTGAGGATGTTAAAAAAAATTCAAATTGAAAATATCTTCTAGAATTAAATGGGAATATATCCTATCGACCGAGACTTGAGTAGTTTCTAAATTTTATTGGATGAAAAATATTTATGAGATTATTTCAATATGATAACAATGCAGGTGCTGAAGGAAAAAGGTTGAAGTTCTTGAGAATATTGTGAGAGTGTTTTTTGTAAACAGTTCATAATCACTAAAATCATGGAACATCACTATATCAAATAGATAATAAGAGTTTTAAGATGAGATATATTCAAAGAGTAAGATAATTATTATGCCTAGGTATTTCAAGTGTTTAGGAGAGCTAGATCAAGTAAAGATCTTTAAATCTAATAAAGTAAGATAAATATGTTCTAAAGAGGACCTAGACATACAATACTTGAATGTGTACATGATAATACTAGTTAATATAGTCTATTCATAGAGGAATATTAACATTAATTGGTATATAATTATCCAAGAGTAGAAGAAGGTATCATTAGTTGGATTATACCTTATTGTGGGTATTTTTATTCTTCTAGTGGGAATCTAGAAGCTGGAACACTATGGGACTTTGTGTTGATAGGAATAGGATATCCCTTGGTTGTAATCACTTGGGTATATAGTAAAATAATTAATTATTAAGGACACAAACCAATTATAGAAAAGAATAGGATTTTCTAGATGAACCTCGTAAATCATTTTTGTTATGCTTTCAGTACATTCTACTATATATAATATGAGAATGAAAAAAACTATTGAGTGGATCAGGACTTTCACAAGCCTAATCATAAAATAAGACAACTAATTCACCCCCCCCCCCCCACACACACACTACATCATATTCACCCACCTAAACCTAGTAATCGCACATAGATAATCTAAAAAGGGATTTTTACTAGTGTTGTACGGAAAAATATTAGGAAGATTAAATATCCTTATAAGGAGTTATAAAGGATATATATAATTCCTTATGTGTATTATATATGATATATCATGTGTGATATGTTGTTTAGTTGAACTATAATCTCCTATAATCTTAGTATAACCAATAGATACCAATATAATTTTAGTGAGAGTCATTGGATTATTGTTAAGAAAATCCTAAAGTATTTAATAAGGACTAAGAATATTTTCTTCATCATTAGAGGATAGGATGAGCTCTATATAAAGGGTAACACTGATGCAAGTTTTTAATCTAAAAAATATGAAATGATAATATAATATATTTTAATTTTTTTCATAAATAGTGGAGGCATTAGTTGGAAGAGTTCCAAATAATACAATATGAAGGACTTAACAATAGTGGAAGAGTACATCACTATATCAAATGTTACGAAGGATGTTTTTTTGATCAAAAAGTTCATTTCTAAAATTGGTATGGTTCCCAACATCAAGGGAGAAAATTGAGATTTGTTGTGAAATTAATTGATACATTGATCTGGACAAGGAACCTCAATCTCACCGACTAATAAAACTCATCCTTCAAAACAACCATCTCATAATGGATATTGTTGAGAGGGTTGAGGTGAGAATATATTGGATAGATATAAAGAATAATGTAAAAAATCAATTAATAAATCCATTATCATAGAAAAATCTTTAGGTTCATGCGAAATATCTCAGTATATGATACATAAGAGATTTAATGTAATGTTTGAATAATTTATCGTGATTTTATAATGAACGGAAATCTATATTTATCATTTATTAATGTGTGTTAAAATTTATTTTACATAAATAGGGGAATGATATATCACCTAAATGTATAAATTTGAGTCATCCCTAACATATGATCTTCATAGAGTGGTATGTGTTGTGATGATATGTTATGGTTATCTAGAGTAGAATCATGTAATTTATAAAATAATATTTGAGATATAAATAATATATACATGAGATGATAAATCAATACTTATTACTTGGAAAAAGTCACCAAAGTACATCTCATGGAATTTCATATAGTCATTAGGTCTATACTTATTATCAATCCCTATTACATAAGTTTGGTGAGATACCTAACATGGGAATCATCATACATTGATACCTTTATTATATAATCCCTAAGTCTTAGCCTATCATGGGGGGTTGGGTATGTTGTTGATGATGTCATTGGTCGGAGCTCAATTAAGATGGATTTTTTTTATTCATATGGTGAGAAAATACATATGGGACCTTGATTGAATTAGTATAATGGAATTCATGGATATTGTTAGTTAAGTCAAATATGATGTGTTCAATTATTGGGATGAGGGTAATTTGATGTGCTCATATAAATTATGAATGACATGTGATGTATTCATTGACCAGGCTAGTCTATTTTAGAGAATCATGAATGGATGATATGGCCTATTCTATATTGACATGTTCCATGCCTAGTGGTCACTCATTTTATAAACAAAGGTATTATGTAGGTATAAATATGTTGTATATGATACATCTTGTGGAAGACAACTTCATATAAATATGTTTGTATGTTTGATAAGGATCACACCAAACCCCTAGTAGATTGAGTAGCACTAATGTTTTTTTAGACGTTGATCTTTGCTTAAATTTATAAAATTAGAATTTTATATTTTGTTTTCAATGATATTAAGGACCAAGGAGTAACATAGTTATGTCTTATGATAAGGATTATGTTTTTGAGAAAATATTTATTCCAAAGTTTAATAAACTGTTTCCATAAGAGTTTTTGATGGATTTAAAAAGAATTGTGATGTTTTGCACAAATTTCTTATAGAATTTTAGTTCAAGTGGGATATTGTTTGATATGTACTAAAATAAGGGTATATCATTTTTTATGATATACTCAGGTTGTAAACTATGATATTCATATGATTTATATCGTATGATATGATATGATTATATCGTAATGAAGTATGAGTTGCTTCTAATAGTTCATATCATATCAAATGATTGGAATATGATATAAGGATTGAGTGTATAGTATTTTCCCTATCTTAAATGTGGTTTAAATTTTTTATGAATCATAATATGATTCATTTATGGATTTAAATGTTCATTTAAGAGTTCAATTAATGTTACTCCAATGGGAAGTAATTCTCAGCTAACATGTAATGGTAGTTGATACTCAATATATTCATTTCATAAAGAGAATATAGAGTTTTCAGATATAATTCATTTTTTGGTTTTGTAAAATATATTTCAATCCAAATTCAAAAAAAATCATCCTTTATCATCGTTTTTATACAAATAGAAGATGCTAGAACCAATTTAGTAATTATAAATCCTCTCAATACGATTGAGGATCCATTGGAATAATTACCACTTTCAGAGGTAGGTGACATTTATTTCTTTATTTGTTGGCTCCCATAAATCATGTATTGAAGAGTAAAATATATATTATTTAGAAATAAAAGTATACTATATGTTCTTAATATTCATGATTAATGATTTAGTTGAAGAGATAGATGGAATTCCAGGGGTTTTTTCCACTACCAAATCTATTTGATTAATACATTAAAACCCATCAACATTTATATCAAACTAAGTTCCTTCATATCCAAATATTCTCATTATATCTCTTATATTACTTTTATTTTCCCCATTTCAATAGAACCTCAAATTCCTTATGAATTTAGAAGTTGAAGTATGTCCCATTGAATTTTTATACATTAACCTTTACTTATTTCGATGTCATACCTTCTAAAATAGTTAACTCAAACTAAATCAAAAAACATCCAGAAAATAATGTTACCTGAAGATTATACTTACAAGAGTGTAGAGACTTTCTAAACCAAAATATTAAATACCACTTTTTGGGAATCAGAACTACTTGTCACTGGAATAAAAAACTATAGAATACTCAAGTGTGGAAAAAACTCCAAAACTTCCTAAACTAAAATAATAAATTTGCTCTGATGTGAAAAAACATATAAATCAATCAACATCTAAGTCATTGTGATGAATTGATTCCCTCACACACTCAAAGATACATAGCTCACAAAAATAAACATTAAAGTGAAATAAAGAAAAATAATAAATGAAAAAAATATAATTATGTGGTTTAGAATTTAGTCTAATATTCATGAGAGAACATTATCGCTTCCATTCATTTCCCAGATGTTACAAACATTAAAATCACAATCATCAATTAATAGATAATATTATATTATCACATTAATTTAACTAACATGTGTATAAGTGGTCTCACCACACCTTTATAATGGGGATCATCTAATCAACTGGTTCCACAATCCTTCAATCTTGGTAGGGAACCCACAATTGGCTTTGGTCACCTCTAATTGGACTGTAGGTACCTCTCCCTTGGCCATTATCTTATAGTGAACAAATCAGTCCACTCTTACAAGATTGACTAATAAACCCTTATATATCCCTTTTTTTATCTTCTAGGAGCCATTATGTATTTCTTTGAAGAATTTCCAAGAATTGTTTTGTAAACCTTTTCAAAACTATAAAGATCCCTTATATATTATCATCAATGAACCTTTTGTAAGTTAGAATATCTACACATCCATAATTTATATGATTACCACCTTTTCTCATAGTTCCAAACAAAACATCCAGTCTAGCATACCTCCTACTAATATTCCACTTCTATGAGTCTTCATTAGGCTAAAACACAGGTTCCAAAGTTTCTCTTTTTAGAGGAAATGAATTGGAATGTGAAAGAGACTTCAAATTTCTTAAGATACTCCATCTATATAATATTCCAAATGTTTGAAAGTCACTAAATATTCACATTAATGATTCTCTTATTATAAAATTTTATTATTCAACTTCAACATATGTAGTTACAATATCACTCCATAATAAATTAAATTCACCAATCACTATTATCATATAAACATTGATATTATTATTTGTATGCTCTATAATTAATAATTAAAAATAGATATATAGTTACTTTATCAATATATAAGGGTATAAATTTTATAGAGTTATGAAATTAGGTCAATAATAATTTCAACTTTTATAAGCACCAAAAGGATAAAAACCATTTTTAGAAAGGATAAAAAATATATTATGAGGTTTTTAAGAAACAGGCAGATGCAACTGATCAAAGTGTTTCTATGAATATCCATCACAATGATTATTTAATATTATCTTTATAAAAATACTAGATTGATAACATGTCAGGAATGAATCTGTGTTGTGAGATAGAAATAGCCTCTATGGACAAGGTGTAATCAAAAAATACCTCAACTATTTTATAGGATAAATTTTTAATTTTCCCTGATAATTGTCTTTGTACACCAATTTTTCACATGTTGGATAATTAACTAAGGACTCATAATCATTATATATAAGATACAATCATTACAACGTGTATGAATCATCTGATAACTAAGACCCAAATTATGTACTAAATTTTTTATTTTATAAGAATTTATATGTAGAATATTTCACTCAGGTAATAAATATTTAATCAAACATAATATTCAATCAAAATATTTGTTTGAATTTTCAAAATTTGATTTAATTGTCATAAAATTTTTAATAGCCTCTAATTTTTAATCTTGCATCTAGGATACAAGGAATACTCAACAAATTTCAAAAGTTGATAAAATTGAGATGGTGTTGATTTAGAATTATAATTATAATTATGAATTTATATTTCTTGGAGAATAGATCAATGTTCACATCTACTAAATTTTTTAACTATGATGGATCAAGAACCAAAAAATTATTATTTCCCTCTGAATCGCGTTCACCATTTTGGTACCAAAAAAATTATATGCCTAAAATCCAAAATGTAATAGATGAACTCCAATAGTATCAAATGTTTCAAATCACCTAATATCACATTTCTTAAAAGGAAACTTAATTTTACCTTTTAAAAAATTGTATTTGGTAATGAAAATATAAAAAATGCTTCAACGCCCTCAATGAATACTAGATTAATTATCCAATCATAATATCATAATAAAAACTATTTTTTATCTTCTCTGTTCATTTTTCTCTAAAAAATAACAATAACTAACTTATAAAAAAATTAATAATTGTTCCAATATAAATAAATTATTTTTGAAATTATTATTTCTTAATTTATTATAATTTCTATTTCTAATATCTTATTATAAAAATAGTTGTTACTAACTTTTACTAATATTACTATTTATAAAGTATTAATATTTGGTATAATTAATTAAAATTTTTGTTTTATATTTATTATTTTATAAAAAAAAGTTATTGAATAAAAATTATATTGATTAATTATTAATTTATTTTATATTTTATTATTTTAAATACTATGTAATTTTTTTAGTGAATGAATATTTTAAAAAATTTATTAGATTAGTAATTTTAAAAATAATATTTATTTTTATTACTTAACTAATTTTTATTAATTTATTACAAATTATTATTTTTAAGTTTTTTACATTTAATATATTTTATTAATTTGATAATTTTTTTAATTATTTAAAAATATTTAAATAGTTCCATGAATTTTTACTAATTTGTATTACTATATTTAATTAATTTTTTAATTAATTGATTTTTATTAATTTATTATATAATTTTTAATTTATATTTTAATTTATTTTAGAATAATAAGTTATTCTTCACTCATTTTTAATAAAATTTAATATTTAATTATTATTATTATTATTATTATTAAATTAATTTTTTTATGCTTTTTAAATTTTAACTAATATTTTTTAATTTTGAATAGGTGTTTTATTACTTAACTTGTTCGTATTTTCTTATTATAAATCATTATTTATTATATTCTATAACATTTTTTTCTTTATAAACAAATAAAAAATTTAAAAAAATTAAACTATTATTTAATATTATATTTTTTCAGTCTTTTTGTTGAACTAAGTATTATTAATTTACTACAATTTCATTTTTATTATTTATTTATAATAGGTAGGAAGGACTACAATCAAGAGAACAAATGCACACATTAGGGATCTCATTAGGCCAAGCCTCGTCCCTCCCCTAGGATTGGAAATCACCCATTAAACCTTTTTATTTATTATGAATTATGTGGACCTAAGACCCAGCGGCTCAATGCTATACATGGCCTTTTTTATGCCCTAAATAATGGCCTATAAGGTCTATGGCATAGATATGGCCCTAAAGGCCCATAGCCCGCAAGCCTTAAAAGCCTATAAGGCCCAGGGCCCAGAGATGGCTCTAAAGACCCATGACATACAGGTCTTCTCCCTCGCATTACAAAGGCTAGATCCCGCCTCCTCAAAAGGCATATATATTTTTTCCAAATGTTATCCAGTCATTTATAGCCGTAATCCTATCACCATTTGGGTCAGCTGCCTCCAACCTGACCCCAGAACGCCAATTTCATCATCCCACCCTATGCGCATCATTGTCCTAGATACACGTTGACCGTAGACTATTATATATATATATATATATATATATATTTCTCTTTATTAAACTAAGTTTTATTAATTTACAATAATTTTGTTTTCTTAATTATTTATTTATTTATTATAGGTAGGGAGGATTACAAGAATGATAACACACACACACACATACTAGGCATCTCATTGGTTCAAGCCTCATCCATCCCCCTAGGATTGGCCAGCACACATTAGACCTTTTTATTTATTACAATTTATGTGAATCAATGTCATACATGTCCTCTTTTTGTCCCCAAATAAAGACCTATATGACCCAAGGCCTAGAGGTGGCCCTGAAGGCCCATGTATCGCAAACCTTTTCCTTTTTATAAGCCCTGAATAATTTCCTATAAGGCCCAAGGCCCAATGATGGATTTGAAGACCCATTACCCACAATCCTTCTCCCTCTCGTTGCAGAGGCCATATCCTACCTCCCTAGAAGCCAGAAGGAATTTTACTAAATTCTATCCAATCATTAGCAGTGGGATTCCCATCACTATCTATGTCGACTTCCACCAGCTAGACCCCAAACGGCCAACATTATTATTCTACCCTACTCCCTTCTCCATCCCAGATACATGTCTACCATAGAATATTATTTAGTGCTATTTTTTAGACTTGTTTTAACAAAGTTTTATTAATTTACTTTAATTTTATTTTTAAAAAATTATTTGTTTCTTTATTATAGGTAGAGAGGATTACAAGCAAGAAAACACACACACACACACTGGTCATCCCATAATGTTAAGCCTCATCACTCCCCTATGATTGGAAAGAACCCATTAGACCTTTTTATTTTTTATAATTTATATGTCCCTAAGGATAAATGGATAAATTCCATACATGGCCTTTTTTAGGCCTTGAATAATTGGGTTATAAGGCCTAAGGCCCAGAGATGGACCTAAAGGTCAATGCCTCACAATCCTTGGCCTTTTTCTATTCCATAAATAATGGCCAATAAGGCCTCAGGCCAAAAGATTTCTCAAAAGACCCATATCCACAAGACATCTCCCTCCCATCATAGAGACTGCATCCCACTACCCTAGAAGACATAGGGTTTTTTTCTAAATTTCATCTAATCATTTCCAGAGAGACACCCATCAACAATTGTGTGAGATGCCACTTGTTCAGTCTTAGACCACCAACATCATTGTCTCATCGTACACCCATAATTATCCTGAATAAACACCAACCACTAATTGTATCCCTAGATCACCAATGTAGTCATACCACCCTACGCATGTCATCATCATGGATACACGATGACCACCACATGTATCCCATAGACACGTTGTTCCCACCTAAATAAAGATCACATATAGTACCTGTATCATCCATCACAATGCTTCTTGATTGCATCTGTCAACATGAAGGCATGTAACTACACCCGCCTGGCACCTATTTGCAGATCAGGGAGAAACCACTTCCCAAAAATTGGGATAAATTCATAGTTGGCAATGGTTCGAACCTCTACTTAATTTATTATTACAAGGTCACCCCAATTTATTTTTTAAATTGACATATTTATATAACCAAATTTATTTTTTATTATTTTGTATTGATTTAAATTCAATTTTAAGAAATTTAAAATAATATTACTATTTATTGATTTTTATGAACTATTTATAAATAGTTTCATAATTGTTTACTATTGTTTACTATTATATTTAATTATTGTTTTTACTTAATTATTTCTTATTAATTTATTATAACTATTTTTAAATTATATATTTTTTATTTTTTAACAAAAAAATGATTTTATTGATTTTAAAAAAAATCAATATTTTTTTATTATTTTTTAAAATTAAATTCATTATATTTTTTTATTATTTTTCTTAATTTTAACAATCTTTTATTAATTTAAAATATTTTTTTATTACTTAATTTTTTTATTAATTTATTATAAATTATTATTTATTACAATTCTATGATAATTTTTTAGTCTTTATAAATATATAACCAAATTAAAAAAAATTAGGAATTATTTACTATTATATTTTTTATTTTTTTATTAAACTAGTTTTAATTAATTCAATATAATTTTCTATTTTTTATTATAATAATTTTATAATAAATTAAAACATTTTATTAATTTTTGTTTATTTAAATTAATGTTTTTGAAATTTATAACAATGTTTTGATTTATGAACTAAAATATTAAATTAATAGGAATTATTGATCATATTTTTTTATTTTTTATTTAATAATAATTATTGGTTATTAATTTTATTAAATTATATTTTTATTATATTTTTTTTATTTTTAACTAATTTTAATTATTTTAGATTAATTTTTTTATTACTTAACTAGTTTTTAAGACCTATGGCTCAGGTTTTCTAGATTTTTCCCTAGAGCATTTTATTTTTTTCATGCCCCTTACGGTCACACCATAGCACACACCCCGTGTTATTTTTTAGATTAATTTTTTAATTTATTTAAGTGTTTAAATTTTAACATTAATGAGGAATCTATCATTTCTATAGAACATCAGATGTAGTTCTCCCTCTCACTACATTTCCTAAGTTTAGATATCCTTCATTCAGGCTTGGAATCAGAGGTCATATTTCACAATAGGTTGCCTCTAGTAAGGCTAAAACTCCCCATTTGGTCACTTCCTTCATTCAGGATTGGAATCTTAGGTCGTATTTCAATGAGTAAGGCCTTTCTAAATCTAGGTAGGTGGTCACTTCCTCACCCCTGATTTTTTAAATGTATTGAAATTTTCAAATGAAATATAGGAAATTATTATTTATTACATATGACCAAAAACTAAATTGAATTGGTTTTCTTGATTTCATATGGTATGAGTGGAACCTAATAGGTCATGAGTGGGCCAATTGAGGGATGTGTTGACACTTTTTGGTCACCAATGACCACTTTTCATAGGAAATAAAGTGTTAAACCATAGTTTTGGATTTGAAATGGGTTCTTAATCTTGAGACTTGTTTCTATAAACCAATTAGGGTGACTTAGACTATTACTTCATGAGGAATGGATTAATAAAGTTATGATCTAATGGTTAGATATCCTGGTCATGAGACATTGGGCCATCTAGTTGTTAAGAGTTTGACCCTATTCATGTTAAATGATTGTAAATTCTATATTTTAGGCTTAAATGATCAATAAATCACTCAAGTGACTAATTGGAATTTTAGTGGTACCTCGTCCACTTTAAATCGAGTTAGTGGTGTCTCGTCCACCTAAGTCAATCCAGTAACCATTGTTCATTGTTAAGCCAATGAAATGGTGGGACCTGGTCCACTTTAGCATGTTGTGTTTGTGATGTATTGTCCTCTTGAGGTTTCATATTGGTGTATCATCATCCACTTTTGAGAACATCCTCAATGGTACATCATCAACTTGGGGAATTTTTTTTGGTATATCTTCTACCTAAGATTTGATGGTATTGGTGTATCGACAACTTTTTATGTGATATCATTGGTATATCATCTAACTAGAGAATTATTTTAGTGGTGAATCATCCACATGGAAACCTTTATAAATGGTATTCCAACCACCTCAAGAGTGATATTAGTGTTATATCATCCACTAAGTTTAGATGTATCAATGATATTTTACCCACCTAAGCTATGAAATGGGGTATATCATACACCTAATCATGGATAGGGGTGGTGTATCATCCACCTAGGTTTGGTGATAAATTTTTCACTAAGAAATGACTTGTTATCCATTGATATTGTATTGGTGATTTATTTATCACCTTGATCATTTGTGATGGTGATACATCACACTTAAAGTTATACTCAAGGGTGATAACTCACTCACCTTGATATAACATGAAGATTAATAAATCACTCATCCTTGACATGTGTTCACGCCATGGGTGTATCATCCCATTCTCGAACTTTTTGAAGTAGGTATAGTCACACAATGTTTGGAAAAATAATTCTATAATGTGAAAGGCTGTTTTTTATTGTTTTTTACTTACCAGTATTCCATATTGATCATAATGTTGTATTTTACTCACACCCTACTCAGGTGACTTGGTACCTAAACATAATTTATGTTTCATGACCTAAGCAAGGTATAGTACCCTGTAGCCTTTAATGGATAATCAGGTGAAAATTCAGTGATGGGAGATGGTATTAGACAAGACTCAGGACTAGTTAATGAATTTCAACTTTATTTTTATTTACTTTTGGACCTTATTTTTTATGATATATCTACATGTGATTTTATGTGGTTCTTGTTACTTTTTTTTATATAACATGATGTTGTAACCTAATTTTGGATAGAATATAGATATGATGATTTTTTATGTTGCTATTATATCATGTTGACTACTTTTTTAATGATTTAATTGTGTTTATGGTTATCAATACCAAATATTTTAGTCTTCACACTTTTATATGTCAATCCTCACTTCTATTCAACAGCCCATGACATGTGATGAGGCACACTTGAGGTATGTGGTGACCCGATTCGGTCACATGGGTGGTAAACCAAAGAAATGATATTATAAAGTGTAATTAGAGACTTATTTTTTTTTTACTACTTAGTATATGATATAAAATATATAATATGAATCAAAGCTTGTTATAGACCTTGTTTTAGGGAGCAATAAACTCACGTATAAGGGAATTCCATGTTACTATAGGTGGTTTTGTTGTTTATGATTTTTATTTGAATAGTTGTTTAATTAGGCCAGGAATAATTCTTTGAGGTTATGGATTTGTTGATTTTTTTTCTATTGGAACAAGGTGGAAATATGTGTGAGTTCGTGCATCATTTTCAGTATGAATGGTTTACATAACACTCATTTTCTTTCCTGTGATTGATATCTATAATTGATATTTAGGCTATGATATAGGTTTGGGTCATTTAAAGTGTCAAAAACAACATATATAACATTTACCTAAATAAATTCTTGGAGGAATTTTAATTAAAAAACCAATGGTTAATAACTATTATCAAGATATCATGATATATTATAACTATTATGGGACCCTTTAAGAGATTGTACCTAACCCAAGATTGGGTGGGTTAGGCTAGACTCAATCCTAGATTTGTAAAACCCTTGTATTATAGGGAATACATATATAGGGTAGAGTGTAATGTTCATGTTATTTCTTAACCTAAATAGTGATATTTAAACCTATAATAGAAATGTAATCTGAGTTGAGCACTTGGAATTGTAGTGAAATGACACTATAGTGATCTAGGGATTGTTGTAGAGTATCTGTAAGGAGTTTTATATATAAATATATCCTTAGGGGTGTGATCAGAGGGTATAGAAATATGTACAGAGTATGCTATAGTGACTAGTGGTTGTACAATACTTTGGGAATTCTTTATATTGAATATGTGTAGTTCCAATATGATAATTAGGATGGAATGGTTAACTCAGTATCAAGAACACACCTAATGTTATCAATTATTGGTATCTTTTACACCTATATAGATTAAATATTATACCTATTATGGGGGTGGTATCTCTAGGTAGGTTAATAGGGACCTATCCATTAATAGGTGGTAGAAATCATCACCCATTTGACTAGTGTTTCTTTGATATATGAAGAGGTGTGCGGACTGGTATTTCCAATTACTTTCAATAAATTATGGGATGTATTTTTTGAGTATTTATCAATATTTCTACCTAAATAAGAGTTAGATTTTATGATTTATCTAATATTTGGTATAGACTCTATATGCATTCTACCATACAATATGGATCATATAGAGATTTAGGAGATAAAGACTCAACTTGAGGATATATAGGTGAAGAGGTTTATTTTCACAAGCACATCCTCATGGGGTTCTCTTTATTGTTTTCTAAGAATATGGATTAATCATTGTGTTTATGTGTTGATTACCATAAGTTAAACCAGGCGATGTTTGAGAAATGATATATTATTCATCATATAAATGGCATGTTCAATTAGCTGAGAGGATTCAAGAGTTTCTCTAATATGGACATGAGGTTGAGCTCTCACTAGTTGTGAGTGAGTCCTTCTGATGTTCCATGTACTGATTTTAGGAGTAGGTATGACAACCTATATTAGTATAATGTGATTTATTTTAGGTTGAATAATATTCCAATAATGTTCACAGACCCAATGAATGGAGTCTTTAATCCTTATTTAGACTCACATGAAGTTGTATTCATCAATGATATTCTATTATACTCCCATATAAGGGAGGACCATGCTCTTTCATTGGATATTGTTATGAGTATAATGGGGGGGATCAGTTGTATGATATGATCTCAATGTCTTGGTTATATAATATCAAGGTGTGCTTTATAGGGAATGTTTTATTTAATGTGGGTATATTATTACACCCAAAGAAGTTTGAGGTTGTGTTTTCTTAGGAGTGGCGTAAGAATTTATTTGAGATCTATAGTTTCTTTGGTATGGTAGGTCAGTTTGAAGTGCCAATAATTTCCCTAACCAAGAAGTACATGAAGTTTAAATGGATAATTCTTGTGATAAATCCTTTCACATACTAAAAATGAGGCTAAATTCTATACTAATCCTAAACTTACCTAATTCATGTAAGTATTACAAATTGTATTTGGATTATTTGGGAGTTAGTATTGGAAAATTTCTAATGCAAAGTGGGTGAGTGGTTTCTTATGGGTCTAGGTAATCGAGGATATATAGATGAAATTACCTAATTCATGATCTATATTTGGAAGTAGTAGTGCACATGTTTGGGTGTTGGCATTATTATCTATTTTATGATAGGTTCTTTTTATATGTTGACCATAAAAGCCTCAGGTTTATATTTTATCAAAGGGACCTGAACCTTCATCATAGTAGGTGGGTCGAGTACCTATTGTATTTTAACTTTAAGGTAGAATACATTATAGTAGATATAAATATCATAAATGATTCACTAAGTCAAAAAACATAGGAATATGTGGTTCAGGTGGCAAGTAATAAGTGGAAGGTGATGCGCCTCTTCACTGAAATGTGACATGATGTTTAGGATTATCGAGGTAAAGTGACCCTAAGGTATCTAAGTATCCAAAATCCTTTAGAGGTTGAAGGAGAGTTAGATAACTAATATAAACTGTTTGATGATGAAGGATAACATATATAGTATAGAGTCACCACCTTATTGGTCCCCATGTTTTGGGTTCACGTTATAGTCCTTATGAGAATGTGTGGTGTTCTAATACAGGATTCACACACCCTGAGATAGGTTGTTCACCGAGTGATTACTAAGATACATCATGACATCACATAGAAGTATTGGAAGATCGAGATGAATAAAGAAAAGAAAAATCTCATTTCATGGTGCCTCACTAATAAACAGGTGATGATTGAGCCTTAGCGACCCATAGTTATTATTCAGTCATTACCTATTAACAAGTGGAAGTGATATGATGTGACCATATATTTTGTGATGATATTATCAAGGTAGTCTCATGGAAGTCATGTTGTATGGGTTTCCATATACCATTTTCTAAATAACACACATTTATTACTAATAATATAGTCCCATTACATTGATGAGTTTGGATATATACATATCTAGGAGATAGTCTGCCTCCATGGTTTGATAAGGATAATCATTTTTTATCAGTATTCTCATATTACATCGTGATTCTAGTGAGGGTTATAGAATAAACTTGATACCAAGGTCTATCTAAGAACTATTTACCATCCTCAAACTAACAATCATTCTGATCATAACTTCTAGGTGTTAGAGGACATGCTGGGGGAATGTTTCCTTAATTTTGGAAGTTCATGGGAGAAAAAAATTTCACTTAAATTTTTTTCAATAAAAAAGTGGTTATATAGAATTTATTCATATGGAACTATTTAAATCCTTGTATAACATACCATACCAATCAAATCTGTGTTGGAAATAGGTATGGAATTCAATAGTTATTGGGTTAAGTATTATGAAGAAGATGTCAAAGCATGTCCAATTGATTATAAATTGGTTAATAAACACTCTGATTATGTAGATATCATATGTAAACTACTTAAACAATTTTATTGAGTTTTATTTGGTTAACCAAGTATTTATATGAGTTTTTAAAAATTTGGAACACAAAATTATTCAGACACTCGTAAAATGGGTGCACAGGTTCATGGGGTCATTTGTGGTTGTTGACAAGATTGGTAACATGGTGTATCATTTATGGTTTCTCCATAAATACAGTGTTATGCATAATATCTTCCATGTACTGTGACTTTGAATATATCATCCTGAACTTTCACATGTGATTAGCATTGATGATGTTGAGTTGGATTTGGATGCATCATCAAGGAGTGAAATGTTATGATAGAGGATTGGAGTGATAATTCTATGCAAGATAAGATGATCCCTGTGGTATGGGTGCAAGGGAAGCATGGGAATGTCTAAGAGGAGAAGTGGGAGTGGTGGTTTGATGGGAAGATATAGTGGTTAGAGCATTTCATCAACATGACTTGATAATGCTTGGTTGGGTAACTTGAGGTTAATCTGTTATAATATAGGGAGTTTGTAAGATAAAATATATATATAAAGTATTAATTTGAATTAATTTTTTCTAATAACATGTATTTTAGTGTTTTTTGGTATTATTAGTGTTATTAGGTCACCTATAGGTTAGTTTCATAAGTAGGCCCTAGGATCAGGATGAGATTTTTCAGCGAGTGGTTTTCCATGATACAACATAGAGAGGGTTATATAGGAGTAATTTTTGTGTTTTTTAAGATTAAATTTTCTTTTTGTGTGTCTAATCATGCAACAACCCCCTTTTTGTGCCATGTAGTCTTACTTGATGGGAAGGTGTCATGCCATGGTGCGCGAGGATGATGTCATGAATCCAGCCAATAGGGGAGCACTATATAATGAAGGGGGAGACTACTCCACAAAGTAGAGTTTGTGAGGGATCACTTCACCCTGAAGAGGATGTTGTATCATAAAGATCTAGGATGAAGGTTTCCTTGATTCTACCTTGGAGTATAGAATTGTACTGTGATACTTATAGTCACACCTCAATGAACCCCCTATGATATTTTTTGATTAATTGTTTAATTAATTTAAATTCTTAAATAATAAAATTTATGAGGAATCCCTCTTTTCTCATAATAAGAAACTCTATATCTCTCTCTCTACATATATTTCTCTTCTACTTAAGTTTTAATCTCCTATTTCTGGTCTTGGAATCATAGGTATTATTTCATAATAGGTTTCCTCGAGTAAGGTTAACACTCCTCATTAGATATTTCTTTAATTATCTAACTGTTTCATCATGTATCATCATTTATTCCTAAATTTTGTGGTTTTATAGGTTTCTCAACATATGTTAATTTAAGGATAATCAACTAGTGTCTTTTAATTATTAAAACCTTACCATATTCATATAGGTAGTTACTTTCAGTCTTGTGATTTTTTACAAGAATGGAAAGAATTTTATGAAATTCATGATATGATAATTTTTATATGGTCCAGAACTAAATTGAATTGGTTTATTTAATTTTAAATATTTAAAATGAAACTTAATAGGTTATAAGTGTCCTATTTGAGGTGTATGTTGATGGAATTAGTCATAAATGACAATTTTTTATGTGAAATGAACTATAAAACCATGTCTTTGGACCTGTAATGGGTAATTAATCTGGGTACTTATTCTTAAGAACCAAGTAGGTAGTTCTAGACTATTCCTTAGTGAGGAATGTCTTGAGATGGTGATAGAATTGGGGTGAGATATCATAGGAATGAGATTTTTGGTGGGCTAGTGGATAATATCTTAACAATTTTCATGTTAAATGATTATAAATACTATATGTTGAACCAAAATTATCAGTAATTCACTTGATTTATTACTTGTAATTTCAATGGTACCTTGTCCACCTTGAATTGGGTTAGAAGTGTCTTATCCACCCAAATTGAGTCAATGATCCATCATTCACTATGAAGTCAATGAATTGGTGTAATCTTGTACACTTGTGGATATTTTTTAGTGGTTTATCATCAGCTTGATATTTCATATTCATGGAGCATCATCAACTTTGGAGAACTATCTCGGTGGTACATCATTCACTTAGGGACTTATTTTGGCGGTATACTATCCACTTAGGATTTGATTTCAGTGGTATACTAACTATTTTTTATGTGATATGGGTGATGTATTTTCAACCTAGATAATGGTGTTGGTGGTGAATAATCCATTAATGGATTTTGTCTCGATGATTCATCGGACACATGTAGACTTGTTATAGTAATGTTCCAATCACCTTGGGAGTGATATCATTGGTATATAGTCCACCCAATTTATATGTGTTAGTGGTATGTTTTCCACCTAATCTACGAAATAGTGGTATATCATCTACCATTCATGTTTGTGGTTGTGTATCATCACTTAGGAGTATGGATTCCTCATTTAGTGGGTTATGAATCGTTCACTGTTAATATTGGATTGGTAATTAATTGATCACTTATATTTTTTGTGATGGAGATACAACATTCACTGAGTGGTAATCAAAGGTGATAGTTAATTCACCATGATATGAGTATCAGTGCACAATTCATCCCTAGTGTGTTTTCTTACCATGGGTATATCATCCCATTCTAGCATTGTTCGAAGAAGGTATGGTCACATGTTGTTTATAAGAAGAATTATAGGTCTGATAGGTCATTTTTTATTGTTGTTTACATACTAGAATTCCATATTGATCATGTACCTTTATTTATTGGATTTATTAGGAACATTGTTGTTGGTGGTATATTAGGTTATGATCTAAGACTACTTAGTCACCGTGGTACCCAAGAAAAATTTATGTTTCATGATCCAATTAAGAAAAAGGTTCATGATGCTTTAAATAGTTGAGTTGTCATAGAGTCAATGTTGGGATACACGACCAAGCTAGGACTTAGAACAAGTTCGTGGATGTCTCCCTTACTTTTTTATACTTTTGAACCTTGGTGTATGTAATCTAATTGGGGGAGATACTCTATATATTTTGTTGATTTTATAACATATAAATTTCTTCATTTTGATATAGCAAGAACCTGTTACCTACTTTTGGCTATTATTTATCAATGATGATTATCTTATAATATTTTTATATCATTTTTACTACTTTTTTACTAATCCATTATGTTTATGGTTATATATACCTAAGGTTGTAGTCTCCCCACTTATTATATATCTACCCTAACCATTAATCAGTATCCTCTAGAATATTGGGAGTTTCACTTAAGGTACATAGCAATGTAGTTTGGTAATAAGGGAAGTAAACAAAAGTGAGGACATTACACTATAAACGATAAACTAATTAAATAAAAAGCTAACAAATTATATAATAAAAAAACAAATAAAAAATGTAACTAAAAAATCTAAAGAATATATATGAATACCTTCTTAATAAAGATAAAATAATAGACTTTGGATATTTAATGATAGATCTGAATCACAAGAACTTTTTTCAAAGAGAAAACAAGAGAGTAGAAAGAGAATTATGAGGAAGAAGGTTTGGGTGTGTAGTATCTATAACTAAATTTTTGTGGTGGACTAATATATCTCAAATAGTCATCTACATAACTATATGTGATGCAAAATTATGACACAATAGAATATTCATGATGCGTATTCTTCATTAATGCCAAAATCTTTCACATATAGTAATTATCATATTTAATTTTTCTCCTTTTATAAAAAACTATTTATGATGGATAGATTGCATTAAAAATAACCCACCACCATATTTATTATTCCTATATTTTAATTTTTTGAAATGGATTGGAGATTATATCACAATTATCAATTTATTATAATTGGTAAGTTCATTCTATTTTATATGGATTTAAATTTTGTTAAAATAATTAGTCTTTATATAGTTTTTTATAATGAAATTTATTTCTATCACAAAATTAAATTTTTGTGATGTAAATATCATTTGTTCCAAATATATCATCCTAAAAAGTAGAAAATTTGTAGTACTTAATTTATAGGTACATTTGAGACTGTGGAAAGTATTAAGGAAGTGAAATATAGTTTTACATTTCCAATATGAAATGATGTGATTTATAATTACATTAATATACCATAGTTACAGTGATATCTATATGATTCGTCTAATTTTTTACATTGGAAATCAATGGAGTTAGATCTTTATTTTACTTTAATTCAAATATTGATGGAAATTTTGGATCAGTAAGAAAAAGGTTTAAGGGTAAAGTCTATTCCTCTTATTTGAGTAGTGCATAAACATGTAAATTTTTGATAATAAATATAGGAGTGGGGATCTCATACACAACAATGTTGGCCAGATATTTTGGAGTAAATTGAGAAAATTTTCAAAGGTGTAAAGCCTTTATAGTGGGGATAATAATAGCATTCATTTTTTTATATTATTTAATAAATATACTAATGACTTTAGATTATTTTTTGAAGTACCATTGACATGAAATGTTGTTAAAGTTTTTTATTTAATGACAGGGAGTTACTTTTTTTATCATGTGAATATTAAGAGTTATAATGATTATATTTTTTGAATGATTTGATTCTTGGAAATTTTTTAACCTACTACCATGGATTTTTTATGATAGGCATGATGGTTAAATTAGAGAATATTAGTGAGGGTTGAGTAGGTTTATATAAATTTATCCACAATGTAATTATAGTGATAGTCTATTATTGTTCTTATTATATAAAAAATAAAAAAATGGAGGATAAATTATATCATGAGTTATGGTGGAGAGAGGGTTATTAATTTGAATGAATTACTCAGAAAGGCTCAGATCATGAGTAGAACCCATGCTCCCCAAAATTTGTTACGAAAATGATAAAATTTAGGTGATTACACGAGGTACAATAATCTTGTACCAGCAAGACAAAAAATCAAAAAGAAGAAAGAAAAATGGAAAGAACCACCTCAAAAATCCATGCAAATGCATAAGATTTGGAAAGAATACATAGATAAGCATCCACCAATGTTAGAGTCCTCACCAAATGCAATATGTAGAGCAGGTAATTAGAATTTTTCACTTAAGGCCAACACCAAAGGGGCAGCGATGGAATCATTTATGCAGAAAATGCCATCATTTTCTACTACTGAAGCTCATACTCTTTGTTGAATTCTTTCACCCAGTTTAGCATTTGTGTTGTTCACATGAAGATCTGAAATTTTAACCACCCAAAGATATGGATAGCAGTTCTTG
Source organism: Viscum album (assembly GCA_963277665.1). NCBI lineage: Eukaryota > Viridiplantae > Streptophyta > Magnoliopsida > Santalales > Viscaceae > Viscum > Viscum album. Next base: position 78,351,267 of record OY728159.1, read on the forward strand.
AGGAACAAGAATGCTCACATCACATAAGGTAACAACCTCTGACTCATCAATAACAACCTATCTTCTGCTTCTCCATTGTAGAGGACTTGAATAATCTATCCAATACATATCATCTGGGCCAACAATATCCTTTACTTTCTGAGTGACACGATCATCATCCTCCATGGCATAAAACAAAAAAAAGGCACAACCCACAACCACACATGAAAAATTATGAATTTCCCCAAACTTGTGTTATGGATTCTTGGTGAGATTGTGCAAGAAGAACACAACAAGCAGTTTACCACACCCTCCAAGAGCTACAGAACCATGGAAACAGCAAGAAGCAGCCGAGACAATCCTACGAGAGATCTATTCCCACCAAAGTTGAAGGTAATTAAAATAAGTGTTTTGATCAAGCTCAAATTCCACTCTATCAAACATACATTCCCTAATACTCATGTGGTTGACTTATTAATAAATTTTTCATGATGTATTAATTGATTATTAAGATTTATTATTCTATAAATAGAGGATCATATTGACATACTCTACTCTTTGAGATATCTCTAGTTTCTTTATTGGTGACCATGGAATTTTGGATTTTGGGATATATAGAAGGTAATTTAATGTTTGTAATTGGTTAAATAATTAATTTATATATAATATATTATTTTATTTATTTTATTTATATTATTTATTTTTTCTAGAAATGTAAAAATGCCTTAAAATCCCTAATTTTGATGTTCTCATAGTTTAAGAATCAAAATGAAATTTTGGGACATTTAGAATAGGATATACCAAAGTAGTAAAGTTTCATGATACTCTCGAGAACATTTACCCTTCAAATATTCTCTTTCTATACTTTAATACCAAAAAGTTATATGGAGTCATGCCATGTTTCATAGGGGTTATTCCATTCTCTAAGGGTTGTGAACTCTTGCAAAAATAGTTTCATAGGGTTATTTCAATTCACCATGGTCTATGAAAAACTTACATTACAATAGGATATCCTTATTTGGTTTATAAATGATGATTTATAGAGGAATTTTTATGATGGGGATTGGTGTTTTCATTCCATTGAGATCATCAACCATTGTCTCGTGAAAATTATGATGATATGAATATAGGTATATGACCTGAAACTATTCTTGTATTAGGGTAGTCTTAATATGAATAGTTGATGGATTTTAAAATTATAATTCTTTATATTTTATTTTTGGTAAACTATTAAATGTGGTTTTTTAATTAATATTTGATATAATATTGTTTTTGAAAACAAAACAATTTTTTTATACATCATTAAATTTATCTGAGAATTTTTTATAAAATTTTTTGAAATGATTTTAAAGATTGATTTGTTAAATGGTTCCAAATTGGAGATATGTGATGGGTTTTAAAAGAATTTCTAACACCCAAAATTCAGTGGAATAAAAAAATGAAAACACCCTTAATCTAAGAATTTATCTACATATTTGGAATGAATAATAAAACAAAGAAAAATTTATACCTTTCACCATTAATGATCAGTTCTATGTAAGATTCAGAGAATAATTTTATCAATATCATTGGGTGGAAACTAAATGGTCCCTCCCTCTTAGGGTATACATGGATTTTGATAATCTTCATACACACAAGAAGAACCTCTCTCAATCCATGGTTTACCAGAGACATGAGTTTAAAGGTGGGAGAAAATTAAGAGATAGAGAGTAATTTGGATAAGAATTTTTACAGTATTAAGATATAACAATAATCTCATACTATGAACTCTTTTATACAACCATAATAGGGGACCTTTAGGATTTATAAATGTATCGATATTAAATAAAATATTTCATAAGCTAAAACTCTTAATAACTTACAACTCATCATTTTTAATCATTTTTTTAATGTTTAAATGAATGTTTGGGATGTTCAAACTTATCTAGATTATTATCTCATGATAATCAACTAATCATGATAGCTTGTGGTAGGATTAGAAGCTTTATCCATGAATTATTTCATAATACATGATACTTCCATGAAAATAAATATTGTGTAGTGACACTAACCATATTATGGTGTATTCTGGGGAAGACCATGATATGGTTTAAACCACCGCATCATGGTGGTACTTTGAGTTTATAATTCCCACAATATCTAAATTTCACTAATGCCTTATAGACTTATCCCATTTACCTTATGCTACATCATATATAAAAAATTTTAAAATCATATCTGAAATACCTTTTGGATATTTCTAAAACTCATTTTATATAATTTATTATAAATTTTCATCACCTGTTTCATAATATTAAAGAATTATAAAAATCTATCCAAATATTCTTTTGAATATCATCCACAAAATTTTTAGGGTAGATCTCCATGTTTTATAAACATGATCCACATTCACACAACCATAATTTGGGACCCCATAGGCCTTCATATAATTAAAAAAATTATGAATTCTCGCATCCATAAATATAATTAAATATTGGACTCTATCAAAGCATAAATACTACTCAAGCTACAAAGGGATCTGACTTGATCACTTTCAAATGCATGCATCTCCATGCATGTGTTCACCAGCTATATCATATTCAATTATGTACAATCATATAATCCCTTTTTCTAAGACATCAAGTGACTATAAGAAATAGAATATGTAAATCCCATATAAATTAATAATATATCCTCAATTCTATTAGTATAGACTGCCAAAGTGTATGAATACATCACATATCATTCATATAAATAGGTGAGTATACCACACCTTTCATCCAGGTTAATAAATGAATCACATGTATCTTTTCTAAGTATGTCTATAAATTTCCATAGTCTATCTCAATCAAAGTACCAAATTCAAACTCATTATATAAGTGGAAAATCCCATATTGGTTAAACTAAAATTAATAACATGATTAGAAACATCCACAACCACCCATAATTATCTAGGACTTGAGGTTTGTGTAAGAAAGGTATAAAATTATAAAATTTATCACATTAAGTATCATTCCAACGTTGGGTAAAAGGATTCAATATGAAACATTTACCCCTAACATACCAAAGACATAATATATGAAACTATTTATGGTATACATGGTGGGTCATCCAGTGCAAAAAAACTCATTTCTTTCCTTATGATCATAATTTGTATTACTATATAAAATCATACCCATGAAAACATTAATATTTTTTCACAACCTATAATACTCTATGATGGACATTAGTTTGGGATAACTCAAATTTATACTTTGAGAGGTTAGTTATCATTTTACTTCATGAAATATATGCATCCAATGTGAAATAATGATAAGGTAGAGATTTTCTTTTTTATAAAATGATAAATTTTATATTATTAAATATTTTTAAGGATATTGATAAAACCATACATAAGAAATCATATCATCATATCCTATATGATAAACTATCAGAGAGGCCTTATGTTTTATATAATTTTTAAGTCTTGTTAAAATAATTACATCACTATTTAATTTATACCATATCTATATGTGACTATATAATAAAACACACCCACTAAACAATTTATTTTAAACATAAAAAAATAAATATTTTTTGAATAATGGCGAGACTTATGAAACAAATTCCTAATGTTCAACTCTTTAAACATAGTAAAAAAACTACTTTTCCTTCACAATATCTAATGTTATTATATTAATAAATTTTTTATCTACTTATAACTCTTTCTAAGTTCATTATCATCATCTTGGAACGGATCTATTTCTTTGAGATAATTTGGTAAATAATGTAACACTTTTTATTATTCTTTATCAGCACATTCTAAACTCCTTTATGATATTAATTGAAATTCATATTAAATTTTTTCTAGTTTAATATTTTATTTTTAATATTTTACATCTACAAGACCAAAAATACACTTACTAGCCTCTTAGAAACTATATTAGCTTTATAATATTATGATAAGTTATGAAAACATATTTATGAAATTAAATAATAGTTATTTACTTTAGTGGTAATATTTAACAAATAAATTATTACCAACAATATTTTATATGTCATTATACATGTTTAGATCATTATTATGAAAACGAATACCTTATTCATTAAAATATTCCAATGAATGTGGTGGGGACTCTATCACTCATATTTTAATAACTAACCTTAGATAAATTCTTTATCCCAGATAAAACTCATATTATTATTATCTTATTCTAAAACATTTTATAGAGTTTTATTATTCATAGACGATGTATATCATATAATATTTTTCATAAAAACTCTTTGTTTAAAAAATGAATTATTATATAAGAAGAATGAGATAAAAATATAAATAAATTAAACAACCCTATGCTTCATCATCTGAATATAAAATTCAAGATTCATCAAGTATTACCTTGATTTTAATTTTTTTAAATTTAAAAAATTTATAAATTATATATTTGGTATCACATACCATTAAAAAATGATTTGATTTTATAACACTAATACCTAACCTAGACATTCCATGGAGTTTCATAATTCCCTTTGGGTATTTTGAATAATTACATTCAATGGAAACATTTTCCTTCCTTTCTAAAATCTCCTTTTAGTTTCAATTAACTTGAATAAATTATCAAAGAAACAATATCACTTTTTCTATTTTAAACTTTTACTCACTTACACTATCAATATAACATAAGAACCGAGGAATATCATGGTTGGTTTATTTATCCTCAACACTTTTTGAAAATAGGGTATATTTTTATTGAACTTTTTCACATTGTTGAAACATTTCAATAAATGATTATAGAATAAATTATTTATCTAGAACAATCATTAAAGGTAAATTTTATTCTCTTTAATTCATTAAAATGTACAATCATATTGATTAAATGATTAGAGACTAAATTTCATTAATTCTTTTTTCATGTATTATCTTTGAAACCTCAGTTGAATCTATATATGTTTTTCAAAAGTATCTAGATCTATTTATTGAATAAAGAAAATATTTTTTTTCTTAGGAAGTTATTTATCTAATTAATATAATTTTATTATTACTTAAGAATGATTATTAAGTCTTTATACTAGTTTAATAATTTTCTTGAATTAATATTTTCAAATTCATGTTCTAGGATAATGATTTTATTTTATCTAAAATGAAATATTTGTTCATATGTGTATCATCCTTTATACTAATTTAATATTAGTATTAAATAAATGTTAACCCACTAAAATAATGAACCCTTTTAATAACATTGTATCTATTAGCGGTCCAATATCCATATTTTACTAAGAAATTAGTTTTGTTTCGAATTCCTCTTTCCATTTAGTCATTTAAGTAGGTCATCATGTATGTTATATTAAATATAACTCTTATATAGTTCAGTGTAAAACTTTTTTATTATTACATAGTATATATAAACTCAAAATTATTCCTCTACTATTATTCCAAAGGTTTTCTGTAATGCCCTGACCCGAGTTACCTAGAGTTGGTTCATTATTACATATCATTGGAATGATCACAAAAAAGATCAAGTCTCGAAAGACCGATTAGTTTAGTAGCCTTGGAATAACTAGATACATTCATAAAGTTTATATTACATCATAAACTGGAAACTACTACAACAACATCTTGTCTTCATATCCCCTCATATTATCCCTGCAGGTCATTAATAAATTACATCTTTAAATCCTAGGAAAAATAAAACATTGAAAGGGGTGAGCTCAGATGCTCAGTAAGGATAACAATATAGCGGAAACATTCATAAATAAACATAAACATTTAAGGCAATGTATAAATAAAGAAAAAGCCTTTTAAACTTGAACTTCAGCATAATATGGAAAAGATAGAATGAAATAATTCCATTTACTTATTCACATGGATATTCTAATAGTCTAATAATCACATGCAATATCAATAACCACTTTCATAATGATTTAATGCATAATGTCAGACTATCATAACCATGTAGCAAAGGCCTCATGCCAAGACTACAGATAAGATTTTTTCAAAGCCCCATGCCAAGACACTAGTTTGTCTCATGAGACCTACTGATACATCTAGGAGCTATAGCGGGCTTCATCCATCACTTATTAGGTCCAATGCATTCCTCTTATGAACAGGTTTCAACATAACATAAACATTCGTATTAAAACTAGCATACGAAATTTCAATACTTTCCCTATAAACCATGAATGGTATAAAAATAACACATACATAGTCAAACATATCACAAAACCTTCAATACAATATGGAAGTTTTGTATCATAATAAATCAACTTCAAATAATCTTAAAATCCATCAAAGGATGTTGACATAGATGAAATCAAAACTATTTGCGAGAAATATCTCTTTTTTTTAATTCATTTAAAAGCCACATTATTATAAAATAAAACATTTACTTTGAAAATTTTCCTATAAGCTTTTAAGGGAAGCTTCAAAGATTTTATAATGGCAGAAAATAGCCGCACACACCATATAAGTTAAAAAAACATTCTTACCTTAATTCTGTCAAAAAGGTTAAAAGGGGACCTTGTTTGGAAAACGACAGAAAGATTACTTTATAAACCTATTATAAAAAGTCAAAAAAGGGTATAAATGACTTTAACACATATTCTAGTAAATATTAAACATGTTTTGAAACACATTTTTAATAAACAAGGATGTTGATGATAAAGAGGTCCCAGTAGATAATTACGTATAAACAACCTCGGATAATGAAGAGATTGTGAAATAAACCCTTACCTTGTACTTTTCCTTAGTCGATGGTATGTTAACCTCCTATATAATAGTTAAAACATTGTTATTAAATTATTAAATAACCATATACATAATTATGAAATCATATATGATCTTTTAACATTGATTTGTTAATAATATTCTTAGTATTATCATTGTTTTGGGTGTTAACTTACTCGTTTTCTTTTATATGTTTTGTTACATAAGTTGTGTTTGTTATGGATAGTTCGTAACTTATTCATATCCAGAATGATATAAAGTTCTTAAACATTACTTTTAATCATCAAATGAGAATTAGTCTTGAATGGATATGATGGGGAATGAATCTCATCGTGTTCGTGGAGACGGTAGTATGTACGTACGTACAAGCAAGAATATCATTCTTTTGATATTAAAATAATATATAATTGGATATTATATCATATATACAGAATCATTATAATGTTATATTTATTATTTAAATGAATTACACATCATTATTATACCCATCCAAATAATAATATATTGAATAACAATTACACCATGACGTGGAGACGGTAAGTCGTACGTACGCACGTATGGTGACATGTCATTCAAAGGATGGATAGAATACTGAATATGGTTGTACCATATTTATAATACTATCACAGTATATAGGAGATACTAGATTTATTATTTTAGAATGGTAATAACAAATAAAGAAGAAGTTGAAGAAGAAATGAACTTAAAAAATGGTGGTGAAAACATTACCTCTTCTTCGGGGTCTTCCTTTTGATTTGATAAAAAGGGATCCTTAGGTTGGACTTCTGATCAAACTAAGGCCTCTAGGTTAAAGTTAGGAAAGTTGAGAGAGTATTTGGGCAGGGTTTGGCCGAACCAAAAGGCTTTGAATGTGTTAATTAGTGATAAGGGTGAGTTCCCTTTTATAAGAGGGGTAAGGGGCACCTTTGGAAAAGCTAGAAATATTATTTTATAATAAATTTATATTAGGTTTCTAATGGCTCCAAAGTGGATTATTTAAAAATTAAGGTGGGGATGGGTCGAAAACCACTTAACCAATAGAGTTTATACAGGTTTGGGGAATTATATTAACCTTATGTTTTAGTTTTAACTCTTAGTTAATTAGTTTGACACTTACCATGTCACTTTGTATTTTTATATTAGATAGTTAGTAAACTTATTATATACCTACAAGAGACCCCCAAGTGGTCCATTAATTATACAACTATCATGATATAAGTCTCTTGTCCAAACCTTAGATTTTTAGGAATTTAATATAAATTAATAATATAATATATGTTTTAAAAACTCTTTTATGTGAATTTTGACACTATTCAATAATTGATTTTTTTTAAAGTCTTAACAACTTTATTAATTCGAAACAAATTCATTTAAGCAATCCTATAATGTCATATTAATAAATAAAATTCATTTATGTCATCAAAACTTTCAAATTATACTAATTTTAACATTTATGATACCAATTATTTGATTCTTTCATTAATAAGGAAAATATTGCATCATTATTGTGTCATAAATAATATTAATTATTAAATGTCTAAAAATTATAAATAAAATACAATTATGTAGGAAATAGTTTTAGATTTATAATTAATATTTATATTCAAAAATCCAAAATATATAACCCTATGTAAAAATTTCTTTGCTAAAAGATATATGCTTATGTCATTTTTGTATTTATTTTAACTTAATTAATATAAAGGGTCATTATCACTTACAAGTGGCTCCATGGGGTCCCAAAATCGACCCAAAGATGCCAATGGTCAGACATGTATCAACCAATAATGTTAGGACACATTTTAGGGTAATTTATTATTATTATTTTACCCTTATTTACCGGATTTACCCTTTAACCATGGTAAATAAAATATTTACCGAAGTAATTATTCAAAATGTATAAAAATAAAAGTTACCTATTTACACAATTTGGAAATCCTGAGTCCAAATATGGAATCCATTTTTCCAAATTCAAAACACAGAAGTGGTGGAAATTAATTTAAAATTAATTCCCGTTTTTAAAACAAAAAGTGTGTTTTTAAGAGATAATAACTATTAAAAGATTGACACTTGTTCTTGTCTGGTTTAATTGTGAAATTATGTCCAATGACCAAAATTGTATTAAATGGTGAAAATATATTCTAAATATACTCTAAAACCACTCAAATTCATAATTCATCACTATTAATTATTTCTATTAAAATTTTGTTTTAAATTAAAATTTAGTAATTTTCACTATTCATCAAAATATAAATGTTATCCGAAAAGTTACAAAATTTTACCCTAGGCTAATTTCGATATTCCAAATCCAAAAATGAAGTAAATTTTGAGAGATAAAATTTATAAAATTTCAAAAAGTGGGTATTACTATTCATAACGGCTAGTTTGATTGGTTGTGGTGTGTGTTAGAACTCGAAGTTTTGTACAACACACGCTACTGTATTATTCAAAGGGAAGTGTACCGTGGATGTTTGGGGTGTTAAATTCCCACCTCCATAAAATAATTTCCTCCTCGAAATTTCTAGAATAATACCACATGAAAAGACTCGGGTGGTTCTTCATCATAAGTTCCTCGGGTTCCCACGTTGCCTCTTCAATCTTATGGTTTCTCCATAGAACTTTTACCAGACGAGTTGTTTGGTTTCTCAGCACTTGTCCTCTTGTATCAAGAATCCTTATGGGCTCTTCGCAATAAGACAGATTGGGTTCCAATTCTAATTCCTCATAGGTGAGTACATGCATTGGGTCAGGCATGTATTTTTCAACAGTGATACATGGAACACATCATGAACTTTGGAGAGATTTGGCGGCATTGCCAAATAGTAAGCTACAACCCCAATTCGTTCTAGAATTTCTAAAGGACCAATGTACCTGGGACTCAATTTACCTTTCTTTCCAAAACGTATAACTCCCTTCCATGAAGATACCTTCAAGAAAACACGATCTCCCACCTGAAATTCCAAATCCTTTCTTCAGTTGTCAGCATAGCTCTTCTGCCTACTTTGAGCAGGTTTGATGTGGTTTTGGATTACCTTCACCTTTTTCATCGTTTCCTCCACCAGTTCTGGGCCTACAAGTTTTCGTTCACCAACGTCATCCCAACAGGTTGGTGTGCGACATCTTTTTCCATATAACGCTTCATATGGTGCCATACGAATACTTGAATGGACGCTATTATTATAGGAAAGTTCAAGAGGTAAATATTGATACCACATACCCTGAAAGTCAAGTGAGAATGATCTCAACATGTCTTCTAAGGTTTGAATAGTCCGTTCTGATTTTCCATCTGTTTGAGGGTGGTAGGCAGTGTTCAAATGAAGTTCAGTATCCAGGGCTTTCTGAAGACTCTTCCATAATCTTGAAGTAAAACGGGGATCACGATCAGAAACAATCGATAGGGGTACTCCATGAAGTTTCACCACTTCATTAATATATATCCTTTCTAGACGTTCAAGTGGTAAATCTTCCCTCATAGCAAGAGAATGTGCTTACTTGGTAAGACGGTCAACAATAACCCATATTGCATCGTTCCTTCTAGGAGTCTTTGGTATTCCCATGACAAAGTCCATCGTAATATTGTCTCATTTCCACTCCGGTATGGGAAGAGGTTGCATGACTCCTCCAGGCTGTTACCTTCCAGCTTTCACTTGTTGACAAACTATACATATTGACACAAAATCATCAATCTCCCTCTTCATGTTGTCCCACCAAAAATGTTCCTTCAAGTATCTATACATTTTGGTGCTCCCAGGGTGTATAGAGAAATTGGAACTATGAGCATTGTCCAACAATTCCCTTTTTAGATCAGGTATATTGGGAACACAAAGTCTCTTCCCAAATTTCAAAATTTCATCTTCATACCCAAAGTCACTCAATCTCCCATCATTCACAGCTTTAATCTTCTTTTGAAACTCTTCATCACCGGTCTGATAACTCTTTATCCTTTCTAGTAAAGATGGTTTGTAAACCATTTGAAAAGGTATTGATGTTTCACCTTCCATGGTAATTCCCATATCCATCTTCACTAGATCCATGAAAATAGGATCCCTTTCAATTCTCATCATGTTCAAAACTCCATGATCTTTTCTGCTCAAAGTATCTGCCACCTTATTTTCTTTCCTCGGGTGGTAGTGTATCGTGCAATTATAATCCTTGAGTAGTTCAAGCCATCTCTGTTGCCTCATGTTGAGTTCTTTTTGTGAGTAAATATACTTCAAACTCTTGTGATCAGTATAAATCTCTCATTTTTCACCATAGAGTTAGTGCCTCCATATATTCAAAGAAAATATCACAGCTTCTAACTCGACAACATGAGTAGGATAGTTTTGCTCATGAATTTTCAACTATTGTGATGCATAGGCAATAACCCTATCATTTTACATAAGGACACAATCAAGTCCTCTCTTCGATGCATTACTATAAATAACGAAACCATCATTCCCTGATGGTAGAGTCAATATAGGAACATTGACTAATATTATCTTCAGTTCTTCGAAACATTCTTCAAACTCTTTTGTCCAAACAAATTTAACCCCTTTACGTGTGAGATTTGTTAATGGGTTATCCAACTGGGAAAAATTCTGGATGAAACATCGATAATAACCTGCTAAACCAATAAAACTGCGTACCTCAGTTATACTCATAGGTGATGGACATTCTTGGATTGCCTTGGTCTTAGAAGTATCAACAGAGATTCCATCTTTAGAGATAATATGGCCAAGAAAAGAAATCTCCTAAAGCCAGAATTCACACTTTCTAAACTTCCCATATAATTCATGTCTTCTCAGAGTCTTCAGGATAATGAGCAAGTGATTTTCATGATCTTTGTAGCATTTGGATTAAACCAAGATATCATCAATAAATACCACCACAAAATCATCAAGATATTACTTGAAAACTCTATTCATTAGATCCATGAATACAAAGGGTGCATTAGCCATCCCAAAAGGCATTACCGTAAACTCGTAATGCCCATACCTTGTTCGAAATGTTGTCTTCAGAATGTCTTCCTCTTCACACACAACTGATGGTATCCAGATCGAAGTTCAATCTTTTAAATTTATTGAGCTCCATGCAGTTGGTCAAATAAATCATCATTGAGAGGTAGGGGATACTTGTTCTTTATTGTTGTATCATTGATCTCCCTGTATTCTATGCATAACCTTATAGATCCATCTTTCTTTTTAACAAAAAGAATAGGGGATCCCCATGGAGAAAAACTATGGAGAATAAATCCCTTATTACTCAATTCCTCTAGTTGTTTCTTTAGTTCAAATAATTCTAATGTGGCCATTCTATAAGGGTTCTTCGATATAGGCCTTGATCCAAGAATTAAATCAATAGAAAACTCAACTTCTCATTCTGGAGGATGTCCAGGTAAATCTTCCAGAAACACATCAACATATTCTTTCACAATAGGTACATCCTCTCTTTGAACATTCCTTTCCTCACCCACATTCATTTCATTCTCTTCCTCCCCAATAATTGAATTTAGTTGAGCTACTGGGGGTGGATCTAGATAAGAATTAGGTGGTGACGATTCAACTATAAAGATAAGGTGTTCCTTATCATCATCATCAAAAATAATAACCTCCTTCTTCTTACAATAAATCTTCTCATCATGGTCCGAAATCCAATACATACCTAGGATTATATCAAACTCAATCATAGGTATGATGATGAGATCAGTGGATAAAGAACATTTATGTGCTCTAATAAGGACTAATTCACAAAAATTTGTTGCAATGATACTTCCCTTAGGAGTTTTAACTGACAACTCCCTTGTTAAATCAAATTGGAAATATCTAATTTTCTTAGAAAACTGGGAAGATATGAAACAATGCGATGATCCAGAATCAAATAATGCATTTTCTAAACTTGAGGAAACCATTAAATTACCTGCCACCACGTCTTTCAGAGCTTCTACCTCAGCAGTAGTGATACCATAAGCTTGGTCTTGATCCCTTTTCCTTTTCTGAGGTAAGTTCCCTTTACCCTTAGGACATTCATTTGCATAATGTCCCATCTCCCTGCAATTGTAGCATTGGACATCGGTAGCTTCCTTCTTCCCCTTGCAATCACGAGCTTGGTGGCCTTTTTCACCACACTTGTAACAGACTCCCATTCCTTTTAAGCAAGTACCGGGGTGTTTCTTCCAACATTTACCATAATATAGATATTAAACCTTTCCCTTCTTCCCCTTATTTCCATTCCCAGATTTATCAGCAGATCTCTTCTTCTCTTGCTTTGATTTAAATTCATAAGACTTAGAGAATTCATTTTCTATCTTGATAGCACATGAGACAATGTCTTCCTATGATGAGAAGTATTGTGAGACTAATGATCAACGGAGAAATGGTTTTAACCCATAAAAGAAACAATAAATCTTATTTCTTGGGTTACGTATATAATCTCCATCATACCTTGCTAACCTTGTAATGTTTTCCTCATACTTTGTGAAATTATCATCCTCATTTTGTCTCAGACTCAGAAATTGTCTTTCCATATTTGCTCGATGGTCGGTAGGAAAGTATTATTCTAAGAAAAGATCTTTTAACTCCCTCCATTCCATATTTGATACTTCATCGTCTTCCTTCATGTTTTGAATCAATGACCACCATTGATCAGCATCTCCAGTGAGGTGATAAACTACCATGACAACTTTTTCCCTTTCACTACTCCCCAAAGCCTGAAATATTTTCTCTAGGGAACTTATCCATTTCTCAGCTACTAATGGATTTGTACTCCCATTTAATGTTGGTGGTTGCTTCCTCGTGGAAAGATCTAACATTGATCCTCCATGCTGTGGATCAGGGTGCTCCATATGGGTAAGGTTATTATTCATAACCTGAGTGAGTTGTCTTAGTATGGTGATTAGTTGATCAGCACCAATTGCATCACAAGATCCACTATGAATATCTTGAGTAGGAGGGCAATCCCTACATGGAGTAAGTGCATTGATACAGTTTCCATTTCTTCCACTGGTGCCATTTTTAAACAATGGCATAAACTAGATCAGTTTATGAATCAAAATACATAATTTCATACTTGTAAAACACTTAACATAAATTGAACTATTTATGGATATAATCCATAATCGTAAAAATGTTTTCTTTGAGGAAGTATATACTCATAAACCCTTCATAATTATTTGTAAAGAAAATGAGAGTTATCCTAAGGATATCCCCTGGGAGTGTCGTAACCAAGAGTGGAGCAAGGCCCATTGTCGTGCACCACTTCCCATTCGAGTCTAGCTCAAATCGGTGTTTTCAGGTTTTTCCCATAGGTACATCTGTGCCAGATCCACCTCTACCTGCTCGAATCCAGACAGGGATGTATTGCTCGGAAAACTCACAAAATCTCTACAACACCAAAATTCTAGGAAGTTCTTCTATACTAATCCTCAAAGTTCATCTTAGGTCTTTGTGCTCTAATCAGAGTTTATCTAAATCTAGCTTCCAAGGTTTGTACTAAACTTCCTCTAATACCAACTGTAACGCCCCGACCCCAGTTACCTAGAGTCGGTGCATTATTACATATCATTGGCATGATCACAAGAAAGATCAAGTCTCAAAAGACTGATTAGTTTAGTAGCCTTGGAATAACAAGATATATTCATAAAGTTCACATTACATCATAAAGTGAAAACTACTACACCAACATCTTTTCTTCATATCCCCTCATATTATCCCTGTAGGTCATTCGTAAATTACTTCTTCACATCCTGGGAAAAATAAAACATTTAAAGGGGTGACCTCAGATGCTCAGTAAGGATAACAATATAGAGAAAACATTCATAAATAAACATAAACATTTAAGGCAATGTATAGCTAAAAAAAATCCATTTAAACTTGAAATTAAGAATAATATGGAAAAGATAGAATGAAATAATTCCATTTACTTATTCACATGTATATTATACTAATCTAATAATCACATGCAATATCAATAACCACTTTCATAATGATGGAATGTATAATGTAAAACTATCATAACCACATAGCCACGGCCTCGTGCCAAGACTACAAATAATATTTTGTCAAGGCCTCATGCCAAGACACTAGTTTGTCTCATGAGACCTACCGATTCATCGAGGAGCTATAGCGGGATCCACCCGTCACTTATTAAGTCTAATGCATTCCTCATATGAACAGATTTCAACATAACATAAACATTTGTATTAAAACTAGCATACGAAATGTCAATACATTCACCATAAACTATAGATGGTATAAAAATAACACATTTACAGTCAAACATATCAAAAAACCTTCAATACAATATGGAAGTTTTGTATCATAATAAATCAACTTCAAATAAGCTTAAAATCCATCAAAGGATGTTGACATAGATGAAATCAAAACTATTAGAGAGAAATATCTCTTTTTTGAATTCATTTAAAAGCCACATTATTATAAAATAAAACATTTACTTTGAAAATTTTCCTATAAGCTTGTAAGGTAAGATTATAAGATTTTATAATGGTTTAAAATAGCCACACCCGCTGTATAATTTAAAAAAACATTCTTACCTTAATTATGTCGAAAAGGTTAAAAAGGGACCTTGTTTGGAAAACGATGGAAATATTTCTTTATAAACCTCTTATAAAAAGTAAAAAAATGGTATAAATAAATTTAACCCATATTCTAGTAAATAGTAGAAATGTTTTGGAACACATTTTTAAGAAACATGGATGTGGGTGATAAAGAGGTCCAATTAGATAATTATGTATAAACAACCTCAGATAATGAAGAGATTGTGAAATAAACCCTTACCTTGTACTTTTACTTAGTCAATGGTAAGTTAATCTCCTGTATAATAGTTAAAACATTGTTATTAAATTATAAAAGAACCATATAAATAATTATGATATCATATATGATCTTTTAACATTGATTTGTTAATAATATTCTTAGTATTATCATTGTTTCGGGTGTTAACTTACTCGTTTTCTTTTATATGTTTTGTTACGTAAGTCGTGTTTGTTATGGATAGGTTGTACCTTATTCATATACAGAATGATATAAAGTTCTTAAACAATACTTTTAATCATCAAATGATCATTAGTCTTGAATGGATACGATGAGGAAAGAATCTCATCGCGTTCGTGGAGACGGTAGTCCGTACGTACGCACGAGCGACAATATCATTCTTTTGATATTAAAATAATATATAATTGGATGTTATATCATATATACAGAATAATTATCATGTTATATTTATTATTTACATGAATTAAACATAATTATTATACCCATCCAAATAATAATATATTGAATAACAATTACCCCATGACGTGGAGACGGTAAGCCGTACGTACACACGTATGGTGGCATGTCATTCAAAGGATGGATATAATACTGAATATGGTTGTACCATATTTATAATAATATTACAGAATATAGTAGATACTGGATTTATTATTTTATAATGGTAATAACAAAGAAAGAAGAAGTTGACGAAGAAATGAACTTGAAAAAGGGTGGTGAAAACATTACCTCTTCTTTGGGGTCTTCCTTTTGATTTGATCAAAAGGGCTCCTTTGGTTGGATTTCTGATAAAACTAAGTCCTCTAGGTTGAATTTAGGGAATATTAGAGAGTATTTGGTCAGGGTTTGTCCGAACCAAAAGGCATTGAATGTGTGAATTAGTGAGAAGGGGGAGTTCCCTTTTACAAGAGGGGTAAGAGGAACCTTTGGAAAATCTAGAAATATTATTTTATAATAAATTTATATTCGGTTTCTAATGGCTCCAAAGTGGATTATTTAAATTTTAAGGTGGGTATGGGTCGAAAACCACTCAACCAATACAATTTATACAGGTTTGGGTCATTATATTAACCTTATTGTTTAGTTTTAACTCTTAGTTAATTAGTTTGACACTTACCATGTCACTTTGTATTTTTATATTATATAGTTAATAAACTTAATATATACCGCCAAGAGACCCCCAAGTGGTCCATTAATGATACACCTATCATGATATAAGTCTCTTAGCCGAACCTTATATTTTTAGGAATTTAATATCAATTAATAATATAATATTTTTTTTAAAAACTCTTTTATGTGAACTTTGACACTATTCAATAATTGTTTTTTGTTAAAGTCTTAAAAACTTTTTTAATTCGAACCAAATTAATTTAAGAAATAATATAATGTCAAATTAGGCAATAAAATTCATTAATGTCATCAAAAATTTCAAATTATATAAACAATATCATTTATAATACCAATTATTTGATTCTTTCATTAATAAGGAAAATACTACATCATTATTGTGTCATAAATAATATTAATTATTAAATCTCTAAAAATTATAAATAAAATACCATTATGTATCAAATATTTTTATCTTTCTAATTAATATTTATAATCGAAAATCCAACATATATAACCCTATGTAAAAAAACTTTCAAAAAGATATGTGCTTATGTCATTTTTGTATTTATTTTAACTTAATTAATATAAAGTGTCATTATCACTTTCAAGTGGCTCCATGGAGTCCCAAAATGGACCCAAATATGCCCGTGGTCAGAAATGTATCAACAAATAAGGTTAGGACATGTTTTAGGGTAATTTATTATTATTATAATATTATTTTCTTACCCTTATTTATCTGATTTACCCTTTAACCATGGTAAATAAAATATTTACCGAAGTAATTATTCAAAATGTCTAAAAATAAAAGTTACTTATTTACACAATTTAGAAATCCTGATTCCAAATATGGAATAAATTTTTCCAAATTCAAAACACATAATTGGCAGAAATTAATTTAAAATTAATTCTCATTGTTAAAATAAAAAACGTGTTTTTAAGAGATAATAACTACCAAAAGATTGACACTTGTTCCTGTCCGGTTTAATTTTGAAATTATGTCCAATGAACAACATTGTATTAAATGGTAAAAATATATTCTAAATATACTTTAAAACCACTCAAATTCATAATTTATCACTATTAATTATTTCGATTAAAAAAGTTGTTTTTAATTAAAATTTAGTAGTTTTCACTATTCATCAAAATATAAATGTTATCCGAAAAGTTCCAAAATTTTACCCTAGTATAATTTCGATATTCCGAATCCAAAAATGAAGTCAATTTTGAGAGATAAAATTTATAAAATTTCAAAAAGTGGGTATTACTATTCATAACTGCTAGTTTGATTGGTTGTGGTGTGTGTTAGAACTCAAAGTTTTGTACAACACACGCTACTGTATTATTCAAAAGGAAGCGTACCGTGGAAGCTTGGGGTGTTACATTTTCCTAGTTAAGTGTAAGCTAAAGTGAACTCCAAAAATGAGGCACCTAACTCTTAGGATCACAACATTACTTTCTTTTCCTACACACGATAAACCAATGTTACATATATTTGGTATGAAACTACACAATTGGATGATTGAGGTCTTGAAAATTGTTTTATTTTGAAAAAATTTGAAACATATTATTTTAAAGTTTAATTTAACCTAACCATATTATCTCATTTTATTTACTTTACATGTATGGATTATTATAAATATTTAGTTTAGAATCCATATTCCTTCTACAAAATTAACATCTTCAAACCATATTGAAGTTAAAAAATTTATATTACTTATGAATAATATAAATTCATGTTATAAGAAAACTATCACAATTGTTATACCCAGCTGGTAACTCATTAAATGCATATATGATCATTTAAAGAATAATTTTAAAATTTTAAACTAATGCATAAATTTATTCATGATATAAAAAAATTATATATATAAATAATAAACAAGGGAATAAAATAAATAAGTAAACATTTAAAAAATTAGAAATGAGATAAACATTCATGAATGTTTCATAAATAAATTATAAACACTTTATAATTTAAGCATGAATAAACATATACAATTCACTTTTATCTAATATGAACTTTCCATAATATCATTTATGTGATTTTAATATGAACTCCTTCATATTTTAAAAATATTTAACATGTATGAATACTTTTTCCATAAAATTGTAAAAATTTAATAAATTATGAAAATATTTATATAAATCACACATTTTTCTAAATAATTTTTCTAATAGAACATTTTATATTTACATTTACAATATAATCATAAATAAATAAAAATGCATTTATTTTTTACCTTATATTAACCATATAAGTGAAATTTAAACCATGATCACATCTACCAAAAAATCTAGTAAATTTTACGCCCTTGGATTCATCATAGACCCTCTGGGTGCATTCTAGTAATGATTTTTGAAAATTTTAATAAATACTAGTTTTTATTAAAATTTTATGGATTTCAAAAATACATAGAGAACTTCATTTTGGTCTGATGGATATTCCATAAACTATGACCATTTTAGAATTTTGTCAATTCATAGTCATTCCATGAAATTTTCGATTTCACATATTTATTTTTTTCTATCCAAGTAATTTCAGGCATAGCATTTCTAAGTTTCATTTCACCTGGATAAATCATTTTGGGTTGAGAAATCAATGTCCCAAAATGTATTAGATACTTCCATTGTGTCTTTACTGTCCTCATGCGTGAAATAGACCACGAAATAGTATGTGTTTGACCATTTCATAGATCAACATCATATGATGCTCTATTTTATGTGATTTTCTACACCATACCAAAACATCTGTTTCACAACCTCTGTGATGTGGTTTAATAATTTTTATAAGCACTATACCCATTTTTCATGATCATTGTGTTATAGTTCATAAAGTTAAATAAATAAAATGGTCATTTTATATTTGACTATATAATTGCACCTAGAAAACTTCTTTTCCAATTTCCTTTATCCAATTTAAATCCAAAATAACATTATTAGGTATTCTTTTATACAAATAATGGTTTTTGGAGGGATTTCTAACATCGAAAACACAGTGGAAGAACAACTCCAAAACACATTAATACTAGAATGTATTTATACATTGGGAATGAATAATAAAACCATGAAAAATGTGTACATTTAACCTTTAATGTTATAGCCTATCCATGCTTTAAATAGGGATTTTATCAAGATCACTAAGGAGAAACTGAAGGGTTCCTCCTTCCTAGGGAATCCATAGATCATGGGAATTTCTCAATACTCTGGAAGAACCCTCTCAATACATGATTTTCTAGAACCATGAGTTTAAAGTAAGAAGAGAATAAAGATCTAGAGAGTAATTTATATGAAAATTTTAACAATATTTGGATTCAAAAAAAGTAATATACTATGAAATTTATTATATAGGAATCGTTGGAAACCTTTAAGATTATAAAATTTTTTGATATTAAATTAAATTCTTTATAAACATTTCAAAAGCTACAACTCTTTGTAACTTACAACTCATCATTGTGATTCATTTTTTTAATGTTTAAATGAATATTTTAGATGTTAAAACTATTTTATATTATCATCACATGATAATAAACTAATCATGATAGCTTATAGCAGGACAAGAACAATGATTCATGCATTATTTCATAATACATGAAATCTTCAAGCACAACACAATGACATGGTAACACTCACCATGTTGTATTTTATCCCAAGGTATACCATGATGAGGTAAAATTCATCATGTTATAGTGGTTCCCTTGGTGAATATTTATAAAAATATGTTCTTTAATTTAATTTTAAATGTATTTTTTGCGAAAATTTAATCTATGTATGTTTTTTATAAAACTATTAAGTTTATAAATAACATAGGAAAGAGGGTTATTATTTTTTACTATAATATTATGATTATATCCTTATGGTATAATTTTTTATGTTTTGATATATTAAACCTTATGATAGGATTTATATACTTCATGAGAAAAAATTTATAAAATTGTGGTTTGGATATGTAAAGCATCACATGTTATCATGGGGGTTAGTTATGTGAAACCGCATATTAGAGGTTCGAGTTTGGTGAGATTGAAAATTATATGATTTGAGTGTTACATTAATGATAGATATGATATTTTCATTACTTTTTATGTGTATTTTAATGAATATATCCACACTAATATTCCCTTTTAAGTAAAATTATATCATTTTTTTATTTTGATGATTTTTGATCTAAGTGGTTAAAATTCCCAAATTTTTAATTTTAACTATTTTTACCACTTTGGTATTTTGGGCACAACCTTTTAAATACTAATCCAATTTTCAAGATTCTTTTTAAGGAAGCCTTTTTTTTTTGAGATTCATTTATTCCAATTGGGACATGTGTTGAATCGACCTTTTGGGGGGGGAATCACTAAATTTGAAAAATATTTTTTCAAATAGAATTGAGACACCTTCATTAATGGAGACATAACTCAGAACAAAAGTGTCTAAATTATATGACTATATATTGAAATAAAATTGTAATAAAGAAATCATATCCCCATTAAATAAAAATTTTAAATTGTCTTATTATGATTTTAACGTTCATATGAAAATAGATGAAGATAAAGAGACAATTCAACCAGAAAAGTAAGTAATTTTGGTTCCACTTTTTCACCTCATGTCCAACAGATCATAAATTTTAAGGGTTAAAAGTTAATAAGTGTATGAAAAAATTTTAATAAGGGACCTCAGTAATATTTTTCCTCCAACCTAGACTAAATTGAGAAAAAAAATTGTAGTATGGAAACTGGACAACACCTTAGCCACACCTTTTTCCTATAAATCTAAGTCTCCAATTATATTTCAAAGTATGGTGAGAGTGAGGGAATGGGTTTTAATGAATTGTATTATATGAAGAAGATTAATTTTACATTAATTAATCAATCCATGAAGTTCTGAACCCCAAAAAATCCTATACGGTGGAAACCTAAGTATATTCTTCCCTTTTGAGTTTATGTTTTCCATCATTATCTTTTTTATTTCTCTAAAAACAATTTTTCATGAATAAAGTGGGTCCTCTTATTTATTGAATCTTATTTCTTATAAATTATTCTCTATTATTTTTAACTTATGAATTTAAATCGGTTATTATCATGGTTTAAATTTCTTTAGTGAGGTCTCACCTTTGATCATAGTGATTTTAATCTATTTTGATTTATTGGAGGTCTTAAGGTGATCATATCACTTTCATAAAGGTATAGGTACACATATTTAATGTCTCAAAATGGTTTCTAGGAAATTTAGGTGTATTATTTGAGGTCTATAAGTATAAATTGATAAATATAATTTGTAAATTCATTTATAGACAATTATAAAGGGAGTGCTTGAAGGATGAAACTCATCCATTATTGTTATCTTTAGTTTGTATCTTTCTATTAGTCTTTCTTATAACCTATTATCTCTAAATTTAATTTCTACTCAAAATATAATTTTTTTAACTTTTTTAACTCATTTAAATACCCACATATAATTTTAACATTTAAAAAATTAACAAAGTGTCATTTTGATAACTTAGCATGCAACCCCCTTATGAGACAACCTCATTGTCACCATCGTGCTGCATTTTAAAAGGGGAAATTATTGACTGGTGTATTATTATTGAACCTTAATCATCAACTGAAACGATTTCTAGGAAGTTTGACTAAGATTATTTAAAAATTATTGCATTTTTAAGACTTTACCACTAATTCAGAGTCTTTTAAAAAAAGAAAAAAAAAGGACTTTCAATGTCAATGCTCTTATTTTTTTCTTGATTATCAAAAATTTTAGGAGTTTATTAATAAATAATTTTTAAAATATAAATTCCAAGAAAATGATTTCATGATCCAAGAAACTGATTTCATGATCACAAAAAATAGTGCAGTTATTCAATAAAATTATTTTATGATTCAAGAATTAATCAAAAAAATTAAAATTCTTGTCACTTATTTAAAATAATTAAAATAATTAAAATAATTAAAATCTAAAAAATAAGATCAAGAAAAGGAAAATCTTGTCCCAAATACTTTTTATATTGAAAAACATTTTATTGGTGAATTGAAAAATGAATTGGAATCTCCTTTTTAATTTTAAAGTTTGGAATTATAATTGGTTTACTTAATGTGTCTATAGGTTATCAAAAGATTTGTAAATTTATTGGGATGAATTTTTTTAAAATTAAATTCCATGTAAAGCCCCAATTTTTAAAATTGAAAATTTAGAGACTATTTATTAAAAAAATTCCAAGGAGGAAGAAACACTTGATCTATTAATTTTTTAAGAATATTTAGAGGAATATGAGAAACTTCATAATTTTAATACATTTTTTATCTAATCCCAAATAATGTTGGATCCTTAATGAACATAGGAATAAGTCTCAAATTGTGATCTAATTTTTTATTGATTATTTTGATAATAAATTTTTAACTGTTTCTCCCCATTTATATTTACTGCCTATTTATTTTTAGTGGACCAGTTGTTCAAATAAAGAGTAAGTGAGTGATAAAATTAAAGAAACGATAGTGTGTCTGGTTTAAGAGTACATTGGTTTATATGAGTATGGTGGTACCAAGCTAACTGTAAAAGAAGAAATCATTTTAAATAATAAATTTAAGATTAACCACATCCTAGAATTAAATTTCAACAATTAATGGAGGTCATTTGTGAGGATATTGTGTTGGGAATTTACTTTTACATTTTATTACCTCTTCTACTATATCATTTTAAAAATAAATTCATGGAAGGTAACTTGAATAAATATTCCTTTGGGATATTCTAATAACTTTTTTATCTAAAAAATATTGGGAGAAAAAAGATATGGTGGTTCATGAGGAAGAAACCACACCCACCATAGGATTGGGGATGACTTGTGCGAACTGCCTAGCTAGGGGTAGTGAAATCCTAGTAACCACTTGGAGGTTCAAACCAAGGTTCTTTTGCCTTATATTTCTTTTTTTTCTTTTTTTTCAATAAAATTTTGATTCTTTTTTTATTATTTTTATTATAGGTTTCCAAGTTACAGCTTTTAGGATGCTAATTTAAGGCTGCAATTATATAATAAAAACCAAGTTGTGTATTTCCTTTTTTCTAGTTTTTTCATATCTTATATTCTTGATTTTCAATTCTCATATGAACTAATAAAAAATTAACAAACTATATAGAATAAATTTTGGGTAATTAAAATCCTTGAATATATTAGTATTTTTTTCTATTCTTTTCAAATTTTTATTTTCAATCATTATTTCAAATTTTTTGTGTTTTCTTTTATAATTTCATTTTATTTATTTCAAATTTCTAAAAAAAAATTTGAGATTGAAATTAATTACCTTTTTGAAATTAAAATTGTTTTTTATGGAAATAATCAACTTGAATCATGGAACTAAAATTAAATGAATTTTTAAATGTGTTTTGTTCGGTATTCAAATTGTATAAATTCATGAAAAGACCATTTAATTCTGAATTTCATGCCATGAATGCTATCCAAAAGTTGAAAATCATTTTCCCATTAGAACTTTAAACTATTTTTACATCTTATCCACAATTAACCCACTTCTTCAGTGAACCAAATAATTCTTACATTAACTAGAATGTGTCATGTTTCTTTCAAAACATATGAGATTTAAGGAAATTTTGTTCAAAATGATTGATTCAATTTTTTTGTGATTGAAATCCCCTTTTTGAAAAAATTAACTGTATTTATTTGGGATACATTTTACTTTTCATCCTTGTGATCCCTTAGTAGTCATGAACTACCTGCTATATAGACACATTTCAATCCAAATTCCCTATCCATCCTACTCTTAAAGTACATTTCATGATTTTAGTAATGATTAAGTGTGGGTGAGAAACTTTGTGATTTGTTATAACATGATTTTCTACTTTGGGTCGAGAGAAAATAAGGTTGGAGAGAAATTTTTTACTTTTAAATATGATCCTTTCTGGAGATTTCAATGAGATAAAATTTATGCCTTTATGCAGCTTTTAAGAGAGAAAAAAATGTTTTTCCTTTCTAGAGATTTAATAAATGAATTCTGAAATTTTGGCAGAAAATTGTTTTGAAAAAGTTGATGAATTGTACATTATTATGGTTTTTCCATAAAATATGTTTGGAATTTGTTTTTGTACTTATTTTATACTATAAATAAATATGAGGATACCATGCTTGAGTGGAAACTAGAATCATGAAATCTTGCTTTAGAAAAGATCCAATTCATCTTCTTCAGCCTCAAAATTATTGACATTTAAAACCCACCAACCTTTAAACCTAATAATTACCATTTATAATTCCTCATGATGGATATATTTCTTTAACTCAATTGTGTGGATATTTATAAATTTTTTAACCCTATGGTGACCCTTTCTTTTATTTGGATGAGAAAAACATTGTTCAAAATCAAAAACATGTATTGAGAAAAAAATATGTGATTTAAGAATCCTTGTGCATGGAATAATAAATTAAATTTTAATGTAATAAATAAAAAATTGAATAATTTTTAATTTAATCTATTTAAGAAGTATGATACTTTTGGTAACAATATTTTAATCTTTATGAATTTTATTAACATGTGTTTTGAATTTTTTCCATAGAAAATTATTTTGATTTCTCACTTATCCAAGATTAGAAGTGTTAAATTTGGGTTAATTGATATAGATTATATTTTAATTATTTTTATATTTATTTTAAATAATATATCCCCACCTATTTTTAAGTTAAACTGTATCATTTTTTAAATTTTTATGAGTTTTGATCTAAATTGTAAAAATTCCCTAATTTTATAATTTTAATAGTTTTTATCACTTTATTACTTTGGGAATAACTTTTTAAATACTAATAAAATTGTAAAAATAATTTTTTTAGGAACCCTATGATTTTTGGATTTATTTATTCCAACTATACTATGTGATGAATCAACCATTTTGAGCCCCAAAAAATCACTCAAGTTGGAAAATATTTTTTCATAGAGAAATAAGATTCCTTCATTAATAGAGACCTAACTCATACAATAGGTGTATAAATGATTTTATTCTAACTGAAAAAAAAATTACTCAATTAATCATCTCCAAATTAAATACAAAATTTTAAATTATCTAATTAAGATAGTCAATGGCCACATGAAAATGGAGGAAGATGAAGAGATAATTGAGGAAAAAGGGTATTTTCAGTAATTTGGGTATAAAGTTCTAACCAAATTTACAATAGCTCTAAAATTTTGACATTGAAAATAAGATATGTTTAAGAAAAACTTTTAATAAGTTACCCCATCAATATTATTATACTAACCTAAATTAAATCAAGAAACATTTTTTAGTATAGAAACTATAAATCACCTTGGCCACACGCTTTTCCTATAAATATAATTATATACTTCCATTTCAAAGGATGATGGGAGTGGGTTATTGGGATATTATGGAGTATATTGTATGGATAATATTATTTTTAAATTAATTAATAAATCCATGAAGGTCTAAACCCCAAGTGATAACAATGGTAAAATCTCAAGGACAATTTTCCCTTTTGAGTTTATGTCATTCATCGTTATCTTTTGTATTTATATAGAAGATATTTTTCATGAATAACGAGGATACTTTTATTTATTGAATCTAATTTATTAAAAAATATTTTATATTTCTATTTAACTTATGGATCTAAATTTTTTACTTTCATTGTTTAAATTACTTTGGTGAGGTCTTTCCTTTGAGCATAGTGAGTCTAATCTATTTGGATTTATTTGAGGTCTTTGGGTAATCATATCACTTTCATAATGGGATAAGAACCCATATTTTATGTCTCAATATGGTTTATAGGTAATTTAGATTCATTATTTTAGTCCTTTAAGTTTAAATTGAGAAATATAATTGGTATATTTTTTTATAGAAAATGATAAAAGGAGTGTTTGAAGGTTGAAACTCATCTACCACTACTATCTCTAGTCTATATTTTTCTATCAGTATTACTTATAACCTATTATATCTAACATAAATTTATAATGATAATATGGTTTAATGTTTTTAACTTTATTTAACTCATTTCAATCCCCACTTATAGTTTTAACATTTAACAAAAACAAATTAACAAAGTGAAAGTTTGATAACTTATCCTACAACCTTCTTCTAAGAAAACCATATGGTCACCATTATGCTACATTTTAAAAAGGGAAATTATTGACTGAGATAACATGAATGAACCCTCATCATAAATTGGTTATATTAAAATATCAAATGTTAAATTTTATGATATTTTATATATTGAGATTATATTTTTTACATAAGGGTGATAGTCTCACTACTAATGCATTATGATTAGACAAAAAGATGTTACTTTTTATTTAACCAGTTCTTTATTTATTATTTAAATAGGTGGTTATTTATGAAATAGTTTTGATGAATTATTTTACTATACATTTTTTATAAACCATTCATTTACATTAAATTTTTAGATTATTCATTAATAGGTTTAATTTAGAGTTATTACATAAATACTCCTAAATTTATACTCATCTCCTAAATATGCACTCCGATGGACATGTGAACATTATTGGAAGTGTTGTAGGGAAAGGGAAGAATTTTTTATTTATCAATGTTTAGTTTTAGATCCATGATGGATATATTGAAAAAGAATTTTTTTTCTTGAGAATTTGAGTCACATTATAAGTCTTGTGTCAACATATTTCCTTTAATTTTTTTAGTTTTCAAAACATAAATATTTTTTTGTAAGGTTATGTTTTATTAGTGTTTTATAAAAAAATGTTTTATATCCCCAAGAATTTAAGGTTATTTATTTCATCAAAAAATATTCCCCCCAATGGTATATTTTAATCCCTTAAAACTAATTGTTAGTCTTTGGAAATCAGGTGGCACACTAGATCTCTTATGAAAATCTATTTTGGGTTTTGGGATTTGGAAACTAGGTTTAAGTCATTACGAGAGTGCTTGAGGTCAGTAGTTTTACCCCTCTTGGGTTATTTAATTAGAGAAATTTATATGATATTGATATTGGTTTGGTAAAATAAATCTAAGTGAGTGCTTGTGAGTTAAGTTTCATAGTTTAACTTTTTTATATCATAGTTAATTTATTCTAATTTGAATGAATTTAAATAAATATTAACATCATGTTTAAAGTGAAAAAAGTGTCACAATACCAACATGGACATTAATTTTCATGAAAGATTTATCATTTTTACATTGTAATTCCTCCATGGTTATTTATTTATGGCCTTAGTAGTATAATTAGTGACACTTGTACTTGGTAGATTAAAGGAATTATTTGTACTAATGATTAATTGGTCAGAGTTTAGGAGTAAAGGTGAATTGATAGAATTAAAAATTAAAGTCTGAAAGCATTAAAATAAGAACACAGTTATTATCTTAGTAATTTGAATTAAATAATATTACGTCTACTCTTCATAGAATCATTAATCTTTGAGAGGAGTATATCACACTATAATCTATATTTTTTAAGGTAATCATAACCCAAATACAATAATTCTTTCTAATATATGCATAACTAGTAAAACGCTTACCTTTTTATTAGGTGGTGGAAATGAACATAAAAAAACATACCTTTTATGAAGTTATAACCTATACAAGGCTTGGTATTGTTGGGGAAATTAAAAACCAATTAAAAGTAGATAAAAATGTATAAAGATGTTTAATTAAAGATATAAAAGAATAATAAATATATTTTAATAGTGTAGAATCTCAGACCTATTTTCCACTGAACTATTCCCCGAGCCTGGTTGGTCACATAACCTCAAGCGTATCTCCCTGAATACTAGAGGCTAATAACTAGAAGTGAGGGGCTAGGGTGTGTCAATGTAGAGACTACGTCCTCATAGATCAGTGTATGAAACATGGTAGAAAAAATATTATAAATAGTGGAAGCATAATAATAATCAAACAGTAGAAAAAGTAAAGAAATAAACTGAATAGTATAAGTAAATAACTGGATCATGTGAATAACAATAATAGATGTTGTAATAATCATGATGATTTAACATGTCTATAAAAAATGTAAGTTTTGGGGAATAAGGGTAAAACAATATACAACATTCTATCAAAATAAATAAAAAGTATAAAAACTTATACAAAACATCTCGAGTATAGTATTGTTCCTCTTCCCCAAAAGCTCCATCCTAACAACAAAGAAATCAATCATCAAAATTAGCACGCTTCCCTTTATCCATCCAAGCAAGAATAAAGTCTACTTGTGTACCAAACGGTTCCCGAGCAGAGTGTGCGATATAAATCTTAGTGGATGGCACCCATGGTGTCTATAACTTTCCATTTCATACTGTAAATAGATAATAGTGTGCCAATATAATAAAAGTAGAGCAATATAAAAATGAAACTTATAAAACTTGGTGTTGTTTCCAAAGTGGAAACTCATCCCATATCACCTACTTCGGTATATATCGGAAGTCTAAACATGGTACATGTAAAAGCATGATAAGTATACCAGGTCCAATAGTAAACAAGGCAGCCCAAGGAAGCAAACCCCCAAGCCTGTGATCTGGTTTGGGGTCTAATTCACACATCATCACATAAGTATGCTAGTAAGCAAGAGAGAATCATATCAAGTATATGCTCTACTATAAATGAGGAGAAACAAGTATGGAACAATCAATCAACCAATGCAGTCAATCAATGCAATACAAATAATCTATCAAATCCAATGGTGAAGTCTTGGGTACATCCAAGGAGATCTAAAAATAATCCCAAGTATCGCTATGGGAACATCTAATATAATCCAATACCACTTAGTTTGTCCATGGGGATCCATATGTAATCCCTTGTATCACTTGAGGCATGGAAACTTTGATTCCATCCCAGGAATCTCACATAGGAGATCATGTATCACCCATAGCATGGTATAGACATATTACCAATGGGTCTATCCATGGTTTCTCCCCTAGGGAACCATTGTCACTTAGGAGTATAAGAAACTACCTAAGAAACCTTTTCCTGGAAAGCCAAAGCATTACCCTTGGTGTGTTGAATAATAACCAAATGAGGACGATGAGTTCATTCATGGATCCTTAATATGGAACCCATGTTCTCTCCCAAACTATATCAAGCGAACCATGCATCCAAAAAAATCATAAGGCAATCACATAAATATAAACTCATTCTATAAAAAGTAATCTTAAGGCCATAAATTATTCAAGCTATCCAAATTACAAAATTCAAGATAAAAAATATATGAGGCATTAAGATCATACATAATCTCAAATCTATAAGGCATAACATTTAATTCCATCCACTTAACAAGGCATATTCATTTAATAATTTTATAATCAAGGAGATAAAATCATAGGCATATGGAATTATAATGCCTCTTATCACATGTCAACAATGACCTTCTAATTCCTTAATCCATTAAGCTTTAATAAGAAAAACCTTCCATTAAAAACCACAAATGGATAAAGAAATAATCACTTAGCAAGGAAAGTCACATAGTATAACATAAATGTGAAAAATGAAATTTTGAATAAGCAAGGAATTTAACAACTTTTATGAGAAATTAAATACAATGAGAGTGATATTCAAAATGAAACTTCAAGCATGTCAAGGAAAATGTCATTACACGTGGTACAATCAATTATAATCAAGAATAAGAACTTACAATGGATTGAACTCATGGTTTATTACTCATTTTAGTTCATTTATTCATTTTAAGGCATCAACCAAGGAAACACACACACATCTAGGGTGGTTCTCAAGGTAAGGCATAGGTATAAGGTCCACAGAGGATGGGTATGCCCAAGGGGTGTCCAAAGGCAAGACGAAAACCCTAAAGATGGGTTTATTCATAAGCATAAGTCACCATGGACATGGTAAACCAATCATTTTAATTTAATATGAAATAACCGAGATTCTTCAGAAGGCTCTGGCTAGCAGCATAATGACACAATGTCTAAAAATCCATGAAATGATAGGAAAAATAGTAGACACCCTACCTCATAGTCATAGTAATCTACACGTCCAATATAAACCCTTGATTCAACATAAAATGGAAGAAATAATAAGATTTAACAAAACTCCAAAAAATAGGGAAAAAGTGTGTGTCATGAAAATAGAACAATAGATGATGAAGAAACCTAGAAATAGAGGAGTTAAAATGATAGAGCTTACAGAGAAGATTTCTTTCCTTATGATGGAGAATAAATTTGAGGAGAAAAAAGGGAGATGTCACAAAACCCCAAAGGAGGAGGAGGGTGAGTGCACACGCCTGGAGGGAGAATAGAAAAACAGGTGGAAAGGAAGGGGAAGAATGATAATGGGGTTAAACATTTCATTAAGGGTAGAAATGTAATTTCACCCACAAAATACACTACACATGGTTTGGCCACATGGTTTTTTCAAACTGTGTTCCAACTGTGCATAAGGTTCTACTTCACTAGGAATATCACATGGTTAGGTGCATGGTTTGACAAACCATGTGCAAACTATGTGTTTTCT
Source organism: Viscum album (assembly GCA_963277665.1). NCBI lineage: Eukaryota > Viridiplantae > Streptophyta > Magnoliopsida > Santalales > Viscaceae > Viscum > Viscum album. The sequence continues at coordinate 78,382,209 of OY728159.1, forward strand.
TGTTGTTTGAAACATTCAATAGAGTGCACGATTGTGCGCCCTGAGTCGTATAGTTTCAAAGAAACTATGCATCCCAGCCTGTTTTCCCCATTTTCAATGCTGCAGGCTTCAAATGGTCCTTGTATTCCCATGGGACCTCCATTAACCTCCTAGGAATCAAATTAAGGGCCTTTTAAATAATTCAACTAAAAATTTAACAGTTCATACCTTTGGATAAAGTCGAGATGTTACAACCTCCCCTCCTTAAAACAACACATCCCCTAGTTTCCCTTCTAAGGGTGGTAGAATTCCTTGTGAGTAAATATCCGACCACATCACACATACATTGGCATCCCTCTCCCAGGTCTTGTCCCACACACATTTGTGCTTTCATATAACCCAGACCAAAGTAACTGGACTACCTGGGAGAACCTTTTTACTATGATCAATGATACAAACCAGATTCTCCTTGAAGGTCACATCCACCTCAAGATTGATATTTTCTAGATCAAATGAATGAGATGGGTCTAGATGATATTTTCAAAGCTGAGATATATGGAAGACATCATGCATGGAATGGTACCTCTGAGGTAACAGAAACTGATAGGCTACTAGAACAACTCTCTCCATTATCTCGAATGTCCATAAATACTAAGCTCAAAACCTTCCCTATATACTGTTTTTTTATGACCCAATCTTGGTAATACATGTAGAAAGACTTGATGTCCCACCTAGAACTCAATAGGTATATGGAGACAATCGGTATAAGACTTTTTCCTTGACTGAGATGTAACCATGCACTTCTAAATTAGCTAAACTTTCTCTGAAGTCTCTTGAATGAGATGATCACCCTTTAGAGCTACCTCACCTACCCCAACCTAGTATAGAGGTTAACAAAACGGTCTACCATAGAGGTCCTCATATGTATCCTTATGAATTGTTTCTTGGAAGTTATTATTATAGGAAAACTCAACCAAAGGAATATGATTTTCCCCGGACCATCCAAAATCAAGGATATAGGCCCAAATCATATCCTCTAACACCCGTATGGTCCACTCGGAATTCCCATTGGCTTAAGGGTGATATAAAGTACATAGAAGCACCTATGAACCTAGGGCCTTCTACAACCCTTTCTAGAACTGTGAAGTAAACTAGGAATCTCAATCTGAAATAATAGAATAGGGTACACCATGAATTCGCAATACCTCCAAGATATACAGCCTTCATAGATCATTTATATTGGACTCCTAGATTAGTAGGAAGTGTGAGAATTTTTTCAGCCTATCAATGATCACCCATACTATATCACTGCCTCAAGAATATCTTAGAAAGACTATCACAAAATCCATGGTTACATCATTCCATTTCCACTCTGGAATGGATAGAGTCTAAAGAAGTCCATAAAATCAATAGTGTCCTGCCTTCACCTACTGATTGTTGGAGCACTTAGTGATAAAACCTACTATCTGCTTCTTCATACCTAGCCACTAGTACTGATGGGGCATGTCTTAGTACATTTTGGTAATACCAGGATTAACTTCCCAAAAAGAGGCATGAGATTACCTCATCATCTCTTCCCTTGTATCTGAAGGCACCCATATATGGCCATGGTACAGTTGGGTCTCACTTCCATCGACAACCCAACCGGAGGGTTATTTCTCTCTTGTCAGGATCTCCCTTATAAAAAGGCCTTTAGAGTCTAATAACTAATGCATCTGAACCTATTCTATAAGAGAATATTTAATTTCCAAAGCTACTATGACTAGTTTTCCTTGTTGTTATTGAACCTAAATATGAAACTCAAAAAATAAATCCATCATCTGACACTCATTTATGAAAACTTTGATAGCTTGTGTCTGACTTTTTTAGCTCATGGAATTATCCATGTAATTACCCTTAATGGGTGTATAAGAAGTCTCAAAATCAAATAACTACAAGTATTCCACCCACCTGCGCTTCTTTAGATTCAATTCTCACTGTGTGGAAAATAATTTCAAGCTTTTATGATCTATGTAAACAATTAACCTTTCACCCAAAATATAGTTCCTCCAATAGTGTAGAGCATGAACTATGGTTGCTAATTAGAGGTTTTGAATAGGATAGTTCTACTCTTGTGGCCTTAGTGAATGAGATCCATATTCCATGAATCAATCAACTTACATCATAACTAAACCCAACCTGAATCCTAAAGAATCAAAGTAGACTATATAAATTCTACTCGGCTCATCCAGAATCAGAATCGGAGTTAAATTTAGTCTTCCTTTTAACTCCTAAAAATATTTCTCACCAGATTCAGACTACAGTAACTACACATCCTTCTTAGTCAAATCTATAAGAGTCAATTCAAAGCAGGAGAAGTCTAGAATAAACCACATGTAATAGCCAAAAATCCCTAAGAATTTATGTATGTCAAACACATTCTTGGGTTGATCCCAGGAAACCATGTTTCTCACCTTTTTTGGGTCAACTGATACGCCTGACTCAGATGTGATGTGACCTAATAAGTGAAACTCATTGATCCAAAATTGGAATTTAATGAGCTTTCCATGTAGTTGGTTCTCTCTCAGTGTACTCAGAATGATTTCAAGCTAATTGGCATAGTCGTTTCTGCAGCGTGAATAAACCAAGATTTCTTCTACAAAGACTACCATGAAGGAATCAAGATACGGGTGGAAAACCTGATTCATCAAATCCATGAATAATGTTGGTGCATTTTTCAGACCAAACGGCATATCCAAATACTCATATAATCTGTACCTTCTCTAAAACATTGTATGTGGTATGTTTTATGGTCTCACATGAACCTGATGACAGACCAACCTCAAATCAATCTTGGACAAAATAATTTATCCTCAAATCTGGCCAAAGAGGTCATCTATAAGCTGCAAGGGATAATGGTTCTTCATCGTAATCTAGTTTAACCACCTATAATCCACACACAATCTGGGGGTATTGTTCTCCTTCTTGGTCAAAAGGATAGGTAAACCCTATGAATATGTGTTGGGTCAGATAAATCCCTTATCCTCAACGTCTTTAAGCTTCTTCTTGAGTTCTTGGAGCTATATAGGTTTCATCCTATAAGGAGGAATGGACACTGGTGTTACACCTAACACTAGATCTATAGTGAACCCAACCTCTCTCATTGAAGGTAAGATAGAGAAATATTCAGGGAAGACATCACTGAATTGATCCACAACTGGATAGAATTTTTCCAATTGTATTCCCTGGTCACTCATAAAGAGACTCGATAAATGAGTTTTCACACTTCCAAGACTAGTTCTCTTAGGTCCAATTTGATCTTCCTGAATATCTCATTCTCCCTTATGAATATATGTCCTTATATTTGGTGATGTGAAAGAAACTTAACGGATATAGTATTCCACTTGGGCATGATAAAGAATGAGCTAGTTCATACCGAGGATGACATCAAAATTAGTCATTTAGAAGGATGAAGAAATTACAGAAGAAATTATACCCACCTATATCAAGGGGAACTCCTGACACTAAGGTATTCTCTTTTTTATGACCCCCAATGGATTTTTGGGAGGCATCACACCATAGAAGTACTTGATTACAAGACCTAAACTTTCAACAGTTGCAGTAGATATAAAAGACTGTGAATAACCTATATCAAAAAGGATATAAACTAAAGTGGAGGCTACTAGAATAGTACCTCTAACCATATATGTAACTGTACTATTCTCCTCTAGAACTGGTTGTACTACATACATATAACCTATACCTATTCCATGAGAAGTCCCCAGACTAATATGAGAAGATCCACTTAGCTGACGTTGATGTTATGAAGCCTGACTACCTTGTCCATGGCCATTATCACGTTGACCTAATCGACTAGTGGAATACTAACTCCCATCCTGACATGGTTTCACATATCATGTACCTGATATAGGTGTTGGTATGGATCCCCTTCCATTGGATGCTGGAGGAAAATAATGGTAGAAGTGCTGAAGATGACTCATCCTACTGCAAGCTCAACATTCCATATGGTTCCTCATGCACTAAGGATTCTTATTTCATGTCCTATCACACTGGTGAAATAATATATAACTATAATTATGTGTCACTTGGATGGCACTTCCCCCATGTGAACCTTCGAAACAGAACTTTCTACAGCTTGAAGAACCATCGCCCTAATGTGAAACAGAACTACCTTGGCTCACAGGACCAACTTCTCTAAGATTAAGCTATGTAATTAAGGCATAATTCACTATTTCTATAATGGTATTAAAAAAATGTGTACAAATATGAGAGGATATCATAAACAAGCTCATACTCAAAGAGACTCGTAGTCGTCAATTCGTCATCGGTTAGAGATGGGGTGAAATGCTGAAGCTCGGTGAAATGAGCATAATACTCAAGAACGGTCATGGATCCCTACTAAAGATGTATAAAATCTATTTATCGATCTGCCTTAAAGGTATGAAGAAATAAATTTTCATATAAATCCACCTGGAAGTCTTCTCATACCATATCTCGGTAATTCTCTGACTGAGAAACGACATCCCACCTACACTTGGAGGAATCATACAATATATTGGTAGTAATCTTGACCCTCCTCTCTAGAGTAATCTCAAGATTGTTAAATATGGATATCATATCTTTTATCCATGACTCTAAATCATGACGAATTCCATCCCCTAAGAATGTGGTAGGATTTTTTTGTTGAAATTACCTTGTATTCTCTTCCATAGAAGGGATAGGGCTCGAAACACCATAAATAGTCTAGATATCCCTGATAAAACTATCCCTAAACTGAGCATCAATTCCTAGTGGAAGATTATCATGAGGTTCCTTAGGTGTCACTATAGGAGGTATAACATGTGGCTCTAGACCCGCCACCTTTTGACTATTCTCATCTCCACTATATTGGCACACATTACAAGGACATCATGATGGAATATCTTTAGAATTTCCAAGAGTTCACACCTCACGTAAGTTTTTTTAAGAGATAGGGAATGTAGGTAAAGAATTAGTAAGAAAGATAAGGTGTAAGGCCTCCCTAATACATGAAATACTAGATAAAGAAAATGGTAAAGAGGACAGGTGCATGGCCTTCCTCTGATCATAACACATTGACATCCTACTCCAATAGCTAGGTCTAGATAAGAAGGAAAGACCTTAGAAGGATCATTGAAACATGACCTACCGCCCTTTCCTAGGTAAATATTAGGTTGAAGGTCTCATATTTCTTATATATATAACAAGGAAATTTTATTTTAAAAGGTTTTATTCACTATGATTCATTTATACATTTAATTTCCCTTTAAACATATTGAATTATGTGGATTACCATCCTGACTTATAAGGTCATGTACACCTTATAAATTGAAATTGGATGTCTACTTAATCCAATTCATATCCTGCTCCTACAGTTCAATTTATCACATTTCTATATTTTTAAGAAAATAGGAACTATATGATATAACAACTAGTCATAGCAACAATCAAATGAAAACAAGTAGATTCACGTGGAAAGTATGTGTGGCATAGAAATATGCATGGAAATCCATTCCCTAGGGTTCCTAGTATGATGCATGTAATGCAACACCCTATTTTTATTGGTCTGAAGTAATATAAAGTATCATTTCAATCATACCAATATCAGTAGTAGCACAAAACAAGTGTGTCACCCAATGGTGAAGTCATATCAACCATAAATTGCATAATCAATAACACAATTCCCAACCTAGGTAATTTGGGTGTCCCTGTACATGGGTTATCTATGTCCAAGAACAAGTTAATTTCTAAATCTATTTTATTAATCTCCTATCTAACCCAAACAAAATTAAAAATTAAAAAGTTAATGTGATACAACTTTTTATCATCCTTGACTTGGTTTCCACTTAACCATGCCCTGAGCCTGATTGGTCACATGAGCTCAAGCACATTCTCCTAAATACCAGAGGCTACCGACTAACTGTGAGGGCCTATGGTATGTCGGTGGGGAGACTATTCCTTTTTATATTGGATTATAGATAGAATAAAACAAAATATCATAAATAGAATAAGGATAATAAGAAGTAGATAGTTGCATATGTAAAGAAATAAACTGAACAGTATAAGTAAATAGCTAGCATAAGCAAATAATAATAATAATAGATATAGTAATAATCATGTTGATTTCACATGTCTATATAAAATGTAAGTGTTGGGTAATATGGGGTACACACATATACAACATGCTATAAAAATAAACAAAAATTCCAAAAACTATTACACAACATCTCAAGTATAGGGTTCGGTCCTCTGTCCCCAAATCTCTATCCTAACAGCAAATAAATCAAGCATCAGAAGTAGAATGTTTCCCCTTATCTATACTTGCAAGCACAAATTCTACTTGGGTACCAAACGGTGCCTAAACATGGTGTGAAATGTAAATCTTAGTAGGCAGACAACTACGGTGTTTAGAAATTTCCATTTCGTGTTGTAAATATATAGCAGTTTTCCCATATAATAAAATTAGAGAAATATATAAATAAAACATGTAAACCTTGTTCTAGGTTCCTAAGTGGACACCCGTACCATATCACCTTCTTTGGTATATTCTAGAACTCTGAACATGGTACCTATGCATGCATGATAACTATACCATGTCCAATAGTAAACAAGTCAGCCCAAGGAGGTTTACACCTAAGCTTGTGCTTTGGATTGGGTTCTAATTCACATGTCATCACATAAGTATGCTAGTAAGAAAGAGAGAATCATCACAAGTACATTATATACTATAAATGAGGAGCAACAAGTATGGCATAAGCAATCAACCAATGCATTCAATAAATTCAATACAAACTATCCATCAAATCTAGTGGTGGAACCCCGAGCCCATCCAAGGTGATCTAAAAATAATCCCAAGTATTGCTATGGGAATATTTGATATAATCCAATACCACTGAGTCCATATAAGGAAATCCATCCAGAATCCCTTTTATCACTTGAGGCATGGTAACTCTAAGTTTTTCTTGGGTATCTCACATAGGGGACCGAGTATAACCCATGGCATAGTGTAGCCATCTTTCTATTGGGTTCATCCATGGTTTCTCCCCTAGGGAACTGGTATCACTCAGGATTATAAGAAACCGTCTGGCAAGCCCTTTCCTGGAAAGACAAAGCATCACCCCTAGTGCATCAAGTCATAACCAAAAGAGAATGGTGAGTCCATCCATGTATCCTTAATAAAAAACCTATATTCTCTCTCATTCTATATCAACTGAACCAAGTATCCAAGGAACATCACAATTCAATCATATAAATATAATCTCACGCTATCAATTAAGCACTGTAAGGCCAAAATCTATTCATTCTATCTAAATTACACAATTCAAGATGAAAATTGTAGAGGCATTAAGATCATTTAAATTCCCAAAGCTACAAGGCATAACATATAATTCAATCCACTTAATAAGGAATAAGAATTTAATAATTTCATAAGGAGATACAAGCATAGGAATATGGCATCATAATGCCTCTTATCACATGTCAATAATGATCTTCCAATACCTCAATCCATTAATCTTGACCAATCATAAACTTCCATTCAAAACCATAAACAACTCAAGAAATGAGAAATTAGTAAGGAAAGTCGCATATCATAACATAAATTTGAGCAATGACATATTTCATAAGAGAGGAATTTAATAACTTTCATGATAAATTAAATGTAAGGCAAGTGGTATTCAAAATGAAACTTCAATTGTAACACCCCAAGCTTCCATGGTATGTTTCCCCTTGAATAATGAAATAGCTTGCATTGTATGCAACTTCAAGATTCTAACACACTACGACCAATAAAACTAGCTGTTATGAATAGTAATACCCACTTTTTGAAATTTTATAAATTTTATTTTTCAAAATGGGCTTCATTTTTGAATTCGGAATATCGAAATTAGCTTATGGTGAATTTTTTGTATTTTTCTGAAAACTTTCAATTTTTGATAAATAGTGAAAACACTGCGTTATTGGTTAAAACTGACTTTTTATTTAAATAATTATTTATTTATTTAAATTTATTTTAGGTCAAAATAGATACATAATACCTATATAAGTTCAATTTAATTCATTGGAGTCATTTTATAATAATTTTAGATATATAAAAATTTTATTGAACTTTTTACCGTCTTTTACCCACCTCCTATGAGCATTTGCAAATTTGCATAAAACATAATTTTACCACTTATGGGAGTTGAATTTCAAAAATCTGAGAGACACGATTAATATAAGTAAGTAAAATTTGGTTCAATAAGATGAAAATAATTTTTGGTGAATAGTAACTTTTGACTTTTATTTAACACGGTTAAAAGTAAATAGGGTAATTAAGGATACAAATGATATCATAATTACACTAACACATGTCTTAATTCTATTGGATAAGTATAATTAGAAAAAAACAACCTTATGAATAAAATATGACCCCCTTTGGTCCACTTGGATTAGATTAGGACATTTATTATTATTTTATTTAAAGAAGAGTTAAAAGAGTTAAATTCCAAGTTTAATAACTAAACCATTTTTAATATAGGGTTACACAGAATATAAATTTGACTATAAATATTTATTAGAAATATAAAGATATTTCCTACATAATAGTATTTTATTTATAATTTTTAGACATTAAATGATTTAATTTATTTATGACAGATTGATGATGTATTAATTACCTTATTAATGAAATATTAAAATAATTGATATTATAAATATCCAAATAAATGTAAATTGAGACTTTTGATAAATTAAACTAATTTTCTAGGTTAAAATGACATGTTAGTGTTGGTTAAAAAAAATTATTCGAAGTGATAATGTTTTAATGGCTTTCAAAAAAAATCAAATACTAAATAGTGTCAAAATTGACATAATTGAGTTTTTAAAACAAATACTATATTATTAATTGATATAATATTCCTAAAAATCTAAGGATCAGAAAAAGGACTTAGATAAGGTTATATATATTAATAATGAACCAAATGGTGTTTTCTTGTCTTGTTATAGTAAGTTTATTAACCATATAATATAAAAATACAAAGAGACATGGTAAATGTCAAACTCTTTAACTAAGAGTTAAATCTAAATGATAAGGTTAATATGGTGACCTAAACATGTCCAAAACCTATTGGTTGAGAGTTTTTTGACCCATAACCATATTATCCTAGAAATAAATCATTTTTAAGCCATTAGAAACCGAAAATTATTTTATTATAAATTAACATTTCAAGATTTTCCTAAAGTGACCCTCGCCTCTCTTATAAAAGGCTACTTCCCATTCTCTTAATTTTACACCTCCAAAGCCATTTTTCTGGGACGAAACCTGCCCAAATATCCTACCAACTTTCATATCTTAATCCAAGAGGCCTTTATTTGGTCAGAAAGATGAACTAAGGAGCCCTTTTGATCAAATCAAAAAGAAGAACACAAAGAAGAGGTAAATATTTCATCACCTCTTTCAAGTTCTTTTCTTCTTCCACTTCCTCTTTATTTGTTGTTTCCATTATAAAATAATAACTCTAGTATGTTATATATAATATTATGTTATTATAAAAATGATACATCTATATTCATTATTCTATCCATCATATGAATGACAAAGTCACTATACATGTGTACGTAAGGATTACCGTCTCTACGTCGTTGTGTAGTTTGTTATTCAAACACTTCATTATTTTGATGGGTATAATAATGAGTATAAATGATGTAAATAATAAATATAAAATTTTAATGATTCTGTATATATTATATACCATCTAATTACATACGATTTCACCATCAATATAATGATATTATCGCTCGTGCCTATGTACGGATTACCGTCTCCACGAACGCGATGAGATTCATTACCCATCATAATAATTGAAGAATAATTCTCATTTTATGATTAAAAATAATTTTTATGAACATAATATAATTATTTATATGAATAAAATACATCCTATCCATAATAAACATGACTTACATAACCAATCATATAAAGGAAAACGAATCAGTTAACACCCAAAACAATGATACTACTAAAATATTATTAACAAATAAACATTATAAGGTATTATATGATATCATATTTTTGTATACGATTTTTTTATAATTTAATAAAAATGTTTTAACTAATATACAGAAGGTTAACATACCATCGACTGAGGAAAAGTACAATGTAAGGGTTAATTTCACAATCTCTTTATTATCCAAGGTTCTTTTTACGTAAGTATCTACTGGGACCTCTTTATCATCCACATCCATGTTTCTTAAAAAAGTATTCCAAAACATTTTAACAATTTACTGGACTATAGTTTAAATTCATTTATCCCCTTTTTTGAATTTTTATAAAATGTTTTGAAAGTAATCTTTCTGTTGTTTTCCAAACAAGGTACTTTATGAACTTTTCAACAAAATTAAGGTAAGAATGTATTTTTTTAACTTATACAGCATGTCTGGCTATTTTCCATCATTATATCATCATCGAAGCTTCCCATAAAAGATCATAAGAATATTTTCAAAATAAATTTTTTCTTTTATAATTATTGTACTTTTAAGTAATCTCTAAATAGAAAGAGGTATTTATTTCAAATAGTTTTCATTTCATCTATGTCAACATCCTTTGATGGATTTAAAACTTGTTTGAAGTTGATTTATTATGATAAAAATATTCCATATTATATTGAAGGTTTTATGATATGTTTGACTGTTGATGTGTTATTTTAACACCATTCATGGTTTATGGATAAAGTATTGACATTTCGTATGCTAGTTTTAATACGAATGTTTATTTTATGTTTCAACCTTTTTATATAAGGAATGTATTGGACTTAGTATGTGACGGGTGGATCCCACTATAGCTCCTCGATGAATCGATAGGTATCATGAGACAATTATATGTGGAATTGTTCTAGGACTTTCCCAATTTGATATATGGGTTTGGCCGAGGACTTAATAATTTTTAGACTTCTTGGCTGAGGCCTTGAAAAAAATGTTTCAAAATGTCTGGAATTATACATTCCCTAATTATAAAAATAATATTGTTGGTTCATGTGGTTATTAGACTAGTATAATACCCATGAATATGTTTTATTATGGAATTATTTACTCTGATCATATTCCTACCATAAAGTGTTCATGTTTATTATCTTTAAAGGCATGTATTTTTAATTATTCATCACGCCTAATGTTTATGTTATCTTCCGCTGTATTTCTTACCCTTACTGAGCATTTGAGCTCACCCCTTTCTTATGTTTCATTTTCCCAGGATATGAAGAAGTAAGTTATGAGTGACTTGTAGGTATAATCTAGGAGTCTTGGATCTTTCTAATGGAATAAATTAGTGTTTTATTTCTGTTCAAGTTGTAATGTTGAACTTATGAATGTATCTTGTTTCCAATAATACTAAATTGATCAGTCTTTCGGGACATTATTCATTGTATCATGACAATGTATTAAAATAATGCACCGACTCCGGGATTCTAGGGTCGGGGTGTTACAGTTGGTATCATAGGAAGTTTAGTACAAACCTTGGAAACTAGATTTAGATAAACTATGATTAGAGCACATTACCCTAAGATAGACTTTGAGGATTGGTATAGAAGAACTTACTAGAATTTTGGTAATGTAGAGATTTTGTATATTTTCTAATCATTACATCCTTGTCTAGATACAAGCAGGTAGAGGTGGATCAGGCATAGATGTACCTAGGATTCAAAACTCCAACAAGGAGTTTTGGGATTGACCCAGGGTATCCTGGCGCATGACAATGGGCCTTACTGCACTCTTGGTTACGACATTCCTAGAGGATATGATTTGGATAATTCATATTTAATTTACAAACCATTATGAAGTATTTATGAGTATATACCTCTTTAAAGAAAACATTTTTTTTATGATTATGGATTATATCCATAAATTGTTCAATTTATGTTAAGTGTTTTACAAGATTGGAATTATGTATTGAAATTCATAAACTAATCTAGTGTATTACATTGTTTAGAAATGGTGCCTAGTTTAAGGAATGGAAACTGTATCAATTCACATAATCCATGTAGGTATTTCCCTCTAACTCAAGATAATTATAGTGGAGCTGGTGATGCAACTGGTGCTGGTCAGCTTATCACCATACTGGGACAACTGAATCAGGTTAGGAATAATAACCTTACCCATATGGAGCACCCTGATCCACAATGTGGAGGATCAATGATAGACCTATTCATGAGGCAACAACCACCAATATTAAATGGGTCTACAAATCCATTTGTTGCTAAGCAATGGATAATTTACTTAGAGAAAATATTCCATGGTGTGGGGAGTAGCAAAAGGGAAAAATTAGTCATGGCAGTTTATCACCTCATGGGAGATGCAGATCAATGGTGGTCATTGATTTAAAACACAAAGGAGGATGAAAAAGTTTCAAGTATGGAATGGAGGGAGTTTAAAGATATTTTCTTAGAAAAATACTTTCCTTGTGACAATCAAGCGGATATGGAAAGGCAATTACTGAGTCTAAGACAAAAGGAGGATGAGAATTTAATAATTATGGGTGAGGAAAAGAATGTTCAAATAGAGGATGTACCTATTGTGCAAGAATATGTTGATGTGTTTCCATAGGATTTACTTGGACATCCTCCAGGATGAGAAATTGAGTTTTCCATTAATTTAATTCCTGGTTCAAGGCCCATATCTAAGACCCCTTATAGAATATCCATTGTAGAATTAGTGGAACTAAAGAAACAACTAGAGGATTGGAGTAATAAGGGATTAATTCTCCCTAGTGTTTCTCCATGGGGATCCCCTGTCCTTTTTGTTAAGAATAAAGATGTATCTATGAGGTTTTGCATTAACTATAGGTAGATCAATGCTATAACAATAAAGAACAAGTATCCCCTACCTCACATTGATGATTTATTCAACCAACTTCATGGAGATCAATATTTTTCAAAGATTGACCTTTGATCTGGATATCATCAGTTTCTGTGTGAATAAGGAAGACATTCTAAAAACAGCATTTCAAACCAGGTACGGGCATTACGAGTTTATAGTAATGCCTTTTGTATTGACTAATAAACCCTCTGTCTTCAAGGATCTAATTAAAAGAGTTTTCAAGGAATATATTTATGAATTTGTAGTGGTATTTATTAATGATATCTTGGTATACTCCAAAAGCTAAAAAGATCATGAAAATCACTTGCGCATTATTCTAAAGACACTTAGAATAAATGAATTATATGGTAAGTTTAGAAAGTGTGAATTCTGGCTTCAAGAGATTTCTTTTCTTGGCCATATTTTCTCTAAGTATGGAATATCTATTGATCCTTCAAAGACCAAGGCAATCCGATAATGGCTAGCACCAACGAGTATAACTGAGGTACATAGTTTTATTGGTTTAACAGGTTATTATCAACATTTCATCCATAATTTTTCCCAGTTGGCTAACCCATTAACCAAGATCACACGTAAAGGTGTTAAATTTGTTTGCATAAAATAATGTGAAGAATGTTTTGAATAACTGAAGAGAAGATTAGTCAATTCTCTTATCTTGACCCTACCATCAGGGAATGATGGGTTTGTTATTTATAGTGATGCTTCAAAGAAAGTACTTGGTTGTGTCCTTATGTATAATGATAGAGTTACTGAATATGCATCACGATAGCTAAAAATTCATGAGAAAAACTATCACACTCATGATCTTGAGTTAGTAGCTATAATATTTACTCTGAAGATATGGAGACACTATATCTATGGTGAAAATGGGAGATTTATACTGAACACAAGAGTTTGAAATATATTTTCTCACAAAAAGAACTAAACATGAGGGAAATAAGATGGCTTAAACTACTCAAGTATTATGATTTCACAATACACTAGTAGCCAAGGAAGGAAAATAAGGTGGTAGATGCTTTGAGCAGAAAGGATGATGGAGTTTTGAACAAGATGAGAGTTGAAAGGGATCCTATTTTCATGGATCTAGTAAATATAGATATGGGAATAACCATGGAGGGCGAAACATCATTACTTTTTCAAAATGGTTTCCAAAGCATATTTACTATAAAGGATAAAAAAATTCTCAGACTGATGATGAGAAGTTTCAAAAGAAGATTAAAGATGTAAATGATGGGAGATTGAGTGACTTCGTATATGAAGATGGAATTTTGAAATTTGGGAAGAGGCTTTGTGTTCCCAATATACCTTATCTAAAAAGGGAATTGTTGGATGATGCTCATAGCTCCAATTTATCTATACATCCTGGGAGAACCAAGATTTATGGAGATTTGAAGGAACATTTTTAGTGGGACAACATGAAAAGGGATATTGTTGATTTTGTGTTGAGGTGTATGGTTTTCCAACAAGTGAAAGCTGGAAGACAACATTCTAGAGGAGTCATGCAACCTCTTCCCATACCTGAGTGGAAATGGGATGATATTATGATGGACTTTTTCATGGGGATACCAAATACTCCTAGAAGGAATGATATGGGTTATTTTTGATCTTCTTATTAAGTCATCACATTTTCTTGCTATAAGAGAAGATTTTCCACTTGAATATTTAGCAAGACTGTATATTAATGAAGTTTTAAGACTTCATGGAGTACCCCTATCGATTGTTTCGGATCTTGATCCTCATTTTACATCAATATTCTGAAAAATTATTCAAAAAGCCCTGGATACTGAACTTCATTTGAGCACTACCTACCACCCTCAAACTGATGGACAATTAGAATGGACTATTAAAACCTTAGAATACATGTTGAGATCTTTATGACTTGATTTTCAAGGTATGTGGGATCAATAATTACCTCTGGTTGAATTTTCCTATAACAATAGATTCCATTAAAATATTTATATAGCGCCATATGAAGTTTTATATGGAAAGAGATTTCACACACCAACTTGTTGGGATGATGTTGGTGAAAGAAAACTTGTAGGCCCAGAACTTGTTGAGGAAATGATGGAAAAGGTGAAGGTTATCCAAACCCACATCAAAGTAGCTCAAAGTAGGCATAAGAGCTATGCTGATAACCAAAGGAAGGATTTAGAATTTCAGGTAGGAGATCATGTTTTCTTGAAGGTATCTCCATGGAAGGGAGTAATATGATTCAGTAAGAAGGGTAAATTAAGTCCTAGGTACATCAGACCTTTCGAAATTCTAGAAAGAATTTGGGTTGTAGCTTACCATTTGGCAATGCCGCCATGTCTCTCTAAAGTTCATGATATGTTCCATGTATCATTGTAGAGAAAATACATTCCTGACCCAACGCATGTACTCACCTATGAGGAAATTGAACTAAAACATGATCTATCTTATTGTGAAGAGCCTTTCAAGATTCTTGATACTAGAGAAAAAGTGTTGAGAAACCAGACGACTCATCTGGTAAAAGTTCTATGGAGAAACAATAAGATTGAAGAGGCAACGTGGGAACCAGAGGAACTTATGATGAAGAACCACTCGAATCTTTTTGTGTTGTAGTATTCTAAAAATTTCAAGGATGAAATTATTTGGAGGGAAAAATTTAACACCCTAAGCTTCCATGGTATGTTTCCCTCTGAATAATGAAATAGCTTTCATTGTACGTAACTTTGAGATTCTAACACACTGCGACCAATCAAACTAGCCGTTATGAATAGTAATACAAACTTTTTGAAATTTTATAATTTTTATTTTTCAAAATGGACTTCATTTTTGAATTCGTAATATCAAAATTATCTTAGGGTGAATTTTTTGTATTTTTCTGAAAACATTCAATTGTTGATGAATAGTGAAAAACACTGCTTTATTGGTTAAAACCAAATTTTTATTTAAATAATTATTTATTTTATTTAAATTTATTTTATGTAAAAATAAATATATAATACCTATATAAGTTAAATTTAATTCATTGGAGTCATTTTATAATAAGTTTAGATATATATAAATTTTATTGAACTTTTTATCGTCTTTTACCCTCCTCCTAGGAGCATTTGCAAATTTTCATAAAACTTAATTTTACTGCTTCTGTGAGTTTAATTTCAAAAATACGAGAGACACGGTTAATATCAGTAACTAAAATTTTGTTCAATAAGTTGAAAATATTTTTTGGTGAATAGTAACTTTTGACTTTTATTTACCATGGTTAAAAGTAAATAGGGTAATTAAGGGTAAATATGATATCATAATTACCCTAAAACGTGTCCTAATTCTATTGGATAAGTATAATTCGACCAAATAAATCTTAAAAATAAAATATTACCCCCTTTGGTCCACTTGGATTAGATTAGGACATTTATTATTATTTTATTTAAAGAAGAGTTAAAAGAGTTAAATTCAAAGTTTAATAACTAAACCATTTTTAATATAGGGTTAAACCAAATATAAATTAACCTATAAATATTAATTATAAATCTAAAAAAAATTCCTACATAATGGTATTTTATTTATAATTTTTAGACATTAAATAATTTAATTTATTTATGACACAATGATGATGCAGTAATTACCTTATTATTGAAATATTAAAATAATTGATATTATAAATATCCAAATAAACTAAATTTGAGACTTATGATAAATTAAACTAATTTTATAGGTTAATATTACATGTTAGGGTTGGTTAAATAAATTTCATTCGAAGTGGTAAAGTTTTAATGGATTTCAAAAAAAATCAAATATTAAATAGTGTCCAAATTGACATAATTGAGTTTTTAAAACAAACACTATATTATTAATTGATATAATATTTCTAGAAATATGAGGTTCATCCAAAGGACTTGGATAAGGTTATATATATTAATATTGAACCACATGGGGTTCTCTTGGCTTGTTATAGTAAGTTTATTAACCATATAATATAAAAATACAAAGAGACGTGGTAAATGTCAAACTATTTAACTAAGAGTTAAATAAAAAATATAAGGTTAATATGGTGACCTAAAACTATCCAAAACCTATTGGTTGAGAGTATTTCGACCCATACCCATCTTATCCTCTAAATAAATCATTTTGGATCCATTATAAACCTAAAATGATTTTATTATAAAATAATATTTCAAGATTTCCCTAAAGTGACCCTCACCTCTCTTATAAAAGGGTACTTCTCCTTCTCTTAATTTCACACCTCCAATGACATTTTTCTCGTCCAACACCAGCCCAAATATCCTACCAACTTTCCTCCCTTCATCCTAGAGGCCTTACTTTGTTCAGAAATCCAACCTAAAAATCCCTTTTGATCAAATCAAAAGGAAGAACCCGAAGAAGAGGTAAATATTTAATCACCTCTTTCAAGTTCTTTTATTTTTCCACTTCCTCTTTATTTATTGTTTCCATTCTAAAATAATAACCCTGGTATATTATATATACAATGATGTTATTATAAAAATGGTACATCCATATTCATTATTCTATCCATCATATGAATCACAAAGTCACCATACGTGTGTACGTATAGATTACCGTCTCCACGTCGTGGTGTAGTTTGTTATTCAAACACTTCATTATTTGGATGGGTATAATAATGTGTATAAATGATGTAAATAATAAATATAAAATTTTAATGATTCTTTATATATGATATACCATCCAATTACATATGATTTCACCATCAATATAATGATATTATCGCTCGTGTGTATGTACGGATTACCGTCTCCACGAACGCGATGAGATTCTTTCCCCATCATAATCATTCAAGAATAATTTTCATTTTATGATTAAAAATAATTTTTATGAACATAGTATAATTTTTTATATGAATAAAACACATCCTATCCATATAAAACATGACTTACATAACCAAGCATATAAAAGAAAGCGAATCATTTAACACCCGAAACGATGATACTACAAAAATATTATTAACAAAACAATATTATAAGAACATATATGATATCATATTTTTGTATATGATTATTATATAATTTAATAACAATTTTTAACTATTATACAGGAGTTTAACATACCATTTACTATGTAAAAGTACAAGGTAAGGTTTAATTTCACAATCTCTTTATTATCCGATATTGTTTTTACGTAAGTATATACTGGGACCTCTTTATCATCCACATCCATGTTTCTTAAAAATGTATTCCAAATTTTTTTTATTATTTACTAGACTATGGGTTAAACTCATTTATACCCTTTTTTGATTTTTTGTAAAATGTTTTGAAATGAATCTTTCTGTCATTTTCCAAACAAGGTACTTTATGACCTTTTCAACAAAATTAATGTAAGAATGTCTTTTTTAAATTATACAACGGGTGTGGCTATTTTCTGCCATTATATCATCATTGAAGCTTCCCATACAAGCTCATAATAATATTTTCAAAATAAAAGTTTTATTTTATAATTATGTTACTTTTAAATAATTTCAAAATAGAAAGAGGTATTTATTTCAAATATTTTTCATTTCATCTATGTCAATATCCTTTGATGTATTTTAAACATATTTGAAGTTGATTTATTATAATACAAATATTCCATATTGTATTGAAGTTTTTAAGATATGTTTGACTATGGATGTGTTATTTTAACACCATTCATGGTTTATGGATAAAGTATTGACATTTCGTATTCTAGTTTTTATACGAATGTTTATGTTATGTTTTGACCTTTTCATATGAGGAATGCATTGGACTTAGTAAGTGACAGGTGGAGCCCATTATAGCTCCTCAATGCATCGGTAGGTCTCATGAGACAAACTAGTATCTTGGCACATGGCCTTGA
This sequence comes from Viscum album, assembly GCA_963277665.1. Classification (NCBI taxonomy): domain Eukaryota; kingdom Viridiplantae; phylum Streptophyta; class Magnoliopsida; order Santalales; family Viscaceae; genus Viscum; species Viscum album. The sequence continues at coordinate 78,400,866 of OY728159.1, forward strand.
AAAAATCTTATTTGTAGTCTTGGTACAAGGCCTTGACTATGTGGTTATGACGTCTTGCATTATGCATTCCATCATTATGAAAGTGGTTATTGATATTTCATGTGATTATTTGACTAGTAGAATATCCATGTGAATAAGTAAATGGAATTATTTGATTTTATATTTTCTATATTATGCTGAAGTTTAAGTTTAAAAGGATTTTGTTTTATTCTTATACATTTCCTTAAATTTTTATGCTTATTTATGAAAATTTCCGCTATATTGTTATCCTTACTAAGCAACTGATCTCACCCCTTTCTATGTTTTATTTTTCCCAGGATGTGAAGAAATATTTTATGGTTGACCTACAGGGATAGGCTAAGGATATAAGTGTGGTCAATTGGGACTAAATTTTGTTGATTTTTTTTCATGATGTAATATAAAACTTATGAATGTATCTAGTACTTCCAAAGATACTAAAATGATCGGTCTTTCAGGACATGATTTCTTGTATCATGATAATGTTATGTAATAATGCACCAGCTCTAGGTAACTAGGGTCTGGGAGTTACATCAATCGTGTCAAGGAATATGGAATTACACATGGGATAATAAATTAAAATCAATCATAGGAATTGATAAAGGATTGGACTCATGGTCCATTACTCATTTTAGTTCATTTCACCATTTTAAGGCATCAACCAAGGAAACACACACACACACCCAAGGTGGTTCTCAAGGTAAGGCATAGGCATAAGGGCTATATATGATGGTTACACCCATGGGATGGTCAAAGGTAAGTAAAACACCCTAAATATGAGTTTCTCTATAAATGTAAGTCACCATGAACATGTAAAACCAATCCATTTAATTTAATATGCAATAACCAAGCTTCACTGGAAGGCTCTGGCTAGCGGCATAATGGCGAGACGTCTAAAAATCAAAAAATGATACGAAAAATAGTAGACACCCTACCACATAGACATAGTACTCTAAACTCCCGATATCAAACCTTGATTTAACCTAAAATGGAATAAATTGTAATATTTAACAAAACCCCAAAAGAGGAAGAAATTCATTTCCTGAAAATAGAACAATGGATGATGGAGAAACTTAAAAATAGATGATTTCATATGATAGAGCTTACTGAGATGATTTTTTTTCTTTCGATGTTAAAGAAATTAGAGTAGAAAAAATGGAGATATCCCAAAACCCCAAAGGAGGAGGATGGATATCTCACACGCTTGGAGGGAGAAGAGAAAATCGGATCGAAAGATATGGGAAGAAGGAAAATAGGGTTAAACATTTCATTAAGGGTATAAATTTAATTTCACTAATAAAATACATTATGCACGGTTTGGTTGTATGGTTTGGCCAAACTGTACGCCAACCATGCGCAAAGTTCTGCTTCATTGGGTACATCGCACGGTTAAGCTCACAATTTTATTAACCATGCACAAACCATTCATTTTCTCACTACTTGAAACCTACAACATGGTGCATGACCATGCGCCCTAGGCACACAGTTTTAGAAAAAAAACGTATGGCCCAGCCTTTTTCGCCATTTTTCGTCATTCGAGCTTCAAATGAGCCCCAGACATCCCTGGGACCTCTATTAACCTCCTAGGCATCAAATTGAGGGTCATATTAAGGAATTAAACCAAAAATTTAATAGTCTATACCTTTGGATAATTCCAAGATGTTCCAAATAGTAAATTTTGAATGGTTTCTAAAAGCATGAACACACATCAATTTTGTTTCAGTATGTAGTCATAAAAAAATTATTTGAGTTGAGTAACAATAGTGATCCTGATTTTTTCCATCAAATGCTATTAATTTATTTACCTTTGATCTATTTTAAAGAAAAAATAGTGTAAATGTATTCCTATTTGAATCCATGTATTTTTCAAGTTCTTAATAAATAGTTAATTCTTTTGATGTTTTCAAATAATCAAATATCCATTGGTGTGATTAATTACCATGTTCTTGATTTAGAATACATTAATATCCAAACTCATTCCTATTAACAAAATTAATAATATATTTAAAATTTATTAACAATGAATTTGTACATGATATTATGTTTTCTTGATAACATAGTTTGTATGCATATACTAGTACTTCATTTTTCACTAATGTGGTATTATGGTTACTATTGAGAATATGATGGCCCAACAATGATTAAATAATTTTTTATCTTAACACTATGTTGGATCAACAACACTATTATGTAATATTTATTCATGGAATATTCATGTGGTGACACAGACTCACCCAACTCTTAAGGTTTCATTGTTATCCAATTTACTTTGTTCTTACTAACATATAATAAATTTTTGTTAATGATCTCTCCATTCCCACTTGAGGTTTTATTGAACTTATAATGTATTCTTAACATAACCTTCATATCATAAATTATGTTTGTATTGGAATAACATTTTCTTAGGCTATATCTCAATGCAATGTTGGCTTCTGATGTATCCTCAACCTCATGATTATTCATCTTCTATACTCAATGTCATATTCATGATATTTTAATTGAGTTTCATCCTTTTTCAAGTAAAAATATACAAGAAAATATTCAAAAAAATGGTAATCATTTTATTCAAGTTAGATAAATAATTAAATAACAAATAGATAGCCAAACCACTAATTTTATGAAATATGGGACCATAATTCTTGTTATTCCACATCATGTTCATATCCTTAACCTCTAATTCTTGTTGTATTGGTTGTAATATAGTGAACTTCCAACATAGATTGTGTTTAATCATATACTGCCCTAATATCTAATGTAGTGTGAATATCCCTTTATATATTCATGAGATTCCATATTACTTTTATTTCAAAATTCAATCTAAGATAATACTCATGCATAGCCACAAACCTATTCAAACTGGGCATAAATTATAAATGAGAATTTTTATTCTTATTAAAACAAAAATATTATTGGATTAATGATTCAATAATCTCCCCCTTTCTGATAAGGAAAAAACAATTCAATAATAGTTTAAAAAAATAAATCAAAAACATTAAAGTGTCATAAATTATATATAAACTACAATAAGCAATCCAAACCCCCCTAAATAATATGATCATACCAAACATACATCTACAAATAGCCTATCCCCCTTTGTACTTACCAAAATAAGATAAAATAAATAAATTTTTAAATTAAAAAAAGGGTATTCTACTTTATTTTAAATTATAAATATAATTCAACAATAATAAACATAAATTAAAAAATATAAAAGAGGAAAATCATATATGTGCACCAATTTTTTTAGTTACCTTATTATTTTCATTATTAGTTTTATCCATTTTTATACCAACTATATTAGTTTCAACCACTAAATAAGATAACTCTTCTACTACTATCTATTCATATATATATTTCTCCATAGGTACACTAACTAATAGAGCTTCCTCTAATTTATCATTATAAGATTTTTCTTAAACATCCAAAAGTTTTGGATCTTCTTCTCTAGTGATTGAGATAGAAGTAGAAATATTCAAAATTAGTACATATACACACTATAAAAAATATAAAATAATACTTTTAAGTCCTTCAATATATTTCTAAAGTAAATATTATAATACTGGTTGAGGTGTCTCAATATATAAACCTCTTTCAACTTATTGAGTGATAGCAGTTAAAGGGCTTACAACTAATTTGGATTGATACTAGGATGATTTTAATATTTAGGGTTCTAACTACACACTAAAATCTTAAAACATTTAGTAGTGACAACATCCTCCTCATCAATATTGTCATTATGAATTAAATCCACATGATGTACCTAGTGGATAGGTGCATACACTAGAGAAGGGGGTAAATCAGGTGTTCCCAAATTTTTAAAAAATTCCAAACTTTTCCTAAAACCCCTTTGAAATTTTACCATTGTTTCCAGTTAGTTCATATGGATCTATTTTAGGTTTAATCTAGAAATCATTAACTATATTTAATATAAATAAATCCATAAATAATCACACAATATTTTTACAATGTTTGGTGCAAATACCTAGTCCTTGCCTTAATTATTTATTCATCCCAATCAATGATTAACCACTATAATCTGATGATTATTACAATGGGTGTTGTTTCCTATACTAACATTGAATCTTACAGTGTTTACAATGTCTGAGTCTCATAGGTTTTCTTTTTCGAAAGTCACACTAAACTTATCTTAGAAACTTCGCACTATTATCATCGAGTAACATGGATTTATCCATGAATACTCAAAGTTTCATAAGTTTTATGGATTCCCATAATATATATGTAGGTTCTTGATTTGAAGTTCCTTTTGGAAGTAAATATTTAGTTATCTCCAAGATGCATCTGCACCAAGATAATAGATCTCCTTGAACTCTCAGTAATTTCTTTGAATATCTTTAGATCTTAAAGATAAATTGAATTCAAATTAGTATCCAATAAAACTCAGCTTCACAATTTTTAAATGATCATGATTACATCGCTTCTTATCTACTCAAAAATGGAAAGTTCCAACACCATATGTAAACATCATAGCATAGTAGATCTTTTATCTATTCTTCTTTTCAAAACCTGGGATCTCTCAAACTAATATGAGATTGATTGTTGGATCCCCTTATTCTTCTTAAATAAAAATTGCAGTGGATACCTATTCATTTTTTAGAGATATGATCTTCAGATATCACATAGAAGCACTTCATCTACTTCTTTGTACTTCCAAACTCAAACCAAAAACACTTCCATCTATATTTATTATTCCTTTTTCCCTCAAAATTCACAACCACTCAAGCTCATGATAAGCTCCTTAAATTATTTATTTCTTTTAAAAATACCATAAATTTTATGTTGAGGGGAAAAAGTAGATACTATTACAAAAACACCATTATAGAATACCCCTTATAAGTTTCCATGTATTCCTATACATTCTTTTTCAACTCAAGAAGTATTCCAAAAATACCACTATTAAATGATCCTCATTTTGAAACATGATCAAATAAAATATCATTTTATTCTTCAATAGTAATGGTTCCATATCCTCAAATTATCTATATAAAAACCCATATCTTGAATTTTCCACATCTTTATAAAATATCCAGCAAATATATTTTGTGATATGGAATTATTTTGTATCATGAGACTTTCATTAAAAATAGTACAACCTTTGATATCAGATCTATATGAAATAGTTTCATCTCAAAATCTATTTTTAGACTTATAAAAATTAATATAAATACATCTTAGTTCCTCTTAAATATCAAACATACTTAGATCAATGGATATAGGTAATGATGAATAGAATATCAAGATTTGATGGTTTTATATCTGTATTATTCTTGAAAAATTGATAAAAATAAATTAATCCTTAAATAATATATAAAGTTGGTTCTATGCTTTGATATTCCTTAAAATAGTCCTATATCATGGATTAAGTAACCATCATGATGTTTTTAACATGAAATCACAGCTTTAGTATCTTCATATTTTCATTTCCTTATAATCAAATAATTCTAGAAACTCTATTTTTCATTTTTTATTGATCATCCCCTTCCATGGATGAATATCAACTTAATTTTCATATAATTATTAGATAAAACACCATTATAATTTTTTATTATATTTAAATACATTAATAATATATCTTTCATCATTAAAAATTAATCCATCTTCATCAAATTCAAAATTTGGAAACTTGATTTTTCAATTAATAGAATCTTTAAATTTTCACTAAGTGTTAAAGTTTAACACTGGGGAATTCAAAGTATTATATTTTAAAAGACATATGATGAATTTTTATGTTATTATATATGTTATTATTTTAATCTAGTATCTTTTTAAAGTAAATTCTATGTGTTTAATCTTTATGATCATCCAAATCATTACATTTGAGACTTGAAAGGCTTACACTCAGTGGCGGAAGCCTTAGAATCAATACTTTTATTAAATTTAAATATACATAAAAGGCTTATGATGAATCCATATGATTATAAAATACATACATTCAGAATCTAAAGTATTAAATTCAGATTGAAGTCTTAAAATTTTTAGGAAAATTCTTACACTTATTACTTAGCCATTTTTTCATGAACTCTAAAAATTAGATTTTTGTAGTAAGCTTCAAAACAAATTCTGATTTCTTTTAGGGGTCTCCAACCTATTCAAATCATATTATAACTTCTTAAAATGATTTTTTTAATTATTATAATAACTTTATACTCCTTTTAATTCATTTCTTCTAAGGTGTTTTAGTATATTTAATACTCTAAATATAGTGTTTCCATGAACTCCTCTACTGGGTCAAGTTCATAATTCTTCAATCAATCATGATCCATCTCTATTCACATCAACCTTTATCCTAAAGTTTTATAAAAATGATTATAGTTTCCAATATGAATTTTATTACTCATATGAGTTCTCTTATTTTATCTATCTTTTCCACTACCTAGAAGTTGTCTAGATAGATATCCATTAGTAATAGCAGCTTCCACATAATATATTAAAGACAAGTATCTTTCTTTAACACTGGTCATATAATTGAAGATTGTATCTTTAAATTATCTAATTTGATATGGTTTGGATATTTTAATCTATCCTCTAATTATTAAAGGGTATCTATATCTACTTTTATTGTTTCCTAATATTTGAGTAGTAGCTTCTCAATCACTTTTCCCATATACCCATCATGTGATAACCTAACAACGCACATACTCAAAACCATGGGCATATTCACTTATTCCTTAATGGGTTGGTACTCTAATATATTACCCATCTCATCAACTTTTTATAATTAAATTTTTAGTTAAAATAATAATAAGTGAAAAAAAATAACAATTAACCTAAAGTCACTACACAACTCTTGGATTCTTATCTCAAATAAAAAGTTTGACCATTAGTACAAACCTATTACTTAAAATGGTTCTCTTATACCAACCATCCATATAAGGGTGATATAAAGTACTAAAACTCAACTCATTATCTAGTTATTCCTAAGGGCTTCTCTGTAACCTCAAGGTAAACCTCAAGTCTTGATCAGATATAATAGAGAGTGGAACTTCATGTAGTCTTACCACTCCCCTTATATATATCTTGGAATGTTGGTCAAAAGATCTATATTCCTTGAGAGAAATGAAATTAATTGACTTTATAAGGTTATCAACTACCACCGAAATCGAATTATTTTCTTTAGATGTCCTAGGGAGTCCTATCATTAAATTAATGGTAATATTTTCCCATATCTATACTGGTATGGGAAATGGTTTCATCAAACCCTTGGTATTTTTTGTTCATATTTGACATATTTTCATAATAAGAATCGAGATACAAATTCTATAATCTCCATATTCATGTTATCCCATAAGAAGTTCTTCTTCACATCTATATACATCTTAATGCTTCCAAGATGAATAGAGAAAGATGAATTGTACACATCATCCAGAAGTTACCCCTTCATCTCTGGTTTTAATGGGATACATATCTGAGTTCTAAACATTATAACACTATCTTTAGAAAAGTTGAACTTTGGAATATTTTATACCTTTTTATATATTTCCCCACCATCCTTCAAGTCCTCCTTTATCCTCCCAAGAATGGATGATTGAGAAGTTATTTGAGAAATGTGGGACAAATAACCTATTATTATTCTCACTTCCATCCTTTTCATGGACAAGAATATTGGATCCATTTTAATCCTCATCATGGATAGGGTTGTAGGATCCTTTATAATCCAAGAATTAGAAACTTTTTTCACCTTCCTAGGATGGTAACAGGTTGAACAATCATAATCCTTGATTAGTTATAAACACATTCATTGGTGCATATTGTGCTCCTTTTGTGTGAATATATACTTGAGGATTTTATGATCCATATATATTTCATACTTCCCCCTATATAGATAATGTCATCAAATATTCAATGTAAATATCACTGCATCCAATTATAGATTATGTGTTGGGTATTTCTGCTCATGGATTGTTAATTGGTGGGAGGAATAGGCTATCACTTTGTTATCTTGCATGAGTACACAACCCAAGACCTTTTTGGATACATTATTGTATATCAAAAATCCTTCCCCATTAGTGGTTAATGTGAGACCAGGTTCATTAATTATCTTCTTATTTAACTGTTTAAAGATCTCCAAATATTCATACATCCATAAAAACTTAACTCCCTTTTGATTTATCTTGGTTAGTGGGATTGAAAATCATTATAATTTTCTCAAATATCGATGATAGTACCCAACTAATCCAAGGAAACTATAAATCTTTGTCATAGATGTTGTTTTAGTCCATCTTTCAATTGCCTCTGTCTTCAAAGGATCTAAAAATATTACTTTTCTTATGATAACATGCTCTAGGAATGTTACTTTATCAATCAAAAACATGAATTTATTGTAATTTTCATATAAATTTTCTTTTCACGAGGTCTTTAGTGCAACATTAAAATACTCCTCATGTTCCTCCCTGATTTTTGAGTAGATAATAATATAATCAAAAAATTATACCATAAATTTATTGAGATAATCCCTATGGATTCTATTAATTAATTCCATGATGATAGTTTGAGCATTAGTGAGTGTAAATGGCATCACTATGAACCTGTAGTACTCAGACCTTGTATGAAAAGTTCTCTTAGGGATTTCCTCCTTATTAACTTTTAATTGATAATATACCAACCAAATATCCACCATATAGTAGTACTAGGATCCATGTAGATGATCAAACAATTCATCATTATGTGGAAGTGGATAATTTTTATTTATACTAATCTTATTGAGCTCATAATAATAATTTCAAAGGTGTATTGACCCATCCTTTTTCTTGATAAAGACAATTAATACACCCCATGGTATAGAACTTGGGTGTATAAACCCTTTATCAAGATTCTCTTATAGTTTCTTCTTTATATATTCAAGTTAAAAAGTTCTCATTCTATATGGAGTCTTGGATATTGTAAAATATATGGTTATAATCTTGATTGAGAACTCAATTTCACATATTGGAGGAAGAACATGAAATTATTCTAGAAACACATCAGTATATTCCCTTATAATTGGAATGTCATCAAGGATGATATTTTCCTTGATCTCAATAATTTGAGCTAGATACACTTTCTCATAAGGAAATAATATCCATTCTGAGATGATGATTCCAAAGGAGATTCATCCTCCTCCTTTCAATTTCATAGAATCATTGGGTGATTTTTTATATAAAGGTTGATTTCCTTCTCTCAAAATTTTATGTTGGATATATAAAATGAAATCCAATCCATACCTAGAATGGCATAAATTTTTTTAAATGGATTATCATAAGTTTTTATAATAAATTAATCCTAAAAATATAGAAAGGGGAGAAGTTATATACTTAGGATGAAATAATTTTCACATTTTTAGTTTCCACTGATAGCTCCATGTTCATATTTTGAGGTGGTGTTTGAATGATTTTACAAAACTTGTGTGATATTAAAGAATTCATAGAACCATAATTATAGCATCCCGCCTTTTTATAACATAAACTTTCAGAACATTTTACAAAACCGAGGATATTTAAGGTTTAGTGTCTTGGAAACCAGGAACTTTAAACATGAAAACATAAAACATTCTTCTAAAACACTTGAAATTCTTCTCCCCATGTTCATCCTAGGTTCATTACTGCATCACATAACCTGGGAGCATACATCAAAAGAAAGGGTGAGCAAATATCCCAGTAAGGAAAACAAGAGAAACATTTTTACATGTGAACTTGAGATACTTCAATAAGGTCATGAAAAAGAACTTTGAGGCATGAGAATGAAATAAGGAGGCATATCATAATAAAAAACACATTTTTCATAACTTGAAAATGTGGCTACATCATTTAACATAGAAAATCATGAACATATCACCAAGGTCCATCCCCAAGGTTTCATTTGAAAATTACCAAGGTTATTCACCAAGGTATCGTGAAAATTGTAATCTCTAGTGGTTACATCATTACCCAATGCATTGGAGCGCTATCAGGGAGCACCCTTAAATTTGCCTTTATTATCATGTGAGACACATATATCATCATCAAAAATTTCATAAAGAACCCATATAGCACAAAATAAATGGGTTTCATTTCATAATCATAACGTTTTAAAAACTGCTTTAAAGACATGATCTTTACATCACTTTAAAACCCACAGAAAAGGAAGGTGGGTCTCATGTATGTAAATCCCAGAATTTAAAATAGAAAATTTTGGTATATATGTGAATACCCCTTTAGAAGAAATAGCTTTGAGTATTCACTTAATAATATAAAAGAACTTTAGAAAAATATAGAGACATTTTGAGATGGAAATTCTGCAGCATAACGGCTATGTTACAAGGTTTTAGAAGACATTAAAAAGAAAGGTAAAATGGGTCAAACATTCATAAATGACCCATAAAATAGTAGATGGATAGAATAAGAAGGATACATGATCATGTTAATGAAATTTCAAGGACATACCATTTGAAATGAAAAACATGGACGGAAGAAAAAAAATTAGATTTCTCTTATGAAAGTTCGGCAGCCTAACGGCGTTACTTAAACTTCAACAAAAATGATTTTAAAAGATTAAATAGGGTCTCTCATCTTGTGAACATAAGAGTTCAGTATGATAGATATAGAGATAATTCCCCAACATAACAAAAAGGAACTTGAAATAATTGACATGAAAGTAGAACTTCAAAACGAGAAGGGTGAAGAACTACTTAAAAATTCGGCAGCCTAACGGCGCCACTTAAAACTTCAAAATACTGAATTGAAGTGATCAAATGGGGTCTCTCATCATATGATCATAAAAGATCAGTATGATAAATTTAGAGATCATATCCCAACATAATAAAAAGGAACTTGAAATACTTTACATGAAAATAGATCTTGAAAAATGAGAAGGGAGAAAGAATCTGTTACAAAACTTTCGGCAGCCTAACGGCGCCACTTAAAACTTCATAAAACGAAATAATGAGAGCAAGAGGGGATCTATCATTATATGAACATGAAAAGGGAAGTAATAGGAGTATAAAATAACATCCCCCAACATAAGAACATGGAGCATAAAAGGAATGACATAAAAGAGATTACTTGAAATGAAAGAGAGAGGTCGGATCCCTTACCTTAAAACATAACTCTTAAAACTCAAATGTTGGGACCTTGAGGGATTTGGGGAACCATGGTAGGACTCCTTGGGAGGTAATGAGACCATAACTTCGTTGGGGGAGAGTGGGGAGTCGAATGGATGAGAGGATGGCTTGGTATTTATAGGGAAAGTGAGGGGACAAGGCATTAATGGCAAAGGGACACCTCATTAGTGGTTTTGGCAAAACCATGGGATTGCCCATGGTATTTGCCCATGGTATTGGTCACTTGGTACACCTCATACCTTATCTCACTATTCATAAATTGAACATATTGATTACAAACTTAATACATCATTTAATGATGTCATTAAACACTCGTAACTTAAAAACTGTATTTTCACTATTTATCAAAAATTCAACTTTCTCAGAATAATCCCAAAATTTCACCTTAACCAAATATCAACGCTCTGATTAACAATATGAACTCAATTTTATAAAAATAATTTTCTAAATATTTTTAATTTAATTTTTAAATAAAAACACTATTCACCGAAAATTCATTTTTTTCAGAAAAAACCCCAAAAATTACCATAGCATAATATCGGTGCTCTAAGTTCAAAAATGAAATCCGTTTTATAAAAATAATTATCTAAATATTTTTAATTAAATTTTTAATTAAAAAACACTATTCACCTGAAAAAACTAATACTTGAATAATAATTTATGAAACCGTTATTTAACCATTTTATTGAATCACATTACTTAATCAAGGTGCCTAGATTATATTAATACTTTCTTTAAGTGAGATTACTAATCCATTTGGACACATTACTAATCCTAATCATAAAATCACTATTCATAATTTACTATTCATCAAAAATTAAGTTGATCTTATTAGACTCTAAATTTCGTACTGAACATAATTGTAGAAGACCATTTTTTAAAAATCATTACACATTTTTAATTATTTAAGGTTTACACAACCATTTTTAAAATATCCTTTTTCTAAAATTCATCAAAAATATGCATACTATATTTATCTGGTCATTTGAAAATTCATAAACTTCATCATAAGAAGAAATACCAATTTTTATTTAAAACAAAGGATTACACAAGGCAGTTACGGTCTCCTTACATAGCCCCTTATCACACCAGCATAGGACCTAAGTGTAAGGTGTGCTAAGGTGAGAGAATCCGAGGGAGGCTCGGCCAACATCGCACGAGTAGTAATTTCTATCAGTTTGAACTTCTCGCGAAGGCGATCCCGTTATAGCTTTATACGATGAAGTTCATCTTGGGTTTGGTCCAGAGAAAAGCCCAGTGGTGCTACCTCCTTCCCAAGTTCTGTTAGATGGGCTTCGATTGGTCCAAGACTACTGGGTGAGGTCATCGAATCTTCTTTCTATATTAATTAACCAAGATTACTTGTATTTAGAGACAATAATCAAAACGTTTAGTTTCCAGTGGTCATATTGACCAATGGTCATATAACAGTCAAAAACCAACAGTATCATTTTAATTATACTCATGTTATCAAATGAAACATTTTTGTTGAGTATAAAAATAAAATAACACATAAAATTAGGAAACAAGATTTATTCAAAATTTCGGGTTGTTACAATCTTCCCCCCTTAAGAAATTGCGTCCTCGAAATTTTTTAAAATTAGGTTTTGAAATTTCATTGAAATTCCCACATCGGAAAAGGAGTCAGTAAAACTATTACTTTAAAAGAAAGAAAGGGAAGTACGAAGGTCACCCGAGTTAGCCCACACTAGGATTCCATGTAGAAAAACATGGACATGGAGGAGAAAACAAAGGGTCAAGTTCTGGGGGAGAGTGATAGAGAACATTATTAGGAGAAAGTTAACCATAAGAAAATCCCAAACTTATGATGTGTGTAAACGATCTTTGATTACCTAGTAGGAAACGTAAACCAACAATGTTTTTGTTTTATGTTCCTTTTCATAATTTTGAGGAATTCATTTACAACATAGAACAAAAACGTAAGGAAATATATCTACCTTCATGTAGAGTTTAACCCTTTAATAAGTTTATACCAAAACTAATCTTTTCTCCAAAACGATGAGCATTCAAAACTACTTGGTCTCATCAAAACACAAGAATCATCTTCTAGAGAATCACATAATCCACAAAAGATTAACTATCTATTTCTTCTATCTTTAAACATTATCCCAAAAACAGAAAGGGTAAGGTTAAAAAACTCTTCAAAAAGGAATAATCCCATAGGAATGGAAACTAATTTTAAATCTTCAATGTTCCATTGTAATACCCAAAGTTCATCATAGACCATCCCATAAATAACGGTCCTTAAAATTCCTCAAAATAAACCAAACTAAGATTGAAACCCAAATACAAGAAGGATTTGATAACATAGTCTTCCAAAATAAACTTCATTGTTCATCTCAAAACAACATCAACCACTCCTATCATCTTATAACAAAATTATCTAAACTAAACATATTTTACCCAAGATAGGTTAATCATTCCCATAAGTAACCTAAATTACTATAATTCCACCATAAATTCATCGATTCTTCAAAATATAATTCAACCTTACTCCTCAATGAAAATACCGTAGTAATCTATTTACCTCGATCATATAGGGTCCCTAAAATAGTGAACGTATTCCAAAATAATAATCATCTTTTAATCCTCTAATCACCTCTGTCATATTAATACGACAATCATCGCATTTCCTATCACATTGGTTTTTGGGACATGTTCTTCCATTTCCCGCCATTAACTAAGAAAAGAAACTATAATTAGGGGCTTATTTACTTAGCTAATAATCATGAAAAGGAAACTTTAAGCATAAAAGGATAAACATGTAGAATAAAAGTATATCCTAACTTTTGATCCCCTAGGTTCCAATCTAGGTTATCCATGATCATATATTCTTATGTGAATCTTTATTTTGTTTTATCCTTGTTCCTTTAATAATGGTTCATACTAAGCTTATGAATTTACCAAAGCATATCCCCCGGCAGTGTCGTAACCAAGAGTGCAGCAAGGCCCGTTTTTGTGTACCAGTTCCCGTTCGAGTCTAGCTCAAAGTGGTGTTTTCAGGTTTTACCCTTATGTACATCTGTGCCAGAGCCACCTCTACCTGCTCGTATCCAGATAGGGATGTATTTTCTTGGAAACCCCTTACTCAATACTCACCAAAATACTAGGAAGATTTCCTATATTTAAACTTTTCTATAGGGTTCTTCCTAGATTTTTCATATCCTAATTTCCACAAATAACTAAACCATCCTTTGATACCAACTATAGCATCCCGCCTTTTTATAACATAAACTTTCATTACATTTTACAAAACCGAGGATCTTTAAGGTTTAGTGTCTTGGAAACCAGGAACTTTAAACATGAAAACATAAAACATTCTTCTAAAACACTTGAAATGCTTCTCCTCATGTTCATCCTAGGTTCATTACTGCATCACATAACCTGGGAGAATACATCAAAAGAAAGGGTGAGCAAAAATCCTAGTAAGGAAAACAAGAGAAACATTTTTACATGTGAACTTGAGATACTTCAATAAGGTCATGAAAAAGAACTTTAAGGCATGAGAATGAAATAAGGAGGCATATCATAATAAAAATAACATTTTTCATAACTTGAAAATGTGGATACATCATTTAACATAGACAATCATGAACATATCACCAAGGTCCATCCCCAAGGTGTCATTTGAAAATTACCAAGGTTATTCACCAAGGTATCGTGAAAATTGTAATCTCTAGTGGTTACATCATTACCCAATGCATTGGAGCGCTATCAGGGCGCACCCTTAAATTTGCCTTTATTATCATGTGAGCCACATATATCATCATCAAAAATTTCATAAAGAACCCATATATCACAAAATAAATGGGTTTCATTTCATAATCATAACGTTTTAAAAACTGCTTTAAAGACATGATCTTTACATCACTTTAAAACCCACAGAAAAGGAAGGTGGGTCTCATGTATGTAAATCCCAGAATTTAAAATAGAAAATTTTGGTATATATGTTAATACCCCTTTAGAATAAAGAGATTTGAGTATTCACTTAATAATATAAAAGAACTTTAGAAAAAGAGAGAGACATTTTGAGACGGAAATTCTGCAGCATAACGGCTATGTTACGAGGTTTTAGAAGACATTAAAAAGAGAGTTAAAATGGGTCAAACATTCATAAATGACCCATAAAATAGTAGATGGACAGAATAAGAAGGATACATGATCATGGTAATGAAATTTCAAGGACATACCATTTGAAATGAAAAACATGGACGGAAGACAAAAATTAGATTTCTCTTATGAAAGTTCGGCAGCCTAACGACGTTACTTAAACTTCAACAAAAATGATTTTAAAAGATAAAATAGGGTATCTCATCATGTGAACATAAGAGTTCAGTATGATAGATATAGAGATAATTCCCCAACATAACAAAAAGGAACTTGAAATAATTGACATGAAAGTAGAACTTCAAAACGAGAAGGGTGAAGAACCACTTAAAAATTCGGCAGCCTAACGACGCCACTTAAAACTTAAAAATACTGAATTGAATCGATCAAATGGGGTCTCTCATCATATGATCATAAAAGATCAGTATGATAAATTTAGAGATAATACCCCAACATAATAAATAGGAACTTGAAATACTTTACATGAAAATAGATCTTGAAAAATGAGAAGGGAGAAAGAATCCGTTACAAAAATTTCGGCAGCCTAACGGCGCCACTTAAAACTTCATAAAACGAAATAATGAGAGCAAGAGGGGATCTATAATTATATGAACATGAAAAGGGAAGTAAGAGGAGTATAAAATAACATCCCCCAACATAAGAACATGGAGCATAAAAGGAATGACATAAAAGAGATTACTTGAAATGAAAGAGAGAGGTCGGATCCCTTACCTTAAAACATAACTCTTAAAACTCAAAGGTTGGGACCTTGAGGGCTTGGGGGCACCATGAGATGACTACTTGGGAGGTAATGAGACCATAACCTTGTTGGGGGAGAGTGGGGAGTCGAATGGATGAGAGGATGGGTTGGTATTTATAGGGAAAGTGAGGGGACAAGGCATTAATGGCATAGGGACACCTCATTAGTGGTTTTGGAAAAACCATGGGCTTGCCCATGGTATTTGCCCATGGTATTGGCCACTTGGGACACCTCATACCTTATCTCACTATTCATAATTCGAACATATTGATTAAAAACTTAATACATCATTTAATGATGTCATTAAACACCCGTAACTTAAAAACTGTATTTTCACTATTCATCGAAAATTCAACTTTCTCAGAATAATCCCAAAATTTCACCTTAACCAAATATCAATGCTCTGATTACAAATATGAACTCCATTTTATAAAAATAATTTTCTAAATATAATTAATTTAATTTTTAAATAAAAACACTATTCACCGAAAATTCATTTTTTTCAGAAAAAACCCCAAAAATTACCATAGCATAATATCAGTGCTCTGAGTTCAAAAATGAAATCCGTTTTATAAAAATAATTATCTAAATATTTTTAATTAAATTTTTAATTAAAAAACACTATTCACCTGAAAAAACTAATACTTGAATAATAATTTATGAAACCGTTATTCAACCATTTTATTGAATCACATTACTTAATCAAGGTGCCTAGATTATATTAATACTTTCTTTAAGTGAGATTACTAATCCATTTGGACACATTACTAATCCTAATCATAAAATCACTATTCATAATTTACTATTCATCAAAAATTAACTTGATCTTATTAGACTCTAAATTTCGTACTGAACATAATTGTAGAAGACCATTTTTCAAAAATCATTACACATATTTAATTATTTAAGGTTTACACAACCATTTTTAAAATATCCTTTTTCTAAAATTCATCAAAAATATGCATACTATATTTATCCGGTCATTTGAAAATTCATAAACTTCATCATAAGAAGAAATCCGAATTTTTATTTAAAACAAAGGATTACACAAGGCAGTTACGGTCTCCTTACATAGCCCCTTATCACACCAGCATAGGGCCTAAGTGTAAGGTGTGCTAAGGTGAGAGAATCTGAGGGAGGCTCGGCCAACATCGCACGAGTAGTAATTTCTATCAGTTTGAACTTCTCGCGAAGGCGATCCCGTTCTAGATTTATACGATGAAGTTCAGCTTGGTTTTGGTCCAGAGAAAAGCCCAGTGGTGCTACCTCCTTCCCAAGTTCTATTAGATGGGCTTCGATTGGTCCAAGACTACTGGGTGAGGCCATCGAATCTTCTTTCTATATTAATTAACCAAGATTACTTGTATTTAGAGACAATAATCAAAACGTTTAGTTTCCAGTGGTCATATTGACCAATGGTCATATAATAGTCAAAAACCAACAGTATCATTTTAATTATACTCATGTTATCAAATGAAACATTTTTGTTGAGTATAAAAATAAAATAACACATAAAATTAGGAAACAAGATTTATTCAAAATTTCGGGTTGTTACAATAATCATGTAGTATGTTTTCTATTATTGATGGAATAACTGGAGTACCTATCACCACATTGTTATCAGGATCCACCTCAACATTTTTTATGGAATAATCTCACCCATTCTCTCTATGCCTTAGAATATTTTAACATCTATTAAATTCAACAACACTTATCTTAGTTCATTGATTAACATAGTTTCTATGTTCCTTATATTTGAAACATTGGATAATTGGTTAAGGTTTTACTGGACCATTCATTTCTTCCATCATATTTTCGGGTTTCTCCTATCAGCATTCACTAGATATATTCCCTTACTTCCCATAGATAAATAATTTCCTTATCCCCTTTAGGTAATATTTGGGATACTTCTTCCTATACTTTTGACAAGTGGGATGTTGGACTTTTTTCCATAGTGAGTTTCTCCATCGCACACCTATAATTAAACTCCATTATATACTTCCTATCCCTAGACCCATAAAAACCTTGAGATTTTATAATATCTATTTTGACTTTGAGGGAATATCAAAAAAAATTCTTATAGATATCAAAGTCTCAAATCACTAAATATTTTTATATACTTGACTTTATCCTACCAAAGAAGTAATCAAATTTACATTAGGGTACAATTAAAAATTCATAGGCAAGTTGAGAAAGTCTTTTGAATTTTATCTCATATTACCTAATGCATTAATCATCCTTTTTTCTTGAGGACAAGGAAATACCTCTCCATTTTAAGTCATAAAGTTTGAGGAAAATATTTTTATCAAAAAATATTTTCTATAATTATTTTCACTCCATCATTTTGATATCCTCCTCGGGCTTCATATTTTTTTTTTTAAATCCACCATTGATCAGATTCTCCCTCTATATAATAAATAGCTAGTGCAACATTTTCTTTCTAAAATAATTGAAGGATGAATAATATCATTTAAATGGAGTTGATCCTTTTTTTTAATTAAAGGATTAAAGGATACACTGAAACTCAAAGGACTTTGTCACATAAAGGTCTCAATTGAAACGTTATATTTCTTAGGGGGTGGGTTTCCCCTAATTCAAGTTTTCATTAAAACTTGAGTTAATTGAGAAAGTATTTTTAGGAAGTTCTCGACACCTACTCCCATCAGGTTGAGCATGTCATTTGGCTAGTCATTATGTTTCCCATAACATTGGTTATTGACTTGGTTCCTCATATTTCCATATATTGACTAAAATAAAGGGAATATTAGGGATGATGATTTTTAAACTATTAATCATATAAAAGGGAAACAATGAAAATTGAAAGAATAAATCATAAATAACATACATTCTTTAATATTTGAATTTATAGGTTCTAGTCTAAGTTATCCATGGTCTATTTCTTAACATAAAATTGTATGGAAATTTTTGTTCCCTTTATTATTGTTTGTATGGAGTTTGTAAATTTAATAAATCATATCTCCTAGTAGTGTCAAATCAGGTGTGTAGTAAGGCATTTTTTCATTAACTAGTTAATTATTGAGTTGATAATTAATGCTCAATTTTTAGAGTTATTACCCCTAAGTACAACTATGTTAGAGCCACATCCATTTTTTGTATCTAGATAGGGATTTTTTTGCTTGGAAACCAATTAATCTATAATTTACCATAATTTGGGGAGTTTTTTCTATATTTATTCTTATACCTAAGGATTTCACTAAAGTTTTATAATCCAAATCCCCAAAAATAACAACACTTTCCTCTGATACCAATTATCACAAACCATATCTTTTATACACTTTATTTCATGATTTATTACATAAAGAAACACATAATAAAATCATAAAAGATCAAGATACCTATTTTCTTTGGGAAATTGGTCTCATGGAACATTAAGTTGAAATATATATGAAAATACATTATTTAAAATCTCTATAACATGACCTTATATTCCATTGATCTTCTAATACTACACGGGATAGCTTGGGGATAGATATAGGAAAGGAGTGAGATATAAATACTGGTAAGGGAATAATAAAATAATGAAATGATGAAATTAAAAATGTGATTAAAAAGAAATATCAAGGTGATATAAAAGGGTGAGAATCATAAACATGAATATAAAATCATGATATAATATGATAACATCAAGGTAACATAGGAATGTGGAAACAACAAAAAACATGACATCATAAGAATAAGTCAGGGGTAAAAAAAGAAATCATAACATAGTGTGCTTAGGATAACATATAATACACCATACATGGTATCTCATGAGATAAAACATTACCCAATAAATTTTAGGGTTATATAATTTCAGTCCCACCCATCACATTCATATCTTGTATATGTATTTGTGTACCACATAAATCATACAACATAAGAATGTATTTAATAAATTTTAATCCCATTGTTAAGGAGTGTGTGTTACATAAATTTAATTCCCTAATAAATTAAGTATAGTTACATATAGGTGAATTTCCTTGAGTGTAAAATTGGATGGTCATTCATAACACATAGTTTTGGCATGTAAAATCATGGGATAATTTTAGCAACACAATGGGTGTACAAAAAGGTTCGGGTAAGATTTTAATGAGAGGTAAATGTGTTCTATAGTTACTTGGGAAACATAATAATAGTTATCGTATGTGTAAAAACACATTAAAAAATGGAAAATTGGAAATAAAAAAGAGTTAGTAAAAATAAAGTACTTGAAATAAAACGGAAGAGAAGAGGATCCCTTATATAAAGAGGATGCTTCAAAAATATTGGGAGGAGCTTCTTAAGATCATAGGAACACCTTGGGAGGTATTTAGAGAATTATAGGGAGATAAAATTAGTAATAAATGGGTTTTGAGTGAAGAGTAGTTAGAGGTTTTGTGGGTATTTATAGAAAAAGAGAGGGGAATTATTTATTAATTTATAAATGTAGGTTTTAGAATCTATATGATAAAATAATAAAAATCACAAACCTTACCATGATTTTTTCTCATAGTTTATACCAAATAATAGTGTTTTTTAGTATTTTATATGGAAAAAAACTAAACATATTAAAATAATACCATTTGTAATGTTTAACCGGGTCATATTCATAAAGAATTTATTTTCAAACCATAAAATTTAATAAAGGTTTTGGAGGATTAATTAATGATATATAAAATTAATAAAATATATTCAAAAGAACATTATTTTAAAGTGAAAATATATATTTAGTAATTTATTCCTTTAATATCATTTATTACATCAATTTTGGGCGATTATAATTTCATAATACAAACAATATATTTATATTTTATTTCGTTTTACCCAAAAATGAAACACTCATAAAAAGTTATGAAAAAATCACCATTGGATAATTTAGAAGTGATAGTTTCAAAAATAATATTTATTTTATTAAAATAAATCCTTAAATATGAGAATTTACACTTTTAAATAAGAATCATTATTTACTATAAAATACTTTTTTATGATACTAACATCTTTTTGGCCCTTATAAAAATCAAATTAGAATATAATAAATTATATTTTCATTTTTATATAA
This sequence comes from Viscum album, assembly GCA_963277665.1. NCBI lineage: Eukaryota > Viridiplantae > Streptophyta > Magnoliopsida > Santalales > Viscaceae > Viscum > Viscum album. The sequence goes on from OY728159.1 coordinate 78,421,902, forward strand.
ATAAAAAATATTTAACAAGAATATTTTATCAAAAAGAGTGTTTTAATTGAAACTATGTATTTCCCAAAAATAAAATTTTTATTTCTTCATATAAAAATCTAATTTTTATCAAACTCATTATACAATAATTTATAAATAAATAATGAAAAGGGATAAAAATAATCAATTTTTTATTAAAAAGGAGAATATATAAATTCATACTACAAGGGTATAGATAAATAATCCCTTATTACACCAGCGTACACCCTAAGGGTAAGGTATGGCATGGTGGTTCTTTCATGGGTTCGTTCGATGAACATAGTTTGGGTCGTGATCTCGATAATCTTAAACTTATCTCACAAATAGATTCACTCATGTTTTAGTTATAGAATCATATCTTGGGCTTGTTCAAGGTTAAATCCTAGTGTTGTTACCTCCCATGAAATATCTAATAAATAGTATTTATAGGGTGTGATCCTATTGGTCTACATCATCACTTCTTATTTTTGTATCAATTAGACTTTATCATAACCCTTAATATATACTAATAACAGTGGTCATTGTACAATGGCTATATTATCAATGGTTATTATTCTAATGGTCTTTTAAATCTAACAATATATATTTTATAATGGTTTAAAATAACTAATGTAGTGTAATTGTTTTCTATAACTACATTACTTAATGAAGAATTTATTCATTCAAAAGGAAATTTCATTTATAAGAGTTAGGGTAATTGAAAATTGCCTATAGTCAAAATCATATAAATATTCTACCAAACACTCATCCTCCAATACCCTAATAAACTAGAACTATGATTACATCCCAAAGGGAATACATGTACCTAAAACAAAATATAAGTTCTAACCAAACACATCAAAACCCATATCATGTACATGGGTATGGGTTAGTCCAATGACCTAGTAATACTACCCTACTTCCCTCGACACATTGAGTGATGTTATGGTCAAATGATTTTGTGGGATCACTGATACTGATTGTAGTATCAGAATATGATATAGATGCTCAATATACAAGAGGGGGGTGAATTGTAACTTTTAAAAATTACTTGGGAACTTTTAAAGTTGATATAAACCATTCTATTGTTTAAAAAAGCTAAACAAGGTAAATTCACAAAAACTCTTGGTTCTAAAAACTTGATAGATTCTGGAAATGTGGTTCCAGAAATGAAACTAGTTCTATAAACTTACTAGATTCCAAAAATATAGTTTTGGAAATGAAACTTAACAAAAGTTTACAAGAACAAAGATTCTATCTTAAATTGTATATAATCTTACTTAATTATAGTACAAGTACAAGAAAGTATAAGATAGTTATACTTTCCTTATTAATCAAATACAGTAGAAAAACAAAATTGAAACAAAACAAGTAACAAGTATGAAATATTTTAACCCAAAGAGTAGGGTATCCATCAACCTTGGATAAAGGTACCTTGATTTATACTTTCAAGAAATTATGTCTTACCCACATCAGGGTATTCCCTTGATAATAATATTTAAGTATGTCTTTCTATCCCCGCAAGACCTCGAACTTCAAGGTAGTCGGCACCTCTGTCTTCATATCTCTGAAATCCCTCGAATGTACTCAGCAACATTTGGAGTCGCATGAATAAATCTTAACAAGATTCTTAGTATGCACAAATCAAGAGAGTTTCTCTCTAGAAATCACTTCAACAAAATTTAATCTCTAGAGTGGTAGAATAGTGTTGAGCTCGTTCAAATGAGCTCATATTTATAGTAACATCTTCAATGTTCAGCTCCCTCCTCTAACGGTCATATTTTTCCTTGAATCTCGGAGGGACCTATACATTTTTTCACTCAAACAATGGTTAGTTAGAAATAGAATACACTAAATCGTTTCATAACTATAACAAATGTAAGAAAAATATGGTTTCTCAACCAAAAATAATTTTCCGGAGTCTATGGAAAATAAAGTTCGGAGTCTAAAAACATTCAGATTCTATATCGCATGAATATTAAGATTCTGTTTTTCAAGGAATTGAGAAAAAAAATTCTATAGATTTCAGAGTTTGAATTCTAAAGAATTCAGAACCTAAATTCTAAGGAATTCGAAGTCCAAAATCTAAGGAATTCAGAGTCTGAATTCTAAGGAATTTGGAACCTAAATTCTAAGGAATTCAGAACCTTAATTATAAGGAATTCGGAACCTGAATTATAAGGAATTAGGAACCTGAATTATAATGAATTCGGAACCTGAATTATAAGGAATTTAGAGTCTGAATTCTAAAGAATTCGGAACCTAAATTCTAAGGAATTCAGAACCTGAATTTCAAAGAATTCAGAGTCTGAATTTTAGATAATTCAGAGTCTGAATTTCAGAGAATTCAGAGTCTAAATTTCAGAGAATTTAGAGTCAGAATTTTAGATAATTCAGAGACTGAATTTCAAATAATTTGAATTCTGAATTTCAAAGAATTCAGAGTCTCAATTTTAGATAATTTCGATTCTGAATTTTAGAGAATTTGGAGTCTGAATTTCAGAGAATTCAGAGTCTCAATTTTAGAGACTTTGTAACCTGAATTCGGATCCTAAAAATAGAATACTATATATCTAAGTATTTATATAATTCTGAGGTTTTATATGTGAAACTGAATTTTACACTTAGGAATAAAAAGAGTTAGATTTATAGAAACTAAAATATGAACAATGAAAACAAGGTAACGATAAATTTTCCATGGGGAAGAAAATTTTTCCTTATTAAGGAAAATAAAATTTTCCTTAAGATAGGGTGTTTGTGATTTTCAAAACATGAAGGAATGTAAAAGTCATAAGGAAACCTTATTGACTCAACAATATCCCCCTTTTTGGAAATCACAAACATCTTTACGAAAAAGAATATAAGGACTTAGAAATTTTATTATCTTGTAAATAAAAACTTATCTCCCTTTACCTATGGATTATATTGAATAAGCCTAACTCTCCCTTAGGCTTTGAAATATATAAGGATCATATTATGAGTTTCCCAAATCAGATTTTTCATTTTTTTTCTTACAAAAATCTTCAGGATGAAAACTACCCCTTAAATGAACTCCCTCTTACTTAGGGAAATTTATTCTTTACTTAGTATTCGTTTTTACATTTCTTTCTCCCCCTTTGTTATTTTCAAAAAGTAATAAAGGGAATGCAAAAGAAATTTGGTACCTAAAATATTAGTACTAAACAAAAAAAAATATGAAGTGTAACACGCATTTCATTATGATTTGAAAGGATTTTTACAGGAAGGAAAAATACAACAAAAGTTTGGATTTGAAAAAGACTATCCATCCTTATCCTTTGACATCAGCTTATTCACTATGGTTTTCAGCTTCTTAAGATACTTGTGATCCTCTTCTACATTCTTGAGCAACTAATCATGATCTTGTGTTTTCTTCTCTAAGGATTTGATTTTCTCTTCCTGAGCCTTCAAAAATTCTTCTTGCTTAGCAAGATTTTATTCAATCTCAATTCTCAGATCCCTTTCCCTGTTCCAACTCTGAGCAACTGAATTTAGTTTCCCATTTTGATCCTTAACTTCTTACTTCCGATAAGTCTGTTCAAGAGTCAGCTTTTCTTCAAAACTATTAGCGAGATCCTTGATCTTCACATCTTCGGTGTAAAAAGAATCCTTGAAACTATCTTGAAATTCATCAAAGATTATCTTTCTTCTATTGTTTTCCTTGACCAGCTTTTTATCTTCTTACAAGATCTTTTATGAGCCTCACAGCTAATGAGAAAAGTTTTGAAGTCTGCCTTGAGTTTGACATACTTATCCATCACCATGGATACTGAATTAGATTTTTGATTTAATGAATGATGAAGCATATGGAAACTCGAGTATATACTAGGAAATATTTTAATAGTCCCAATAAGCTTTTTCAAAGACTGAACTACAAAGTCATGTCGAAGAGAAGACGATTCTGAATCCGAGACTTTGGTTAGTGAGGTTTCTTTTTCTAATTCAATGGCCTTCCTCTTCGATGAACCATCAACTTCTTTCTTCTTTATAATGGATTTTATAGGTGTATCCACAACCACCTATTTTCTCTTATCTATTCTTGAAATGATCTGATCATATTTTGTTGATTAATTCTCGTTGTCTGATATCTCAACAATTTTACCTTCCTCAAAATTTTCCTTCTCAGCTTCTGCATGATGTTCTTATTAATGAATAATATCATGATTACTAATTTTTTCCTCGAATTGGTTATTGACTTCTTACTGATTCTTTCACCCTTTCTAGGTGTATCAAGCTTAGAATATTTGGCTTCAGAAGTTCGGATTGAGAGTTTCTCAGAAGGACTGTCATTCTCATGATATTCTTCAACTTGTTTATCATGTCATCAGAGTCACCACTTCCTTCTTCTTTTTATTCCTCCACTTATTGTTCTACTTCTTCCTCAACCTCCTATTCCACTTCTATTTCTACTTCTTATTCTTCTTCTTTAATAACTTCCTCCTAAACTATTTCTTCTTCTTGATGTGGTTTCGGAATCACCAACTTCTTTCCCAAAGTCTCTAGGATTGATTCTATCAAAAGGGATTCTGGTACCAGAATTTTCTCAAAAGCTTTCTCAACATCCTTAAGAAGAGAATATACTATCTCTTCCTCATACGTCTTCTTATTTTTATTATTCTCTTTCTCTTTCTTCTCATGATCTTCAGTAGCCTTTATTTTCAAGGCTTTTGCCTCAGCAGGATCCAAACCAAAACTAGGCTCCTTTGACTTTTTGTTCTTCTTATCCACTTTTAATTTTGAAACTACCTCATCGGGATAAGATTTTTTCTTTTTCGACTTTGGTGGTGCAGATTGAATTTCCTTGGCAATAGAAACTTTTACTATCTCTTGAATTTCCTTTGCTTTCCTCTTCCTTCCACCTTTCTTAGAAATTTCAGCCACTTCCTATTTTTTTGAAAGAACTTCAACTTATACTTTCGATAAATCATAAAATTTTCTGGATTGAGTATTGAAGTCAATATTCATCCTCCTTAGAGTTTCATCGCTTAGCAACATAACCCTAAAATTTCTTGACTTCGATTTGCATGAAATTTTCATTGATTCTAAATAAGAAACAATGATCTTTGATAGAATTGTCAAATACATGATAATCTGAGACTTCAGATTTCTATTCTTTATATTCTCAATCATAATCAAAATATACTTAGCCAAATTCATCTTTCGGAGGTTCACTAAGAAATCCAAAACATATATATCACTTTTCTTCAGAGTATCTTTATCTCCTTTCCTCAGAATGATAAATCCTTAAACCCAAAGTTCAAGAATACATAAATTTGATGAAAGATGAATAATCTTCGGAGTCTTAACTCCAATAAAACTGAAGCACTCTATGGCCTTCTCATTATCAAAGCTTCTTTTAACATCGGGTAACTTATGCGAGCAAAATTCAGCTTCTCCTTCATAAGGTATTCCAATCAGACTAGCTTCCTTAGAATAGGAAAGAGAATAAGTCTTACCATAACTCTTGAAAGAAAATTTATCTTTGCCTCCTTGATTGAAAAAAGATATGTATTCATAGAACTCTACTAGAAACTCCATAATCACTAGATCCTCTACCTTGGGTTTAGATACGGCTATACTCTCCCAGCAATTTAACTTGATGTTCTTTGAGATGATTGAATCATACTTATTATAGAAATATTGGTCTACCAACCATTCACGATAAATCTAGCATTCAAATATTTCCTTTACGGTTGACATTTCTTTTTTAGGAGAGGCTTATTTAGAAATTCATACCTGAGAAATTCAGAACGGTCTTAAGTAGGAAGGGCAGATCTTCGGCATGCAAGAGCTTGGGATTCAATGTGGGAAAACCATTGGGGGTCCTTTATATAGGCAATTGAAGTGACGATTCAACTTCCTTGATTGATCCAACGGTTGAAAACTTCTTGAGAAGATCTGATGGTTGAGATGATAGCTGAAGAAGGATTTTGATAGATTCTGATCTTATGAGGTTTTGAAGAAAAACATCCGGATTTAAGGAAAATTGAATCTGAAAATTTTGAAATCAAAATGAGAATTCCAACAAGTAAAAGATGATTACAAAAATTTAGGAAAGGGAACATACCTTTCAGATTTCTAGGAATATTATTCGTAATAAGTAAAATTCTTCTTGAAGAACTTTAGATTCTGAAAAAAATTTAAAAACAAGTTTAAAGGAAAAATGATTCTGAAAATCTGATTACAAAAAAAACTTTATTACGAAAAATTTGACAATGAAAAACAAATTAATTAATAATCAAATGTACTACCCCTATGAAAAGTATTTTGTTACTATAATGAGATAGGTCTCAATAAAAAGTTAATAAGGAAGATTACCTTATAGTTATCATTCCTAACTTATGTTTAATGTATTCAAATCTATCAGATGGTAAAGATTTTTTGAAAATATCAGTAAGTTGATCTTGCATTCTGATAAATTGAAGAATGATATCTCCTTTTTTGAAAAAAAAAATTTGTTACCAGTCATGTGCCGAGAACATCCACTATCCATGCACCATGTATTGTTTTTGGTACTATCTTTTCTTTCCTGAAAACAAGAGTTTTATAATTTTAGAACCCAAACTTTCTTGGATCTAAAAACTTCAGAAAGAAAAATTTTAGGAATCCACATTTTCTTTGAAAAATAAGATTTATGAAAACCTAAAGACTGATTTTTGTTTAGGGAACAATTTTTTGCCCAATGCTTACCACACTGACACTTAGTGCAGAATGGATCACTTTAAGGAAAAAAATAATTGTTACTAAAAACTAGTTTTGAATTAGTATAACCAAATACAGAATTATTCCTTAGAGGTCTGATTTGGGGATACATCTTGTCAAAGTTTTCCTTTCTCAGGGTAAAATTTGACAAACACTTCCTCAAGGAAAATATTTCTGATTTTAGTCTAATAAATAAGTTTTTATCCTGAAAAACATTAGTTTTAGCACTATAGTTAGTCTCTAAAACATTTTTATTAGAAATTACTTTTTATAAATCCTTAGAAAGTTTATCCTTCTCGTAATTAACTTACTCAAATATTTTTGAAACATTTTCAAAATCATAAATTTTCTTATCAAGATCTTTTGAAAGATATGATACTTCTTTAGTAAGAATATAAATTCTAGAATTTGCCTTATTAATATTTTTCTTGACTTTAGAATTTTCATTCTCAAATATCATAGAAAACCTTGAAACTTCTTCATAAGTAGGTAAAGTATTATCTTCATCAGAAGATGATTCTTAATCTGAAGATTCATAATATTTACTATCACTATAATTAGCATTCAAGGATATATTGGTCTTGGATTTAGCATTGTGTACCTTATCCATTAAAAATGATTTTCAATAGGTAGCTTGCCATGTAAACCCAGATTCTAC